>JAWWEU010000163.1:22910378-22923950 GCA_035583155.1 Acropternis orthonyx
CCCCCCCCCCCCCCCAGGAGGGGGAGAAAAATACTCAACACATCTTTAATATTTGAATATACACATACAACTTCCCCACAAATGAAGGAAAATCTCATCCAGTGTTTAAACCATCATCCAATCCACTTGCACAGACTGAAACAACTACATTTTGGTCCGATTATTTAACTGTGCTCTCAAACTCCTTATGAAGAGGAAAGATCAAGCTATACAATAGGTCACATTTCAGACAAATGCTTCATAATTTGAGTACATTCCCAGCTAAGTCTTTGGTAGAGGCTCAGCTCCAAGTGTAACGGAGCCCCTCATTTCAGTAAGTGAAGCCCTTGCTTTTGTAGAAGAGATTTCACAATCGACACATCATCTTTTCCTGAAAGGCAAAATAAAGTCAGTTTCTTTATGGAAAGATTAGAGGCAAAAGAAGTACCAGTAGAATGACAAAGTACTGTAATAAGTCAAAACATACAGATAGGTTCTATTTCTATGCCTCCTACCTATGTGGAAAATCTCTTCCTTTTCTCCATGTTAATTTCCAAGGTTTGTTCTGGAAATCTAATTAAAATTGCAAGCCGAATTAAAGCTGTAAGTTTTTCAGAGCAAAGCCTATACTTGCTGTGATTGTGTTTGCATAACGTACTAGTAAATACCAACACAGATATTTTAATGTTGCTTGTTGTTATATGTTATAGAACCAAGTCAGACAAGAACAAGAGTGAGGAGGAAGGTGATCAAACCTTCTGAAATAAGGTAATTTGAAATACCTGAGCAAGTAGAAAGCTAAGATCCTAAGAACAATAAAAAAGTGGGGAGGAGAAAAAGATGGGGGAAACGGGAATGGTATTGAAGAGACAAGTGCTGAGTGGAGATTTTTTTAAAAATAAAAACAATCTAAACTTGAAATTAAATTGCAGAATGGCATTTCCTGACAGGTCACTTGCAATGTGTTGCATCACTGTGCCACAGAAGTAGGATGGATATTACACAGCTAAAGCTTTGAAGACTGCTTGGACTGCCAGTATGGAGCCTGCCTTCACCTTTATTACTGAAGGAGGATGATTCTATTTGCCTAGTGCAATGCATTATACCCATAAATTCCATCCACTCAGCAAGTCAAATTAATGCTAACCTACAAGATACATTAGGTATGGGTTTAAATCAGTCACTTAAGATATACTGCAACCTAGTTTCTATCCAGGTTTGCAATATATTCACCATTAAAATACCCTGAAAACATTCTTCAAGATGCATTGTTTGTTGAGGTGTTTCACCTTTGCCAGCAATGTGAAGATGTAAAGAATAAAAGATCTACTTTGTGTTGCTCCATGATCACTTCCAACGAAACTGCAGGCTGCCAAAACATTCCAGTGCCATGGGAAAATGCACCCAGCTGAAACACATTAGTTAGCCACAGAATAGTAAAATCTACTGCTTTCCATCATGAGTAGTTTGCACTGGGATTATGTGAGAATGTGAAATCCTTTCAGGTGATAGCAGAAAGAGAAAAGTTGATGCATTAGGTTTGAATCTGTAATGGTATGTGGCAAAATTAAGGTCTACTTAATGGTGATGTCCAAATTTTCTCCCCTTATCATATTTTCCTATTTTACATAATATTAAACCTTTGTGGGCAGAATCAATTATGCACTATAATGTGTATGTATGAGTTAGCAAAAATAATTTCAGAGTTAACAAACTGATTCCTGTAGTTGCAGAGGTACGTGTACTGCAATCATTTTAGATGAGAGAGGGGTAGCAAAGACAAAAGGGAAAAAAATTGTAGTGAAAATTCAGAATGCAGAAGTTTCCCTAGAGGGAATGCAGGATGTAGATACATTTCTACAGCATGTGTCACTCCTTTGTCAATGTTTACCCAGCAAGTGGAATGATAATGTGCATTCATTATTAAACTCAGCCTTCTAAAGGAATAGTTTCTGGCTCTTGATACAGTTGCTCTGTGTAAATTATGCCAGGGATTATGCTTGGATTGTGCCACTGGCATAGTTATTTCAGATCTACGTCTTGTTTCCAGATGGTTCATCTGTTTGTTTCTTTAATATATTCAAGATTCATTATGTTTGCCACAAATTTACACAGTTTTAATGTTGGTTACTCAGATAAATCTGATCATAGACAAAGGATAAAGAGCTAACATCTGTAGGTTTTCATGCTAATGCTAACTTAAAAATTCCCCTAAACAGTGAAAGCACAATAAAGTTTTTGAAAGATTAGCCAAACATTAGTGGTTTTCTTGCTCATTAACTGTTGTAGGAAACAAAACAGATCTGCTCAGTTTTAGTGCAGGAAGTCAAGACATGCATCAGGCTAGCTATGGCCCATAATTTTCCTGCCAAGTTTCAGAATTTTGTTCCTACTCTTGAAACAAACAGTATGCATCCAAGGCAGATTCATACAGTCATTCCTTCTAAGCACTTTTTGGTACTCCTTTTCTCAAAAACAGCTACTGTTTTCATCAACAGGGGAGAAGAGTTAAAAAAAAAAGAACCATTAAGGCTCAATTCTAAGCTGTTTTCAAGGTTGTGTGGAACTCCATGATATCAACATATTTTCCCCTTGTATCAGATGTGGGAGCAATCAGAGAGGCTGGATGGTTGCTCAGCCATTATCCAAAAGCTTATATGTAAGTTGCAAAATGATTATACTAAAAGCTACAAAACTTACTCGGGGAGGTTTGCTGCAGTAAACATCTTCTGGAAGATAAGCCTTGCTTTTCCAGTTAGAAGCCTCCAATTTCAGAGGTACATTTTAATTGTTTGTGGAGAGGCTTCTGGGGTTTTGTGCTTATACCCGGCATAAGGCCATTTTGAAGTGGAGCTTCAAAATTGTATAATTCTGAACTACTCTTTTCAGGTCAAGTGTCAAAACCTATCCCTCAAAGACAAACAGCTGGAAATTGATGAAAAAGTTCATCCAGTTCCAGTTCTGCTGTGAATCCAAAAGTATAAACAACCTCCTCCAGCTGATCAAGAACCTATGGTTAAGCAGCATAAAGAGCCAGACAGCTTTTCCTGAAATTCCTGTATTTTCCCAAGTTATTAAATTTCAACCTTTGTGTTGGAAACACTTCAGAAAATGAGAAATAACTTATTCTCCATCTCCATTCATACAACTCTGCAACTGAATCTCCATCTCCCAAGTCATACAAGTAGTAGCAAAAGTTGGACAGGGTTATCAGAATTTCTTTGATACTCCTACAAAACCCATAGGTTTAATTGATAGAACCATGTCTTTCATCTGTTATTGTGGAGGGGTTTGGAATTTCATAGTCATGGCAGGTTTGTCAAAGACGATGAAATCAAAAGCCAGAGCCCAGCTACAGAGGAGTGAACAGCTATGCAAACAAGCTCAAGCAATTCTGTTCCTCAGTTCTTTAGCACTAGAAACACCGTATTGAGCAATAAGACCATTCCCTTGGGGTTCTGTCATGTAAAAAGCTTCAGTTACCCATACTGAAAATAACAATGCTACACATTTGCAGAATACTTGTGGAATCTGTGCAAACAGTGAACATATTTTCAGGTCTCTTTTTGAGACAAAGAAATGAGTTGGAAAGATATCTTCAGCCTTTTAAAACCGCTAAGAGTTCCTAGAGTTTATTTGTACATGCATATTATTAATCAGTGGCAACATTAAGAATTGCATGTAAAGTTACCCTTGCAATTATATCGATAAAGTTTTGGGTCAGTGAATGGAAGGTTAAATCGAGCGCTTAGTAAGATACTCCAAGTCACAAAGAAAGCTCTGGAACCAAAACAACAAAAATGAAGCTCTCCCGTTCCCCAGTCCTGGGCCTCAACCCCAGGAATCCCTGCTCTGTACTTGACAGCCTTTTTTTTCAGAGCACAAAAAAGGAACCATTTCTGCAGCCACAGAAGCATGTTCAGTCTTCTTCAAACAGTATATTTGCAATTCATCAGTTAAAATTCTGCATTAGATAATGAACCATTAACACCAGTCACCTGCACTGTGATGAAAATGATATCTCCACTTGCTATTTGAATAGGCAACAAAAGAAACAGAGCCCACGTATGGTTTTCAATATCTATCTATCAGCTCACAGTGGCATGTCACAGCA
The DNA here is from genome assembly GCA_035583155.1 of Acropternis orthonyx. NCBI lineage: Eukaryota > Metazoa > Chordata > Aves > Passeriformes > Rhinocryptidae > Acropternis > Acropternis orthonyx. The sequence continues at coordinate 22,914,472 of JAWWEU010000163.1, forward strand.
AGAAGGCTGAACAAATATGGAAAGAATTGTTGTTTAATGGGGAGAAATACAGTAAAATTGTTTATAGTGGGGCAGTAAGTTCTTAGCAGCAAAGTAAATTACAAACAGATTCTTCAATGACATTTTAAGACTTCATATCAGATTCTTATATACTGTTCAAAAATCAATTTTGCATGGAATTTCTGTGAGTGTTCCATTATTAATAAAGCAGCAGTAGGCAACCGTGGCTGCGCTCTTGCAACAGCAACACCTGAGGGAGAAGAATGCTGCCACACATAATCCTCACTTTAAAGGACTCAGCCCTGAATTCCCAGCACAGCGAATCTCTGCCTGGGATTAAGCCCTTATGCCATATGTAATCAAAAGGATGCCAAAGGCTGGGGAGGAGGTGAATTATTGATATATCTCTGCAGGTCTTCACTTTACCTAACTCAAAGTAATTTAGCTTCTGTGGGCATTAAATTCATCTGCAACCTTGTACAATTAAATTCAGCTGGAAATTCTCATAGAAACCAGTTAGAAAAATTTGTGAGAATCTTACAAAAAAAATATGTTTACATAGATACAGAATAGATTTAAATTATTCCTCGTTGTGCATATCAAACTATTTTATAAGCAAAGATGGTCACTTTTTTTTAATTAACAAGTCATCTTTTTTATCTAACTCAATCTGGCTGCTGCATTTTTCCATATCATATATGTCGATGGCATGGTTCTGATTTTAGGAGTAATGATCAGAATGGGGATATCTTTATCCCAGTAATATCATGTAATCCACATCTATCTTGAATTGCAATCCCCACTGTACACCTCATCTTCAATCTCTATGTACCTGAGAGTATGGCAGATCTCAGCTTTTTAGGACATACTGAGGCATATGTTTAAGTACTTTTAGTGTTTTCACAAACAGACCTGGAATGAGACTTTCATGATGAGGAGATGAAATGCAGAGCTAGATCCAAAATATAGAAGATTAAAGTGTTTTAGGAAAGTTAGCAGACAGGAGAGACTGCTGTTGCCCTCAAACACAACACTGATTAATTACCAGAAGTTGACATGACCTGTGGTTTTCTTAGATTTCAAATGAAGAGTTAAATGCTCTTTCCTATACTTAGTGAATTAACATCTCTAAAAGGAAACAGTATTTCCATACTGACCCCTATGTTTAGAAATTAGTAATGAAAATTTTATAATAAAGTCCATTTGAATCAGAAACTTTACATTCTAAAGAAAAATCATAGCCCAACATTATTGTATAGCATATTATATAATAGAGGTCTGTGTGCCTTGATAGGCGAACAGATGAAATCTGAACAGTGCCTAATACAACCTAATTCATTGTTCAGAATTTATGAGACTCATCATCATTTAATTAACAATATAAATATTAAAAAACATTTTCTAATAAAATTTTATAATTGTAATAAGACACTCGACTATATGAATTATGGAGTATTAATTCACACCCAGTTGTGTTGAAACTGGGTGTGAATGAATAGATCATAATTCAGGACTTGTCATGTCCTAGTGCTGAAAATAAAAATGCAGACAAAATAAAATGGAATAATACCTTGCAGAGACAAATTAGCTAAAATTCAAGTTATTAATATAATTTATTGTTCCGGCTTTTTATTAACCAGCTTCTCACATACTGTGTGATGCCTAATCTCATAGTCCTTACTTATGGAACAAGTCTGCTTCAGCAGACAGGGATGCAACGGTGGTGACCTCAGAGATCTCGCCAGGAACACTTGTAGACATGTTGATATTTGAACCAGCCAAGAACTTGGCAAATTAGCTTAATGAGCAATTTTTTTCTAGTGAAAGGACTCCAAAACAATGGTTCTGAACAACTAATTAGACTGAGTGACATGTTTTCATAAATTCAAATAATAAATTGATTTGTCAGAATTACAATTTAACCACAATGATGCAAGAATCTTAGCAGAACCAGACTAATATTTATGGTCAAAAAAGGGAGTGAAAAACCCAGAAAACTCAAAATGCATTTCCAGTTTCTAACTGGAAAATTTTGATTTTTTTCACTTCAAATTTATGTTTATTTTTAATTGGTAAGTATTTTTTAATATGTGTTCATGCTAAGTAAAGTATTTTCATTTATTCTGTCAGCCAGAATGTTGGTTATTTCATAGAATCATAGAATCATTAAGGTTGGAAAAGACCTCCAATATCATCAACTCCATCCTTTGACCAAACACCACCATGTCAACTAAACCATAGCACTAAGTGCCATATCCAATCATTTCCTGAACACTTCCAGGGATGGTGACTCCAACCACCTCCTTGGGCACCTTCGAATGCCTGACCACCCTTTCAGTGAAGAAAATTCCCCTGATGTCCAACCTGGTTCTGGCAAGAAAATGGAGGGTTTCTTCATACATGTTTAAAACAATTAATAAGCACAAAGCTTTCAGAGGCTTAACTTGTGTGAATACTAGAGATGCTTGAATTTGAATCAAGGTCAGTCCTGGATATTAGCCATCCAGTTCTTGAATAGCTGATGTAAAGTTTTTCTACCTCAAGATAAAATAGAGTGATCCATTCACTTTCACAAAAGTTCCTCTCAGTGTGCATCCCTTGTCTAGGTGCAAGATGTAATGTTGAAATACTGTAAAATCCAAAACAGAAATTAAGAGGAATTTGAACTTTATTCTGGTTCTCAGTGAGTGCAACGAAAGTACAGGAATTCTATCTCTGTTCCACATGGGCTACAGGAGATGGCACCTCTCAAATACCATGGACCCTTTGCACAAGGTTACCCACGTACCCAAGCATTTGCACTGATGACAAATGACTGGACACGCCTCCATCCCACAGTGGACTCTATTAGCTGCATGATGGGGGATTTCCTGTCACATTATAGAGAAGGGTGTTAGGGCCTCTGGGGAAACAATTCAGATTGCAAGAAGAATTCAGCTGCTTGCAATCCACTTTCTACATATCTGATTAATTCCAGGAAGGGCGACACAAAACAAACAATGGGGCAAAACATTATTTTCTGTTGGACCAGATCCAATCATGACCCATAAACTGACAAAAGATGCTACAGACCCAGTTCCCTAAGACATGCTTCTTACCATTGGAAAACTCCCTATTGCCCTTCCTCTCCGGTGAATGCTAGTTCTTATGTCATTTCCCAGTGATCTTCTCTGCTTGTCTCTTCAAAAACTCTGAAATAGCTGGTACTGATCACATTTACAGACAACTGTGTGGCTACTATAACTGTAAATCTCTATGCCACTCACCCCAAGCAAAGAATTTGATGCAAGCTAGAAAATGCAGAGGAATGGATTACATTAATTCACCAATAACTCAGTTCTTGTTCAAGCTTATCTGACATATGAGAAGAGAGAACAACATTGGCTCTTTGTATTATTAGAGTGGCTGAACATCAAGGGTAAAATCCTGGCCATTGCAAAATTAGTGGGAAATTTGCCATTGACTTCAATGGAGCCAGGATTTGACCCTGGGTGAACACAGTTCCCATATGTGCTCCCATAAAGAAAATTAGGAATGATTTGTCTGATAGCATATGGAATCCATTTGTGCATTATGAAGGAGATTATTATTTAAAATGGAAGATAAATGTAAATTAACTATTACATTCATGCATATATTTGCACATATCAAATACAGAACATAGGAATAAGAATCCATTATGTTCCCTTCTTTTTCTCAATTTTTGGTAAGAGCTTAAAAACCTTGTTGAGGAAGAGACTTACAGGACAGAGGAAAGGTAACCAGCAACCTATGAAATTCTTAACAAGTTTTATAATGATACAATCCAGGTTGCCTAGGTTCTGGATTTCCTGTTGCCTGTCAGTTTAAATGGATCTTTAACATTGCTTTATTGTCAGGTTTTCTGTTTGTGAATGAATTTTACTATTAAAAGAAATATATTTGAAGGATTAAGAATGGGGGAAAAGCCAAAAAAGGGAATCTCATACCTCATGGCTCTGTACTGCCTGACCTTTCCCACCAGAAAAATTATTCTACTTCTTTGGAAACATGGCTCAGTGCCATCCCTACTGCAGACATGGTTTCAAACTAACTTGGAGCTGTGCCATGAGGAACCTCTGGCTTATTATACAGGACAGATGCCAGACAAACTGGCTGAGGTGTGGTTGGGGTTTATGGACTTTCAATTTGAAAGTTATGCTATACATAATGTGATTAGATCTGACTGGAATGTTATTCCTTATTTTGTTTTATTGAAGTTTAATTGTTTCCTTATTCATCTCTCCATTTGACTAACACTTGTGTATCACTAGTAAGATGCAATATTCAGCATGGCTTTGTCTTCATACACTGCTGCTCTCTGGACCCTTTTTGTTCCCTCAAAGAAAGAAAGAAAGAAAGAAAGAAAGAAAGAAAGAAAGAAAGAAAGAAAGAAAGAAAGAAAGAAAGAAAGAAAGAAATTATTCAAAAAGCAAATTCCTTTCTAAGGACAGTCCTAAAGTTTTTGCAGAAATTCTGCCTGCAACAAATGTTTTACCTGAAGGAGGTGAACAAACATAAGCCATCAATCACACAAACAGACCTCATTCGCCCTAAAAGGCATGTGTAGCTTAGTTTCTAGTGCCACTTTACCTCATGTGCTCTTCCTACTAGCAGTGATCAGTTGGACATGCCATCACATGGCATGCTTTGTCTTAAGCTGCATCACAGCCCTCTACCTCTTGTCAGGTCAGGTCTGCACGGCCCATTACTATTTTACCTATATATGTCCTATTCCATTTCACCTGAAGTTAATAGCTTGCAAGGATTACTGACAGGTGATTGCCAATGGGAAACCTTATAGTTTGGTCTTGTACATACTGTCCACACTTCCAAAATCCTCAAATAATGAGAGAAGTCTAAAGGCTTTCTGGTTACAAAACTAATCCTCAGCTCTAAAGTTTACTCAAGTACATCTAACCTTAAAAGATTTTTCCCAAGAAAGCTAGAGAAACTCATTTAGGATGTAAATTTTTATACCTCCTAGCTCATTGTGCTTCATGTACCTCCCGATTACTTTTTGGTAGAGGTGAGAGCTAGACTGGCTCAAGAGCTGTAAATAAGGCAGACTTTCCCTAAGTGGACAGAAAGACGGTCAGATGGTACAACACTAGTTAATTAACTACCACTAACAAAAAAATCTCAACGATACAATTTTCTAAGAAGACAAAAACTTCAAAAAGCCAGGTTTGCTGTACCACTGGAACAGAAGTTATAGAATTAAGTTGGCCTGTCCTTGATTGCGTTTCCTCAGGAAACTAATGCTGACTTGAGGGCAGGGGGGGAGATTGCAAGAATTTTAGCTTGTGTTTTGGTGTTGGGGTTTTTTTTAATTCAAAGATTTTTCGCTTCTGTAGTACTACAGAGATAAAAATGTAGGTGTTTTAAAGTCAAGTTGTATGCTTATATCAAGATAACCTACTTAGTTACATATCTTACATTATGGAAAACCACATGTTTTTAGAGGTGTCTACACAAAAGACTGCAAAACCTTGTTTTGAACAGTGTCAGCGCTAACAAAACATGGGCTAATATGTAGCCCTTGCCATTGTCCCGTTCAATTCCTAGTACTATTGTTTCTTGCCTATAAAGTCCATGATTTTCATATCTCTGCTTTTCCCTTTCTCAGTGCTCTGTGGCCTTGCTTTACTACCCAGCAAAGTAGGGGAGCCAGTAGGATGCTTTATCAGCAACAGTAATTTCAAACATATGTTAACATACCTCTTTCCTGCCTGTCCTGCCTTCTTCCTCTCTCCCTATGGCTATGATTTAATAAAATAACTTTGACTGAGTGCACGTGGGTCCCTGCCTTCTATTGAAGAATATCGGATGTGTTCAGCAGTGTGTTGTAACACTATTCCTTCAGTAAACACAAGAAATACTCTAATCTTTCTTGAGAAATCAGTCATTGGTTTGAGAAGTAGAAATGTCTTTGCTGGAGCTATGAAGTTCCAAGTAGCCATGGTATGCAGCACAGCACCAACAGCAAAATTGCTACAAGGTCATAGATTTGTTAAAATATATGTTGTTTTCTATCCAAACCTCAAGTGACATTATAACAAGGTTTTACTGTTCTTGCTGTCACTTTGCATTAAAAGTCTTAGACCAATGAAGAAAGGCAGAGCTGAGGAGTAGAGGACAAGTAGGGAAATCCAGTGACACTGTGTAAGTTAAATTTTAGTGACAGAGGAAAAACGATTTCAATGGCTGGATGAAGCAGGAGAAATGCAGACTGAACTGTAAGCTATAAAGTTCTGTCTCAGTTTTGAGAGCTAATAATTAGCTCAGCAGTAATAGACCTTTTTTGTCCCACCTAGGGCTTTCACAGACCCCTTTCCTCGGGGGACTCATTTAAGCTCAAGTCTGGGGTACCTCCTTGCCTGAGGTACACTGTGTGTGTAATTTTTCCCACAGGTACACCTGAATTGTTGCTCGAATCTCTCAGACTGACTTTCAGCTTGACCTGTTACTTTGCTTTTGCCTTGGTCATCACTGATTTATCAAAAGGACTTGTTACGATCACACCCTCCTGCACTTTCCTGGCTCAGGCACTGCACAACTTGGTCCTGTCAGTGAAGTCATTGTCTGGACTCTGTTCTGACCACCCCTGGCTTCCTCATCCCCGAGGGATGCCCTTGTCAGATGCCAAGTTCACCCTGCTGCAATAGAGAAGAGGGAGTTCTCCTCTGGGAATGCATCCTGGAGGAGAACCAATAAAGGAATGCTACATATTTGAGAAGAGTAAGGAAAAGAACTGTGCTTCCCACTCTATTTCACCTCCTCCAATCCCTGTTTAGACTAAGAAAGATCTTCCTTGCAAGGATGTGAAATGCTTTTCATGAATTTCTGAAAGGAAGCAAAGGCAATTGTACACTCTTGGAGTCTCCATGTTGCTGGCAGCCATACAAAAAAGTTACTGGCAAAGTGCATGGGAAAGCATACAGGAAAGATACACTAAGAAGTAAAAATAAAAAATAATGAGAGTTCAGACTTACTCAGTTTCTATATTATCAGAAATTTTAGCCAATAAGACATCATTACTTACCTGATGTAGGATTTACAGTAGCATAGCAGCCTTTTTACAAAGCCCCTGTCAGATATTATTACAATTATATGCCTACATCTAAAAAAACCCCACAAACCCAAAAACCTCCAAACACAGTAAACCCACACACACTCGCACCATGATTTGAGGTTCATTGCTTTCACAGAGAGAAGGAAATAGTCAGGAATATGTCAGACACTGAAGCTGTATAAGGAATATATCTTAACTAAAACCTAAAGTACACGACATACAAACTGGGAAGAAGGCTTGAACTTGACAGTACTGTTAGTTCTGCAGGTTATATTGTTATGCTAAACAGGCTGACCATAAGTAAGCATAAGGAGATCCTTACAGCTTATTATAGATGTGCAAAAATAAAGACCAGAAGATGGAAGTGATAAGAGAGCTCCACCTCTTTCAGCTCAAGCAAAGAGGCTTTACTTTTCTAATTGATGGTAAAATAGAAATGGAAAAACATTCAGATCAACTCTTAAGACTGAAGGGGAAAAAAAAGAGGATATTGTTAGCGTCTTTTGGCACAGGTCAGGTCAGTAGAATTCTCTTCCCATGAGATGTGGAGTGGCTGCAAAACTACTGTGAAATAGTTTTTATAGCATCTGGGAGTTGTTCTGAGGCTTACTCAACTGAGGGTTGATGCTTGGGTCTGTGAACCTCCATTGGCATGGAAATACTGGTCACGTCTCTCCTGGCCTGTCCTCATTCCAAACATGCTTCTATACATTCAAGTGACACTATGTTCCATTCCATTTACTTTGTAAAAGCCAAAAGTTTTAACCAGAACATGGGAGGACTCTGTGGTTTTATCCTTCTCAGATCTTAGCACACAACACACAGGACAGAAAGAGCTGAAATTACTTGCTTGCTTCTTTTATGCAAAACAAAGAGTTCACAGCTTTTGACCTGTCCATCATTTTCCCTGTTAAATGTCATCATACACCTGAGGTTACTAATATTGCAATATCCAAGTAAGATTCAAAATATTTTTTTTTAAAAGCACACATTTAACAAACAGCCCTGATCTATTCCCACCCTCCTTAAAGTAGCCTTTTTCCTCTCTCCCCAGATTGTTTCCTCTGTTGTTCGCCCTGTCACCTGTCATTGCAAACACAAATCCTGTTTTCTTTCTCACAGAAGCTAAAGAAGCTTGATTAAAATATATAGCATCTAAAAACAGGACTTCCAAGGTCTACAGTCTCTGTATTAAGAGTACATGTATCCAGAGCAAGGACTAATGTAAATGGCAGTGACTGGGATACCCTTCTGCTCCTGGCTAGGGCCGTCTTCCTACAAAGATAAATATTCCAAAATTTATTTACCTCTTTTTGATTGTCCTGATTGATATTTATTTCAAGAAAATGCTGCTCTGAGTATACACTGTTTCTTTAGCAATATGACTTAGAAAGTAAAATAGAAAACAAAAAATTAAATAGCCAAAGGTGCTCATCTTTCAAACAAACATACTGGAAAAATGTTCTATCACATTCAGTCCTCTGTGGCCAGATTAATTGGTGTTTTAAAATAATGAAGGTTCCTAGAAATTCCTGTGTAAATTCTTAACTTGCTCTACAAAGCATCTGAAGTGTGTACCAACTATAACGGTTTGCACTAGGTCTCCATTCATGTTCACATGCTGGGAATATAAAGAGCTCTTCATACTTTTTTATTAAATATTCTCACAGTAGATTTGTCTCTCTGTTCACTTTGTCTCAAACCAGAAGCCTTGTCCAAACAGTTTCTCATCAGCTGAGGTCATTGTGATGTTTAAGACTTACCACAAGAATATTCAGGTTTGTGCTTTTAATTTACTGTGTAGTAATTTTAATATTTTAATATCAAACTATATCAATATAGTTGCATGCATCCCCACTCCAATAATTCAAATCAATCAGCCACATATTGTTTTTTCTATTTCTCCTAAAATGATTACATTTACAAGCTGCCAGTTCATTAACAGAACTCACAATAGCAAGACATCAGGGGAAAAAATTGATACAACTAATGAAATAACGACAATGAAAACATTCCCTCAAAGCACTGCATTTTTTGGTAAAGTTTTGCTATGTGGTGAAGCAAAACTACAGCTGTCAAAAATATGGCATCCTAACCCCTTTAACAAATTTTAAAAATACCATCTGCAGGCAATGCAGTGCAGATAAACAGATGTTGCAGAAGTACAAAGCCCAGAGAAGAAAAAAAGGTTTGACAGTTCTAAGGTTTATATGTCTGGAAAAAGATAACATATGTTTCTCCAATGAAAAAAGCCTGTGAAATGTAACAATTGCTAATGTTTATAAATAGCTATTGAATGACTAACACACAGTTAATACCTGCATTCATTATTGTTTTGAGTTTCCTAAGGAACAGTAAGTAGATCAATTAGAGAGGACTACAAGTT
>JAWWEU010000163.1:22924050-23023127 GCA_035583155.1 Acropternis orthonyx
AGTTAATACCTGCATTCATTATTGTTTTGAGTTTCCTAAGGAACAGTAAGTAGATCAATTAGAGAGGACTACAAGTTCAGCATCTTTCTGTGTAGCATTAGTTGTTTAGTTTAACTGAGAAGGTCCCTACACTATCTTTAATCTGCTTGTGGGGTTTCTCTTCCTCTGTCCAAGAACTCCTCTCATTAAAGTGAACTCTTTTGAAATATGCAACACTGGCTACCTTAGTCCCACTTACTAATGGTCCTGAATTGATTCTTAATTAGTTGCAGTTTTGGTCAGAATTCCATTAAAATAGCTGAGTGCTCCAAGAGGAGAGAAGGAAAAGGCTGGTGTTCTGCTGTGAGCTGCTGAGACTGGAGGTGAGCTTGCACCCACAATGGCAAAATACACTGAGATTCAAATCACGCTCCATGTCCCCGTTTGAACAGAAGCCTTCATACTGTAATTTATCCTCCATCTATAAAATAAGATGAAGAAATGCAACCAGATGCTGTTAGCAAAATTGCATTATTCCAATACTCTTCTAGTCTCTTCTTAAAGGAAAACAAAAGGATACTAATTCAGAAAAATATGAAAGCTTTTCAATAAATAACTGATTTTTTTCTGTATAATTCTAATTGCTATATATTTTCTAACCTTCTGTTTATATTCTAGAAAGCCTCTGGGAAACTAAAGAGTATATTTTCATGCTTTTCTTCCAAATGACTACTTGCTATGAACTGCAGCATATTTTTGTTAATGAAGTGAATCAGTGGTCATTGTACAGCTATTGCTTTATGATTTGAGTTTAATTATAGAAAAGTGAGGTATCAAGAAAATATGCTCTTCTAAAGCACTATCTGGAGCAAGTATGCCTGTTGTTAGGGAATAGTGATGTCATGTGAGCAGCTTTTGTATTCAGCAGCAATAATTCACTGCCTGCATGGGGGGATTGATCCCAGCAATGGTATCCCCAAAGGAGCCTCCACTAGGAATGGGCTCACATACTTTGATCTGTAGATTAACATGAGCAGGATCACAAGCCTTTGTCTCTTGTAAACATCGTATGTCCCTAAATTTGTATCCAGCAAAAGGCTGAGTCCTGTGTTTATTTGGGTAATGAATTGCAGTAATTAATGCATGCATTGATTCCTCTACTGAGTCTCCCCTAAAGGCCATTTCCATTTTTAATTTATAGAAAATGCATACAATTCCTTTAATCAGAGCACAGTCTGGAATCTATAATAAACAGTCAATGCAAAAAAATATAGTAAATAGAAGTGAGATTACTGAGCAGAATTTAGGTAGAAATTTAAGTAGACAGAAGTTGTATTTAACATTGCATTAAAAGACAGCTATATAGCAAGGAGTATAAGAATATGCATTTGGAATTTTCAAGGCAGATCTAAACCTCTAAACAGAGAAGCACAAATTCTACCCTTCTTCACTTACTCATAGCTCAACTTAGTCCCTAACACGAATGTATATTTCTGCCACATATTTCTATTGTAAGGATGTTTTGATACTGTCTTTTTCTCAGTCTGTTATGCCTTTTGCATCAAAAAAAAGACCCTACCATTTACTAAATATTCTTGAGGGGGGAAGATTCAAAGGAGAAAAATGTGCTTTTTTATCAGTTGCGAATATTTCTTACCTGCTAAGTGCCAAAACTGTACTCAGCATTGTGCAAGATACAAAATGCAAACAGCCTTCCCCTCACAGTCCTTCAGCCCAACAGCAGTTTCTAGCAGTCCAAACATTACCCTGGACATTAAACTAGACTATTCACAAGCAACATGGCTTCAGAACAAAGCGAAAATCAAGTGCAAGCCAAATAACACAGTTGAGAACTAACTAAATAAAAAGCAAAACAAATTACACCAGATTTTGTTAATTTCTCCAGTACTTTCAGACACTAAGATTATATTTTTCCTTGTTTGGAAAGTGCCTGCCTTGTATCATACAGCTCTTTGTATATATAAAATTACCATATGCATATTGAAATGTGTGTAAATTATGCCTGGGCAAATATGAAAATACAGCATTATAAATACACAGCAAGGCAGATGATGCTGTGCTGAGGAATGCAACCTAATATTTTTTCTGAAATGTACAGGTGATATAAATTAGAAAATACCCCATGGTATCTATGCAGCATAAAGGACACAAAAAGAAAGACTGATTTGGAAGCACACACAAACTAAAGGAATACCTGATTAACCTTTCACTGACTCCTGGGCCACGTGATGCAAAGCTTGCCTTCCTCCTAGAGTGATGGCTTTAGAAGAAGATGTTAAATTTAACCTCTGGCGCAATGATAAATTGACAATAAAAAATTCAATGGCTTGGTAATTACCAATCACTTTGGACATCGGCAACATTTTTCAGTTCTGTCAGTGCTCATTGGCACAAAAGCTTCAGCTGAAATTCTCTCGATCTCCCTCTTTTTAACTTTGTTTTCATGATGCAGATTAAATCTGCCACCCTATTACTGATTCATTTTCCTAATTTTTCATGTCTGCACCATGCCCCAGCTGCACTAGGCTGATAATTGTGGAGCCCAGCCCTGATGATTAACATCAGAAGAATTAATTATGCCTGCCATTAAAATTCCAGGTTGCACATGGTGATCAAGAAAAATTAAGTTTCTCTAGGCCTCTAAATCATTTCACCTTTGAGGAGAATGATAGTGACTCGACAGCTAAACTGCAGCCTGCGTTCCAGAAAAGGTCTAAACCACACACCCTTTGTGTAATTCACTGAATGCCTTTCTAGTTATTCTCCCTGGCTTATTCCACTTGCTAAAAAGATTTACTGCTCTTAAATAAAGACAACTAAAGGATCTAGCTGATTGCTTGATTTCAATATAAAGCACCTTTTTTTGCCCCTTCCTGAGACTCTTCGAGGAGTATCTGTTATATTAATTTCCAGGTTAAAGCATTGTACAGAGAATGGAAGATCCAGGCATAGAACTAATTTCATAGAATTGGTAGACAATTTACTTTTGTCCCAGTTACAAAATGAAGGGAAATTATGATTTTAGCACTGCATAAAGACAATTATTTTCTCAGAAATAAATTGATAATGAAACAAAAACAGATTCCTAAGATCTTTAGGCTAAGTAGTAATGAGTAAGGAAAAGCCTGTTGACTGACTCATTTCAAAACAAATTTTTGCATGAGAAACTCAGAACACATTTAGTCTAGCCTAAGGTATGACATTTACTAGAGCCATAAAGAGTAAGATGATACGCATTTATCGTGTTCTTTTTTTTTATGTTTCATTTTTAAATTACCATAATCATGTATATTACAGGCTTAGCTCAGAAGACTGTGATGAGGAGTCATATTTTGATGAAGGGATGTAAATATCTTATGTCAAAGGGCAAATGTCACAAAGACTGAATAAACTGTGGATCATATCTGATTCCCTTCGTATGTTTAGGCAGTACTAGCATATCAAATCTATTTAGATGTGGATATTCTTGTTAGCTTTTATAGATGACGGATTTCTAGAATAAACTTAACAGAGTTGGACCAAAGAGCAGCACAAGAGCAATTATCTTCCCCTATAAAATATGTTATAAAATAGGAGGACTCAGTGCATTTAGAGATTAACTTCTACGGGAAGTCATGTGCATGGCAAAATAAGAGAAAGACCCTTCAATTTAAAACTTAAATCCTTGAGTTTAACATGAACATCACTACTATAGCTCAAGGATATTGTATTCTATATAAAATAGGCCATTTAGAACTTGTGAGGACTTTATTGCACTGTCTCACAAATGACAACTTGCATAGTATTCATGATTAAATGAACATTTATTGTAACAGTATTCCAGGAATGCCATAAAATGAAGCATGAAGTCATCCATTTAAACATTTTTAAAACATGTCTTAACTAAAAGCATTGAAAGTATCTCCTTACAAGACTTATGGTTAAATCCAAAACCTTTTCCTTTCTACCCCAGGACATGGATAACTCAAATGTACCAAGACTTTTGGCAAATCACAGATGTGCCCCCAGAGATCCAAGAAAACAGTCAAACATCAAAAACCAATGAAATAAGGTGAGAGAAGTCTAAATATACTTACTGGGCTTGTCCATTCCTAACATCCGTGAAGACAGAGCAAATGAAGTCCTGAAAGGGGAATATATGATAAGCAACACAAAGAAATGGAATTAAAACACTGGTGTAAGATTGTCATTTTCTGATTTAGACCAGCATTCAAAACCATAAATTCCATTTTTAGCAAACATGGTTATCAGTCAATATATTTAGGTGATAAAAGTTTAATCACAGATTTAATTTTAATATTTCAAAAAGAGGATGAAAACGAACTGTACTGATTTTAGAAAAATTATTTTACTTCCTGTAAATAGATTTACTATGTAAATACATAAATGCTCAATCAGAATCACAATCAGCACAGTACGAGCTTTGGGAGAAGATTATTTTCACTGACTTCAGTCTTGAGAATGCCAAAACATAACTCATCTTGAAAGTAGCTTGAAAGGTTATTCTGGGATTAAGGTTTAGGCCATGGAAGACAGGGATTAATATGTTTCATTTCCCCTAAAATAACCAACAGCCTTTGTCCAGTTTATCCTTACTAGTTCACAGATAACTCACTCCTACATGTGTGCACAGAGCCCTTGGCACACCAGGCAGCTGAAACACAACAGATGTCTAAGAGTACAAGAGCACCAGCAGTGTCGTCTCAAGTTATAGAGGTAATACGCAGTCCAAATCCAGACTTCCTCATTTATGGGAATTTGAATATAATATTTGACTTATTATTGTAGTGAACAGACAGAAAACTAACCTATTTTGACTGTAAGATATTTCTGCTTGGAATCTCCAAATTTTGGCTAATGCAAACGTCCACTCAAAACACGACACATAAGCGCAGGGAGAAGAAAAATGCTAGGGGAAGGGGAAGGGGAAGGTAAGAATAGAAAAAAATCTGCTTGCAGAAAGAATTTTACATAAGTACAGAAACATTTACATTGCCATCTGAAATCAGAGAAAATTCTGCCAGGGCACTGTCCAGATGTTAAATGTTTCAGCCTACTGGAGAGAGCTAGAAGAAGTGGCACTGCTTCTTATCAAGTGAGATTCACAGCCTGGCCAGCAAACCCCCGGTTAGGATGATCAGCTCTAAATAACAGAAATAAGCCATACCACATTTTGAGAAAACCTTAGACAAATTTAAATTCAGATTTAGCTATCAAAAGTCACTGGCTCTGTATAACATGAATTAGATAGAGTGGTCTCAGCCATTTTCAGAGATAAAATTCCAGTTTTTAACTGCTGAGCCTTTTTTCCCCCCCACCTCTCCCAGGTAAACACCATCTAGCACAAAAAAAGAAAAGCATTTTGCTTTTTCATTGATGGTCATCTTCTGCCATCCTTTATCCTGATTCACTTTGCCTATTCATTCCAATTGCATGATCAGTGAAATAAGTTAATACCAGACTTCCATAGTATTTAGTTTTTAATCTTTTCTGGTAACTCCCATCACTACAGCTGCTTCAAAGCCTCTGCATCTGCCATCCAAAATTCTGTTAATGTGGTTTTCTACAATACTGCATTACAAACTTGTATTAGTTACACAATGTGCTCATCTTTGGCATGAAAACAATCCCAACAGCTATCATGTGTACAAGATCTGCCTAAAGGACAAAGAGGCCATCAGCCTAATCTCTTATGCACTTTCTCTTTATGATCTTTTTTTGCATGACTACTATTCAGTGGCTTGAGTATCCACTTGAACATTGTCTATTAACAGATTCTAAATTTATTTATTATATATTTGCATTAGTGTGGCCATGAACTTGCACACACTATGGCAAGTGCTGTAAAACACAGAGGTCTTCACTTACAAAGGTCACTTCCAAGACAAGATGACTGACAATGACAGACCTGCAGAGGAATACAAGTAAGCAATGAGACTGAAATTGTTCCCAAGTTGTTATAAAGATGATTTTTAGGACAATAATGTAAAAGCATTCTTTTTATACAGAATGAGAATCATGTCTGTCATTGCTTGTTACACAGGTGCTTTTAGCACTGATATTTCTTCTGATAGGTTCCTCTCTTCCACGTTTTTTATGTATTTTTTCAACTCACAAATCTGTATTTATTTTTCCCATGCTGTGAAAGTGAGATTCATGTCACCTTCCAGTCTTCAAGACCAGTGCTGACAACACATGAAGGTGTGAGAACACACACAGCACAGCAAATAGTTAATTATGTGTTTGCTGCCTGGTTCTTGAATTCCTGAGCCCAACATAGGCTGCCACACTGCACTGCAGCTGGTACTGTGCCTACCAGTTAGGACATATTAGTCAGAGCTCAACAGGAAACCGCCCCTCCTGATCATTAATTTTGCCCCACAGCTTCCCTTGTCAAACACACTGGAAGTAGACTGGAATCTAGACACTTCTGCATCAGTCATATATCTCATGGGCAGTTGATGTCCCTCTATTCCCACATACAAATCTGATGCACCTTTCATGGACTAAAGTAGATCAACAGGTATTATTTTAGCATTTTTCCTGTCAATTTGCCCTACCTTCAGAGCTGTATCACCTCAGTAAAGATCAGAGAAGACATTCCAGTGTGATGCAAGCATCATGGAGGGAAACAAAGAGAAATAATACACTTTAAACTGTAACAGGCTTACAGTTCTACAGATATGTTGCATTGATGCAGTTAGACATATCTGTCTTCTGTACATAATAAAAAACGCTTCTTAAGTACGGGCAAAGAATAGGAGAAGTCTTTTTCCTTAGCTGCTGTTGAATGAGATATCAGTTCAAGTACTCTAGTCTTCCTCAGACAAGTAACCATTGACTTCAAGAAGATAAATTGTGTTTCTAAGGACAAGATTTGTAGAATCAGCCTTCAAACTTGAAGAACATCACAGTAAAAGCAACTGCTACTGAGGAATGTGAAAAGTCGGGGAACAATATCCAGTTTACAGTCATAAGGGATAAAATGTTTAACAGTGTTTACTGTCCTGCTTGCCTGGAATACTGCAACAGACTGTTTTGGTTCCTTCTCTCTGTAAAACACTACTCTCAAAGGAACCGCTCATGGCAAGCCCTCATGCTGTGACCTGCATGTTGCTTTGTCACAGGCTGTAGCATCTCTGCCTCTAGGCTGATACAGATACCATGTCTGCTGTCTTCTGCACTTGCCATTTCCTCCTGGGCAGCCGTGTACAGGACTGCTGCTCTGTAATGGACATACAAGTGAAGACACTGCCAAATGCAGTGCATGCAGTTGTGCTTATTCTATTTAAACATTATTGCTTATCATCTCGTTTTCTAATGAATTAATAGTCATGACTTCTGAACACTTAATTGTTATTAAAGTTAGAGACACTGCTATGGAGACCCATTTACTATTAGAAAGAACAACTAGTATTTTACGCGCACAAATTCTGGACTTACTATTCTACTGATTAAAATAAAGGGTACCAGTTTAAATAATTCCAGTCTTCCTTCTTGTCAGCTCTTAAACAAAATTCAATATACATCTTCAGTTCTATGCTAATCAGATCTGGGCTCAATCTCCCTTTGTCACCGTAATTTGACATGTACATTATCTGCCTAAAACATAACACAATGCACTCAGCATATATTTATCTATGTGTAAATCCAGAAGCACATATACATTCAAACACATACCAACAAACTTTTGCCACATGTTTATGGGGCATTTCCTATTACGAAGTGCTTGAGCATGCTCAGGTGTCAGGTCCTTTCCCAATAATGTTGCAGCAGGCAAACAAGCTTGCCTGACTAATCTAAGTCACTAGACAACACCTCTTCCACAGCAGTCTTGTAGAAACTGGCAGTTTATGGTGCAGCAGCCTGATACCTTCTGAGTACCACAGGCTGGTGTCATGGTTTAACCCCAGCCAGAAGCCAAACCCCACGCAGCCCCTCATTCACTCCCTCATCAGTAGGATGGCGGACTGAATTGGAAGGGTGAAAAGCTGGAGACCTCATGGGTTGAGGTAAAGACAGCTTAATGGGGAAGGCAAAAATCACACAAACAAAGCAAAGCAAAACAAGAGGATCTCATGCAAAATGTGAAAAGTAAAATGATGTTTATTTAGGTCAGCCCATTTCGTCAGCCAGAGCTGGTGGGACGTTTCACACAAAGATTTGGCAAAATAAACCCTTGACAGTTTCAGCTTCAAATATCCAGAGAAGACTTTGGAAATAGCAAAATACCATGAAATAATTTTTTTTAGCAATAATGATAATAGGTTAACTGAATGGGCAAAAAACGCCATAATAATTTTTGCAGAACTATACTTACAATATTACACTTTTCAATTAATGATATTGCTTAGGGAAGAAACAAACCAAAAAACCAACACTAGAAGCAGTGATTAATAACATTCCAGTTTGTTATACTTTGTTGAGGACCTGTTATCTTGGTCAATATTTCATCCCTGGTGATTTCCCTTGCTACTAATCCATGCTCCAGGTCTGGAGAATAGTCCACTAGTTTTAAACAGTCTCTCTAATTTCTTCCATTTTACAACATCACCCACATTTCATGATAAAATACCTTAATACTGAAAAATTAGTAACCATACGCCCTATGCTGCAAAAGAACAAAATCAGCAAACTGATGGCAATTTAATATTTTCTGGTTTAAAACTGTTGTTTACAAAAATCTGCCATTCATTGTCAATGCGTGTTTCTGCCATGAAGAAATCTGCATGATTTCTCTACTAATTTGCCCTTGTCTGACCTTCCATAAAACACAATAACTTTTCCTCAAATAATACTACTTCATATTCATTGTAGTTTTTGTTAAAGACGTCATTTGGAATGCAAATAAATGTTGAAACTTACAAAACATCCTCACGTTTTTTGCAATGACTAGGCTCAATTCCTCAAGGGATTGATGGAGAAAAAGACACCTTTCTCCTGGCAGTTTCCCCTCCTTATCCTATACTCAACATAAGCAGTAGCAGTCAAAGGTCAGGGGACAAATGAGAGCTATTCAGTTAAGTGAGGCTCTGCAAGCGACAAAGATAAATTGATATGCATGTGAGAAACTGGAATGAATGAAAAATGAAAAAAATGGTCCCACTGGTCTGGCACCTGTAACAGCAGACAGAAAACCACATACCTTACTATCAGTGTCAAAACTGGTCACAAAATTTCAGCTAAGACTGGCTGGGGAAAATAGTGTGACATCTCATGAAAATCAGAGTCAGGCATTTAGGTGTTTCCACAGGTTTTACTCAGATAAATAAATTCCAGATTGTAGGATATATTGCAAAATAGGTCATATACTTTGAAATATCACTCGTACATGAGGTTCTCTGTTGAAGAACCGAATCATAAGCAAACTCAACTGAGGACCAAAGTTGGAAATCTCATATTGTCAATCTTCCAAAGAAATATGTGGGACTTCATGATTTTAATATGGTCAAAAATTCCACAACTCCTTTAAAACTCAGAAAACTTTGCCTGAGAGACAAAAACCTTGTGGATTCAACTGTGTTCAAGTTTTGATTCTGCTTTGATTTAATTAAGACAATCTTGCTCTTCACTAGCTGATACCTTATAGGAGCAAAGCTTTATACTCCTTTTAAGAATTGTCTCTTTCTGTGAGGAGATTTGGCTTCAGTAATATGGGGAGGACTCTAAATGATAAATAACCTGAATATTGAACACATGGCAACATTTCATTCATGCAGAGCAGGAAAATTTAGCTCCCGTGGGTTATGTTACAGGAAACTCCTTAAATCAAAATGTGGAAACTCAATATTGAGGTGCATAAAGTATAAGCTTTATTGATCATGTCTCTTGTGACTGGGCATTCCTACCATGCCAGAGACATAATTCTGCATGGGACTGATGTCTTTCAACTCTCACTTAAGGGTGCTCAGCTTCTAAAACATCATAAAACCCTCTTTCTGCACACGTGTCTCTGAAGAGAATGTGCAGGAATTGTCAAGGGTATTCTACTTCTTCAGCTTTTCTGAAATCTTAGTCAGGCATCTAAGCATCCTAAAGGAAATTAATGGATGTTTTCCACTGGAGGAGGTTGCCATTTGGCAAAACTGCAGTAAGAGTATGAAACGTCTTCTGATAAGAGGCCAATGTAATTTTGTTTTCTGGTCTAGTGCAATGTTAGTAATCCATTCTTACATATTTGCATAACTTTGCTTTATATCAATTTGAGTGACGGTTTACCTGTCATGAATGCTGTGATACTGAGCAGATGCAGAAAAGGGCAGCCAATGGAGGGTGAAGGAAGATTCCAAGGTCATAAACCAGTGTTCGTATTTACAATCAAGCTTCACTGTCATGAGAAGCTTCTCTAGCACAGACATAGGTGCAAGTGCACAACGTCACAGCTCTCTCTCAGGCAACACCCTCCCTGGCCCGTTCCTTTAAATTCTCCACAGTGGCATATTTTATTGCCCTGGAGGCACAACATGATGGCTATTTATTTAATTGCTTCGGAAGCCCAAAGAAGGGTGTCTCACATTTGGCATGTTAGTTTCCTGCTTGCAGATTTACAGTTTAGTACCGTTCAGGTTTTCAGAGACTCCTTGTTAAAAATGCGAGGGGCCCATTTCACCAGATGAAGCACAACTGCTTTGTCTGCCTCCAAACAGTTGAAATCCCCCAAAAGGCACAGAGCAGAAGTGCAATCTGCTTGAAAACTGATGTGAGCCACCCCTCCAAACACTGCTTAATATTCGACATATTCTCCAAGCAGAGTTTTATATCAAGTTCAGTGTTTTCTCTGTCCTATCCTTTCCTTCCCTCCTCCCGTCTAGTTTTGTAGACAGACAGCCATAATGCGCAATAGAAGCATAAGTCTTTAAACTGAAAATGTCATCACTTAAGAATACAAGAGAGTGGTATGTGTCATGTATGTCTGCAAAATGCAGTTGCTGTCTGTTACAGTCTGTAGCAACTTTTAAATCTGTCATCACGGCATGAATTTCATATTAAGCTCCTTCCCAGTGCTTTAGCCAGGAAGTAAAGGGGGGAACATACTGTATCATTTATGGGCATGCTGGTGCTGGGTCAACCATGACATCACTCTCCACTCCACTGAGCTGTAATGAGGTGAAAAGGCAGCTTTAGAACAACACAGCACTTTATTTATTAGGAAAATTTAAGTGTGCGTGTATTTCAATTTATGATAAAACTGAAAACAAAGGTTATGGGCTGTAGCTCTCCTAGAGCCCAAAGTAAGAGGGGGAGGGAAGGCATTTTGTAGATGACGAGAGATTTAACGCACACTAAGCACAGAAGATTGAAAGTTTGCGGCAGGCTGAAATCCTGTACTGACAGCCCAGCCAATTAGAGATGGTAGACAGCACATTTTGCTGTGGTCAAATTGTACTCTATACTTTGATCAGAGCAAGTCACTGAAGCAAGAGTCTAGTTAAGACCACCTAAAACCTTCAAATTCGAAATGACTTGGCAGATAAACTGAGAACAGAAGTAAAAAAATCGGTGAAGCTTGGAGGACACAAGAGCCCTTGATTGCGGAAACCTACAATGCTTTTTAAACCAACATTGAGAAGTTGGGAAGTTCATTACATCTCTCCATATTAATGCTTAATTATAAGATGGACTTTTGTACTGTACAATAAGGGGAGGGGGATGTGTTTGTTTGTTTGTTTATTTGTTTGTTTGTTTTTTATCACAGATGGAGATGGGGCAAAAGAGGAACAAAAATGTAGAAAAGCACAATGTAGAACATGTATGGTCAGATCTGCAATTAATTGCTATTATTCCTTTTTTCTCAACTACTAACATATTATTTTTATTTGCAGGCACAGTACCAGCAATTGTTTTTTCTGGAAAACACTGCAAAAGCATCACTGCTGCTTACTTCTTTGTTTTGAATCTTAACTTGCTTCTAAAAAGGGCATCCCATTGCCAGCTGATCACTATCCTCGTAATCCCATCTTCCTGGACACTCAGTAAATCTCATATCCACAGAGTTCAAAAAGTACTTTAAAAACACTGCATGCAAGCTGCTGTTTTTCTATCTGGAAGATCTGATCACAGTAAGTACCAGGTCTATGACATAATAATTATAAACATAAATACACTGCTACATATAATTAACTAGAGAGTTATATCCAGATCTAACTAAAAATCGTAGTTTGATATTGAGATTCCTTTTTCCTGATTACAAGATGTTCCTTTAACAACTTTAGTCCCAGGAAACAGATAGCCTGAAACTGGTCTGTAGCCAGAATATCTAGGGTTCTAACTTCCTAAACCTCACAAACTTCTAACACCTAGCAAATGTCTGAGCACTATTTGGCAGAAAATTCTTCATGAAAAGCCAATCTGGAAGAGACAACATCAGCCCCTGAAAAGGGGATACTCTTTTATTTCAAATTAGTTATAAGCCAATGTCTCAGCATGGTGCTAACATACAATGCAGTGCTAGAGTCATAATTTTTCAGATGAAACATAAAACTACATTTCTCAGTGTTCA
The DNA here is from genome assembly GCA_035583155.1 of Acropternis orthonyx. Taxonomy (NCBI): domain Eukaryota; kingdom Metazoa; phylum Chordata; class Aves; order Passeriformes; family Rhinocryptidae; genus Acropternis; species Acropternis orthonyx. The sequence continues at coordinate 22,936,550 of JAWWEU010000163.1, forward strand.
TAGAGGTTTAAGAAGCCATTGTATGTTTCTCAAAACAACTGTATAATTACTGGCCAAACTCTCCCATGGGGGAGTAAATACTGCATAGTATATTTATCCCAAGAAAGGTAAAATGCTTTTTTGTTGTTTTTTTTTTTGTTTGTTTGTTTTGGGTTTGTTTTTTTTGTTGTTGTTGGGTTTTTTTTTTTAGTTCATACATGTATCAGGCAAATGTCTTGGACATTTTTAAGACCAAGCTAATATCAATCTTCCAGAAATACAGGGATGAAGTAGGCACAACAGACAATTTTGTATATGTTCTCATTTCTGCCAAAAATATCCACTAAACAGGGCCAAATATTTCATAAGTTGCAAGGGCTGTATTTCCAATTATGTTCTGCAATGTATATGTAAAACAAAGAGCTGAGTAAATGGGGTAACTCATGGAATAAACAACTCTTCAATCCAAATGCAAGCAAAACCTAGATACCCTTCACTCTGTTCTTTTCTTGATTTTTTGGATAGTCTTACCCCTGCTTTATCTTTTTCTGTTTTCTCCCCATTCTAATCTGGTTTGATCTACCTATGGATTTCCTTGCTTAGGAAGAAATGTTTAAAGAAATGCCATGAATATCAAGTCTCTTAGTCTACCGCTTATTCTTAAAATACTTTTGTCTGCCTTCTCAGTGCACATTTAAAAATCAATTTGGGAAAACTGTACGAGGAACCTATTAGTTAAAATATTTTTATTTAAATTTAACTTGTAAAACATTCTCTCTACTTCCCCTCACATGTGTTACTTGTTTCATGTACAACATGAACCAACAGTAAACATTGGTTTTCATCTCTAGCTGTGATAGAAAGCACCTGGAAGGCAAAAGATAACTGAGAGAATCAAATCCAAGATTATACAACATGATCCAAATTCATTCTTCATATGTTTCTGCAAATGCTGACCTAAACTGATTTACACTGTGAGTGAGTCTGGCACTCTATCCGCATTTCTTATTAAATTGCTCACTCTTAGCATCTGCCTTTCCATTATACCTTGTGGTCTTTTTTTCCCCCCATTAATGACCTCACCATATGCCCCAAGTTCAGTACTTCCCCCCATTGAATTTATTTTGTCATTTACAGATTCTTTAAACTTTCTTCAGTATGTGAAATATCTTTGTAGAAGACAAAAATAATAGTCTCTAAACTATCCACTACTTGCATAATGTTCTTTTCAACAGGTATCCTTCTGCATCTTTCTATATTTACTGGTTTCTGCCACCCCCAGTCACACTGAATAGGAGGGTACTCCATATGAATCTACTGTCTTCAGAAAGGAATAGAGAAAGCAGAAACCATTATGTCACTGTATGAATCCAGAAAGAGCTACTCTTGAGTACTCAGCAACAGTTTTGGTTCCTCTAGTTCAAAAATTTCTGGCAGAATTTGAAAATAGAAGGAAAAGGCCAGCAAACACAATTGGGATGTGGAGTGACTTCATAGAAATTATTAAATAGAGCAAGACTCTTTAACTTAAAGGCCTGTCTCTGAGAAGACACGAACCTAAGTATAAAAATCAGAACTTGTATGAAGTACTTGTCTTTTCTAGTACAAGAATTAGACATTATCAAATTAAAATAGTTCTATCAATGCACAGTTTTACTAGCAAACTAAGACACAGGATATGGGGAAAGTTGGTGATTCAACATGGATTTTAAAAGCTGTTAGATATTTTCATGTAAGAAAAATCCATCCAGGACTATTAAACATAAAGGTATCACCTTTGCTTCATAAAATCCTATAGCCATACATCACTGAGTACTAGAAGAACAGAGAAGGGATTATCACTACATGCTTGACCTAATCTCATGCCCTTCCACAGTCAGATATTAGTGGCCACTGTTGGATGAAGAAATCTGGGCTAGCTAGGCTGATAGAGGAACTGCAGTAATGCTAGCAGCAAAATTTTTAAATCTCATTGTCTGATACAGCTTAGTGCCTGTGCAATGAGAGCCAGTAAGGAAGAATGTGTATTCCTGCCCCAGGTTCTCCCTCTTAAACACTACACTGAGCTCTAGAACACAATACAGGACTCGATCAACTTTCCAATGACAGCAGTGACATTCAGCTAGTGAGGCAGCAGCACAGAGCTGCTCAGCGGTGCCTTACGCTTCCTTAGCAAGATTCACAAATGCTCATCTGATAATGTCTGCACCATGTGCCTGTTCCACTGCACAGCAGTCTGGCTTAGGGCATGATGTCTGCCTCCATTTCAGCCTGCTCACTAGCTGACACCACAGACCTTCTATAAACACTTCACCCACATTTTTCTGTGTTCACAGAAGGTTCTTTTCCCTTTTAATTCTCTAATATTTCTTACAGTGCCTTATAACCTGTACAGAAAAGGCTGACCAAGAAGAAACAGACAATGAAACACAATGCGGGAAGATGCCAAATCAGTCAAAACCCCCACCCTATCCACACACAATCAGTGCCAGCTGTAGTCCAATTAAACTTAATCTAGTCACATGCTCATGTGTTCCTCAGAAATTAGAGGAAATCAATTCAAATGCTAATGAGAAAACCCATAATTTATTATCTGCTGAGGAATGCATGTTACATTAATTTTAACTGTAAACAATTATTTTTATTGCAAGATTAATTACACCATCTTACACAACTTCCTTCTTTCATATTTTTTGAAGGAATTAGTTTTCTGCTACTGTTTTGTTGATCTGTCACAGTATTTTAAGCCTGGAAAAGTATAATTAATTTAGGAATACTACAAATGTGGTTTTCTATTCTTCTGTCAAAGCAAAGTGGGACAAATGCCTGGGGCAAAATACAGAAAGATCTGGCTGAAACTTATGGCTTAAACAAAAGTACAATAGCTGGAAATCAGTCCATTCCATATTGGGAGTCTAGAGCTTAAAATATAAGGGCAGAAGAGAAAGTCCAGCATAAGAAAATTTTCATGGATATCGGCCAGAAAAGAATGAAAAATAGAATTTTGAGTTAACACAAAATGTCATTCAGCTGGATAAGTGGATTGCTTTATTTTTAGTTGGTACCTTTTTCTGGGATGCTTTCTTTTCCTCTGTACATCCAATTAAAAAAAAATCAACTTCATTACACAGTCATGAAGTTGCAAAATATTTTATCAAAAAAATACAAGTAAGCAGTGGAAAAGGAGAAGCATTTCAGGAAAGCCTATCTTGTTTGCTGACTAGAAGTCTTACTGCTTTTCTATAAACTATGTGTACAGAATGAAACATCTGCATTATAGCTGAAGTCTATTGCAGTGATAGAGAACAATGAAAATAATCCTAACAGTATTTATTTTCTCAGTTTCTAGACTTTATTTTTTGTTTGAAAAGCCTGTTCTAATCTCAGAAAAATGTCAGTGATAAAATGCCTTATCCTAAGCAGCCCATTATTCTTTTTGTGTCTTTGGTTTTTAATACTCGTACCAAAACAAAAAGCAAAACAAGAAATGCATTTAAAGAGTTCACTTAATGGCTGGACAAACAAGAAAGACCATCCAATGAGTAGTTTCATTTCACATTAATTGCTATGAGTTTCCACAATACAACTAAATCTGGGCATCAGGTTTTTGGGATGTCTGTGCAGCTCAGGTTTTGGGGTTACAACTAAATAGGAGATTTTTCTTGCCAAGTATTTTAGCAACACCATTGGTCTCATTACTTTGCAAGAAACAGGACAAATGTAGCTCTTTTCTTCCTTGCAAACCCTTTGAAAAACTGTTTTGCACTTTCAGTAATTTATCAACTACTCATAATATATTCAACGAAGACTTGAAATGTATCTGACTCTGCATATAATTAAAAGAAATTGCACTATTTTTTATTCTTGTCATGTGTCCATTAAATGCAATCACATGTACATGCTTATAACAGTTAGTACACTTTTCAGTTCAGAAAAAGGAAAGTGTAACATTGCAAATAACAAAACTCAAAGAATAACAGATAACACGTTTTGCACAAATAGTACATATAGTGAGGAAGATAAGACTATATTCAGCCTACAAACTATAACACAAACAAAATACATTACAGTAAATATTCACCAAAAGCATCTGTAGATGAATGTCAGAAGGTTGGGCAGAATGAACTGTTTGTTCCCAAACTGTGTTTTTAGCATTAAATCAGATCAGTATGTTATAAAGAAACAGGGAACCCGTTTATAACAGCTGCCAAATTCATACCTAAGGGTAATAGCATAGCAAAAACACCCAAATTTCTCTATTTCTGTCACTGTCTTTACCCTTCTAAAAAACATGGTAAGTTTACCGCACACACCACTCACTTTTTTCCTTCACTTTGCATTAAAAAAAAAAAAGGCATCCATTTTAAAAATCTGTCACTGAGGATTACTGTTAGCTGTGGTGAAGCCTTGTTCCTAATGGAAAGTGAAAAGCAAACAAAGGGCACAGGAACTTCAAATGTCACTTGGGTTTGAATGTTGCTGGACCTATACCTTAGCAGACCAAATGGTTCAACAGCCACCAGAATTACACTTTGCCTGCTCTGAAACACCTTTGGTTTTCTGGGCTAAGCTGAATGTGGCTGTGTCATTTGTTGCATTTTTTAAAAGAACTTGATGCATCACAGTTCCAGGTTCATCATTAATACTGGTTAAACTGTAAACCTCTCTACAAAGTAATAAAGTAAATGGAGCATACTAGCATATATCACATATATGTTAGGAACCAGTGCTGCCATGAGGCTCTGATTAAGCAGTACAGTTCTCATTCCACTCTTCATGCTGTAAACCCATACATTTTGAATTCTTTCCCAATAAAACTAGAGAATGTGATGAAGTTGCCTTGGATCCCTTTGTACTTCTCATACTGATGACATACAATGACCAAAGGAATTTTTCTTTGGCACTGGGTATTATGTTGCCATAGTCTGTGGGTATCAACACCCCTTCTTCCCACTTTGCTTGAGAAAAGCTGCAATTCATCCTGACCAGCAGAAGCTTTGACATGTCTTTATTGACACTTTTTGTTAAGGAAGGATGCAGGATTTTTCAGAGGTATTTAGAGGGACAACAATAATCCCTAGAACTGTAGGAGTGTCTTCAAAGCAAACGTAAGGAGAAAATGGAGACACAATTCTAATTCTGTTAAGCAAGGAGCTTTAAATAAAAGTCATTAAATTTTACAGTTCAAAATTTTATAGTTCAAAGACAGAAAGAATTATTAGATGCTTACAGCTGGCCATCTATTAATCAGAAGCCATTAAGTTTCATTCAGATGGCCCAAATCAATTCCCTAAATTTGTCATTCAACCAAAATATTTGACCCCACTGGGATATTAGAGTACTTGCTGAGGCAGGAGGTAGAGGAGCACAGACAAGAGTCCACGAGGCAGAACTTCAGCAGAGGAAGGAAACTGATGAGGTGAGATATGCCCAAGTGATCTCAGCAAATGAGCTCTAGCCTCCACTACTGAGGACCTCACCCATCTGGGCTCCAGTTGTATTTATTCCCTGTCAGACAGCAGTCAGTCTAACACAAGTACATGAGCAAGACAAGTCAGCTGCATCAAAGAGGATTCTCTGTGTAACTCAGAACACCAGCTCGCATTATCTGGTATCCCATGTCTCGTTGTGGTCAGCCTCTCCTCCTTTAGAGGAAGTTGCAAACAAACAAAATCCTTGGATCTATATACTTAATTGGATATCTGAGGAAATTCCTTCTGGATCGGCTGAAGCTCTGAAGTTTGAGAACTCTTTACAACCATTGTCTTAATGCAGAGCTGGCTGTGTCACAAAGCAATGCACAAATACTTTAGAGAGAGCAATGCAAGCATTTCAGTTCTTGCTACAACCCCTAAAAGAAGGAATTCAGATTTACAGACTCCAAGGAAAGAAAAGAAAACTGTGAATCTCTAGCAATCCACTTTCACTGCCATCCCCACATTCCTGTCCCTATAAACACACAGGTATTGAAATTTCCCATTGAAGCTGGACTACTATTTTTCTTTAAGAGTCTCTAATCTCCCTTCCTTAAAAATCTAAGTAATGCAGAGTCCTCCACCTCACCTGTCAAGCAGTTCCTGCATCTAATTACTCTCACAGCTTCCAGCCATTCCATCTTGTTATGCTTTGTCAGCAGGAGAGAAAAGCCCAATTATCACATTTTTTCAATGGAAGGGTATCTGTGTGATTCTTGACCTTATCTCTAAGAAGCTGTGTAAGAAGGACTTGCTTTTTTCTTGGAAGAATAAGGCTTGTTTTCCAGCACCTGTATACTTTTCATAGCTTGCGTTTGAACTCTCTTACTTTCACATTTAATTCTTGAAGCATAGTCTTCAGAAAACAACACAGTCTTATTAGTGATCTTTCCAATATTGTTTGAACCTTTTTACTTTTACAGGTACTTTTCTTCTGATACAGCCAAGGAAGCCTTTGCCTGTTGTAGCTACATCACTGACAGCTCATACTGAAATATATTCATATGGTACTATATTTCTCTAAGACAGAATTACTGCTTACATTCTTAACTTTCTTTTTGTCTTATCTACAGACTTTATGAACTAATGCTTTTCATCATTGTCTAGGGTTTTTTTTGACAAAAATATTGGTACCTAAACAAGCCTAGATCCCTGGAAAGTTCCACTGGAAATAAATCTACCAAATTAATCTCTCCCTTTACACAAATACATTTTGATATCTGTCATTAGCCTATTTTTAATCCTTCTAATAAGTGTTCTGTTCACGTAATACAAGCTTTTTTTCAAATTAAAATGTTTTAAGATGAAAGATATATGCAGACAACTGCAAATAATAGAATAGTCAGCTTAGCGTTTACAAAGTGGATATCTATGTGCTACTTTCCTGTTCTTGAGCAGCAAAAACAGTTAGCTAAAGCAAAAGGGGCTTAGCTGGGGCATTCATGGCACCATTGCAATGGGCCGTACCTGTGCAGAGTCACTGAACACAGCACACCTGATGTGTATCTCAACTTAGGCTGCTGCTGCATTTTACTAGCTGCACACAGCTGCACTGAAGGCATGCTGCATAATTCTTCAGTTCTGTGTGGTTTAGATGGTGTCGATGACGGAAACATCATGCACAGCTACATGACATGCTTGTACAAGCTATCAAAGAACCTCTCCACCACTGATCTGCAGCCTCCAACTATTCAGAATCTCTTTCCTCATTCAAAGTCCAGTGGACTTTCTAAATATTGGCCAGACCAGTTTTCACAGTAAACCGATAAATACCTAACAAAAACACATGCTTTTTGGAAGCTATATTAATTGCAAACAATGTTCTGGCAGATTTAGACTTGTTCCTGGTCTACATATGTCTCAATTGCAAAGCTTTTGTCAAAAGATCAACTTTCAAATGTTTATATACTTGGTATTCAAAGACAAAAGTTTCCTGTAAACCTAAAAGCTAACAGTTTATTATACTCAGAGACTTAATTGATCTCTTTACTTTAAAAGACTTCCTAGTCTGTAATCTCACCTCTTGGGTAAATGTTTGAATAGAAAGCCTGTATTTTTGAGGGTCATTTACTGCTTATCAGAAGCCATGATGAATATTGAGTAGCTGTACAGCCTTAGATGTGACAGTTACCTGTGTACTGCCGTAGCTTCATCACAGATAATGTTGTAAGCATTCTCAATACAAACTCGAATGTTATCCTACCTGTGAGCTGGTATCAGACCATCTGCAAGTATAAACAACTGTGCTGATGAATTCTGGCTGCATATCAGCTGATGAACATACAGATGAGTCGCCTCTGTGTAAAACAAAATCTTTCTGACTAATCAACCTTTGCATCTTGACACTTCAGTGGTATAGTATATACATCCTCTCAGCTCTGCCATCAGAATGTAATAAATCTTCCTGCTACTGTCATAATATTCTTCTCAATATTTATAGTTACAAAAACTTAACTCTTGACTGCATGTTAAAAAACATAGAGAGGATTGATTGTTAAAGTAAAAATCAATCTGAGGGTTTTGATGATTTAACAAGCTGCAAAAGCATATAAATGTATCACAAAAACTTTGATTGATTTATAACTTTGTAATCCATCCCTCCTCATCTATTATCCTGTAAGTACTATATTAGAAATCATTAGTAGTAAGACGAGATGGAACACTGACATCTTCCTGACACAATATGACCATAACTGGAATCTTCCAACACACAAATGCTTTTACCTGGCTATTAATAGTGCCCTTCACTAAAGATGGACTGGTATTTCCAGCCATATTGAACGGCTGAAGTTTGCTATCAATCCTGGAAGTGTCTGCTCCAGATGGTTGTACCTACCGGAACAATGTGGAGTGCCAGCCAGGCTACTGTACTACTGTTCTTAACAGCACTTTCATTTATCTCTGTAGAAAGATAATAATTTAAATCCATAGTAGTAAGGGAGAGGTGGATATTTTTCAAGATATTAGAATATTACTCAGCTCCATGAAAAAATCTTTTCATTTTTCCAGAAGCTTAAAATTTTCCCATGTGCATGAGACTTCAGGATCACAGGCACAGGCTGAACCAGTACAACAACTCATTGTATCATCACTGTGGTAGCACTTTTTCTAAGGTTTTAGATCACCTCTGAAGAAGTTAATATAGGATGAAAGAGCACAAAGTTTCCACCAAAAAAGAATGCCAAGGAAGATTGCCATTAACGTCATTTTAAAGAAATTACAGGCAAAAAGAACTCTTTGTCACCAGTACACTAAAAAGGCATGGATTTGTTCTATAGCTTACATAAATTTCCATCAGAGGAGGGCCCAGGAGACCGCCAGATGCTCAGCTAGCCAAAGCAAACTTTCAATTAGCATTTTTTTGTAGGGCCAGTAATATGACAGACAAGTGCACAGGAGCCTATCTAGCAACTGCCAGCTTCCAGCAGGCTATACAAAATCTCACAGATTACACACCGCAGATACCAGTGGTTTAAGCAATATAGCAAACAGCTTGAGCCACTGTACTTTTTATTTCTTCCTACCCATGGCAAACTTCTGATAGGTGTCACTTGTGCTTGAGCTTTGAAAATTCTTTACAGAAGCAGGTGCTGTGAAAGCCAGCCTAGGTAACAGATTGACCGAGGGCAATTGGTGGCCCTGGCAGACAGAATCCCCCCTGGCTTCCTGATATCTCTTATTGCTGTACATTTTCACCCTATAAATGGAAGCATTTTATTGCTAAAGTGCCTACCCTGGGCCAGTTTCTCATCTTCTTTATACTACTGTAAATCTAGCACAATTCTTTTGATGATGGGGGTCATTTTGCATTTATGCCTGTGTAAATCCAATCAACCTTTGTCATTTCTGTCTGCACTCTTAAAACTAAATATCTTCATTAATTTCAATCTTGTTTTCAGCTGTGTAAGAAATCCATAACAATGGCAAAGCCCATAACACATTTAAGACATTTAGAAATATGTGGCATAATAGAATGTGATCTGTTTCATAATACAGAATCACAGAATATTCGGAGTTGAAAGGGACCCGCAAGGATCATCAAGAGCTCTTAGCCCTGCACAGGATCATCCCCAAAAGTCACACCACGTGCCCAAGAGTATTGTCCAAACACTTCTTGAACTCTGTCAGGCTTGGTGCTGTGTCCACTGCCCTGGGGAGCCTGTTCCAGTGCCCAACCACCCTCTGGGTGTAGAATCTTTTTCTAATATCGAACCTAAACCTCCCCTGACACAACTTCAGGCCATTCCCTCAGGTTCTGTCAGTGGTAACCACAGAGAAGAGATACTCAATACTGCATTTATTATTTTTATATAAATAATTTCTAAAGACATGCCTTCTTTGCCCCGTTGAGAGCCCAGGTATAGATGGTTCTATGTCAACTGATAAGCTCCAACATTTCTCCAGTAGGGTTTTCCCTATTGGATTGTGACCTGGATCTTCATGCAGGTGTCTAGGCCAGTGTCAGGAAGCAGGGAGAAGTGGGGGGAAGATGGTTTTAAGTTTGTTTTTATTTCCCATTATCTTACTCTGATTTGATTGGTAATAATAAAACTAATTCCCCCAATCTGAATCTGTTTTGCCCATGGTGGTAATTGCTGAGTGATCACTTCCTGCCCTTGTCTCATCCCATGAGCCTTTCATTATAATTTCTCTGCCCTGTCCAGCTGAGGAGTGATAGAGAAGCTTTGGTGGGAACCTAGCATCCAGCTAGGGTCAACCCACCACAATAATATTTAAATTCAAGTAAGTAAGTGTTTATGTTAATCCAAATCATGAGACAATCTTTCTGCATCAGAGGGATTCCCCTTCAAGATTACATGCAGTCACCTTTCATGTGCACACTGTATCCTTCACTCACAGCAGAAAAAAAAATCTCTGGGAACTCTAAAATACTTTTCCCCATGGTTGCAGTGAGCCAAGGCACTCTTACAGGGAAATAAATAATAGAAATGGCTGATGGGAAGAAACAGTAGCCTCCGTTGTATGTATACTCATTTTCTGAAGATCAAAACAGCTTGAGGCTTGATTATAATTTTTAAGATCCTCTTTCATATACCTAATATTATGGGGAAAGCTGGAAATGTCACTGCAGAAAACTAATATACAGCTCATCAGTGCCACTCTACCAGGCAGTAAGAGAGGGAGTAGAGAGGGCTATAATCCTGTTGAAACTGGAAGTAGAGCTTCCATAGATCCCAGGGTTAATTAAAAAAGTGTCAGAAAATAAATCAAATGGGAATTTGGGACTGGAAAGAACAAATAGATGCATGAGACCTCCTTGGATATTTGCAAGAAGCTCATAAACCTTCCAGTATGGACTGGTCAAGAAAACAGTAAGTACATGTAACATCATGTAAGTACCATGCCCCGTAAAGGAAGAGGGGTGTAAATCTCCTCAGTGAGTCAACCTGCCTCAATGGTTGTGATCTTTAATTCTGTCTCCATATAACTCTTGTTCTGAGGCCATCCTTATTCAGGCCCAGTTAAGGAATAGTTCTGGATTCGTCCGAGGCTTACTATCTATCTAATTTCAGAGAAAAAAAAATCAAACCAGCAAGAAGACACACAGTCATGCTGAGCTCTGATTTCCAATGAAGTGTCATGTTAGCATATACTGTCCCCTGGGTGAGTCTGTAGTATAGGATAAAGGATCTGTAAGACAACTCTGGGTGTGTAATCTTTTCACCAATGAACACTTCACAGATTTCACCTTAGCCCTTTAGCAATCAAACCAGCAGCTGAAAACTGCACACTTGAATATTTATGAAAGATCTTACTCAGCTGCTTCTATAGATGTGTTTTCCTTCCATTGTGCTTTCTTTCTCCCAGAGAGCACAACGAAATAGACACTTTTAAGACTACTCTAAAAACATTGATTGGATTAAACATTAAACTGTCACAAGCCTAAAATAAAATTTTATTGAATTACCACTGTATTGAAACCATGGCCCAAATCTGAAGACAAGTAAGTATACTAGTACCATTACTGCATGATTAGTGTTAGCAAATTTATGAGACTGTCTTAAGCATCTGCAGGAGCATTTCACCATTCACAAATGCACATTAATTAGTTAATAGCTCATATTATCCATTAATATCTAGGCAAGGATTCCTTAAAAATATTCAAATGCTTGTCTTACTCATGTAAGTAGCCCCATTAAAGCTACTGCTATTAGCAAAATACTGTTAATGGGTGTTTGCAGCATTAAAGGTTTGGGCATCTGTGAAAACTTGTGAACAAAATCAGCCATAGAAAGAATCAGTGAGCTGCAGGTATGTTCACAATTCCTTATGCCTCCAAGTGTTTGCAGAATCAGGTGCCTTTACTCATAGTAGTAGAAGACAGTTGCATTTTATTCCTAGTCCAGGTAATTTTTGCATTTTGAAATTCCTTAGAAAATACCCCTTTTGTAAATATTACCAGGTTTTAATTTATATAGTGGATAAACTGTTCCAATATTTCAATACTCCATTTCCGCTCCACTACAGATGATTTTTGTTTAAAGTCCCATTTGCATCTTGTTGTAACATTGAAGATATATACACACAGATATATAGTCTGTTCTTGACATATTTCTGTTTTTCTTTCTCTATTTTGGATGGTTATTCAGTGGTTATCTAGCACACCAAGAATCATTTGGGAGGGAAAGAGTTCACTGTTTCCAAATGGGCTATTTTATGTGCAGCAGATTCTGTCATCCTCAAACAAGCAGTACATAAAATGTTCTTATGTAGCTGATGGAGACACTATAGATTGGAGGATCTTTAATTAGCACAAGGACAGCACATCCCACTCATTCATTTATGAGACTTAGAAGGAAACATTTTGTAAAATTTAAATTTACTAAAAATACCTTACATAGTTAAAAAAATAAAAGCAGTCCTTTCTTATGTAGTCATTACAGACCTGGTCTTAAAATCAGGCAGTGCCTGAAATTCTTTCCTTCTGACTTCAGATCTTTCCAAAACTGCCTCTATGTGAGCACACTTTCTGGATCTTCCACTAATTACAGATCTGATATGCAAATACCAACTCACCAAAGATTTGTTATAACAACTTATCGCCACTTCTGAGTCATCCTACAATAATTCACAAGGTTGGATTGCAATTTTATAGACATAATTACCACAATGAGCACAATAATACACTCTTCAATGTTATTTCCCATCACACTGCAAAACTTCTTTAACATCACACTACAACAGACAGGAGTAGTATGTAGGATTAAATATTTTGTGTATTTACATATCTTTCCCCTTCTGTGTGAATGCTAGGCCTGGGGCTGGTCAGGAGTGACACACAACACTCTATGTGTGATATTTTTGGTGTTTGTGCATGTATATCGTTATCTGCAAGCAGATACCACAGAGCCAAGGGTCACAAAGGAAGGCTGTGACAGAATTCCCTCATCTCACCCCAAATACAAGCATACCAAAGATGTTTTCTGTTTCCAAGTGAATTTCAAATTATGTTCAGAAGTTCTTTTTGTTCCAAAGACTCTGAGATAGATCATTCAGAGCTACCCCAAACATGACACACTGTATTTTACCATGTACTCATTTCCGCAATGCTCTGGACCTAGAGAACATAAGAAAAACACCTCAAGCTCCAAGTGGAAGGCTGTTAACTGTTACACTCCTCTAAAACAATGGAACTCTCAACAAAAACTGATTGTTTCCCAATAGAACGCAGATCTTCTTCAGCTCATCCAAATGCATGAAGCGAACTTCCACAAAGAATAAAGACTGCTGCAAAGTTCATGCCATTCCATTCTCAGTGCAAGGTATATTTCTTTGACATTGCTGTCCCAAAAATAAGCCCCTACCAACATGTGAATTTTAAAATAAAAGCTTACATCTCTAGCAAAACAAGACATTCCATTGTACATGCTTCTTCCCTGCAGAGAGGATAAGAGAATGACCAACATGTTATAGATAGTCACATTCCTTCATGACCTGCTGAGCTGAGCGCTACAATGACAAATACCATTTAAGAGGGTAGATATAATGGAATCATGGAACTTAATCTGTAATTTCTGAGAAGCCCAAACAGAGAACTTTAATAATCAGACAGCATCTCAATACAAAAATGCATAGAGGCAGAAAACACTCACCTGTGTGATGTCTGTTGCATGTAACTGCAATCCACCAAACAGAATACATTTCAGATATTTGTATACATGGAAAACAGTGGTTAGTACTTCCTGCTGAAACTAACAGACTGTAAATGGATATTTCCTGGCTTCATGTTCAGAACCATCTCTCCAGAACCATTTGTTCTATCACAAGAAGTTATTTAGACCTACGTGCAGGAAGATTTATGCCTAACAACAGTAAAGACATAGATCCAACTTATTAGTCTAAAGCACTTTATTTTTCCTTGATCTCCACATGCTTTATGCACAGTCATGTTTAAGGAATGCACCCAGTGAATCTTTCCTGGAATATAATACCAGAAAAGAACAGGCTGCTCCACAAATAAGAAAAGGTACTTTAGTCTATTCAGAAATCACCTTCAAACTTACAAAACCCAGAAATCAGACAAAAAAATATAAATTCTTTTCTTAAACTAATGACTACCCATACTGTCTTTGTTTTGTTATGAAAGACTGACATACTGTGGTTTCTCAAACCTAACCACTGCTGTCCCTGGATATATGCTACATCTAAATAAAATTAAATCTCATCTTTAAAATAAAACATATTGAAATATTACAAAAAGTTTTTTATCAGTGGCAGAACTACTGGCCTACAGAAAACACTTTCTCCCTTTATTACCATGTTCTTACACCTTTTTCCCAATGTTCTCCATTTAATTGGCCTGTCTTGTAGCACAGTGTCCCTGTGAAGATATGCCATGCTTTGTGGTATGTGCACCTGCCAAGACATATGCTTGTAATAACCTTCACTGCGTGGGTGATAGGTGTTAAAATGTCTTACAGGAATTTTTTTAAAATAACCCACAAATATATAAAGGAGAAATATCACCTGAAAAAGTCAGTCATATGCTGTCTAAGCAGAGGGTATAATTCTTTGACCAACTCTGAACAAACTCATTTCATGGATCTGGGCGAAGTTTCAGTCTATTGCATATAAAACTAACCTGACAACTGAAATGATAAGTGATACTTTCTTCAAGCCATTGTTGTCATATTAAGAAGTTAAGAGTAAGGCTGATGGCATCAGGGTTAATAGAAATCATGGCACCAGAAAAACATTTGTTAGAGTAGCAGTAATAAACAAAGTAAAATTAAGAATAGCAGTGGACCAGAATCAAATTTCTAGATCCAAATGTCACTGAACTTTAAACACCAGTGAAGTTCATATTAAAACTCTGTGGATAACTCTCCTCTCTGGCCAAGCCAAAATCCCAAGGACAAACACCAGCGAGCTTTAACTGAACGTGACTCCAGATACAGTAGAGAATAAGAAACGTGTGGCTTGCTACCATGCAACACATTTAAATATGAATTAAAGCAAGCAATAGACCAACAAATGCCAACAACAATACTAAGAATAATGCTAAGGACATGCTTATGGTAAGCTACCCATCCAGTTTACAGACAAAAAAGGGTACTTTAACTGTATGCCTCAGTTTTTCTAGGAGGGGGAGGGGGAAAGGCCAAAAAAGTTGAAACTAACTTTATTAAATGGAATTTCTAGGCCAAGAAAAAATTGCAAGAATTTGGGAAAAATAAACGCAAAAACCTGCAAAAGGCATACTTAGTATATGGTATGGAGGAGCAAGGAAAGAAGGAGTTCTGCTGTTTTGTTATTTTCTGTTTTGTGTTATTTAAAACATGCAGGAATTACTGCAAAGAAACAGCTGGATGCAATTACATAATGACAGCCCACCAACCTCAGTAACACCAGAGCTCTACAATCAGCTCAGAGCTCCCCCTCAGTCCAGAGCTGTCATATGCTGCTAAAAGACAATTTTGAAGCAAACTTCATTCCTTAAAATTGATGTTACCACTGAGAGGCCCAAAAGGCATTTCTAACTATTCACATATTCTTATCATTATAGTAAGGCTTTTACACTTCTTTAACTTGGTTGTTTATATACACTTAGATTTTTTGTCAAGTTCCTATTGCACTATAGTCAGGTCTTCATTTCAATCAGTTTGGAGCAGTTTCTAGATTTTTATATGAACAGAAAAGATTTTTATCTATGGCCTATTCAGAACACATTAGTGAGATTTTATGTCACTTATGAGACATAATTCAGGTAATGAAAGTTGACATAAAGCTGCCACTATTAACTCAGCATCTATGTATCTGTTATAGTGTAGAAGAGCTAACACAAGTGTTCCAGATAAATAGGTAAAGTAATTGATTGACATTCAGAAAATTGCTTTTACCCCATATTTCTTATGCAACTAATAAAAAGAGCAAATATATATGCATATATTTGTACAACTTCTGCTATCTAAGACTCATCCAAGGACAGATTCTAATAGATTTCAGCAGAAGTACTCATGCTCACAGTGTATAGGAGATCAGACTATGTTTGGGTATGATAGCATATGAGACAGAATGATGGAGAAAGACAACCTGGGACATTATGTAGGAAATACTACTACAATTGTTCTTTGAGATTTTTCAAATAGTGTGTTGCTTTTAGTAGAATAAAACTAAAATATCACATGTGGAAAACTGCTTTTGACTTCAATGGCAACAGAAATGAGGCTGATACTTGAGAAACAGACAATATTTCAGAAGGTTGTTCATTCCCAAAAGGAGTTTTTTGGTTTGCAAGAATGTTGTGTGTTAAAACCACCTCAGCTAATGAAAGAAAGACTATGAAAGCAGTTGAAAATGTGTGGATTAATGTACCTTTAACATATAAAGAAACACAGTCAAAACATAGAAAACTCTAAATCATATGGCACATATTTATTAATGTTTCTCTCAGACTTTCTAAAAATCAAAAAGTGCTTGTCTGGAGGTCTTTTAATCCCATCAGTCATTACTTAATTTGGTGGTGTGACTTCTGTGAGTATGCTCGGGGCCAGATTACCCACTTAAATCTGTAGTTCTCTGTACTGTCCCTATACAGACTTCTAAGGAAATGACTGCTTCCTTTGCAGCATTCTTGAAAGCAACGGGTGGATGACATATATCATGATGCTGATGTTCAAATTATGACTTGCCTCTGTGAAACTGAAAAATTTTGTAAAGTTTCCCTCTCATTATGTCATGTTATGCTATTTGAATATATTAATTGCTGTGAAACAGTACAAAAATAATGTATCATAATTTCATCATAATTTTGCTTATTTTTAAAATCATTAATAAATAGTATATTTTTTTCTTCTGAAGAGATAAGGACACTGTAACTCAGAAAGCAGAGGAATAAGTCACTTAACATTTCTCAAAAAAAGTACTGAAGGTACATACCAAAACCTATGGAAATGTGAGAAAATCAACCACTTAAAGCCTTTATCTTCATTCCTTTCTGTATGTGTGAAGGGGGGCATGACCCTGACCTGTGGAACAAGTAATGAGATGAAACCTGCACATTTGAAAACCAACCAAACAAAAACCCAACTATACAGTGAGAAAATATATGTCCTTGTGCACCTACAGTTATCATTCTTCACTCTCCAGCTTTGTCTCTCCTGTAGACTCAAAAGTGTATTCTTCCTCTCAGCAATATTTGCGGATTTGAGGAGTAAAGTTCTACTGGACTTCCACTCATAACTCCAGAAGGTCCAGAACCAGAAGCTGAGGGAGTATGAGGAGCAATTGCAACCTGTACTTCCAACTCAGGTTCACAGCTTATCCTTGGTTTTTAATTACTATTAAAAGTATCATCCTATTTCTTTCCCTCCTTGCAAAGCTGTAAAATAATCGCTAGACTTGAAAACCCCTTCATTTCCCAGGTATCTGAGGCACAGAATGTCAGACAACACAGTCCCTGGCATGCCCAGTGGTTAGGCCTGGGCCGATGGGTTTTATACAACGGGTATAAGTGTGCACATGTCTTCTGCTGCTATCAGAGCATCAGTCCAGGAGTTGGGGGGGGGAAGCAAGAAGAAAACACTGGAGAGTTCATCACACAGCTATGCTGCAGGCCAAAATCTTCAGTCATATTGTTTCACAGAGACAATGTTGTTAGCAGCCCTATGCCAGGCTGGCACTATTTCTCCCACCAGCCGATATTTGCCTGGATTTACCTTTTGCTATAAAAAGGTGCTGGATATGCAAAACCTATTGTGGATCTTTTAATATAATATGCTTTGTCAGTCACAAAGCATTGCTACTACGTATTTTGCAGCAGCCCAACCTTTCTACTCAAAACCATAAAGAAAAAAAATATAAAAAGAATTATCTCACTTTAAATGCACAGTCTAATTACCTGGTACCTGAGCATAAGATATGAACATTAACGCAAAAGTCTGACTCAGTGAATCCTTACAGCTGTGTGAAGGACTGTCATTTTCAGGTGTGAAAAGCACCAGGGAAATTTGATTACAATTTTAATTAATACTAGCAACTAATATAATGACAAAAATACATCTATTTGTACAACAAAACATCCATTCAGACAAAGAAATTCCCACTGGTAACCTTTCCCCAACTACGTGTCAGCCATTCATTTTCATTTTGCTGATGTTTCTCTTCTCTCTTTGGTTAACACATTCCTGGTTATGCATTTTATCTCATTTTCCAAGCAGGGCTCTATTTATGAAGTCACAGCCGTTTTCTTCTGGATGGAAATGCTGCCCTCAAGCTGCCATTGTAACCTGAAACAAGGATGCTTCATTGCTTCAGAAAAGACCCTGGGGACTCTTCTTCATACACATATTTATCTTCTTCATGATGTACACACAGATTTCCATTGTGAAGAAGAGCTGTGTGATTCCAAAAAGCTGTACCTTTCATGAAATGAAGGTTTGTTCAGGATTAAGATTAAACTGCAGCATTTTGGGGAAGAGAGGAGGCATCTTACCAGAAAAGCACTTCAGCTACCGTAAGGAACTGGACAGAGTCAGATCACGGTTTTTGCTGTATTCCTTCCTCCTCATTTCATTACCTTTCAGGTTTCTGTTCCTTTCCAGTCCCCCACCTCTGTCCTCTAAAATCTCTTAGTTTTCAGCTTCATTCTTGACCCTCAGCCATATCATTTTCCTGCACACTACCCCGAACGTTCATCTACATTCACCTTTTAATAGCATTGTTAATGATTTGAAGGGAGTAAATCACATACAAGATAATGGCTGAAAAAAATTAATAGACATGATTTTTATTATATAATCCACTAGTATACTAATCATCTGAACAGTTAATTGAAAGGCATTGAATATTCTATTATTCATTTGGTATTCCTTCTCCTTTTACCATTCTTGCATCTTGTTATTTTTCTTTCTTTAGAACTCTTTTACCTACACGAACGTACCCCTCTAATTTATTTTTAAGAAAAATTGCACCCTACTGGTATCTAATCCTAGCCCTTTAAAAAAAAATATTTTAGAAATTGAGAATTTCTTTGGACACTGCTGTCAATGAGATGGGGAGCAGATTGCATTTCAGCATCTAGAAAGCTCACTGCAGAAGGAAGTCCTATCTTTTTCAATCACTTTTTAAAAATCAGACTTAAACTACTGTCACTCTGAAACATGAAGACTCCTCATGACAACCAAGCTTAGACTCCTTAAAGGGACAGAACACTTGCTAGTCGGGCAGTATCTCGAGGCCTCTATTTGTTTCTAACACTGTCCAACAGCTCAGAGAATTTAAAAAACCAAAACAACAACAACCAGACAACACAATGGGATCAGTCATAAGTCAAAGATTTTTTTCCAAAAAGGTTATAATAGTTAAAGGCTGTGTTAAGTCTAAATTTATGAAAATGAGCTGCTATTTTTGCTTTGTTTTTGCCTTATTCTTCCCACTGGCAGAGGGTATTTGGGTCTGTTTGTTTGTTTTTTAGAGATGTTGCCTTTAATATTAGTGAAAATGCAGGGCATATCCTCTATGCAGCCAATGACAAGCAGTGTAATACACAAAAAATTACTAATTTTGTTGTTTAATATTCATAAATCCAGCCAGGGCGCTTTTTTTGAGTAACAGACTTGCATCTTTCATAAACACATGCATTGACTGAAACAAAATCAGTGATAATTCTGTTTAGCTTTTTGTGGGAAGGGATTGCTTTTAAACTTCAAGTGAGCTTAGCACTTACAAAAATACTGACTGTACAATTCAGCAGGCAAAGAAAGGGCTGTTGCTATATTAAGCAACAGCGTCTGTAATACCACAACCTTGTGACATCCATGCAGTTAACAGTTTTCCTGCAAAGGACAATTCCACTAAAATCTGTGATGATCCTGTGATGGTTAATACAGTCACACACTTACACAGCTACATAAAACTGATGCTAAATTAGCAAACCAGACAAAGTTCAGCAGAAAGCTCTACACAGTCTGTGAAGAAGCTTTTAATGAGATGAGTGCATGCAGTATTTTCCCACAGATCCCTGCCTTGTTCCTCAAATGAACACTTATGCAGTTTTTTCTCTATATGCCACACAGAACATGTGGCCCCAAATATAGAATTGTTCAGTTCTATGTGGGCATGTCTCTAGAGTTCCTCAAGAGAATACAAATGCATTTTTCTTAAAAAGCAAGAACAAAGCCAAAATCTATGAAATGAAGTAGTATTAGTATTTTTTTGTGTGGTACTATTTTCTCATTTTCCTGAAAGAAGAAAGAAGTGGGAAATAGCTACCCATTGCCAAAACCATCATCAATAATTTTGCTAATACCTGATGCTCAGATCACCATCCCTAGCACTTTATAACTTTTCACATTCAAAACACATTTCCCTTTGACATGCCTTGCAAGTGTTGAAACTTCAGTCCTGTATGTCTCTATGGTCTCTGTAAAATTCACTCCTTCAAGGAGGACTCTGTCAAACAGTAGCTCTCAAGCTTGAGCACATAATGAGGCTCTCCACATTGCAAGGATCTGTCCCCAGGACACGAGCTGCAGGTTTATACAGTTTAGCCCTTGGGAAACCTGCAGATGTATTCTGATAAATGTTCAAAATATTGCAAATTACTGCAAATGATGTGAAGGATTTTATTTTTACTCTGACATTCTAAAAGATTTATCTCAAGTGTACATATGAAAACATTATTGTTCTTCATTTACACATGAGTGCGTGATTTGGCCTTTTTAACACCTTTCCCCAAGTGCACATATAGCCACACTTTAGATAGATTTCTGGTAAGAACCAGCCCTGAATTTTCAGATGTGCAAAGCACCTGCAACTCCTGTTGCTATCAGCTAGAGTTGCCAGGCTCTCAGCACTTCTGAAGCTCTGGCCTTAGTTTATGGACTGCCACAGGTGCACTCATTCTGTAATGAGCGATCAGCACTTTGATACACTTTAATGTGATAATGGCATAGATGAGGGAAACAGAAAAAAGGTAGAGCGGGTTAAAGGAAAAATACTCACAAAACCTATTAATTCTACTGTTGCCTTATGCCTAATCAACCGTGTGTTTGACATTGCTCAGCTTAGCTTACCCATTTGAAGGGTAGGTATGCAGTGCACATAAAATGTATCCATAACCACCTCTTCCTCTCACATAAAACAGCTTATTTACCTGTGGGGACGTGCAGCTTCTTGTAGAACAAGTCCATATGTTCAATGTCACAGTGTGATTCTTGTGCTTAGTGTGGGGATAACAAAGGCTAGAAGTCAGTGAAAGAGCAGCTCTCCTGTGTAGCTGCAGGAGCTGTGCACAACCTTTTTTTGATATGAATTTTGGATATTTTATGATCTTATGACCATACAAAATGACCTTCCACTTGCTCAAAGCTATTATGTACATTCAACACTACCTTACTCAGCCAATTCTCACCTTTGATTGTCAACACCTTCATCTGAATTTATTCACATTCAGTTGACTCTCACATGACAAAAAATGTTGAACCGCATTGTCCTATAAAACTAATTTACTAATATTTAGTAACAATAGGCAATTAGTTCTATTTCAGACTGTATTATATATTCTATGTGAGAAAGATGGTCTTCTGCTTTGCTGAGCAAAAGAGCCTGTGCTATTATTATGACACCCTGGCTGTGCACTTCTCTGAGGCTGTTGTAGTAGTGTTTCATAGACAGGGCAAGAAATAGAAGTCTCAGCAGTTCCTCTAGAAACAGCATCAAAGGAGCCACACGGGACTACTCTCAAGGTGAAATTCACTGTAGTTCTAAAGAAAAAACAATTTTTACGGTATTCTTGAATATTTTGGCATTTTAGGAAAGACTTAAAAGAACTGGGTGCTATGTTATAAATATTAAGAAAAAGGGCAGGATATTTGGGTTTATGCATTAAGTTTTGAAAGCACTTCCACAATGAACCTGTTTTTATTAATTTTTATGTGGATAATGCAGAACTATGTTTGATAGGTTCAATTTTGAACCTACATTATGGGTTAAGAAAATCATGTAAAGTTCTGATCATGACATTGCTTAATTGGTTTTATTAGCTACAACTAATAAATGTGGTAACAAATTTATTCCTTACATTGAATGTAATCCTCACACTCCGAAAAGCTTTCATTTCTTCTCAAGTATGAACCTCCCAGACACAGTTCTCTCTTCCAAGTCCAGACAGCAACTCACAGACATAATACAGGTCTGTAGTCAATGTTATGACTTGAATGACACTTTTTAACTACTATGTTCTTACCATGTTCTCCCAGTATTAGGACTAAGCTCTTACCCACTTACACTGGGTAGAAGGGCCACTCTGCATCCTTTGAAGGCACAGAATTCTCATTTCAACAGTTCCACCAGCACAAGAAGTAGGTCTCCCAGGACTATTGTTCAGGTGTGTCTCTGGCCTCTAGACTGGGAACAGGCCAGAGCCATCCTGGCACTGCCAGCTTTCCTACCTATAGGTCTGCAAGCTGCAATCATTTCAGAGCTTGGATTTCTCTTTCAAGCAGCAGGCTGTTTAGATTCCTTTCTGGCTTCTGCATGTCTATAAATGTTTTTATTTTTGTTATGCTCCGAGGATGAGTATGATTTCCAGCCTACACATGAAGACAGCAGACTTGCTTGTTTTAGATAAATTACCATTCTTCAGAGCAAGTCTTATGCATGATAACTATTTAAAGAACAAAAAGGTCCCATTCAACTATGTATTGAAAAGATACCATGCATTCAGAATTAGGCTGCTCAAACTGCCGCAGCAATGAGTTCAAAACAAAGAAATAAAGGGGCTGCGAGGGTTGCCACTACTTTTCAGAGCTTCCGATGCAGTAATACTCCTCTCCTGTCAGATGTCCACAGGTATGTTCTTCTCTCAAGAAGAATCCAAAATACAAAAATATTCATATTTTTATTCATGGTTGCCTTGAAGAAGGACAATATCATTCACTGAGATGACCAGAAGTCACGAAGTTTTGATAAATCATTTATGTATCACTGTCTTGATTCTGTATGATTAAGGTCATGTCAATGACTATAATGCATAGTAATAGTTAGGTTAATGCTATACACTGTTTTGGCTCAAAAGGATTTTCAGATGCTAATTATACTTTCCTCAGATTTACTGCTTATAACTGAAGTTTCCCTTCCAAGCATGCTTTTTTACCCCTCCAAATACATGTTTTGCCAGTATGTATCACCCTTCTTCATCGTTTCTGCACAGCACTTACACTTTGTGAAATTAATGCAAATATGAATATGAAAATCAAAATTAAAGAGAACAATGATAAATTAAAAAATCATTAAGTAGAGCCTGTTCAGTATCAATTGGCTCTTCTTTTAACATCATCCAGAATCTTAACACTCAGCTAATGAAAACTCAAAAATAGTTTAAGTTAGGTAAGCAGAGGCACACAAGTTGAAGAATTCAAAGTCATTAAAGGATGCAATAACAGAAATAAGAACAGTGCCCATAAATACTGACTATTTTAATTCTTAACTCTGACTATGAAGACTAATGTCCTTGATATTAGTGCAAATATCAAAGAGACTAAATACTTCTAAGAAGAATTACTCTGTGACAAAGGACTAGTGCTGTCAAAGTAATGATATTACAGCAGTGTATCAACAGAAGAACAGCCATATCAAAGTCTATCTAATCCCCTATCCTGCCCTCTGTTATAGCCAATAAGGATGCTTTGGAAGGATTATATATCATATACTGGTATTCCTCCAGAATAGTTGTTCACCTTCTAGCAATCTGTACTTTGGAGACTTTCTAAGCCAAATCAGTAAATTTGTATTTAATATTTTTCTCTCAGAAATTTGTCTAATTGTTTTTTGAATCATAATTTTTTTTGCATGTTCAATACTAAACCTAAACACTGAGGCCAGGAATTCCACTGTTTCTTTGATGTGAAAAAAGAATACCTTCTGCTTATTTCAGACTGAGCACTCACTAGTTTCCTTTAGATTCCTGTTAATATAGACTAGATCCTATTTTTATTCTAATTAGGATATAAATTCCTGGTACTTTGGAACATATTATCACAAGGGTAGTTGGCATGTTTGTTTGTACTGAAGAATCTGTTTGGGCTTTTACAAAAACATAATGCTTCAAATAGATTTGGTGGGTCCAGCTGAATGGGCTCAGGACACTGTTTCTTCATAGTTTTAGCCACAATTTCTTATCCTGAAAATAATTTTTTTTTTGTTCTAGGAAAACTCTCTGCCTTTACCAGAGGTGAGAGCTTTTTGCCAAACTTAAAGCTTAGCACTGAACACTTAAAACTCTTC
Organism: Acropternis orthonyx; assembly: GCA_035583155.1. Lineage (NCBI taxonomy): Eukaryota > Metazoa > Chordata > Aves > Passeriformes > Rhinocryptidae > Acropternis > Acropternis orthonyx. The sequence goes on from JAWWEU010000163.1 coordinate 22,960,750, forward strand.
AGTGGCTTCAGAGTCAGACTGGCTTATCGGGGGAAAAAAATAACAACAACAACAACAAAACATTACAAAAATAATTCAAAGTTCTTTCAAAGCATGAAGTTGTTTACATTCTTTTTTCCAATACTGAAAGTTGTTACATTGGAGTAATGACTTCAGATTTGAGAATTGAGCCATCTGAAATTAGAGGGACTTTATAGAAATGAGACCAGAAGGATCCTACATCTTCAGAATAGAGAATAAAACATTGCATTCCTTTGCTGTTAACACACTTTATTACCAAAATGCTTTTCTCTCCTCGAGTTATGTGAGGTCTCAAAGAAAACAGTTACTTCTAGTTTCTCAACACAAGCTACAGAAATCTGTGCTGCAGAGTCACCACCCTACCAGAAAGATTTCTGTAGACATATTATGCAATGGAATTTCCATTTTTATCAGTGTGCTTTTTAAAAGCATTCTGGCTAATTAAGTACCTGCAAACCCTGTGTGTCATTCTATAATCAAATATATTTTCAGTATTCATTTACCCAATCAGATAGTGAATTTTCCATAGACTCTGCAAGTAGATCAGCAATTCACATAGATGTATCTGAGCTTTCTGTGAACTGTCTAAAAAGACTAGAGTTCCACAGTGACAGCAGCCACAGCAACATGGGAGTTACTACAAGCAAGCTACCACATACTTACCTACAGCCTAGGAAGCTTTTGTAACACAGATTGAACTTTTTTTCCAGTGTAACTTCACAGATTGTCTTTTGAGGAATGCCACAGAGATCAGAACTCAATCAACCCTATGGTACTACAGATAATGTGATTAGGAAATAAAGCAAATATATTCAGGCAGTTTGGAAATGTGACAATAGATCCCATTGCTGAGAATTTAACAGTCTGTAGAAACTATGAGTTTCTTTTTAAATAAAATATTTTATGAAAACTAATATTTTGGGGTGAAAAGACACTTTACTAGAGACAAGTAATGGGTTTAGATTAGGTTTTCCTTCTCAATCTTCATTTTTAACAGTGTGACATTTGCCCCAAAGGCAGTACTCTGGTTTGTGTTACCATCCCTGTGAATTACATGCCCCAAAGAGAAGATGTTTAAAGGAAAAGTTTTTATAATATATTCATGGTAGTTAATGTGAATAAATACAATATTCTAATGAAATATATCCTTATCATGGCCACACAAACAATTCATCACTCCACTATAAGGGAGTTTCCCAAGAAGTCGTTCCAACAACATCAGTAGAAAATAATTATGTGCATACACACATGCATAACAAGTTTGGGGTTTTTCAAGCCTTATCGCTGAATGTGGTTTATAATGGAACTTGCTGCTAAATTAAAGTCTACTCCCTCAAGGACTCTTATGTATCTTTCAAAATGTTTTTAAAGCATTTAACTCTTCAACAGATCACTACAACGCCATGTAAATAAAACTGATTAATAAGAATTCAGTGAGGAGAGAGAGACATTCACCATAAAACCAGGAATGCTTTGAGCTCTGTAGAGATTCTTTTCTGCCACACACAGCTTGGCTGGAAGCATTCCACTGGTCCCACAATGCACATGTTTTCAATTACAAACTACAGATTTTATCAGAGTTTAAGTTAATTACTTTATACCTCTGAGATAAAAACAATTCATGTTTAAAAACAAAAGTACATATCTTCCTATTTTAGAGCAAAAATATTTGTGCTTCCCAAGAATGGGCTTTGAACCCTTTAGAACAATTTTTTACTTTTAACATCATTGTCATAAGGAATCTATTCTTCTCTGGTGGTTTACCTCTCTTGAGCTATCAAGTCTTCACAGCTTAATGAGAACAAAATTATATCTCGTGGCAGTCGATTATGATCCAGTTATAGGCTTTTTAGAAAAAAAAAAGCCCCTGCACTAGTTTTCGTAAAAATGAGCCAGCGTACATTTTCTGCCCACTGCTGTTTTCAATGTCCAAACTGTATCAAAGTAAAACAACCCAAAGGAAATGAAGCAGTTTCTGTCAACATCCCCAATGTGCCATATGAAGTATACATCCAGTATAAAACTTGAGATTTATATGTTAATAATATGGTCTTGTATTTAATAAGTAAATCATATATATTGTTTTACAAAATGAAAAGCATCATCAGTTAGGACAGATAAATCTCTAAAATACATTACTTAACATTATGCCAAAACAAAAAATATAACAGTGTGGAAATGTTATATTTTCAAAATTCAGTGTTAATACAATAATACCCTGTCCAACAAATCAATGTTTTTTGTTCTTCCTTCTCTGGGAAGAGAGTACACACACCATGACATTACACTGTTTAAAACTAGTAAAGGAAAAATTTCTCCAGCATTTTTTTTTTTTTTAAATTTGCTCAAGTGCCAGAAAAGATGATGGGTAGGAGTTAATGAGTACTCCAGTTGCTGAAAGCTTATTTTCTTTAAGGGTATTTGGAAAATTAAATTTTCACGTTTCTTAAGTAGAAGATACCAGAGGTCTGTAAGATGGGGGAAAACCCCAGAAACAGAGGATTCTATTTTCCTCCCTTGCCATGGAATTGCCACACAGCTGCAGGCAAGTCCACACTGCACACCACCACCTACCAGCTTATCAGTCTTTGAAATAGGAGAAATAAAGGTTTGCTGATCTAGTTTAGGAAAGCACCATAAGCTTTACATAAAGATGTTATGTATGAGTGTAAAACTGACAGTAAATATTCTAAAGCCAACAATGCCTCATCAGCAATGAGATAACTTGTGGCAAACACTCATTACTTAGTTAATTTGTTGCAGAAAGACTAAAACCATAACAAATATAGTCTGGACAAGGTAGAACTGAACACAAAGGGCATCCTGGAAATAAATTCTGCCCTTCTAGTTTCATGATAATTGTCATGCAAATTAGGAGAGTTAAAATTACACCATCAGGGAAAGTAAAATGTTTCTTTTGTTTCTTGAATGATCTTCAGAAAAGCCTTCCCCACCTGATTAAGTAACATTGTGTTTGTTTTGTGAACAATAAAATGTAAAAAGTTTTCCTTTTCCTGTCAGCAAATGATGAATACATGTGGAACAGATTATTTAATACCACTAGACCACCAGAGAAGAAGATTTAGGTGAGCAGCAGCAGCAGAGCTGTACCATTTATTTTTATTACCATGCATTAAAAATTACGTTTACAGATAATTGTTTTTCTCCCTCCAATAAACCAAGATTAAAAAAAAATCAAGGAGAATATTTAATAATACCGGACCACCAGAGAGGAATTTTAAAAGTTGATTTTTTTTATTGACAAATTTGATTTTCTGTTTCTTTCTTTCTTTTCTTCTAAATTTCCAATTACTTTTAGCTGCAATTTGTGGAGATAAAATTTGAAAAGAGAATGGAAAAATGAGTTTTCAGACAGGGGTGTTTCACACAGATTAGGTTGTCCCTTTATAAGGGCAATTAGCTAATCAAATAGTCCCTCAACACCAGCAGTTTTATAACACCTGTGTAACTGCCCACATGTTATATAATGTTTTGCAGCTGTAAGTTCTCAAACGTTTGGTCACACGGTCCTATTTCCTAGTATTCTTTGTCATTTTTGTTCCTACTGAAGTCTGATACTCCTGCTATCTGTTTCTGTGGGAGTGTTACTGGGTATAAAGTTGTTGAACTTACTTCACTTTCCTGCCAGGAAAACTGTGTTTTATATAAACCTCTATTTTAAATTCCCAATCTCACTTTGAAACTAAAGGATTGTGAGAAAGGTCATTTACTTCTGTGATGCTCCTGATGCTAGGAAACCCCAAAAATACTGGAAACATAAGTAGCCAGTTTGCTTACATGAGAGCTCCAGATGATTTATCTATAAAAGGAATGAATTCAGGGCCAAATTCTCAAGTCAATGTTCATTAGCTAAACAAAGCTGATATGGGCTTCAAAGTCAGTAGTGATTTTGCCTAACTAAAAACAGCAAGCTGGTCAGGATCTGATAAGCATCTGAATGCACCAGATTTACAAAAAGAAAAAGAAATTAAGCCACTGAATGTTTAGCTGTTTGTCTATTACAGTATGAAAGGAACCAGATGTTAGAAGAGGAGTCTATGCTATTATATAGTGCTGGTCAGGTTCACACTATTTTCTATTTGAAGAAAACAAACAATTCTGCATGCACAGCAGGGCCATAAAAACATGCAGTGACACATGAATGTGCAGTGAACTTCTTCAAATGTGCACTGACTTTTTGAAATACAAATGTTGGCTACTCAGCAGTCATCTACAGCTGCTGCAGCCACTGCTTGGATCTCTGCTAATTCACAAAGTGGCTACAGAGGTTTTCTTCTTAGGCACAACTTTAAAAAGAAATACATATGCCTGGAAGTCAATATTTGCTACATACATTTTAATTTCTATCATGGTTGTTTTATCATCAATACACACACCAACCAACAGCTTAAATGAGAACTACACACTCTCTGGGAAGGGCTTACAACTTTCCTATGTTGCTTACACATGGCCAGAACACTCACTCAACAAAGCAGGAAGAGCCCCTTATTTTGTGTCTAACAAGACATGAGACCTTGTCTTAACCTCTTCTGCCTTCACAGCCAACTGCTCCTGCCATGACTGCTCAGGAGAGTGTAAGGCATAGTGTTCATTGCCAGCTGTTCCTCTCAATACCACCAGATATTCCCCAAAGGGGAAGAAAGCCCTGCTCTAATGAGTAAAGTTCATTTCTGAATTCCTACACCATTCTTTCCCAGGCATGGTTCTACTCTTAACCTCCCACACACAGGAAACTCTTTGGATTTGGATCTTGTCTTCTTCCTCCTTCCCTTCTTTCTCATTCGAGACTCAAAAGGTTGAATAGCAGCTTCTGCAAGGAAGATAAAAACCAGTCCCCCAGAAAGGCTGAAGAGGACAAAGAGAACCATGTGCCTGCCCAAACACCAACCACAGACTCAACAAAGATGCATACCCTGTAACCTATTGAGTATTTCCAGTCCCTTTTCTCTAACTTCTTGTTCTTACATTACTAAGCTCTCCCTCAAAGCTCACCTTCATAATCTCCTATGGATGGAGGTGATCTATGATTTCTCAAATTAAATGCTATTATTTCTCAGACACCAAATTCTCCAGAGCTCTACTAACTCCACAAGTCTTCATCCCCACACACAACCTTTAAAAGCTCTCCCTCTGAAGCCCTACTGACCAATGTCCACCTTCAGATCCCCAGCAACAGGAGAAAGAAAATATGTTTCAAATGAGGTTTGAAATGAGAGGGAGAGTCAATGAAGCAGAGGAATGGGAGTTACACGGGTATAGCTATCCCAGGAAAAGCTTAGTTAGGAACAAAGACAAAAATATTAATTTATCTTCCCTCTCTGGATGTTATTTTATCACAAGCAACATTCAAAAATTTTTCAAGTTGTCTAACAAGCAGCAACAAACAGATTTTTAAAGGGACACCATAAATGCTCTTGCAAAATCAGATTCAGCTACTACAACCACTGGAAGTTGTCATCTGCAAAGTTAAAAACTAACAATAAGCTGAACCAAAAGGTCGGGCTCCTCCCAGACAACCAGAAATCCTGGGGCACAGAGTCATGATGCTTTCTGGCTCTTCAGGTGTTGAAGGTGTTCTGTTTCAGATTCCTCACAGATCAGTAGCCTCCTTTCCTCTACTGCTCACAGCAAGTAAAAGAAGCAAACAAAAGAAATGCAAATCTTTCTGGCTAAAAATCAAGTTAAATCCAGCAAATAGCATACAAGGTGCCCAGAGCAACATCTAGCTCATGAATGAACTAATGATGATGGACAGCATCATCCCTATTCCCAAGGTAAATTCTCATTCAGTAAGTTAGTAAAATCATGAATATCATTATTACATACACTTTACATAGTGTCTGCACTGTATCTGCTGTTATATTTTATTTTGACTACTGTAGTAAGCAGTAGTTATTCAGAAGTGTTAGCACAAATATCAAGGGAGGAAAAGCAAGGTGAGACATGGTAAATGGGCTTCAAGACAATTTTTCACGGCAGTTGTACAAACCGGATAGTGAAAATGTTCTCAGTGTTGACTCTACTTCCCTTGCCCCCTGTCTTGAAATGCACTGTTTTTCTTGGCACAGGAAAGGTGTTGCTCATACTTCATTTTAATTTTGCCTGTTAAGTGACTGAACATAGGAATAAGTTCTGGCCCTGGAAATAACTTTTTTCTGAATTTTTAATGCTAATGAACATACAGTTATGTAATATTCATAACGCCTTGCACTTAGCACTTAAAACTCCTTACAATTCAAAAACACTTTACAAACAAACATAAAAATGATATGTAAAGGTCACTTACATAATTCTCCTTAGAATATCTGCTTCCTGTGTCACACCACCAAAGACATTTTGAACAGGTCAAAAGCAACATGAGTGAAGTATTAGTGTTTGAACTGACTTTGGACATAAGACACTCAGATGAATGCATCTTTCCTTACAGGAAGGGTTATAGGTGGTCAAAGCTCTGATTTAAATATTCCCCAGAATAACAACCCACACAGAGTCAGAGCATCTCAATACAGACTTGTTCCTGAGCACCACAGGTCGACACTTGGAAATTATACTAACGACTGAAAACTTGCTTCAGACGTTTCCTTCAATATTGTCCCATTTTCCTCCTTTGGCAATATTTTCACCATGACAGACTTAATTGATACAGAAGCACAAGACCTCTTTTCACAATTTTGAACTGAGTAGGATACAGCTAAATGGAGTTCAAGGCATTGCATGAATGAACAACATCTCTCTGTCAGTTTTGGACTATATTCCAGTTGAAATTGAAAGTACTTCTTCTTCTGTTAAGGCAAAAAATATAGCTTAAAGAGAATCACAAAAGGTTTTGCGTTGCAAAAGACCTTAAAGATTATCTAGTTCCAAAACCCCTGTTATTGGCAGGGACACCTTCCACAAGACCAGGTTGCTCAGGGCCCCATCCAACCTGGCCTTGAAGACTTCCAGAGATAGGGCATCCACAGCTCCTCTGGGCAACCTGTTCCAGTGTTTCACCACTGTCACAGTAAAGAATTTCTTCCTAATATTTAATTTAAAACCACAATCTTACAGATTACAGCCATTACCCCTTGTCCTGCCCCTTCATGCCCCTGTGAAAATTCCATCTCCAGCTTTATTATAGGTCCCCTTTAGGTACTGGAAGGTGCTCTAAAGTCTTCCCAGAGCCTGCTTGTCTCCTGGCTGAACAACCCCAGCTCTCTCAGCCTGTCATCAAAGGAGCGTGGCTCCAGCCCTCTGATCATCTTTATGGCCCTCCTCTGGACTTGCTCCAACAGGTCCCAGTTGCAAATGTTTTCTTTCCTGCTACTGTGTTCCATGCAGTTTAGAAACACCTATTGCATCGCTTTCCCTGGGAAGCTATTAAGCTTCATCTATAATTTCTGTTATGAAGATATGTGTAAAGAAGTTTGATTTAAACCTGTTGCATGAAGAAATCTAGCCTGTCCAATTACTTGATTTCAGTGACATACAAAGGAGACCATATTTGGTAAATTCATCCTCTTTCCGTTGTTTCACTGTTTAAACTTTATAATTGTTGGGAACAGCTGTGTACATTGCCAGTCACCTTCTTAAAAACTAACAGGCCTCCAACAGACAAAACTTCTAGTCTCCTGTTAAATTTGTTTTTAATTATACTGCAAGTAAGGGGGGGGGGGGGGGGGAAAACCCCCCCCCCCCCCCCCAAGAGCCCCAGCTGTTAACACTGACTCAGAAAGGCTGAAAAGAGATGTAGAGCAGACATTTGGAAATACTTAATAACATTCTTGTAGTTCATCATGCTTTAGTAACAGATATTTCTGGCTTTGAATAGATTCTGAAATATTCTGAGATGAAACATTAAACAACAGATTCTGACTCTTATTTTTCAGATTTAATGCCTTGAATTCTCCTTCAAAACCAAAATGTATTAACTTTATATTTGCAGGTAAATACTAAGTTATTTGTCATAATAACTTCACAACTCTGAGTTTTGTCTTGCCTTGATTGCTGAAGGTAATAGGGCCTGCTTTATTATACCCATAAATTGAGTCAATTGACTTATCCTTATATCCTGTTTCCTGAACTTAATGAGAGATTCTGCATCATTAGGAAAACACATCATCCTGCAACAGGATCAAAAGAAAAGAAAGACTGATAATAATTCATTTGGATTTCAGAGAATGCTCACAGGACAAAATTTCAGTGTTTTGACCTGAGTTAGGGCAAACAACTGGCTTTGTAAATAAGTTTGCTGATTCCTGTGCTTACTTTGCAAATGGCCCGGAAAACACAAACAAAACGGAGTTATTTCCAAATGTAAGCGACATTCAGATGAGGATAAACTCCATCTGCTTTGTATGAAAAGATAAAGTTCAGAAGTCCAAAATATCAAAAGAAGTACATAACAAAACAACATATTAAAGGAGCTGCTCCCAATAAAATCGTAGAGATTTTCTCAACTTTACTGTATTTTTACTTACACAAAGTATCTATTATGTATTACATTACTATCGCGATATTTGAATGTAAAGGCTACCATTTCATAATCAAAATAGGATGACAAATCCCTTAAATCCCAGCAGGTTGAGTTTATTTGTTATCTGGGCACACAAATACATAAATACACCAGTACCACCCCTGGGTAAAAGGATTCACTGGGACAGAGCAGGTCACAGGAGAATGCAGTCCCCCCACTTGATGCTTCACTGGTGTGCAACATGTCCTGTGCCACTGATGATACCCACAGTATGCTCTTCATTCCTAGCACTGTGACAGGTTTTCTGTGGTTTAAACACCAGACAATGCCATCCTTATCATCTTGCCTGGGCTCAGGAAATATAAGAAAATAAAAACTGAACTACAATTTTGCAGCTGATGCTCAGATGTTCTTAATACATGGGAGTGCATAGAAAGCTGCCCAAAATAACGTTCAGTTGTTGATTTTCAACCTGTTGCCATGAAGCAGTTTTTATTCACACACACATAAAGTAAAACCTTTAAATGAGAGAAGTCCTAGAAAGAGAGAACAATGTGTAATAGACAAGATTTTCATCAGAGCTGAAAAGCAAATTATGGAAATATTACAAATAAAGGTGTTTGTAGGCCTTTTTTCAGCTCACTTCTGGGGTTTTTTTCTAAATAGAAAATTTATGAAATTTCTCTTGCAGACATTAAACTAAATCAAAGTTTTGTTTCTTCAATATGACCTGAATAGACATCTGCAATCCCTTGAATTCCTGCCCTTGGGAGTTCACACATTACTAATAGGCGTTTTTCATTTACTATTATCTTTAAAGGATAAGGAGTAATTGCCAGATAATACCATATACAATTTACATAATACCTTAATTAAAATTATAAATTATCTACAAATTTAAGGTCTGGCAAACCTGCTGAACTAGAGAGCTTGAAGTTCATACTAAAAGCCACTTCTTCAAAGTAGTATGAGTAACTGCAACATACAGTATGGTACACCATATCTGACAATCCAGTAATACTTATTCCTGTTCATGATAAAATTTCAACCTCAGTTCTGTCCTTGAGGTTGTGGATATATGCTAATGCATTATTACAACCTATCTTTTCTAGAAAGATGAATATTTCTTTTGGAAAATATTATTTCTATTGTGATGGAATTCAGTTATGAAATAAAAAAATTCCACAGTAAAAGAATATTAAAAATGCTATGTATGTTGTCTTGAATTAATCTAAAATCATGAGCAGGAAGATTTTCCTGAAGTATGGAGATTTATTGTCAAATAGAAGTTTCAAGGGAATACTTCTGAGACTTAGTGGATCCATAATATTTTTCCACTGCAGAGCACACACAAAATAATTTTATGTGCATTTTATCAATATATAGTTGCAGTAGAGAATGTAGTGTTGGATGTGTCAAGGAATGCTGCAGGAGACTCCAATCAATGACTTCTCTTCAGTATGTATATTATTGACAGAGTAGACCACAATGGTCAGTTGTGTCAAGGTCTACTTACTCTCTCTTTAGTGCACAGATTCGCTACACAAAAGCTCATAAAAACTCCTGGAGAGTTGCTATAGTCTCTCAATAAACATTTTGCTCAAGGTGAGCCACTGTCCTGCAAAGTTAACACATTCCAGTGGTCTGCAAATATTTAGCATCTATTTGAGTGTTTTCAACATTTCTCAACTGTGACAATATCTATTCTCTAATAACTATACATTATAAATAGACACCCTGCAAATATAGTTCTATTGTTGTTCTTTTAGGCACTACATAAGAGAGACAGAAGTTACAAGATAGTGTTAAGTGCTCCCTTGGCTGCAAATATCTTCAGTAAAAGATTGCAGCAGAGAGAGAGGTTGTTCCTGGTTAAATAAAGATTAGTAAATATTCATTATATGCTTAAGTGTTGCATAGTCTTGTTTTTTGACCAGTTTAATGGTGCTGCAGTTAAGATTAATGACAATTTTACAATGTGTAGCACATCCATCACACAAATGGCTTCATTTCACTATATAGTTTTATAATAGCAAGGAATATGTCCCCTTTCAGGAATGGCCTCAGATCCTGACTGAATCCATGTAGATAATTTAGATAAAAAAGGTGAATTCTCTTTTTTTAAAGTCTTTAGTCTAAATATAAATAAATACATATGCCAACAAGCTGGTAAGAGTTAATCTTTCTTTGGAAAGGCTAAATGTTTCCTATATATTGACTGCATCAATTGTACATTGAAATTAATATAGCTCTAAAACTCTAATGCCTTAATTTACACATTACAAAATCTTTAAGTTAGGCTCAGAAATTTACTCGTGGCCCTTACAATATAGTTGTGCAGAAATACTCTCTGCTGAACTGCAGAAACAAACATTTACTTAGAACTCCAAAGACCTTTCTGGGATGTCACATGTACCACTGCTCTTTTGACTAATTCCACCAACTGCAGGACAGGGAAAACTCACTTCCAGCCTCTTACTACTTCCTTGAACAAGGAAGCAGATGCAAATCCTGGTGTCCTCTGGAAAAATGGAGAGCATTGGCTGTCTCTAGAGATGGTTGGTGTAACTCCTCTGTGCTTAGGTATTTGTGTGTGGACTGAACAAAAGCCAGTTATTTCTGCAATCATCATACCAGAAACTTTCAAGGAAAATAAATGTGCTCCCTGTTTGTCATGATAGAACGCCATTTAAGTCATGTAAGCCAATTTCACCTGCCTTCATGAACTTCTCTTTGTTTATAAGGGAGAAAGAAATTGCATGTGCAAGGAAAAAAGAGGTTTAAGACTATGAATAGTGAACATGAGTGGTGTGCAGAAGGTATATAAATCAGGCCTTTATCAGAAATGCCAAACATACTCTATTATCTTTACACTTGTTTCTTTTCTCGGAACTACTTTACGGATGTTTAAAGGGTGTGGAAAGGAAGAAAGACTTTCATGAAAACACTAACATTGGCAGACATTCAAATTGCTATGTAAGCATACTGTAACCCATTCTAAAAGTCTCTTAGCTAATATTATATAGTATTTTATATAATACCTCCCAAAGGGTTCAGAGGAGAAATACTGAAGTAGAAGAACTAAATGACAAGATTGATTTTTGTACTGAACTATGAAATAATAAAGTCTGGGATAATTCCTTCTCAAATGGATCTGTGTTACCAAATCCATATCCAGATTTCTTGAAATTCTTTTTCATGCATTAATGATTTTCTATGTCCTCCCACGTTGCCTGACACTTTCTTTGGCTTTATAATTGGTCATGGACAAGACTGTGCTGGTGAAGATGTTTGCTTTTTCAGACTGCTATGGTCAGGCCTAGAGACACCTTGAATATTGGAACTGAACTCCAACCTGCAGGCAGCCAAAACAGAATAACTAGGTAAAGCACTGACAGTGTTATTACCCAGATCAAGTATATTATAGTTTCATTAGATAAATAAAGCTTTTTTTCAGGGTTTGTCACTTCATTGTTAGGTATAGTATGTAAAAATACTTGCCTGGTGTCATAAAAATCTGATTATTTATTAATAAATAAAAAACTTCATGATTCATGAACATTTGCATAATAGTAAATACTACTAGCAAAATTAGCAAGCATTACTAGGCTGAGGAGAACTTCCAGTTCTGTTTGATAAATGCATAAGATTCCTTCTCTCTTTCTAGAAGCAGGAACTGTTTCCCCTTCTACTATTTCCAAAGATAATCCTTCACTCTCTTCCTGTATTGTATTTATAAGAGCATGTAACTTTTGACTATTTCCTAGAATGTAAAGCTTCCTATAAGAGTCACAGTTCAGAGATACTCTGAAAAACTACTACCTCTAGTACTCCTTTCAGAAAAACTAGTCCTAATTCTCACTCAGATCCAGAACGTTTAGCCAAGCCAATCTAATTGTTTTGAGTTTATAAATTACTTCTAGCCATTTGCACAGCTTTGTTTTCACCTTTTTCCAACCCAAATGATGCCAAAGAACAGGTTTAGAGTTTCTCGTGACACAGTACAAAGCTTTCACATTAACTACAAGCTACATAAATGTAGCTTTGGCTTGACTTAGGGCTTTTTCTTAGCCAAAGAGACATATTTAAATCTCTGCAATATACTCTGGATACCTTTCTTTGGCCTGACTGCCTGCAGGAAATAGCTTTTAAATACCAAGACTGCACTACAGTTGTCCAAGATTCAAATGCGGATATCAGATTTGTAACAGCTTTTATCATCTTCTAACATGTGCCAAAGAGGAACACATTGAATAGCTCGGAGCATTGGAAAAGGAGATAGAATGTGAATCAGGTCCTGAAGCAGTGGGTGATTACTGGCTTAGAAGAATGGTCACCTTCTGAAGATTTATGTCTTGTTTAAATAAACATTCAGAACAACTGTGCAAAGGACTTCTCTCTCATCACCTTAAACTGCATCCTCTTAGCTACACAGAAGTGTATCTGTCTGTGTGAATTTCCTCTGTTTTATTCAGTATTCCTTCTTTTGGAAAGACCATGTATCTACAGCAGCAGTGTGAACAAAAAAGCTCTCCACTCATTGGAAATCAGACAGGAAGTGGAGCTGGCTCAGGAGGTCACTAGAAGTCCATTCCCAATGCTCTCCTACTATTCCACCTCTCACTAAGGGACAGAGCTAATACTCTGAAATACTAAAGGATTGACAGAAGATTGGTTGTAGACATTCTATTACTTCAGTGGATGAAGTCCCACCATCATAATTATCATGAATACTGCAGCAGTATTAAGTATCACCAGCACAACTTTTATATCCACTAACTGACACTACAAAAAAATATTACCTTGTTTTTCAAACTGCTGAGAGCATTTGAGAAAAGCAAATTACCTGCTCTTTAAGATCCTTACCATTCATGTGATGTTACCTTTTCTCACAAAAATTTTCATGCATTTCCAATTCCATTGCTTTACTGAAACATCAGATTGTGAAAAGAATAAAGCACCATTTGGCAGCAGCAGAAGTGACCGGAATGCCCAGCTTTGGCCAGAACAAAGCACCACCTACCACTCCATGTTGCAAGGATGGAGCAGCTCTTAGGAGAGAATATTGGCAGTGTGAATTTCGGAGTAGGGTGTTGAAACAAAGTAACTGGAAAAGAATGGTAGTGGGGGTTTTGGAGAGGGTTTTTTTGTTGTTTTGTTTTGTTTGGATTTTTTTAAAGAAAGCCTGCCCTTTTAAATAATTCTATCAGAAATTTTACTCAGTCTTGAACTTGGTGGCTGACTTGTTCATGGGATGTTCAAGTTTGCCATACTTGGCAAGTGGCATAAGAAATGTAAGAGCAAACAAAATATACAGAAAACATATACAGAAAAAAATATACAGGGGAATAAAGTCAGAAATAGCACCTGCCTGGACCAGAAAGGAGTTCAAGGAATTGAAAACTTTCTAAATAGTGATGTCCTAAATGAGCTTTATGATGTTCCTAATCAATAGTTTTGCACCTTCCTCCACAAGCCAGACAGAGTGAGGTAACTGTTATTATACAGTTGCCAGATGATATTCTTAGTTGTAAGATATTTTAAGTGAAATTCCATTACCTGAAATATCATTTTGCAGTATATCACATTTCGTTTACTTTTACCACATGTATTGATAAAACTTACAAATGATAGAAGGGTATTTTTTGAGGTAAATATTTGTTTAATTGGTATATAGTGTGTTATAGCTGAAAAGTTAGTCCTTCCCTGATTCATGTGAGTCCTTCTAGGAACCCATAGGAGAAAGACATTTTAATAAGAGGATAAATTTATTTTTTCATTTTTTTAAATGTAAAGTGTTCTGTAAAAAAACTTTCTGCTCATTGAAGAACACAGGCAGCCAAAGTCTGGATTTTTTTGTGAAAACTGCGCATAGTCATTATTTAAAGAATTACCATATTTAATAGATAAAAAATTAAAAAACAAACAAACCCACAAAAACAACAACCCACCTCATTTTGCGGTAAGAAAATTTTTTTCAAAAGTCCAGCAAATGCTATTGAGTTGACCATCAGTAGAAACCAGTTGCCTGCAATAGCAGGCCTTACAGAGAATCCATACAGCAGGTAAACAGACAACCAGCTAGGAAGCAACTTCTGGACAGTAAGTCAGTTGTATTTCTGATGCTTATCCACCAGGGAGCCAGCTAGATGGACAGTAACCACACCTCAAAAGCCAAGGAGATGAGGAATGAGGTAGTCTGTGGAAATGGCATTTGAGGACCTAAATAGAAGTAGGGAAGAAAACCAGTTAGCAAGACCCTTGGAAGTTTAGGCAAGCCAGCAACAAGGCATTCTGTGATCCATACAAGCAGCCAGAGAAAGCGCTGGCTGCCCATCAGGTGATGAACTGGGATCCTGAGGAGCTTGAGACCTTGCCAGGTCAAGCGCCTAGAGAGCTTAGAAAAGAGGTCACACAGCTGTTGACAAGTTGGTTGATTGGTACAAAACGTGGCAAGAATATAAAAGCTCACCTGCCTGCTGATTTTTCTGTTGATAGCTATGACAGAATGAACATTCCCATGGAACGCTTTTGTTCCACCAAACAGGCATATTTCTATCGGAAAATATTCTGCAAGCTTTATTGAAGGAACATTCTGTCTTACTTCTAAAAATACCTACTGGTCATAAAAGATGTTACCCTCCTGGAGAACTAACCAGTCCATAGGACTACTTCAACTGTTTTCTTCACAATAATGGAAGAAATGCCTCAGCCAAATTTGAGGCTTTGACACAAAAGATGAAGTTCTGGATTTCAGCTCTACTGACCCTAAAAACAGAGGGATTTTGAGTAACAGATATATGAGAGCAGATAATAGAATGATCCATTGCTACTAGAAAAATAGCCAAGGACAAGCAGGAAAGAGCCAAGATATAGGACTTCACTACAAACATGTAAGTCTCTACTGTTTGTATACTTTCATTTCTGGAATATTATTTGGAGGAGGCCTAGATTTCATTTCCTTGCAGAGCAGTGAAGATTTGAGTTAAAATAAAAGAACTGTTTTCTGCCAACACTCCACTTAAGAAAAAAACAATAGGAATATTTCTGGCCAAGGTCCAAGGTTTTCATGGTTTCCTGAACCAAACAAGTATACGATATTAACAAAAGTAAGAAAACTATTATTACTATTTTGCTTGAAACAGCTTTTTAAGCTGCACAGAGTAGCTCAGATAGGCAGCAATATTTCTAATACCATATAGGTTTCATTGAACTCAGCATAACAACATGTGATAGGTGAGAAAGGAGTCTGGTGAATAAAAAACAGCATTATTAACGATAGCTGAACAGATCAACTGTCACAAAGGCACTCCTGTATTCTTAAGGTAGATATATTTTCCATGCCCTTTGCCAAAAAAACCAGTGGCACTGGGGAGGTGAAAGAGAGAAGTATGTTTTTCCTTACCTTGGCAAGAGAAGGTGAGTTGTGTTCCAAGCTCATAATTTTTATTCTCATTCTGACAATCACAGACACTTACTTAATATGAAATATTGGACCATAGTGCAGATTTTTAAATATTTTTTGAAACTTGAACTCTTGACTCATATTTACACGAGAATTATGGCACTCTATCCCTTATAATGCTAATGCTTGCCCATTTCACTAATCCTATACTTTTGTTTTTCAGCTGACCAATCCCAGCAGAGAAAATCTCACCACACAATGTAAAATGAGTGATAAATTACTTATCTTTCAACATTATAAGCTATAACAACAAATAACAGATCTCAAGCTATCCACTTTCTTACTTTCATGAAGCTATATCAACCTTACATTCTCAAATTCATCAATTTAACTTGTATTTTGTCCATCAGCCAGTGAGCCCAAATTCTCTTCTTTTTCCTCTTTTTATTTTTCTCAGCTTCTTGCTCCCTTGAGCCAAATTTTTTAAATTTTCTATCCACAGCAACCATTGTAGCCTGGACTACATCCAGCCTTTTACTAACATCTGTCAAGTTCATATTTGTGGTTGCAATGGAGTGGAATAGAAAATAAAGATGGATGGCAATGGATTAACCCAAACACTTCTTTATTACACTGTAGCCATTTTATATGTCTCTCCTGCACTGAATCTTACTCAAGTTTCCATACAAATATCCTCTTCTACGTTATCATCCAGTAACAGAAGATAAAAATAATTCTTTTTGTTTAATGAGGCAAGTGTTAGACCAACATTATCAGTGACACAACTAAGATTCATAAGTGTGAAATGCAAACTTTTGCCTATAGCACATAATTATGCATGCTCTGTTTCAAACATGTTGAAGCTCATAAAAGTACCTAGGAAAGAAATATTTTTTCCTGCAAAGAATAAGAATAAAATCTATATATAAGGAATTTATTTTCAAGATTCCAAAAAATAGTACTGATAATTTTCAGTTCTTCTATGAAATCCACCCAAAACTCTCACTCCTTTTTATAAAAATTAAGTAACCCCTATGAGGCAATTCTTTTGCATAGGAACTAAGGAAGATGACACTAAACCACCCACACAAGCCAAGCAGAAGGCTGACGTCCTGACATTTTGCTTGTTTGTCAAACTCAAAGCAAGGAAAGGAGAGTGTAGCTCTTTAATGTGCTAATGAAAACTATTTATGGAATTGGCCTGTTTTTTATTATTTATTTTAATGTCTATGTCTGTAGAGTTCCAAGTGCAGTTTTTCTTCAGGGAAACTCAGTAGTCACTGAATTCAATAGGTGTTTGTACACTGTTCTTCTACTTAAAAAGGAAGAAATCCTTCTTTGAGTGTGAGGTGTAAATAAGTGGGGGGGTTTTACCTGAAGGAGTCATAAATGTAGAATATTTGAAAACTTGAAAATTCATTGGCTCCTATTAATTTCCAGTAGAGACTCTAAGATTTACTTTTCACAAAAGCTTTCTCAGAGGCGAGCATTTGCTAAACCTGTGCAGGTATAGCATTTAAGATGGATATGACAATGAATTACAGCTGAGCTGTCCACTGACACGAGAAAGAAATGAGCTTGGAATTAAGGATTTTTTTATTGATTAGATTCCATTTTGAGAATAAAGGTAAGAAGAAAGATAACAACCCAGATAGCAGAGTATAACACATGATAAAAAAAGTCCCAAGAAGACTATTAAAAAGTACATTGGCATTTGGAATTGCTGGATTTCTTCCAAGCTTGATAAGGTACTCTGCTATTACTTTCATGAAGCAGTTACAGAAATTCAGCTTGGCATAATGCTCTAAATCAATACATGGGAAAGATAGAAATTTTACAAGTGTTCAAAGTTATTTCTTACTAAAGTGCCTAAGGGACATGAAGAACTTGAGCAGTCAATATGCTAGATTTTCACCTAGAAACAGCTGATAGGAAGGCAAATTCCTCCTTGAATTTTTTCTTATTCTGTGATTATTGTGTTCGAAATGAGCTGCAGTGGTGTCTGAAACCTGCCAACATACAGTGACAAATTAAAACATTAAGGACTGGTAATTATCATCTGAAAAAATAGGATAGTAACCAAACATTATTAAGCCAATAAGGATGAAAAAGAAAAAGATGAATTGTTTTAATTTAATTAATTCTTCTAGAAAGATAAAGCAATCCTGTATCTCTAGGTTAAAAGCCACTGAAATAGCTAGTAAAGACTGTTCTGATTTGGGCCACAGGCTACTTTCCCTCATTTCTTGTCAGGAAGTAAATGTCACAGATTTAAAAAGACTGTCAATGAAATGTAGATGCTAATGTTGTCATTGAGTAATTTTTTAAGCATTTTGTCTCTATGATAAATACATAAAATGGAGAGTGTTTTTTCCTGGTGAAGGTCAAGCTGATACTGTTGTGTATTTTTGAGAGTACCAAACAGACAGGCATATCAGTAGAATTTGCAAGATTAGTAGGAAGCTACAAGTAGGACCCTCCAAGTAAAACAAGAGATCTGAAGCCAATACACTACGCAAAGCCTGGGCCACATGAACTGTTCTTACATTTGTTGACAGTTTGTCTTTACAGAAAATGAAGTACAATGCTCCCCCCAGCCCAGGAAGTTTTGAACACATAAAAGCAGTTTGTGGTCTCAGTTTACCCACAACACTCCAGAGAAGTGCCTACCCTTCCACTGAAGGCTTTCTGCAGGAACTAAACTGGAAAAATCTCAGTCACAGCTATGCCAGCTGTGAACCACTGCCTGTGTCACTCCTACTGCCATCAGCATCTAATGGCACTGTTCATTGACTGAATTTCAGGAACAACAAACATGAGAGAGCAAAGTTCCTGAAGAAAACAGAATCCCAGAATGGTTGCTGTTGGAAGGGACCTCTGGAGATCATCCAGTCCAACTCCCCTGCTAAAGCAAGTTCACCTACAGCAGGTTGCACAGGATCATGTCCAGGTGGGTTTTGAGAATCTCCAGAGAAGGAAACTCCACAGTCTCACTAGATAGCCTAATCCAGTTTTCTGTTGCACTCAAAGTAAAGAAGGTCTTCCTCACATTTAAATGGAACTTCCAGTGTTAGTTTGTGCCTGTTGCCCCTTGTCCTGTCACTGGGCACCACTGAAAAGAGCCTGGCCCCATCCTCTTGACACTCACCCTTGAGGTACTTCCATGCATTGGTAAGATTGCCTCTCAGTTGTCTCTTCTCCAGGCTAAACAGATCCAACTCTCTCAGCCTTTCCTCATAAGAGAGATGCAAAACAATGAAGAAAAAAAGGCAACATATTTAAGAAAAATAAGAACGATCGCTTACTACGTGAGATGGAAGTATTCTTCCTCTATCACCTTGTGAATGCAGAGACAGTGTATGCACACATGCACTTAGGGGAACAATATCACAGCTCCCAAATTTGTACCTTCTGACAAGTTAAAAGATTCTATTTTAAGCTGCAGAAATCAAAGCTCTTCATCCTTCTGTTCTACCTAAGCTCTTCTCAGTTTTGTGTGAGGCTGCATTAAGGAAGAGAGGAAAGACAGCAACAATTGCCAATGTAACAGCAGTGAGATTTGGAGAAACTCAACTTGTGGGTCACAAAGAAACATACATTATCTCTGCATTTCTCAGAAACACTACTAGAGCAATTTTATCACATATACTAAGTGATCTACCTTTTTAAATTATTTCAGAGCAGAACTGACAGTTGTGTCCTTCACCATTTACATAAAGACCTGTGTTATAACACTAAGTAGCTTTTTAGGGTCTTGGATTAAAGGAACTAAGTTCAAAGTTCTGACATGGGACTAAAAAAGAAAACAACTTTTTCCTGCATCACTTTCATCATTTGTTTTGACATCTTTTGTTCCAATCTGAAGGATAACAGATTCAGTCATAGCCAGCTAAGAGTTCAGTTTGATTATTGAAGTATTCCTTATGTATGCTTGTTTGCCTATTATTAATAACATCCATTAAACTATGTAAAACTAAATTTTTTTTGTTTTACAAATTTTCATCATGAACCATATATATGAAAGAAAATGTATCTGAGAAGGACTTGTCATAGTTGTAAAATCATGAATTTTTCCTGGCAAATACCTCAAAATAATGAAACTGTTCTGTATATTTTGGGGCTTGTATAAACTGATACTTTCTAGATTTTATCTTAATTTAAAAGGTCTTCAGATTACTTCATGTGCCACAGCTAAGCTGTGTTTTCCCTAAAGCCTAAGGTAGTACTCACACAGCCGAAGACACTTAGTCATATCTAACCATCACAGCTAGTATATTTCTGCCTTTTCCACCTCTCAGCAGTGTGGCAAGTGACTTGTCCTCAGAAGTGTGACTCACTCTAACGAAATTACAGGCCTTCCTAACTGTAAAGCCAGACAAGTTATTAAAGAGGACTTATTACTAGCCTTCATATCAATGATTGAGCTGATACCTAGCAACATCTAATTCCCTACATGGTCCTCCTCCAAACTGCAGACTCTTTATTCTTCTGATTATTTGCAGTTTAGAGTAAGAATATTTCAGCTGACTACTATTATTTACTTCATTTGCTCTAATAGAAGTACATGGTAACTATCACTGGTCATGCTTTGGTTGTAAATTGAAATTATTCCAAATTTTGGAAAGCCAGCTCATCATTCTCTGCAGAGCATTTTTTTCTTTTTATAAAGTTGGGTTATTGCCAGGAAGTCTATCCTCCCTGCAGCATCTGGCCTCCAGGTTCTCTAAACCAAGAATCAGTCAGGAAGAATTAAAATAAGGCTGATTTTTATGAAGTTCTCTGCATGTAAGTATAACATCTCTGCCAGCTTCCAAATAAGACAGAAAAAAGAACATAGAAATGCTGGAAATATTTTTCTTCACTATATTTTCTTAACTAGAATGGGTGGAGTTGACTGTCTTCAAGCAGTTCAAACAGCAGCAGACAGAAGTTTAACCACAGTCATTAGCCAGACCAAGGGCACACATGGTTTTCTGCTGGCATTGTTCATTGTTTACAGTAATGGAGATTGCTCTGTAAATATTTATCTTGCTAAAAATGCTTCCTGATGCTGAGCACTAAATCCTCAACTGGCGGAGACTGCTATCACAGTGATGAAATTCTACCAACTGAGGTGCAATTTCTAGCTCTGTTGTCTGTAATTCCTCTGCTGACTTTCCTATTACTATCAGGTAGTGTCATGACGGGGAAAAAAAAGGCAAAACAAGTTAAATTACATTAAAGCCAAGGAATATTCATATTCCATGCACATTATTCTAACAGAACACTTGGTAAAGCAACATAACAATGATTCATCAAAGCTACTCTCATTTTTGGCAGTGAGGGCTTTTATTTTATTATTTTTGCGTAATTTTAACTTTCAGAGGTACCTAGGTTCACACACAGAAGGATTGAAGTTGGAAGGGATGTCTGGAGATCGTCTGTCCAACCCCACCTGTTCAAGTATAATCACCTAGAGCAGGCTGCCCAGAAGAGAGTCCTGACAGCTTTTGAGTATCTCCAAGAGGGGTAACTCCACAACCCTAGGCAACCTGTGCCAATGCACCATCACTCACACATTCAAACAAAACCTCCTCTTGGCTCCTGTTGCGCACATTGTTTCTTGTCCTGTCACTGGACACCACTAAAATAAGCCTGGCTCCATCTTTACACCTTTCCTTCAGATATTTACATAAACTGCTGAAATCCCCCCAAGCCTTTTCTCTAGGCTAAACAGTCCCTGTTCTCTCAGCCTTTTCTCCAACTCCACAATCATCTCAGTGGCCCTTTGCTAGACTCTCTCCAGTATGTCCATGTCTCTCTTGTACCATGGAGCCCAGAACTGGACAAGGCACTCCAGGTGTGGCCTCAGCAGTGCTGAGTAGAGGGAAAGGAACACTCCCCTGACCGGCTGGTGACACACCTTCTAATGCCCAAGATACCACTGGCCATCTTTGCTGCAAGGGCACGTGGCTGGCTCATGCTTAATTTGGTGTCCACCAGGATCCCCAGGTCCTTTTCTCTACAAAGCCGTTTTCCAGATGTTCAGCCCTCATTATACTAGTGCATGGGGTTATTCCTACCCAGGTGCAGGACCTTACATTTCCCTATTTTGAACTTCATGAAGTTCCTGTAAGCCCATTTCTCTGGCCTGTTGAGTTGCCTCTGATGGCAGCACAACCCTCTGCTGTATCAGCGACTCCTCCCAGTTTGGTGTAATCAGCAAACTTGCTGAGGGTACACTCTGCTTCACAATTCAAACCATTAATAAGGACATTCAATAGTATTGGGCCAAATACTGACCCCTGGGATATACTGTTCGTTACTGCTCTCCAACTAGACTTCATACTGCTGACCAGCACCCTCTGAGCTCAGCTTTAAGTTCCTATTTACATATGAACTAGTTCCTGGTGCTGAAGACATGATCTAAATTACATTGGAGTAGGCAGGTTCTTTCTTCTGCAGAATCATGTAAAAAAGAGCAACAGTCACAAATCACTGAAAAATAAAGTTTACTAAACCCTCTGAGGAATGCACAAATTTGTGTATTAGTGTTTGAGATAAGATGACGAAGGTATAAAAGACAATGATGCATCACCAGTGATGCATTTTTAGTCTGAGAAAGTCATTTGTCTTTCTTGCATGAACTTTCAAATTTGCTACAGATCGTGTTGCTAAAATGAAAATAGCACTTTGAAAAGAAATCTAATAGACACTATTTTGAAATCATAAATACTAATTAAAATCTATTTTCAGTTACATACAAGTAACCAGGGGGATGGTGGTTTGAACATCAAACTAACACTTATAAAGCATGTTATTAGGAGTCACAAATTCTTGAAATGTCTTATTAAAATTAAATTATTATTACTTAGTATTAAAATATAAATAATATTCAAATGCAAAAGATATATTAGAATTATAGGTGTCTCAATCAGGTGCTTACTTTCCCCAAAATGTTACTTCTATCTTATTAATAGAAGAGGATTTTCATATTCATTGAGATTCTACCTCTACAAATTGTTTCTGGTAATCAATTCTTTGGGACTGAAAGAATGAGTTAGCATGCAGTGGTAAAGCAACATGTAAACTACTTCATTCTGCATCGTAACTGAACTCAAAATGACCCAGTGGTGCTGAAATGAAAATTTACAGCTTCCAATCAGTGTGGGATTAGCACACACTGTGTGCTAAGCTCTGTTGCTCAGTTTACATTTAAGACCTGAAGCATTCACAGTTTTAAAAATTACCTTTGGATTGAGTTGAATTTTACATATAAACTCATATGCCAATAAATATTTACGGAAAGTTTCGTTAATTAGCTGCTTGGTCAAAAGAGGGCAAATGACAATCACTATGAGCAGCTGAAACACCAGAAAGCAATATGGCAATAAACAATTAAACCATGCATTTCCTTCCCTTTCATACCAGTCAAAAACGTGCCAGGGTCTCTGCATTCATTCACTTAAAATTACTTCAGAAGAAAATGCAATTTGCCATAGGCTCTGCTTCAAGCAATAAATAAAAGAAACATTTCACAGCTTAGTGTACATCTACAGCACTGAGATCATGAGGCTATACAAAAAGCATCACTTTGTGAAATTTCTCTTTTCACTGCATGTGGTGGAGGGGAAAGGAATTACTTCTGTTGCATCACAACGTGTAATGATTTCTTAGTGAAGCAGCAATGGCAAATTCATTTTTGAAGATGCAAATAACATTCTCCCTCCTCAGTATTGAAGATTGCTGTCCAACTAGTAATGGTCATTTTGTATAGGGCTTTTCCTGCTAAATTAATGTAACTATTTTTTGCAGTTGCATTTTCTGTAAATCTTCTAGACACAAACACATGGACACACACCTGAAGAAGATGTGAGACTGCAGTGATTATCTTTCATGTCAAGAACAGAGGCCTCAGCTTATGAAAGAAGACTTTTGCTGTCCCTTGTAGAGGCAGGTTCCTTATCTTTAAGCCAGACATAGGAGGACAATATGACTTCAACATATATGCTAATATTTTCTTCCTGATTTGAACTTCCTGACTTATCCTTAACTTCTGACTTTCCTAAGAGTCCAAAAGCAATGTCAAAACCAAAATTGTTTGTCACCACTGTTGCTTTCAAGAATCTCCATGCTACTGGGGACCTCATTCATAAAATAAACACGTTCTTTCATGTTCCATGTAAATAGTTATATATGAAACTGATGGCACTATATATTATTAGTAATAGTAATAACTTTTTTGGGGGGTGATATATACACAACATAGAAAACTCCCCACAAATTAGCAGTGACTCAAGAGTATAAAATTAAAATCACACTTAATGGGGTACTGTCAATCATTAGTTTTATGTCACATGAAATTTTATTTCTTCTCATTTACATAAAGAACAATAATGTGTTCTCATGACTGTGATTCTTTCTTAAAACTCCAACCTTAAAGAGAATACCACTTTCCACAATTGTCATATTTTCTCTTCACTATAAGCAGTATTTCCTTAATGTGTACACTATAATTTTAATGAAATGCTTTCCCACCAAAATCTTGGCAATTGGAAGTCCATTTTCCCCATCTCCTGTATCTTTGACAAAATCAACCGTATTTGTTTCTAAGGCTTCCTATTTGTTAGCACAAAATAATGGAAGTATGAGATGCTCAGTTTCAAACGTTGCTGGATAAACTGCTGCTACACAATTATCACAGAAGTAAATTCAGCTTATGTTTGGCTATTACATTCATTGTTTTCCTTGCTCCTTCTAAAAGCCTACAGGTGTCTATACCATGAACTCTTTAATATGAGGAAGGTATGTTTATTTGGTTTTTTATTATGCTATTTTAAGAGAGATTTCCTCTTGGATAGTTTGCCCATTGAAATCTCATAAAAAATATCAGAAAACCCACCCATTTAAAAACTTTAATGGGAGGGAGTATTTTGAGGAAAATGGGTGGGTGGGACCAGAGTCAATATACATAAAGGGTTTGGTTACCACTTTTGTCCCGAGATTTGTTTCTGTTTGAGCAAGTTATTTAGTACTGTCTACTAAGAACTGCAGCATCTATAAACAGATAAAATAACAAATTATGAAGTAAGCCTTGAACCCTTATGTCTATTTAAATATTCAGCAGTAGACAATGGAAATATTCAGGCATATAAAAACAACAAAGGTGGTTAGAGATGAAATATAAAATGTAAAAAATACTCATATTCTGTTACTACTCTCTTTCTATAAAATTTACTGTAGTTCAGCCACAGGTCATCAGAATCAATGAGGAATCACCAGGGGAAATGGTCTATGGTCAAACTACATAATCATAACCATTTCTTTTAGCCTTAAAACTCTATGAATCCATTTAAAAGCTGTTATAAATCTGGAGGGTTACATTAAAACCTCATGACTAATAAACACAAATACATCAGTTTAATTCTCTTTTAATACATTGTAAGTTGTTATGCACCAAAGAAACCCAAATTGAAAACTGAAATAAACAGAGCTACAAATATAAAATTGAGATATTTTATCATATTTTCAAAGTAATTTCTTCCCAAACGAAATGTATTCCATATAGCAAAACTCAGCACTCTTAAAGTGTATGTGCATCTCCTCCTGTTCTCAAAGCTTTTTGCTTTACTTCTAAGTCGTGATCATTTTACAGAGTGGAATGAACAGAGTTCAATTACTGATTTCTATGGGAAGTGGCTTCTTTTCAGCTGTGAACAGCTAATAACTCTGGTGAGCCTGATTTCTGGTGAGTGTCTCTGCCTTTTCCTTTTCAACCAACTATTTAGGCACAGTTTTTATGTAGTTGGACCTTTCCAGACCTGTACAAATAATTTAACATGGGTACCTTGAATTCTCATTGTTGCAAGTTTAATCAACGCTTTGTCATGTGGAATCAAAGTCATTTTAAAAGGATCTAAATAAACACTGCCATTTAATTGTCCATATTATCAGACAAGAAACTTTGCTCATCTAATAAGAGGTGTATATCTGTGTTCCTACCCTCTTCATTGGGTTAATGGTGATTCAATATATTTAGAGCTGGAAGCTACTTCTCTAAGCTTGAACATTTGAATGAAAAATGGCCAATTCAGCTACATCTCCCTTGGCAAAAAAATCCTTTTAATCAGTGTTATAGTTTGTATCTAAAGAGTAGGTTTTAATCGGAGTATCCATCTACTAATTCTAAATAGGAGGAAGTAGCAGGAGTAGAGAAAGGAGTGAGAATCATTGTATCATTGCTGAGTCAGTTTATTTCCTGTAACTATCCATCATAGCAGGAGAAGCAGCAGGCAGATGCACACTTACTTCAGAGGAGATTACTTTTTTCCCTGGGGATTCTGATGTTGGATCCAGACAACATCTGCTCCAACACTCCAAAAAAGGTTTAGTATCTTCTTTCATTCCTCTCTGTAGAAACATACAACTATTTTGTGCAACCATGCGGCTGTGTCTTCTAAAAGATATTATGGGCTTGACATGGAAATTCTGAGTTTCAGTGACAAGGGGAATAAAAGTGGCATGACATACACAGGCAGTCTGGTTAAATGAATATGATGGTGTCTCCTTGTCTTGCCTAAATACATACTCAGCTTGTGAATAAGGGCTTTCAGTATTGGCGAAAGCACTATCAGCAGGATCACGGTATGCTGTGAAGCAACATGGTTGTCAGCAAACACAGAGCTGTGCACACGCCTTCATGCACCACATCCAATTCTCTGATATTGCAACAAACTGTGTAAGAAAACCTAAAAACAACAATCTTAAACTGACTTGCTCCATTCAGATAACTAGATCTAAAGCTTGGTTTCATTCAGTAATCAAGCCACGGAAACACTTGTCTATTCCCACTACGTCTGAAGAAGCAATTGAAGTACCATACTTTTGTAAAAGTTTCCAAAGTGAATCCTGTTCAAACAGAACAAAATGGTTAAGATTTGGCCTTCTGGCCATTAACTAAAGAAATGCAAATCTATTACTGAATAAAACATTTCTAGGACAATAAACTGTAGTGAAATGGAAGAATTCAGCTGAATTAAATGGAAGATACTTCCTAAAGTTACTCGGAAATGCCTGAAAAATTTCAACTGAAAATTTATTTGATATTTTTACTTCTAAGAAATAAAATTAAGTATAGTAAGAAGACACAGAAACAGTACTAGCTGTTGGTCACTTTAGTAATAACAATACCAAATGTATATAGTCATACTGTACTTCAGCAAAATATGAAAGCTTGTCTGAAGTCAGTGGAACTACTCACACTAATTTTAAGCACATCTTTATGACTGCTGCTAAAGAAGCACAAATCTTTAAGGTCATACCATCATAGACAAAACCAATCACAATAACATCATATGTGGGTGCATTTGCATGTTTACAAATATAAATATGTGCATGTAAATACACCCATGTGTTTATATATATGTAAACATACACAAAGTTCTAATTACAGGACATAAAAGCACTTGGTGAATAATACTGAGACTCATGATATCTCTGTGGACAGAGTGCTATTTCCCATTGTGAATATGTTGATTTTTGAGTTACATTTTTAGTACCACAAATAGCAAACTTTTAGTCATATATAACACAACAGATACATAATCAGGGGCAATACATGAAGAATTGTCATGTTGTTAGAGAGATCAGGCATATGAAATTATTATTCAAGACTAAATTAGATACAAGTATCAAGATTTGAGTATGTCAGTTCTGAAATGTCAGATTATTCTTGAAAAACCTTAATTATCCTTCTCAAGACCAAGTCCTTCATTGTTCATTGATTTCTGACAGCCAAGAACACCACTTTGGCCAGTGCCCACTTTAGATGATCAGCATAACGTACCACAAGCCTTTGTAAAACTTAATTTATATTTATATTAGCAGAAACAGATCCTGATACAATCAGGGTTTCCAAATTCTGTTTTCCACAGAATGTAATATTCATTAAGACATAGCATTCAGTATTAAAACAATTTACAAATTTAAATATTTGTAGTAAACTTCTGACTAAGCTATTAGAACGTTTAATTAGTCTCTGAGGATCTGTTACATGTTCCATATCTCTCTGAGATTAGACAAATATCTTTTAATAAATGGACTTGGATATAAGATGGTTCTGCGCTTTCTTCCTCAGATTTTTTTTTTTTTTTAATTTTCTAGAGAAAATGGAGTAAAGAAAATTCTGATACTAACTTTTTTCTGGTTGTTGGCTTGTTTTCTAGTTTGGGGTTTTCTGTTTTGCTGGGGTTGGGGTTCCCCGCCCTCCCCCCCTCCAAAAAAAAAAAAAAAAAATCAATATTTGAAGGCAATATTTGGGAAAAGCATATATCAGATTCACATATATATCTGATACAAATGCTCACATCATAAATCTGACCTTATAAACACAATGGGGAACACATCAGCTGAAACTTCAGTAGCATTTTCCTCATTTTCTTAAATTTTCTAAAGAAAGATAAATTACTTTTGCATAACAGTGTTTAAATCAAAGCCTATTATAGTCAGACTTCCCTCAGCAAAAAGCTGCAATGCCTATTGTTTTCAATATCCTATGGCTATTTTCTTTTTTCCGTAAAATTAAAAGCTTCAGGAAGCAGTCTCACTGATTTCTTTCTCCTGCATATCGGTGTTGAAACAATATTTCAGCAAGGCTAGGAGACCATTTGGCTGATGGTATCACGATTTGAATGAGACTTAAAACTGAAGTTGCTGCTGATCTGAAGCACTTTGAAATCAAACAAAAGAAATTATTGATTTCAAAGACTTTGTATCATGTTCCAAAATAACTCCTACATTCATAGGACTTTAGTGCCCATCCCACAACACAAATAACTTACTGTTCTTTATATTTCTGGTTTTCTATCTGCTCAAAAATACACCCCTAGGCATTTACTATTGGCTTTTGCTGGTCACTGGGTATACCTATAGACTGCTCTACATTACTCTGTCAACCTAAAGACTTCAAAGGTGAATACAAATGTAAACTGTTCTCTGCTTAAGTTCTCTACATATTGTCCGGTACTATTTAAACAGGCATAAAAATAAAATGTTTTGGTGCCCAATGGTGCTCCATTTTTCTCAGGTACATGTTCTTGACAGTCCAACAACAGTTAATTAGGTGTTCTGATTCTCTGTTACTATTTTTCTCAGAAAAACAACAAAAAATTAAAATTAATATTACCTCTTGTGTAACATGAGATTTATTATTTATGTTACAGACAAGAATGAGTTGTTTACTTTTTAGTATATATTGTACTGTAACCGTTAAAAATGGAGTTGGGGGAAGACTATCAGAGCACTGGAGTTAGAAACATGCCATAGGTCAAAGAAGGCATTTTGCAACTATAAGGTATTGGCTTTCCCTTTATAAAGAAAAAAAAATCAAAAATCAACACAGCAATCCAGGTGAATATTTTCCAACATAACTACCTTTTGACTTTGTATTTTTCATTTTTTAAAGGTTAGTCAGCATGTAAAAAGCCAACTTAGTAACATGAAGAGTTTATTTTTATCCTTTGCTTCCTGAAAGAAATAAATGTGTACAACATTTGTAGAAACAGTCCCATTTGCATCACAATATAAAAGGACTTCTACTATACTTTTACTGTACTTTGACAATAGCACATAAGTGAACAGGAGGAAAAAGTGAACCTTGCCCCTTGATGACATCAAATTTCCAAAAATTGTACATTTAATCACTTGAGTTTGCTTTGATATCATTAGAATCAGATGATATGGTCAAAGGGAAAATAATTAGCATCTTAACTGATAAGGGTACAATGCTAGGACAGTAGAAAGCTATGAAATTGGATTGGATTCAAGCTGAGAATTGTTTTACTGTGGATATGTAGTGATCTCTAGAGACTACTCGTCAATTGAAAATGATTTTCCTGTTTATAAATACACATCACTTGAGGTTGGGTTGTTGGGTTTTGGTTTTTTGTTCAAGTTATTATCTTTTGAAAATTATCTTGGCTCCCAGGAGTTATTGAACTTATTTAAGATGACAGCTTTCTCTTAAAATTGAAATCTAAGCCCATTTGCAATTATGTAGTTTTATTCCCTTTCTGACTTCAACAATTAAAAATGGAAACAGGCATTTCATTGAGATGATTTAGAATTTTAATCCTACAGTACCAAGGCATCAGTTTGCTAGGAAAACAAATCTTATTATGCGAAACTTGAGTGTTAAGTGCCAGGAAATAACCAATTTTTGCATCACAGCTGTGGAAAATTTGCTTTAAAAATACAGGAACATACCCTGCATTATTACTTATCTGTAAAGATGTTCTATGTCCTTTCATTAAAAGTAATGTAATAATCATTAAAAAAAAAATTGGATACTATTGGACTGATTCTGAGCCTAGTTACAGCATGCTGACTGCACAGGCATACAAATAAACATAACATGATAGCCATATCCTTTTGTTCTTGCTCTAATAAAAGCAAGAATAAAAGTTTTCCAGTCATTTGCTCTCAACATTGCTACCTTTTCCCAAAAAATATTCCATTTTAGCCAATTACTAATCCAATTAATTACATGTGTATTAGCTTGTAGACAGAATAAATGATTGTTCTGCAGTTCAGCTAGAATGAACAAACGGGGCTTCAGATCTTCAGGAAAACATAAATACATCTGCTGCACATATAGCTTGTACCTGACAAAAATGTTCTGCTATGTATTACAATAAGGTGTTGAAGGCATTGGAGTGGCCTGCCTAGAGAGGTGATAGATTCACCATCCCTGGAGGTTTTTAAGATGAGATTGGATGTGGCACTCAGTGGCATGATCTAGTAATCACAGTGATGTTGGATCAAGGGTTGAACTTCATGATCTCAGAGGTCTCTTCTAACCCAGCTGATTCTATGATTCTAAGGAGTAGAATCTGGATCCACAATGCATAGCAGAGACAAGGTTGGTCCAAGCCATCTGTATACTCAGCAAACTTAGAAGTCTGCCCTCACTCAGACTTGCGGGAGGAGAACACAAGTCTTAAAAGCAGACAGACCTTTCAGTATCTTGTAAAGAGCTGAAAGGATTGTGTTGTCACAAACATTCAAAACCTTGATAAAAACAAGTGCACGTGCTGCATTCAGAGAATTAATTGCCTATTATTAACGCTTCATAGAACGCCTACTGGAGAAATGCCCCATGGATATATTGCTTTTGAATTTTAGCTATTAATATTTTTTCCACAAGACCCTACTTTTTTAATATCAACACACCTAATAACCACAGTAAATCAAATTACACATCCTGCACTAATCTACAGGATTGAATGGCCCAGTTCCAGACCTGCTATAACTAAATATGGCCAGCAGAATTCCACACATTTCCACTTGTTGCATTCAGGACTGGATACAACTATTAGTCTATAAACAGCTCCTGCAAGACACATTTGTGTAACATTTAGTCATTATTATTAGCCAGATAAAAATAACTGTTTGACCCAAATGTCCTTTGTGGATTAAGTTGTGGATAGAAACATTTCCTCCCATTCTGTTTGTGATGCTTGAAATAAGTAGATTTTTTATAGGTTGTGTATGCATGCAGAAAACCAATTAAACAAAAGCCAAATAAAGCCAAAACCTACAGGCTGTTCCAAACCACCAGCACTGATTTCATCAACAACCAACAGATGTCCTGAGAGTCTACAGGTAGGACCCAAATTGATAAAACTTGGTACACAAGGCAGATCCAACTGTTATTCAGTGAAAAGTATCATCATTCAACAGCCAGAAAAGACTTGGAACTTGCAAGCTCTCCATAAACCTAACTAAAGCAAAACTCACTGCAATACCTAGAAACATCCTGATAAGCAAAGAGAATGAAAATTTAAGGGGGAACAGGAGAGGATGATGAGGACTGAAAGAAAAGAGCTTCAGATAAATTGTTCCACAGCATCCTGTCTGACTGCCCAGTTTGGAGCCACACCGTACTTGAATTTTTAGAGAAGACTTTTTAGACTCCACTGCTTCATTTGCTGCAGAAGGGTTCAGGTGTATTCTTAATGTGAAGTTACAGAGAAAATTCATGTGCAGTGCAACTTCAGCACTTTGGAGTCCAGGCACTATGATTGTCACTATCTTTCATTTTAGTGAGCCAGATCGAATGTGACAGAATTCAGTCTGATATTTCCAGAAATACCTTCAGGACCTCACAAGTCACCTCAGATCAGATTCTCTACTTAATATGATTGAAGTCAGCCATGAAACAAATAACCACTTTAATGATGCCTGGGTTGTTGTTTCATAAAGCTTTCCTATAATATTTGACATCTCTTACTTCAGATTTTTTATCTTCTTTGCCACAATCAGAAATATTTGTTACATTATGTGGGCTAAACTGTGTAATTAAAAGTATTAAAAGTTATTAGAAACATAATAAATGATTTCCTGAAAAAGGCAGTTGAAACTCATCCTAAAGAATCAGAAGTTATCATTGACTTACACAGTCCTTATGCATTCGGCAAGTAACTCAAAGCAATTTTTTTTAAGTGATCACCAAATATGTGTTCTTCATGCATGACAGGAATAACTGGAATCAATGGGAATGGTGGTTTTAATGTGCTACTATATTACCAGTGTTATTATATAATACAGTGCTATTATAATACCAGATACTCAGAAAAAACAAGCCAGTACTGTCAAGCCATGCTCCTAGAATTTTAGTAGATTCTTTTGATACTTGTTTCTGTATTGCCTCAGTGTTGCATTTGTAAAACTGATGCAATGGCACTTTTTCTCCCAAAACTTTGGCTAAAATAAATTAAGAACACCAGTGTGAGAGCAAAGAGCCCAATGTAAAGCTCAGGAGGTAACTGATGTTCATATAAAAATTTCTAATAATGTGCTGCAAATAAGTGTCTATTGAACTAGAAGAAATTAAAATTTATTATTATCTGAGTGTAAATTAACTGTAATTTAGAATCAGCTCTTAAAAAGACAAAGTCCCAGGAGCTGGAATGATGGTGCAAAACCACCTCAGGAGGATAAAAGGACACACCACTGAAATGTATGGATCAGAAGATTGCAAGCTGTCTGCTTTTCCTTTCAGAAACCATTTAAAAATCAAGTGAAAACTTAAAGAAGTATACACATACAGAGTTTTTTTATTTCCTAACAAAAAAAAAAAACCACATACAAGACCACTTTACCGTTTTAAAGATGGAACTCCCAGCTGCACCCTTTTCAAGCTAGTTTCTTTTTCCCATTTTCTACATATTGGCTACTGACCAAATCTGACACTTGGATAAAATTTCTATTTATTCTTGAAAACTTGCCAGTAAAACTCAAGCCAGGGGAAAATTTAATTCAAAAGTGAATACAGCCTGTAGGATTTTGTGTTAGGCAACTGAAGATTTTCTCATGCATCATTCAATAGCTTTAAGTACCTTTTGCAAGAACTTGCTAAAAGAATAACTAACTGCTATACAACCTCTTATGTAACAGTGACATCAAGATGGGGAAATCTAGAATCCTCTACCATATCTAGTACAAAAAAAAAGAAGGGAAATCTTGTCTCCCCTCTCCCCCACAGACCTTGCACATTTTCCATCTTCCTTCCCTCAGCTTTTGCATCTGACTCCTCCTTCCTATCAGCTGTGGCACTTACTCCATGCCTCAGCAAGGCAACCCAAGTCACTATCTGCAACACACAATTCCTCACCAAAAACTAACCTTAGTAACAAAGAGACATGTAATAAGCATTTCAACTGGTACAAAGTAAGCAGTAGAAAAGCACACTGAAGCAGGGAGAGAAGAAGCTGCCATGGGGCACAGAACAAGACACCTCTCTTTTGAGTGGTGAGCTGGTATGTCATGTCCTGCTCCTGGCATTACTCCTGTTTCTACTGGTATTAACAGCAGGGCAGCTTGATAATATCAATATCCTCTGCTGTTAGGCATGTGGTAAACCCTTACCATTTTGTCTGCACAGGTGAAATTTAATATATGTATGCAAATTTAATTATTTTATTATTAAAGGTATTAATAAGTAAAATCAAAACAATGGAAACTTAAAACTAAGCTTCAAGAGAAAGAAAACATTATGAGCCTCTGCTTCTGTTCTCTGTTGCATTTTTTTTGCCATGAAAGTTCATGTCGAAACTCCTGTTTCTTGGAAAGGATTATGGCTTTGTTTGTATAAGCAACTATGTTACAGTCTTTACTCTACTAAGCAGATAAAAGTCCTTCCACAACTTTAGGATAATCCATTTGCAGCTCAGCTGCAGCAGAGGACCCAGTAGGAAGGCAGGTGGTGCAGTATGAGTTCTAAATCCATATTAACCCTGTTGCTCATCTCCTTCAAAAGTGTTCTTTCTAAGACATCGTAGCAATGAGTATTTTGATCTTTTTTTTTAAATCTGACTTTCTAGAAATCATTGTTTTGTATTAAGATTGTATCTAACTTCCATTAGCCTACACATCTTCCAGAAAGTATCATAAGTGTTTATATTTGTTTATATATGTATTTATATATAAAAGTCAATTATATTTTATACATATATTTTAATTATTATATTCATATATATATATATATATATATATACACAAACCTAATTCAACAAATACTTAAGACTATTTCTAAAATGTAGACACTCACTCCGGACAAGAAATAATGAGCTGCAAAGGCTCCTAGGATACAACAGACAACAGTTTCATTAAATATTGCCTCCAGTGACTAAACAATCTGCGAACAAGTCTAGTCATTTCATAGCTCTTGATTTTGGAGCTATGAGCAGAGCTTCCCAGTCATGCAGAGCCAGATGGGGTTTTTAACCAAATGCAGTGTGAAAATGGATGTTGCAAAACATTACTAAATGAATCAGCAAATTCCTGTATTCCAGTAGCAGAGAATGGTAAAATAGGCAGCATAAATAAAAAAAATGTGTTGCTGTTTACATGATCAGTGTGAGAAACCACAGAAAAATAATTTAGCTTAATATAACTCTTTCGAAAGCCACAGCAAATTGCACATTGCAATTACTACTGGCCTTAAATTCTCAGAGTTTTCTCCTCATTCCTAATAAAAACTGCTGCCATTATTTTAGTGGGAGTTGCTTGGCATAATTAATACATGTTAACTATACCGAAAATATATATAATGTAGGTAAAGTGCTTCATTTTGTTTTACAAAATCAAGAAAACTATGTACAGACAGGAAAAAAATTCTAGTATCACTTAATTTACCCGGTGCCTTGTTTGCCTCATATGCCTGCAAGGTCTTTCATACTTTTTCTCAGCAGCAGATATGAGACAAAACATGTATGATGTTCAATGACCAAAACAGATGTGTTTAGGTCCCTAAAGCTCCTGAAAGAATGAGTCAATACACTGGATGGAAAACAAATGCCAAATGGCATTAAAAAGCATACAAGGAAAACGCCATCTGCACCTGAAGCAGCTGGTGCACTCACTACACTACATCACTCGAATACTACTGGAAAAAAGCCACTGGAAATGATCATGTCACAGACATAAGCACAAGGGACTGAGTGGAGCCAGATCATCACTCTATCAAGGGGACTGCTGAATATTCTTCAGTTATCTTTATATTTTCCTGAATATTCAATGTGATAGCTCATAAAGCCATAGGATATGACAGTTACAACAGCAACTAGTCATTTTGAAAGTCTATTCATAAATTCTTTAAGCGGAAAGTCTCTGTGTCGTGTTTGCATGTAGAATAAGAACACAGTGCTGTTGAACCCTGACTCTAATCAAGCAAAACACCAAATGAAAAAATAATTGGCATATTTTTAACCGAGCTAAAACTGTGAAAAATATTTTCTTTTAAAGTGTATTCTTCATCTTACAGCCCAGATTCTAAACTACATGAATGCCAAGAAAAAAACTGCCTTTAAAAGGTAGCTGTGATAAACTGGAGAACATAGACACTGGACTAAATATACACTAGAGCAAAGATGAAAAGAATTATAAACAACAAATAGTTATGATTAGATGAGAGTCACATCATTAAGCTTTCTAGTTTCTGAATCACACAATAAGATTTATTTTTTTCAGAATTGTAAATTCTGTGTAATTGAAGATTCAGGTAATTTAAACAGTCTTGAACACCACCATTGCTAATTTGCCATGGTATTGTTTGTGAAAATCATTTAAATCAAATTCTCTCAGCAATAGGAGGTAGTAGATTAGGCGCGCCTCATTGTAAGCTTTTTCTTTTCTGCTTGGCAGCTTTTAACTAAGAGTGGTTCATTTTTAGTCCTCATTGCATATATGATTGTTTTCTTTTTCCCATCTTTTTATAGTTTTACAAACTATTTCTTAACCACAAAAAAATTTAGGGCTACTGCTACTAAAATTATTAACTCCTCTAGTAGAAAAGGCTTTTCTTCAAACATATTGTGTTGGAAATAAAACTAAATGATCTTTTATGAGGAATAAAACAAGACTAAAAAGGTATATTCTCAAAATATGAGGAGGCAAAACACTAAAAGAAGACATAAAATTTTTATTCTCTCTTGACAGTAGTATATATTGAAATGGTAGTCACTAAGAGTTATCAATGACAACTTACTGGATCAACTCTGCTAAATATTGCTAACTTCTCTTACCTGAAAATATATTTCATTAAAACTGCTCTATTTCTTGAAACCTGTAACTACTATTTACTAAAGCATTAGAGATTCCATTAATATCTCATATTAATTACATATAAAAATATATTTCTAAAATAAAAGGTTGAGGTTTTCTTCGCAAGTCCAAGTCACATTATATTTTCGTACCTAAAAATAAGGCTATTTAAAGAAAATGGGATATACAAAAAACATGTTGATTCCACAATGATAGTCAATATTTTTTTAAACATCCCAACTCCAATAAATAGGTAAAACATTATTTTACATGTTTGATGCTTGAGTATAAACTCATAACTCTTATGGTTGATAAGAATTCCTTTCAACTGTATGTCTTCAAGATTAAGAACTCAGAGTGCTTTAACTAAATTTCACTAGAGCCCTTCAAGGCAAAGTATTATTACTTCAGCCTTCACTGATGACATGGAAAATACATACAGACCAATCGGGCACCTAAAATAACTCATCCCTAGAAACTCAATCTTCCAGCTAGAGTCTCTTGGCTGGACCACAGTTGATTCAACTGGATGCAGGCCCATTCCCTCCAAAAGAAGGCCAGTGATTAACTCTACCAATGTGTTGGCCATCTTGTTCTACAACAATAATGGTGACACATTCGTTAAAATATGTGAGCAGGATGAATCTCCCATTTAAGTATCAAATTTGGCCAGCTATTCTGTGGGACATCCAAATTATCCATGCTTGTGATTTTATTAACAACTTGTTTAGAAGTGAATGTAAGCTGACACATCCAATTTGAACACAGATGAAAGCTGAGCTGGACACAGATCACTGCAAAAGTACTGCAAAATACAGTACCTCATTTGTTTTGAGCTAGTTTTCTGATTCTATTTTTACTCACTGTGATTTACCACCAGTATCCTCTGGGTGATAGTTAAGGAAACAGATGCTGGGAATCTCTGTCCCTTCAGTTCCTGAGAGGAGAGGTCTGACTCACTCTGGTGCCTAGTCTCTCCTTTGTACTTACACATGCAAAGGGTGGTTGTGTGAAACTTAAATTACTGCTTGATTTCCAGTTTCTCATTGCCAGTTTCCTCAAAGTTTCCACTTACGTCTTTTACAGCTTCACCAGTTTCATTTGACCAGCATTTTATTACACATTTCCCCTTCCAAAACCTAAACGGCATGTTCCCAGGATAAAGTTAAATTCTTTTATTTTGAAGTGTTCTATTTATTTGGGATTTCCAATGAAACTGGATTGAAAAAAAAAAAAAGTACAAATCTGGGACAAAGTTGAAATTAATTTTTAACAGATGTTTAAGTCTGAATTTTTCCTCTACCACTTTGAACAAATGCTTATATAGCACATATATAGAACTACTGAGCAGAAATAAATACAGCCCATGTCTGTTTGTGAGGCAATCATGGAACTTTCCATTGTCTGTGTGCAGGTATGAAAAGGCTTGCTGGCTTTCACTGACAGACTGTAGTGCTTAGCATGGTCCAGCAAAAGCTACACTGAAGATATGGGCAAGACAGCAAGTTCCTCCCTGGGTAAGAAAAGGTACATATCATGACTTAAAAGTCGCTATTTTGAAAATGTTGCTCAAAACACAACCTTACAGTAATGAAGGAGTTAAATGACACACTTGATTTCATTCATAGAAGGTTTTTATTTGACTAGAATTAAAATCATAGCACAGCTCAGGGAAGAGGTCTAGTGTCATTTAGCACTGAGTTGCCCTGGCTGAGTTTTTAGGAGAAATAGTCACAATATAATTAATCTGGTGGAACAGCTGGATACACAGACTGCAATTAATTTTGCTCTGAATATTAACAGCTCCATAGCAGTTTAAAAGAAATTATATCAGTCAATAGATTTTTGAATTATGTAGGTTGTGGGCAATAAAGCAAATTATTGTTGATATTGTAAAACTTGTTTAAATCAACTGAATGATTACAGTGAAACCACATACTTAATAAATCTGAACTAGTATTTATTTATATGGAAAAAAATAGTAGATTCACATTTCAACTTCTAACTAAAGAGACAAGAAAGGTTTTAAATAAACCATCAGATTGCTCTCACTAAAATGAACAAATGTGGACTGTTCACTGTTTCCTTGTTCAGTATGTTAAAAGCATATCAGAACAGTGCCTAACTAATATCCATATATCAGAAGTTTGCTTCTTGATTATCCAGAGATATAAGCAGTATCTCTTTAAGTTTCTTTCAGGGAATATTTCTCCAATGAGAGCTGGACTTTTAAGCAGATGGTCACTGCACAAGAAACAGTTGAACAGCGGCACCCAGAGGTGAAAGGTGTACTGCTCCTGAAGAGATTCCATTTATTGTAACCTGTTTCTCATCTTTTCCTTCTGTCATTCTCATCTTTTCCTTTCCAAGTAGCAAATACAAAAAAAAAAAAAAATGCTGCAATTTGGAAGAACATCCTCTAGAGTTCAAAAAAGCCCCTGCTCTGTAACAACTATTAGAGTTGGGAACACATTTTACAAACACATTTTTCCTACATACTTTCTCTAACAAAGAATGGGATAAAAATAACTACAGGAAAAAGGGATATTTTCACATGCATCTCCTTAGATGGAATTCTGGAGCCACAAAGTCTTGCATTCTCCCTAAATTCACTAGCTGAAATTACTGTGAAGGATTATAATAGGAACTTGTAGATTCAAGCATAAAAGTTGGTGGAATTCAGCAAAAAGTCTTGGGATCATAGTACAAATAGAATTATAGCTGACACAAACTGTCCAAACTATCTCAGATGCCTTGACTTCAGATGTTCAGTGAAACCTATTGTATCCTTTTCATAAAAGTACCAGGCTGAGAGCACCACTCTCTGCCAAAACCTCCCCGTGCTCCTTGGCCAATGTCTATTTTTACATGTGAATAAATTCATATACACATTATATATATGCCACTTATTTAATTCAAAAAACTTTAATTAAATGCAAAGAAATGGTGTGGCTACCCAGCATCAGTCCCAGGAAGGCCCAATAAAATGAGGCCCATTGATTTTTAATTAAAAAGGCCACACTTTTGCAATTCGCAGTGAGTGCCTGCACCTTTTAGGTAGAGTGGGACTCTGTACCTGAGCTGAGCTGCAGCAAACCATATCCACACTTTCTAAGGATCCTCAATACAACCTTCCACTTAATGGACTATAATAGGCAAGCATCTGCTCAAAAGAGAAGGGAAAAACAAAACAGGTGTTTCTGTTCCTTTAATTTTAAAATTTATTTCTGTGGGTTAAATGGGTGCGGTGAGGTGCCCAGAACGTTTCTGATGATTTTCCCTAGTAGCAAGACCTTTTGTCTGCTCTGCTCTTTACACTGGTTGTTAATAATATTGTTATTGTTATCATTATTACAACTATCATTATTTATTATCATGTAAGGAGCAGTGGTAATGTGGTGGGCAAAATGTGAAATTCACATTTCTGTATCTGCACTTCCAGTTCATGCATAAGGAAGGAGTTTCCATAAATTGCATACAGACACAAACCTTCCTAAAATTATCTATATATCCACTGTGTTCACTTAGATTGCAATGCATTCAAAAAACATCAACCGAAATCAACTTTCAACAGTTTATAAGGTAGGGCATTTCTCCACATCTGCCTTTCAAGCAGGATTTTAAACAAATATGTGAATTATGGCTATAACCAAATCCATATCTTTCCTTTCCTATCTCCATTGGGATCGCGACTATTTGCAGAAGATGGTCGTTGCAGCAAGGCAGTGACTCACTGCACGGATCTAGCGCAGCCAGCGCGGTGCCCCCGTTCTCAGTCCAGTGACGCCGTAATCACCGCTACCAAATGATGGTGTTACAGCAGTGACGCAGCGCCGCTGGGTTTAGGGCACGTTTTATCCCTGCCGAACGCGGCGCGACAATCCCGGCAGGGCGCCCGCGGCTCCCGCCGGCACGGGCGGGGCGGGGCGGGGCGGGCGGCGCCCCCCGGCGGCCGCGCCTGCAGGGACGGTGGCCCCGCTAGGGATCACTGCCAAAGCACAGCACACTCAAAGCACACCCCACTCAAAGCACACCCAAGCACAGCACACCCAAGGCACATCACACCCAAAGAACAGCATATCCAAAGCACACCCAAGCACAGCACACCCAAAGCACATCACATTCACAGCACATTATATCCAAAGCACATCATATCCAAACCACATATCACCAGGCAGTTTGGTGTCCACATACAATCTGCTGCTTGTGAGAAGGCCTAAACAAAGGCACTGTTCAAATTCCTCACAAGCATCAAGAGCAGAACCACTCAATGGTCTCTTAACAGAATATATTTTACTTGTTATGATGTGTTAGTATATTCGTATTTGCCTCAGATGTCCAGAAAATATTTTAATGATCCTAATTAAGATCACGTTTTGATGTTTCTTGTGATCATTTTATGTTTTTCTCATAGATACAGGCAGGGATTTGGCTACATTGGTTTTGGATTTTTTGTTCTAGATCCCAGAAAATGTCATTTGAGAAGTGATCTATTCCTTCTGAAACAAAAGTCACTTAAATGCATGGCTGGAAATGTAAAGCTTAACAACAATGTTTAGAGCACAGTCTCTCCTCCAAGACTGCACTGTAAAGAAAGTGTAAAAATAAATAATATTTATCACCAGCAATAAATAAGGACACCTTTTAATTCCACAAGTATACATTGAAAGGGGAGAAACATTTAGTGGAGGTCAGAATAGAAAATCAGTGTGTATTTCTTTCTATAAAAGTACAGAATTTTCTGTGTACTATAAAAGCACAGGTGTGCTATACGGGTAGAGAGGGGGAAATGCAACACACAACAAAACAAAACAAAGAGAGCAAAAGAAAACAAAATACCACTTTATCCCTACTGATGACAGACACTTGGAGAAAAGTTGGAACAGAAGTGAATATTCTTGTTTAAACATCTGCATGAAGGCATGTATGGTGCAAGAGAAAGGGAGAAGGATTCACTCTTCCTCCATTTAATCTTCTAATTTATAGCTATCCCTTTAAAATTGACTGCTTTTTTAAAAAAATATCTCAAAGGAAAAGACATTGCCTTAACCCTTCCCACCTTACCTGCAGCACCCAGGCTGACATTCTCACTCATCCCACCCCCCGGACCCCACACTGGTAAGACTGAAGAGACCTGCTCATATTTAACTGAACAGGTTACGCCTCACAGCCCAAACACACATTTTTCTGTTTTGCAAGCACTGCAGCTTATTGTGCTTGGCTGTAGTGATACAAGAAGAAAAGAGACCTCTAGTTTTGCATCAGGGGGTTAACCATGAAAAATTACTCTTGTGAATTTTCCTTTATAATCTTTGCTGCTTACGTGTGTAGCCAGGAAGAAAATGTTCTCAGTATCTTTCACATACACTCCAAAGGCCTTACCCAGAGAGCTAATGAGTAGCCCAAACTTCTGACCGTCAATGAAAGACAGAAAGCATTCATTGGCTGCATAGATCACCAATATTAATACGTGGTACAGATTTTCATAATTTCTGGCAAAATAAACTGCCAAACAATCTAATCAATAGCCTATTTATCTAACCTAATTTCCACTGCTCCAGGAGCATATAGAGGAGCTTTCCATGAAGTACAGTCCAAGTCTAAGCTCTCCAGCTTGACACAGCAGTTGGCAAATTTCCCCCAAAGTATTACAGTTTAATATTCCCAATGAAAACACTGAATCCAACACAACTGAATGTCATTACTCCTGTTATTGGCTAATATTTTGTTTAAAAGTCTGATACAGGAAGACATTTAGTTTTCCATTAGAAACTAAATAATCTTCTGAGAAAGGAACTCTGCAAGAGGACTAGCCCATACAAAATGTCACACATTGCATATGCAGGGCACAGAACTGACCTGGCTGTGCCCTGCACATGTGAGGACAGCATTTCCATTTCTAACTTCAGTGGCTCTCTGATGACAAGGTTACAGAACACTTAAAGTTATTTGACATAGTTAAAGTATAGCAGCACCATAGAAGCAAATTAAATGGTATGTCTGGACAGATATGAGTTTTATAGTAAGTAAGGCAATTTTACAGGTTTTGTTACTATTTAGAAAGACATAATAAGCAAAGATCATTAAATAAAGCCTAAAATTTGAATTTGAATCTAAATGGGTAGGTCTTTAGGCTATGCAGTATGTAAATGCATATAAGTGTATTTATTTAGCAAAATCCAGCCATAGTAGTCCGTCTGCTGCCCATCTGATTTTAACTAACCAATACACTTATCAAAATGACAGTATTATTTTCATAGCTGCCTGAATGTAAAAATAAGTTCTATTTGATATATAATGTTTATATTAATCCTTTTAAACATTTGCTGCCTTTCACCCCATAGGTGATCTCTGCAAAATATGTTGAGTGATTTATTAAGGTCTGACCCAGCAAAGCACAGAGAAGGCTCACATCCCACTGACTTCAGGAACAATTAAGGGTTTCTCCATGAGCCTTCCAGGAAAAAGCTCTGAAGATTTGGCAATCCTTTTGGGCTATGGTTTTGTTCAGATTTTTCCATGCTAACTTGCTTTATCATGCTTTCATTTTGTACTGAGGTCAAACAACAATTGTATTCAAAACCCTCTTTCTGAGCAAAATTTTCACTTAAGTCAATATGAGTTTGAGTAAGAGGAATGCAGGCAAGAGTAAAAAGTCTGTCACAGCTAGCTGTTACTTGGCAAAGTTTACTTAACAATTTTATGCTACACAGATTTTACAACCTAGATATGAAAAAATAAGCTATCATAGTTAATAAATAATATAAAGCAAAAATATTTCACTATAGCAAGTAGTTTGTGCACCTAAAACCAACATTCACCAATCCTATCTGCATTTCTTTCTTGAGAATTTTCCTCTACTACAAAGCAACATAGAAATCAATGGAAAAACACTAGAAAACATAAATCAATAGTAGTTATTTTACTACTAAAAAGAAAATCCATTGTTCTAATTTTTCTTGTTTGCTGTTTGCCTGTATACTCCAGAATTTTCTCTTTTTTCCTTGATACTTTGGAACAAGGGTTTAGGCAGTCTATTAAGTAACAGTGGTCATGAAAATCCACAAGGCATTTGAAAGGATCCAGAGGATTTATTTGCATCTGATTGAACTAAATGATAAGTAAAATAAGTAAAATAATAAACCTTTTGGAAAAATATATATCGCTTTTAAGAACACAATGTAATAGCACTCAGTATTATAACAGGTAGCCTAATTTGAACACCAGTGAAAAGACAGCACAGCATTCTTAAATTCTGGAAAAAAATATGTTGTTCTTTCAGTTGTGTCTTTGCTAACAATTTGGAAGCATCCATTGTACTACTACTGCAGTGTTATTGAGCTAGTTTTATTAAGGCAAATTTATAGCAATGTTAGAAATTAATACCACTCTTATTTCCTCCACTGCCTGGCTTTATTGAATGCCATGGGGCATATTAATCAGTAAAGCCAAGTAGTGCATGAAATAAAAGTATAAATTAACCTGTAACATGAATGTAAAAGGAGGCTTAATAAAATAGAAATAAATAACACTTAATGATAATCAAACCCCCCTGGCTTAACCAAGCATATAGTGCAATAATGCTATCAGAAAAAAAAAAGTATTTAAACAAAGTTTAAATCATGATGCAAACCACATCATTTACAACGTAATACTTTTTTCACTGTTTTGTTTAAAAACGCATAAGATTATATTAAAAAAAACCCAATCTTTCTACCCTGACACTTCTTCATGTAAATTCCTGTCAAATTTAAAAGCAGGCCCAATATGAATGCAAGAATGACTTCAGACCAATTTTTGCATTTAGATATAACTGAAAAAGAAGTCTTTGCATAGCATGTTTTGCATACACCCAAAATGTATCTCTAAATATCAGCTACGAGCAGAACAGTCTCTTCAAGACTATTTCACACAGGTGAACTGCACACAATGTGTGTAGTGATTTATTAATGGCTTGACCTTGCAAGTGTGTGAAGTCATTTTAACCTGTCCTTAAATTTATGTTGTGGTTTTTCT
Source organism: Acropternis orthonyx (assembly GCA_035583155.1). Classification (NCBI taxonomy): domain Eukaryota; kingdom Metazoa; phylum Chordata; class Aves; order Passeriformes; family Rhinocryptidae; genus Acropternis; species Acropternis orthonyx. The sequence goes on from JAWWEU010000163.1 coordinate 23,005,248, forward strand.
AAAGGCAGTGTACTCTGCCGTGTAACAGAAGGGTGTTTTTGGAGGGAAAGTCTCTTCTCTCTAGAGTACAAAAAAAATGAGTCCAAATAATAACTCCCACTACACAAACTGATATCTGAAAAATCTTTGGAAAATCAAAGATAATTTTGTAATCATAAAAAAATCAACAGCTCAGCTTTTCTCCACAGTTACTAAACCTCCAGAGCACAAATACTTGGCCACGTTCTCATATATAATGACCACACATATGAAAATCATGTATTTGCAAAAACAGGGAGGGAAATGGCCAAAATCTGTCAGTACGATAAAACACCGACGCGTCTGCTCCCTCTGCTGGCTCTGCTGCAAAGTTGACTATGGCAACACACCTGCTGCGATTGCTGCTCCTTACGAACACCGGCACAAAGATGGAACAACTTTGCCAGAAACACCAAGCAACAAAAAGACAGGTAATCTTAGAAAATCTGTATGAGTGACTGCACACATCACAATAGAGAGGTGATACTAAAGGAAAGGTTTGGCAAATACAAATGTATACTATATTGGAGATCATTGCATCACAGTTCTGGTATGATTATGGAGATATACTCATATCAGATATAGCCAAAACGTAAAAGACACAATGAGTTATGCTTAAGACACTGCTTGGGTGGACCTGTAATGCAGGAACCAGTATTAATTTATTTTTACATTTGCAAACTGTACAAAACAGTTGCAGACTGGTTACATCCAAGGGTATCCAGGCACCAATAGAAATGGTTAAGGATCTTATTTTGCAGCAAATGCAATGACACTGAACAGGAGGCAAGCTTAACATTTAGTCCAAGTGAGATCCCTATACTCTTGGATGATGTTTGCTAGGAGTTCTGGCAGCTAATGAGTTGAACCATCTGTAGTCGTTTCCTGACAGATGTGACCAACTCCCATACCGGGCCACTCCATCTTCTGACACAAGAGCTCTGTGGAGGGCTCCAGTGACAGCATTTCAAGGGAAAGGCAGAGATCGGCACCCTCAGGTACTTAAATGTGGGATCTCTTCGTAAATAATAAAGCAGCTGTTTGTTGGTTGGTTTTGTTGGGGGTTTTGTTTGTTTGGGTTTTGTGAGGTTTTGCTTGTTTGTTGTTTTAATTGCTTTCCAAACACATTCCTTTTGATTTCAAAACTATTGTGTAGCTTTTTTCCCCCTTTGGAAGCCATGGTATCACATTCAACTCCAACAACTCCAACACAACATCAGTGGATGTAAAGGAATTACATGACAGCTCAATTTAGGCAGGTTTCATTTCTTTTCTTTTTTAAAAATCAAGTTTTATGCTTAAAATGTGGATTTTTGTAAGTCCACTGAGCTTAATGTATTATACATATTTTAAAATACATAAGTTTCAGAAAGTTCTATGAGATGCACAAGGGTATCCAGTTTGGAATACAATAAGTGTATAATATTTCAGTGTTATATTAACAAGACGTTACAGAATAGTAAAGAAAGCAAACTGCTAAATCTATATCTTAATCAGTAAACATAAGAAAAATAAACTTAAAAATACCTATATAATGTTTTTTAAAAGAATCTTTTTGTATGATTTCTGTCTTCTGCATAAATTATTCATTTGTGATAACACATACATTTGGAGTCTAAGATCATGATAGCTAGAGGACTGCCAATCCAAATGGATGTATCAACATAATAAATATTGGTCCCTGTGTTTATGTCACTGAATTCCACATTATTTTCTTTGGAAGTCAAATGCCTTGTCAATTTAATCTCAGTGCTGACAACATTACAGCCACTAGTCCAAATAAGCAACTCCTTTTTTTGGAATGACTGTGGAGTTATAAAATAAAATAAAATAAAACGTGGTTTAGTTACACACTGATACTATGTTTATGGACATTTGTTTAACTTAAAGCACAAAAAGAGAAAAATCAAGCTGGAGAATGCCATTTGTTGATATCAATTTCAAAGCATGTACCTAATTTTCTGTGCCTGTTGGAACTGGGCAACACATTATATGTTCTTTGAAAAATTAAAACCTTATTTATGGAATCCAAAGTTATGTAAATGTTAAAGAGACTACCAATTTACAAAATAAACCAAATAATTCAAGTAATAAATTAGGAAACACCTTTAAAGACATATTATAAAACCCACAGTTAAGAAATTGGTTAAGATTCATACTTGTATTTCAATATTTTAGGAGATACAGGTTTTTTTTAATGGAAATATTCCCTGTAGTATTAAATTAAATCAACTGTGTTATAACAGCACATGATAAAAAACAGAAAGTGCACATCTGTCACAAACACACTGGTATGGAAAGGGGACCAGAAGGAAGTGTATGATGAAACTATGACAGTATATTTCAAGTAGTTATGCGTAGAGAAACACACATGCACCATGGGTCCCTGAAATCCTTTCACACCTATTAGAATACATTTTATTTGCATAACAGAAAACTATTTCCTGCATAGGTTAATATTTTAAGCATCTTTTCTAAATAAATTGCTTGTGTATCTAAATCAGTTGGTTCAATCTCATACAAAAAAAAAAAAATCATTCCATTTTATTCTGTTCCTTGGATTAGAAACATCCCTGTATTTTTATACCAGTGTAGTCACACACATTAGACTGAAAGTAAGACTGCGACAGCTCTGCTTGCTGCCTGCAGCTGTCACTAACACTAGATCTATCTTCACAAATATTATTACAAGTGTGTTCATCTGAGATGTCCTTATTCACAAGAGCTAACCTTCATGGCTATGTCTGACATTTAAAAAGCAAAGTTTTGCTTTACAACCTTCAGCATGCCTTCAGTTATAAATTACTTGTAGAGTATTAGTAATAATAATTGATTTTAGCAGTAAGTAATAGAGTTATAAACAGCTCTTATTATTTAATGAAAGAAATGCTTCATCTTCTAGTTTTATTTATTAGTATTCAAGAGCTTTCCACAACCTCACTGAGATTGGTTACTGCTTAATTAAACTAGAAAAGACGGCCTGTCAATGACTCCTTGTTCAAAATAAATAAAATAAAAAAACCCCAAACATTAAAAATGTTAATTACTTTTTACATTTCTTTACAAATGTTCTTAAGGGTTGCTTATTTTTCTTTTGTCGTGAGCTTATATGAATACAGATAGTGCATGTGAATAATGAATTGTTTGAATTTTTCTCACATGTTAATAAAAGACAGGATTTTCATCTTAGTGGGGTGCAGCAGCTAAGTAAATAGAATCAATTAAGAGTTTCACCCTGTATTGGTCACACTGAAGTTTTCCTCAATTTTCACAAGTGAATCAATTGCAGAAACCCTCTAAGCATCTTTCTGCTGCTCACAACTAAACTCCACTGCATTTTTAAAGAAACTCAGTTTCTAGCAAAGTGAAAGAGTAAACTTGCAGGTTCATAGTGCATAAGAACTGATGTTCAGACATGAAAAACTAAGGACTAATAGGTCTCACTGGCAAACGGCCTGATGAATGTTACAATTACTCCATCAATAATGGCAGGAAGGATTGAAATAAACAATACCAAATTAAAATCCTGAAAAGTTATGGCAGTGGATCATTTTGTTTTGCATTTTTTTGTCACAAGGTACTGATAACTGACAAATAAAACTCAATGTCACCTTATCATGATGCAAATAAAAAATATACTGTACACTTACATAAATGTCATGCTTGAGACGCTGTCTATCAGCTCTCGCCACTAGCTGGCACCATAGCTTTAAAAATGCAGTGAAGTATCTGGTTTATATCTTACTAATTAACAAGCCAGCGACCTAATTTTTAACAGAAAACAATTACTCAAAGCAAACTAGAAATATTTCAGGCTATAAACTAAAATGAGTCTGAAAGCAATATTCTCAGTGATGACTGGTATGATACATCCTGCAAAGGGAAATGGATAATAGTTAACAGACTCAGGGGGTGTTTTTATTACATGAAAATAAATGGTACTGTGCACAAATGGGAGAGTGATATTTTTGCTGCTGGCTGGGAGACCGTAGGGGTCAATATCTTGGGTTATGAAGAGGATGAACCCCAATAAACTGCCTCCCTTACTGGGCTTTTCATCCCAAATTAACTCAGAGGCCACTTCAGGTTCATTCCCAAAGAAGCTGCTTTATTGCACCAGCTAATAAATTTCACTGAGTCTCTCTCCCTCACTGGCTTCCCTTTTCTCATTAGAGCCTGCTGCTTTCATTGTCTGCTGGCTGGATACAGATGCCCTGAGAGGCAGGGCCCTGGTTTCCATTCTGTGACTGCAGTGGTTCTGACATTGCAATCGACTTCACTGCCATGTTCTGCTCCAATTCTTTCAGACCAGCCGCGGTGGGCTGATCCAACACATGCACTGACACATGCACTTGCACATCCAGGCCCACACAAAGGTCAAAGCAGGGATTCCAAGCCACATGTCTACTGCTCAGCCTCAGAAGTGATCAAATAAAAATTCAGGCAACTGTTCCAAACTGTCTACGAAATTTTATATTTATTTACAAGTTGGGCAAAGAAACCGATAAATGTTCACCTAATACCAATAACAGAGCATTTATAATTTATAAATATATCATCTTTGTGGCAAATCTCTCAGCTGCGGTCTGAATAGTAGAAATACTTCCATAATGTAAGAAAATCTTCCCTAAAAAGAAAATAAAGCTTTCTGCTTACTATGGGACAGATTCTCTGCAGTTGCTAATCAAGTAAAAAGTCACGATGAAAGTGAGGACATACTGACAAGATTTCGGTATCAGTAATGGCAGTCACCTCAAGAGAACCCTGCTATACTGGCCTTGGCACTATTAAACAGTATAGTTCATAAAGTTACATGTTTCTTTTTCAGAATCTTCTATAGGACCAGAGAGAAGAGGATACACACTATGAAAAACAGTGCTATACATGTTACAAATTCTGCAGCTGGATCACTAACATAGCTAGCTGATAGCTCTTTTCCAACCCATTAAAAAAAAAAAAAAAAAAAAAAAAGAAGTACCACAGGATAACTTACACTGTTAGCTATGCAGGGGGGAAAGCATTCTAATTCTCGGCCTGAAAAAAGTCACCTCCTGTGTAATGTTATAGTTACATGTTTGTCCTGCCTAACAGGGAAATGGAGAGCCTCACCTATACCTTCATTGTTACCTACACTAGTGAGATTCTGCCACTCATACTACAGTAGCACTGCCAGGCCAGTCTTCAGCCTGCTTTAAGCACTGCACTTCCACCCAGCTGAACTGCTGGCAGAAGGCAGCTCCCACGGCCTGCATTGAGGGGAGTGTGCACACAGACTGCACTTACGTTTCCAGGGTAATCACTGATGTCATGGAAGTGCTGTTGTCTAAAATGATACAATCAGTCCTAACCAACGGAAGGCTGTATACAGGGACGGATTTGGGTTAATAAACACTGTAAATAAAAACTGATATGGCCCAAATACCTACGTTCCAAAAGAAAACTAAAAAAAACCCAACAAAACAATCAAGCAAAAGACTGGAAAGGAATGGAAGGGACCCACCTAGAAAAAGTACTTTTGATGTTTTAAATCTCTTCAAGTAGCTTCATATTTACTAATGAATTTCATTCTTTGCTGATACAGATATTTTGTGTTTTGTAAGACTTTATTTCAAAACTAATTTTATCTTGAAAGAGAAAAGAATAACAATTAAGAAAGCATACTTGTTTCTCTCCTACTTCAAAAAATACTAAAGAACACAGATTAGGATCACATTTGTTCTTTCTTAAGAGAAGAGTTTACATGGCAACAGTTCTTTTTTGAGGCTTTGTCTTGTGTAACAAGAACTGTCAATAAACAACAAATTAGTTGCCCCTATCTTTTTACAAAGCCATTGAAGTTGACACCTTTTCACCATATAAACTCCACAGGATAAACACTGCCAACCTCAACTAATCATAACGTTAAGAATGTGGTGGGTTTGCCTTGTTCCAAAGTTATTTTGAGGTCATCTTGGTAGTCCTGCAAATACTCAACAGGGCAACCCCTTGTAACAGAGTCAATTCCACAGAATTCAGGACAGGCTGCCAGGTGGGATTAAGGATTATAAATTGGAGAAAACCCAGTCTTGGTGAATGCAGCAGAGAGCTTCTAACTGCTGCAGTATAATAAAGAAGTGTTAGAGTTAATCCACTGCTATCTGTCTTTATTTTGCTAACCCAGTCGACTGGACACCACAGCATAGAGACTACATTAATCAAAATTTGGAATGACCTGCTTTTCATTGCAAACTGCAGTTATCTTTCTTTACTGATTGGCCTTGACCTGTCAGCTGCATTTGGTACTGCTGACCCTGGGGGTTCTCGCAAAGAGCCTGGAGTACTACGAAAGGTTGTCTGACTCTGTTCTTGCCTGGTTTAATTCATATTCTACTCAACATGCCCATTTTATTTCCAGTAGAAATTGTTCATTTAATTGCATTGTAAGTTTTATGGGGTATGCCCCAGGCTGCATTCTTTATGCCGAGCTTCTCAGTATTTATATGTGGAATGGTGGGGGGGCCAGTGCAGGGAGTGACACACTCACAAAGCTAAACCAGGCTTCATAATACTAGTAATTTTCTCTGCTTTAAATCGTATACAAAGCTTTTTGGGAATAAAACAAAATGTGCAAGTCATCACCTGAGCCTGATTTGAAAAATGCATTGTTTTTAACTGAATACTTTTGAGACAGGTTCATCCTCTTTTCAGGAATTTAGCAACCCTTTCTTCAATGTTAGTATATATTACTCTAATAAGAGAGCTATATTACAGCTTCATATCTAATGAACCCAAAAGTTGGTTGGATGACAGCCTTAGTACTAAAAGCCCAGACATACTCAAGAATTCAACATCTTTTCAGATAATACTATTCTAGTGACATCAAAAGTATTTAACATCTTCCTTCACAAAAGGGATTCAGCTTTGATATCCCCAATCCTGATTTTTCTCAAAGAAATACAGAAATGGTGTAGTATACCATAAATCTACCTTACTTGGGATGTTAGCCAAAACATACAAACTTTAAGTGTAACATTGCTTAATCTATTCAATTTGTTAATCTATGTATGAGAAGATGGTTTCAAATATTAAGCCACACAAACCCCACCCTTTAATAGTAAAAGACAATTCATACTCTTACATCTAGCATTAAGTTTTCCATTCCTCTTGACACTGTCAAAATTAAGAGAAATGTTATATGATTTAGCATGTAATATTGAACCAAACACACAGGGTGAACTTTAATTTTTATTCATATCTTCAATAAATAGATTATTTCAACAAATGGGATTGAATTTATGGTTCAAAATGTTTTAATGTGCAGTAGAACTGATATATTAAAACAGTATCATCATTATTATGAAACTGAAAAATTTATATGCACCATTCAGGAATAATCCAGATCCCAGTCATCCAATCAGTTTTGGAAAAAATTACTCCTTCTTTACCAAGGACCAATTACAGGGGCATGCTGTGCAATTATAATAATTACTTATTAACATTTAATGAAATTTACTTTGTGTTATATCAGTCATCTTGTTTTAAAACAAAAGCAGAGACTGAAGAAAAAATACAAATTATAAACAAAAAATTATCATTAACTTGAAAATTTTTCAACATATTTTTTAAAACAGATGATAGTAATAAAAATGGAAGATACAATCAAAAATTGAAAAAAGAGCAGATATAAAAAGAGCAAGGCTGCAGTTCACTCATGAGTAAAAAAAAAAAGTAAAAGACAATGTCTATTGAGAGATCAGAAAGCAAATCTGGAAAAAAAACACCTCCAGATTGTGAAAAAAAAGCATCTTGGAATCTAAATTTTGTGAGCCTGGACATATCACTAGAATAATAAATGTAACCTTTGGTGGAAATATTTTAGCCTATTACATGAATATATTTAAGCAACCTCTAGATGGACTCCACTGTTTATTCTGTTGTTCCTTGCTCTAATTTTATACTAATTCTAGCTGAATTAGTACCAATTACCTTATCTGTAAGTATAATTACCGAAAAGTCCAGAGTCTGAAATTCACCAAGCATTCATACAGAAAGAAGACAAGCAGTTTATTTGTTTCCATAACCTGCTCCCATTAAGTTCCTCACTCCCCTTCTTTCTGATATCATTTTCCTCTGCTATATATTATTTTTAAGAACAACAGAAAAATAAAGAAAAAAAATAAGGTATTCTTTCTGATTAACTAGGAGCCAGTTACTTTCTTCCTTGCCATGCCTTGACTATTTTTTTTTCCCCTGAACAAAGTCTACCTGTTGAGCAGGAATTTCTCGGGCGGTATTGCCGAACTAGTAAAACAAACTGCATCAATACTTCAACATTCAGCTTAATTACAATTGTAGCACGTACGTTACAAAAAAGGGAAAACATACACATTTTCCACTTATGATGACTGTCACAAATTACTCATAACAACATGTGGCACCAGATTAGAAATGAGCCAACACCTGCAGAGATTTAAGTAATTTGCACAATGCCTGTTGTCTGGTACCTTCCCTGCTGGAAGTTACCATCTTCAGAAAACAGTAGGGAGAGAGGAACATGGACCTACACTTCAGATGCTTCAATTCACAATCCAACATATTAAATCAAGGGATGTAGGATTCAATTAAAACAGAAGTCATCGTCAATCTGCCAGTAGTAAAAAAAAAAAGTATTCAAATTCAGCATTATGAAAGCAGTATTTTGCCAGATTTTACTAGAAACGCATAATTATGTATTAGCTGAACTTTTCAAAACACTCATAATTCTGTTTATATTCTGTGTGTATTTATAACCCAGTTCCTCCCGGAATGGTTAAAGCACATTTGACTGTCACAACAAAGACAGCCTACTTCTCTCCCCAAATCATCCTACCTACACTGTGAACTTATAAGGTTGCAGTCCTGATGTATTATGTAGCAAATTTCCTATGTAGTCCTCAGTGGAGCAGGAACACTCACAGAGCTGCAGGAAGAGCAGCAGTGACCATGAGACTCTCAGGAAGGCCTGAGACAGTTTTGGCAAGGGCTGGGGAGACCTTCTGCACTGGTGGGTTTCATATAGTAGTAAATAATGTGGGTTCTAGCACACTAATACCATTTATGTAAGGCAGACAACAAAGCAACATGGCCTCAGCTATGAGGAACATTGTGGGACAGTTATCAAGCTGTGATAATATCTAGCAGCAAATAGTAGGGAAAGTGTGTTCCAAAAGAAATTACTTTGTACCAAAACATTTCCTTCTCCTTATTACCCTTCACAGAGAAGTAATTCAGCAACAGCTGTTTAGGTCCAGTGATCAGCTTTCATTAGGGTAAAGAAACTTGCTACTGCATATATGTATAGGAGTCTTTCCAAAACAGGCTGAAGTTTAAGTAGTATTTCTATATAATATAGTGGAATACCACACTAATAATGGGATGAAACTTGCAAAGAAATTTTTCAACTTACACACTGCCACTTCCCTCAGCATCCTGAGACTAAAATGCATGTAAAGCGCTTGAAAACGTACATACTTAGGACCTCAGATACTGATTGCACAGGGCGGGGGGGGGGGACCAGAAAAAAAAAGAATTACTTGGGTTCAAAGCATGGACTGTAGGCAGATTTTAAAATCAATATTGACAGATTTAATCCAAAGGTCAAACCAGGAAAATGTGTCTCTTTTACTGAAGTGAACAAAACAGAAAAAAGAAGAGCTTTAGGCCAGTAGCTGGTGTTTCAGCAGTGCTGTAGTCATGTATAATTTAATACTTCGTGACTGGCTAATAATACTCTTCTTTGTGTTCCTATCACAAGTTTTGCAATAATGGTCAAGATTTGTGGTTTCCAGCAGTCAGCTTGGAATATTGCCTTGCTGCTCCAGGTCTGATATAGTAGTCCTAATTTTCCACTGGGATGTGCTACATAATTGCATCAGCATGCTTTCTGAAACTCTTGCAAGGTTGCTAATCTAAAAAACCACACAACACAGGCTTTGTTCGGGCACTGGACTACAGAATAGAAGACAAAATAACTAATTTATGTAATCTCATAGCTAATTTCACAAGCTGGAGGTAAAAGCAACAGGTGTACTGGAGGGCTGGCACATGTCCATTTGAGGGCATAAAAAAAGCAGCTAATTCTTGCTTGGATAAAATGGCAATTTTAACTGATAGAAATAGCAAGCTGTGTGTTTTCTACATTTACATGTTACAAGTACCTTTCTTTATTTCGAAGTAAAAGCTTTTATACTGATAGAGACCTAAACTGAAGAAATTCTGTGGTACAACTACAGCAAGTGTCCCAAACGGCACGGCTCTTCCGGTTGACTAAACTTAAAAAGAAACTCTGAAGTCACAGACTCCCAGGTGATAATTCTTCAGTGTGGGGGTCACTGAGGTGAAGCAAACAGACCCACTTACCTGAATGTTTTTGCTAACAAGCCTCAGAAATGGCACCCAGAAAGACTATGAGAATGGATGGTATTTGCAGATTACTCATGTCTCTGTAGATTGCAGGCCTCATTCTCAGCCAACATAAAGCACAAGCAAGAATCAGACATCTGAAAAGCATGTGACTTCACAATTCTGGAGCCTTTATCTAGAATTTTTTTGTACACGTTGAGGACATTGCTAGATAGTTTATTAAATCCCTTAAGAATCACAAAATCAAACTACATTTTAACTATATCTGGCACAAGATATTGCAAACAAGTCCTCTGACATCTGGATAATGTAGATTGATGAAATACATGTTAAATGCAGATGAAACAACTACAACAATGTTATGGTTACAAACATTAAAAAGGTACTAGTTTTTATATCACATTTCACCAAGTGACAGGTTTCTGGGAAAACTACACAAAAATATTTTTCTGTCATTTTTCCAAAAGCAAATTAGCAACATTTAAAATCTGAAATGTTCCCATTTATATGAAGCAACTTGTTTGAAAGTTAAATATTAATACATTTTCTTAACGAGATCATTGACCTTATGTTAGATTTCTCTTGCATAATCTATCTGCTTATATTACCATCCTCTTATTAACACATAGAAAATGATTAATAACATGGCAAATGAATTCAAATCATGCCTGTCCTGAAGGCAGAAATGGAATCAGGTTATATATTGCCATAAATATTTCCACTACTCAGCATTTTCAAACTGTGTTTATTGCACATGACCTACATATTTGGCAAACAGGCATGTGCAGCCAGTTCCCTGGCAAATACTCTAGCATTACAGGGCATTTTTTTAAACTAATAACACAATTTTCCATGGAATACATCAGTTCATAAACTTGAGGTCTCTGAATGTACAAATTACTAACTACCAGCTGCACTTTTCTCACCTTTGGCTATATTCTCTCTTCAGTTTTAATATATTTCTCTTAATTAAGTGATTTAATCAGCCAAATGAGTAGATTGGTTCCTGACATTTTCTGTGCTTTTATTCTACTTGCCCAGCATTTCCACTGAACTCCTGGTATTGGTCAGTACAATAATTTTAAATGTAGGGAGAAAGAACTATAAGGTACTCGGCAGACACTATTATAATACTTATGATATGGATTTAAACTACAACCTCTCATATTTTAGAGCTTAATGTTTTGTGTTTAGTAATACATATTTCTAACTAAATACAAAATCTCTACGTCAAGAAAAAAAAACAAACTTGTATGGAATTCATTATGAAGACTCCAATTTTTTAAAACAGATACACCCTAACTCCAAATTCCTAATACTGTTCCAAATGCAAACGTTAGCATTTGGTATTACTCTCTGGAATTTTAAATTAGTTTTGGCAGCTTTTGAAAGAGAGTCTTATTCATATATGTTTCGCGCTATATATAAAGAACTGTACATATGTTCTTATATCACAGTAATCTAAAAATCTCAAATGCATGTTATAAAAAGAATAAACTGTTTCTCAGCAGCAACAGACTAGAAAGTAATTATGTAAAAAATCAATTCAATGCATTTTAAAATATCTGACCTGTGAGGGGATGTAATATTTGGAAGTGGAGTACAGTTTACAAACAGACTTAAATGCAGCATGCCATCAAAAAGCATGATCCTAGCAGCTCAGAGCATAGTATGGAGAGTAGGCACAGGAGAAGGATCATCTATGTAGCTATGTTTTCTAAAAAATGCTGTCTGTGACAGGTGTTGGGAAAGTAGTTGTTAGGGTAGCTACAGTGTGTACCAGATAAACTATGTTTGATATAAATCACAGTCTGAAGAATGTGTGCAAATTCAATTCAGAAAAAAAAGAGTGAGGTTTTCTTGTTTAGCAGTCAGAGAGGCATTCTGAGCCACACAAATCCAGTGCCAGATGTGAGGCGAGCGATTGGCTGAGCACTGGCCATGTGTTCGAGCCGAGCGGGTATGAAAACCCCTCCCAGAGCCAGATCTGCATTGCAGTCAAGGGAAGAACAAGATTTATTTCCTCTGCTCTACTCTCTTGCACAGATTCGTACGCAAGCAGGAAATCCACCTCCTCGCCTTAATAAAATGTACCAGATAATACTTACTGTTTAGTTAATTGCACAATTACCTCTAATTAGTGTTTTGCAAATACTTGCTCATTCTTAACAAAGAATGAACACCATGATCAAGCGCAATTATATATTATTTTTTTACAATTTTGATTTCAAGAACAGGAAATATTACCTGCTACATCCTCCATTTTTCTTCTTTCTTCTACATTTTAAGGGGTTTTTTTCTTCCTGTGCAGACAAATGAACTCAAATTAAAAACTATTCTAGAAATCTTGCATTTCTTACCTTTTTCCCAGCTGTGATGATTTTATTACATGAATTTTAAAACAGCTGACTCCACATGCACTAACATCTCAAACACAGCATATTAAACTTCATTTTACCTGGAGTTTTCAACTGTAAATCACATTCTTTTTTCCCTTAGCAATACATAAACTCCTTTCTATTTGATCTACATTTAAAGAAAACGTGTGTTTGCTAATAAAAAAAATTCTAGCATAAACAAAGAATATTGCTTTTAAGAAAGCACTAAATTTACCATGAGCCTATTCTAAATCACAGAGCACAGAATGTTAGGCATAGGATTTTTTATCCGAAGTAAGCTCCTCAAATAGGACTATTGACACTTAAACTTGACACCTTTACACTTTGTCTAGGGCATAATTCTGATAGTAACAGAATTCCCCCTATCCTAAGACATAGACAATAAATGTGAAATTCTTGGGCACAAAGTTACAGAGCCAGCTATGTTATAATGGCATCTCATCAGGCTGTTTTTCCTTCAGTGCTAGTGGCTTTATTGTTTGGTTAGTCCTAGTATCATTGCTAATGCAGGTTTCTTCCTTTCATTTTTGTCAGAAGGGCTCAATAAAACAAAATTTTTAAAGGAAAATTGAGATACAACATAGGCAAAGCAGATTATGAAATAAAATAGAGTCTAATAGGTTTGGATTTAATTAGCATACAAAGAAGAGCAGAACAAAAGGAAAAAAAGAAATGTTTAGGAAACTGTTTGTATTTATAGCAATCCAAAATGCAGGATTATTTTCCATATTACATATCTGGTACAAATCCAAATATTGTGAAGAATAAATATTTAATATAGAGATTAATTCTTTCTTTATAGAAAGAATTAATCCTGTGATCCTGAATGAAACTGAAATATACAAAAGAAAAGCAGTTTAAAAGTATTTTTAACTGAGCTGCTCAAAATTGTTTGATCTCTCTCATTTCTCGGATGACAGCTCTCAGATATAGCTCTTGAGGAACAGAAGTCATGCAAAATTGATCTGAGGTCTCTGACAGGTGGATTGTAATGGACACAGTCACAAGAGTTTGGTGCTATTTCCAAAATATGTGCTGGAGATTACTAAACCTGTACTAGGCTAGTAGATAAGTATGTGTGTTTTCACTTCAAACTAGCTCATAGACTGACATACTACTTCAAACACGTCTTTATCAATTATTAAAATTAAAATAGGAGAGTGCATATTGAAGCAGCTGATGTGTCTGCATGCATTGAGTAACTACCATGGGGAAAAAGACAGAAAGCTTTCTCAAACCACTGCAACTAAGCCATGCAGAGACTGCCGAGTTCTGGGGAACACAACACCTGACTGGCACAACCTGTAGTGGAAAGGATCTTTAGGTTTTATTTGTTTTGGAGTGTGCATGTACAAATATATGTATGTTCGCATATATGTCTGTATATAAATATATATATAAAGAGTATTATTAACAATCACTGAAGTAAAGCAAATACTGTAGCATAATCATACTAAAAATAATCAATTTGCTCTATGTATTTTTTAGTGAAGTAAACAGCTTTCATACAGTCTACACTGCAGCAAGTACAAGAATTGCAAAAATGTTACAAGTCTTTACACTAATATATTATCCTGTCTTTGTTCAGTGAAGCTCAGCAATTTAAATCAAATTCAGAGACAAAAACAATTGCTTCCAAATGAAGAAGACAGCAGAAGCTGCAGTCTTGTCTTACTGTGCAAGGAAGCTTGCACAATAGCCAAGTGTCTGCACTAACACTTGTCCATATTTAAATATACTATATTTCTACAACCCAGAAGAAATAACTGAATGTTAAACAATCTTTTGTGCTGAAGCTCACATGCATGCTTTGTACTCAGGCCTTCTTATAAAAATTGTAGTCTGCATCCTTTTTAAAGTATGAAGCTTAAACATATAACTTAAATAAATATATTCAAATCAACTACATTTGCAGAATTAGCATGACAATACTAACATTTAATCAATAATGAGTCCGTTTGTTTCTGTAATCTCAGAGGTTTATAAAAAATATATTTAGTTCAGTGAATTGGCTCCATTAACGTTACTATTCTAGCAACTGAAATTCAAGAGACATTTCAGATTCACATCTTAAACTCTTTGTAACACTAAAAAAAGCTTCAGACAATTTCACCAACAATATTTACCTATCCAAAGACTCACTTCACAAACAAATGCTGTATAAGAATGAAGCAATAAAAACCTTCATCAAACCAACAACATAAAAGGTCTAAGAAGAGAAACTGACATTCCAGCCACAGAAATATATAAAAACTAAAATCCTTTCCCACTGGTTCTTGGTGGGGGTTTTTGAACTAGATACACACTACTGTTTCCTTGGCTTACAAAGAGAGTACAGGTTTGTAAACACTGCTAGTAAAAAGGAAAGCATGTCAGCCACCTGCATAGAAGACCAATACCTCAACTGCTATATAATACGAAACTTCATCTAACTATGAAACTACATCAGCCAGAATAGATACTGATATTTTAAATGCTACATTTTCACTTAGGGAAATGGGTGGCCCAAAATGGGAAGCAATATTCTACTAGTTCACCTGATAACCAACCTGAAAACACTTAACTATCAGAATATTGTTTGCCTGAAATCAAAATTATATTTTCTTTTAATCTAAGCTCTCAAACTTGCGGATAATTTTCATTTGCAATTGTGAATCTTTGTAAAATGCGCATCTCCTTCATTTAGTGTCTGTCTTTTATGCAATGCAGTAAGCACGGTATTATAAAATTATTACATTCTGTACAGTTGAATACACATAGGGGAGGGCAATCATGAACTGAAACTGTAGAGTTCAAATGTGATCTGCCCATGGCTGTGCAACCAAATGAAACTGCAAGACAATCAACCTCCATGAGCAACAGTTAAATGTGAAATGAATGACAATCAAACTCATAAAGGCATGGAATTCTTCAAATTCAGTGAGGCAGCTCCTGTGTAAACTACAAGAACCTTTGAAACTAAGATATATTTAGCCAATGCTGTTGTCTGTCTCTCAGTACTCTCATCCTGTGGATAAGAGGCAAGAAAATACCCAACATATATGAAGAATTTTATTTTAAATCAAAAGCTAAATTATGTGGTTTACTTAATTGAGAGAACAAAGATGATAAATTGTTGGGTTTGGCCTCAGCGCAAAAAATATCTGGAGACTGCTGGGATTTTCAGTGAGTTTTACTTTCTATGAAGGCATCTACCTTCTGACAGAGATGCAGGAATGATCTAAAAACTTGTTTTAACTTGTGTATACAAATAACAGTGAGAAAATTTCTAGATCTATTGGGAATTTCTTTTTAGTTACTCAAAGACGTTTGGAAACCTTTACATAAATAAAAGATGCCAGTTTGAAACTGAAGGGTTGGGGGGGGTTTGTTGGGGGGGAGGAGGCTGTTTTCGTTTGGGTTTTTTGAGTTTTTGTGGGGGTTTTTTGTTGTGTTTTTTTTTTTAGAAACTGCAGGGTAAAACAAAGAAATTAAATTAGCAGCTAATACTGAACTTCCAGTGATTCAGTAAACCCACATCAATTGGTTTACTCCTTTGCATAGCATAAAGATATTTTCAAAGGGGTAAGCGCCAACTCCTCCTGTTTAGGTTAGGTCATCATACTAAAATAGTTACTGATACTGTGAGAGGATAGAGATAACCCATACCAAAGAAACGTTGACTTTAATGGTAGATTTTTATAATGCTGCTTCTCATGATGTCATTTTTCAGATAAGGAAAAATTTGTAATATATGTGCTCAACTATGCTTTATTCTATACAAAAGTCTTGCAGAATACCCTTTCTTTTTAACTCCCGATGCTTACTTTCTGACGAGAAACGCCATTACAGGACATCGGCAATATCTCCGCGTGGGTAAGTCTGTGAAACTTATCGCTTGCATTTGTTTCGGTATTCATCGGGAAAGACTAACCCGCCCTCAGTTCAAAGGGGAAGCGCCGAACACACCCTGGAGAGCTCATCTGTAGCTGCGTCCTGGCAGCAACTCCAGAATTTAAACAATACGCGGAGGCAAATAGCTCCCAGAAGGTGCTGGGCGGCCGGGTCAGACGCTGCTATTGCGCACGCACGGCTCCTTCCCCCGCCGTCCCTCAGAGCCTCCCCCTTCACAGCGCGGCCCTCACGGCGCGGCGGGGGCGGCGCTCCGGGCGGGGCGGGGCGGAGCTGCGCGCCACTCGCGCCTGCGCAGGCGGCGCTGCCACCCCCACAGCGGCGGGCGGCGGTTCGTGCGCGGGGCCGGTGGTACCGGCGTGGGACCGACGGCGGGGAGAAGGCGCTTTCGCTGAACGCCCGGCACGGTGATACCTTATCTCTTCTCGCCCCCTTTCCCGCACCTCCCCTCGCCCCCGGCCCTCTCCGCGCTCCCAGCGGGGACAGTGGGGAAAGCGGGCGGGGGGAGGGGCGGTGGGCCCTGAGAAGAAAAGCGGTAACGGCCGGGGCGCGCGCGCGGGCCGGCCCGCCTCCCCGCCACGTGACCCCCCCCCCGTCCGCCCGGCTCCATATTGGCGCTGCGCGAGGCGAGCCCGGCACAAAATGGAGGTAACAGGGAGCGGGGCTCGCCGGGCGCGGCCGAGGCGAGGGGGAGGCCAGGCCAGGCCAGGCCAGGCGGCTCTTCCCGCGCCGCGCGGAGCTGGAGCGGCTCCATTTCTGCCTGAGCCCCCGGACGCGGGCGGGAGGGAGGGAGGGAGGGCGGGCGCGGGGGGGGCACCAAACGGAGCCCTTCGCGGTTCCCGCGGCCGCCACCTCCTTGTAGCGCCCCCGCCACTCTCCAGAGCCGCTTTCCCCCGCCACACGGCGCGTTATCCCGCAATGGCGCGGGCAGGAAGAGGGAGGGAGCGGGAGGCTCGGCGCTTCCGCCGCGCGGTCTGCGGCCGCCATTTCGCAGCGCTCCGCCGTGTGGGCGAGAGGTGCCCGGCCCTCGGCCCCAGGCGGGGCTCTGGGCAGCAGAGCCCCCCGCAGCAATCCTGGGCACGGCGAAACACTTGAGCGCGGATTCGGTCAGCAGTAGGGAGAGGCGAGCCCCCCACGTGCGCGTGTCATTGTTCTGCCCTCCCTGTGTTCTTGGGGGGGGGGGGGGGGGGGG
>JAWWEU010000163.1:23023137-23065838 GCA_035583155.1 Acropternis orthonyx
TTCTTCCCCCCCCCCCCCCCCCCGCCCGCCATGTAACATACCCGGAGTAGTGCGCCAAGGATTTTCTTTACACAGTTATTTTCCTCGGAACAGACTTCTAAAGCGTTAAGATCGTTTAGTGCAGTACGCTTCTTGTCGTAGAGGAATGCTGGTACATGTTGCAGCACCTCCCTAATATCCTGCGCCCTTTCCCGGGGAGAATTAACACGTGTAGCAAGCCTTTACTGCCCGCAGAGGTGCGGAAAGGCAAAGTACTGAGCTCTCTTCCCCTTTCTTCTCTCCCCCAACCGCAAATGCCCAAGAGCCACGATATTTGGTTGCATCCAGCCATTATCTTGGTATGCAGCACGAAGAAGCAGCCGCGTACAAACCTTGGTTCAGATACCCTAAACTTGATTGAAGCCGTGATCTAATGCAGACTAGAGCACTCATCCCCGCCCTGCCTGGAGGGAAATAGTCACGATATTTTGCTTTTCTTTCCTCAAAATCTAAGGGTTTTTTCTCAAATATTTCAGAGTGTGGTGAGCAAAAATAGTGCAGGTTTTTTTGTGTAGTTATTTATCTTTACTCCATTGCAAGATGAAACCCTATAAAATTAAAATGGAGAAACTAACAGATCACACTAGTTTCTGGTCCTACATTAAAAGCAGAGATGAAACGGGATCCCTTAGCAAAACAGCTAAAAATAACTTCCATGTAAGCAATTGTTTTAGTAGCTTCAGGGTTTAACTGGAGGGGATGATGAGTTCAAAGCATTTGAACTTCAGTAAAGCTTGGAAACCCGTAACATAAGAAACTAGGTGTTTACCTTGGGACATTCCTGTTGGTGTTGAGAATAAGTTACACACTTAGAGCTGAAAATCAGTTGTCTTCCTGCTTTAACTTTTAGGTTTAGTACAGTATACTAGTCTGTGCACGTTAGGTCCAACTTTAGCAAATTACAGAAAAGGCCAATACATCTCTGTAGTATTCTCTGATTGGACAGGTTAAACTTCCGTCTTGGGAATCTGTTTTGCCTCTGTTAGCTTCTTGTCTCCTGTAAGAGAGATACAGCAGCGTTGTAAGTTCATCTGAGTAATGAGACATCTCCTAGTGACTTTTTTGCTCATTACTAACAGATTTACTCTGAAACTACTTTAACTTCAGTAGTTGCAGTACATAATGTTCAATGCTAGTTTAACTAGCATTTAATGATACCTGTGTTCCACCTCAGCTGATGGGTGTGCATTAGCAAGAAGACAATGCTCTTTCCAGCATCATGGTCCGCAGAGGCCATGTCTTGGAGCTTTATGTTGGCCAACGTTGAGCCTCACTGGGGGAAGCAGCAGGTGACAAAATCAGAGTGGGATTGCACACTTTCCATTACTTATAAAAAATATTTAATTAAGTTTATCCCTTTCCTTCCTAACAATTACCAAAGTTTTATTTTGCCATACAGCTGGTTTGTAAAAAGCCCTTGACCTGTTAATATTTTGTGTCATACCTGCCCTGTTTAAGAACTGAGCAGCTTAGTTGAAGCACGTAATATCCTAATACCTCCTAATTCAAACTGGTGTGTGGTTTAAAGGATTTCAAGAGAAAGTTTAATACTGTGTGGAGAGGAACTGAAGATAATACAAACACTTCGATGTTACTTAATAAAACCTTTAATTGTTAATGCCTTAAATCATGGTACGCAAGATTTCACAGTTAAATTTACTTTGAAACTGGATTTTAGCAATTAATTACATTAATTAATAATTTCCGCTATAAATAATGCACATATTGGTCATTAGTAGAGACTTGCCTGCTTTTTCCTGTGCAGTATTTGCATGAAGAAAAGTTTTTAAAAAACCCATAACCCAAACAAACAAAACCCCCACAGAAATTCACCTTATGTTGTAAATATCTATGGGTTTAATGCAGCACAGGAATAGTTTTATTGAAGTATGTTATATATTGTAAAACAGTATTGCATTTCATCAGCTGTTACAATGTTTGAAGAAACATCCAAAGTAGTGATGAACTGTGGCCAAAGATATCAGTACATTGATACCAAGACAAGTAACTTAATGATCTCAGAAAATACTAAAGAATAAAGGCTATAGGAAACATGATTTTTTTTTTTTGTTTGTTTGAATGTGTAGGTATTTGGATACAAAAGCAATGCAGATGTCTAATACTAGAGATTGCTGAGGATCAGCTGTTAAAATTTCTGATGTTGCAAGGTAGACTCAGTAAATTCCATTACTGTTAGTGGAAAATCCCTTTCAGTACAGAAAACACTTAACACATCCTCTAGTGTTCCACACTGCTGGATTGGTGATTACAATAGGTTACACATCAGATAGTTCTTATAAGCAGTATTTGCAATATGTTACATGTTTGGGGGCTTAAAATCCAGAGAAGTAGAATTTATGTAGTGGGTTTGAGTAGCAAAGGTGGAATTTCCTTCCCTTGTATCAGTTGTATTCACGATAGTTATGTAAGTAATAGAGGTTTTCTACAGATTGTAGCATTGTACCTAGTTATTTCAACAGTTGTAAAAGGAGCTTTACTAGGATAGCGGATGTTGCTTCTGCAGCTCTTCATAATTGTCAGCAAAATAGGCTGAGGTTTTTTACCCTTTTAAATACGTAGGTTTGTGGGGTTTTTTTAATCATTTCACCCATTTCATCCTCTAAAGCCACACCAGTGCATTTCAGCCAGAAGGCCCTGTGTCACAAGATTTGGGGTAAGTGCTCACTTAGTGAACCTGTTTTCTAGGTTTCCTAGATCTGAAAGAAAAGCTGAGTTAGAGTACCCTTCCAAAATGGCTGCTATTAAGGAAGAGAGAGATGTGGAAGACTACAAGAGGAAAGGAAGACGATCCTCACAGGTGAGAGGATTGCTTTTTTTATTTAATAAAAGTAGGTTTAAGGGGGAAATATGAAAAAAAAACCCAAGTTACCTGTTTCTAGCTGGTATGTTAATAAATAGCACTTTATTTTGTACCTTCTTCATCCCCGTCTTAGCAGAGTAAGTTTAAATTGCAGTTTATTGCTTAAAATTTTGAGGGGTGGGGTGTTAAGCATAATGGGGAAATTTTGCTTTTCTAGTTTACTGTTATGACAAAACCTATTAAATATATGTTTCTGATTAAAACAAGGTGTAATTGTTAAGAAATTCATGCATCCTCAGAGTATCATCAGGATACTTCGTATCTTCAAAGTCCTGTTTTTAGTGGGAATGAAGACAGGTTCCTATTTTCTTTTTTTTTCCTTTTTTTTTAATTAAAAAAAATGGTTGCCTGATAGTCACTGCAAATGAAAGCGAGCTGTACTAAGTAAAAATAACTGTTTTCTTTTGCTTCTAGCAGAAATACCGTAGACTGAATAAGGTGCGTAGTATAGAGAAGATGTTGGGGCTGTTTCTGGGAGGATGGGAGCTAGTTACTTTGGGGCAGGGTGTGGAAATGGGAGGGGGGAAAGTTCTTGATACCCTCCAGAAAGTAATTTTAAGATCAGCAAAAAGGGTATTAAATATGCTTACATAGCTTGTAACTGAGGCATTTTGTGATTGTTTATTTGAATTTTCTTGCTTTCTAACATTTTTTCAGGATGCCTGAACATTTTAGCTAGTTGAAAACAACTCTTTTTTCTGGAATGATACACTACTGCAATGTGGGAGGGCCTATATACTTGAATTAAGAACAAACCTTGTCAGAGTTGCATGCGTCTGGTAGTGTATGGTTATTTTGTATTGAACTGTGGTGTGTAAAGTCCCTCTGGAAGGAATGTTGAAACTCTCACTATTTTGGACTTTGTATAGACTGTAACAGGGGTCACTCAGCCTCGTACTAAAGAAGCTCTTGTAGTTCAAAAAAGTAGCTTGCCCTGGAATGATCTTAAAACCTACTGAGTTTCTAGAGAATGTGTTTCACAGGGAATGGTGCTGAGGCCAGAGCTGCCTGTAAGCTTTCCGGTTTCAGAAGGCAGTCTAGGATTGTACTGCACCAAGGACAGGGTGGCCTCAGGTTTAGCCACAGCTGAGTGTAGGTGCAGTGTCAGGCATTTCGTGAACACCTGGTGCTGCTCATAGAGGTACAGTGCATTGGAGGGCTCCCCCTGAAACGTCTGCCTCTAGAGAGAAATACTGCAGCTCCAGAAGGGTGGTTTTTCAAAACCCCTGCCGTATGAAATTTCAGTTGATGGCAACCTCGGGATAGAGTCAGTATGTATCTGTAGTAGCAGTGTCAAAAGGTGTCAGGATTTCTGCAAAGATTAGGATTTTTTCAGGAATCCCCGGGGATTCTAGCTCCCATCTTTTCCTGCCCTGTTACGAGAGGTACAGTTAGACTGTGCTGAGCGTTTTGGGGTTTAGGTAAGCCCTGGGAAGCAGTGGTTCTGTTTCGCTGGCGGGAGGAAGGCGAGCAGAGAGGAGCCCGTGGCACCGGCCCGTCCCTGCCCTCCTCCCGGGCGGGGCCCGCCCATGGCGCCACTGCGGCGCTGGGCCCCGCGCCGCCCCCGCCGCCATATTGGCACAGAGGGGACGCAGCCGCTCGCTCACAAAATGGAGGCGGTCGGTGCTACGCAGGGCCTTGGCTGCAGGGAGGGACTCTGCCATCGAGGCAGGGAACACAGTTCCCTGCGTCCTCAGAGCCTGTTAATGTGTTAGGAAGCCTTCTAAACAGCTTCGGGGGAGAAACAAAGCATCCTGCCGGCTAAAGGCAGACTAGGTGTTCTTAGAGCTGCGCTACCCGCCCCCAGCCAGAGGAGCGCTGCAAAATGGCATGCTGGCCCTCGGTGTCAGCTGAGCAGGAGGCAGCCTGCTGATTGTATCAAAGCTGTGCGCTAGTTATACTGAGGAAGAAGGGAGAGAGGTTTACACAGGAGTTGGTGCCCAGGAGAGACTGCTGCTCTGAATACTTGCCATCATAACAACTGAGAGAACAGTATCTTGTTTGATAGAGGACAGCACTGAAAACCCCAGTGAGAACAAACTACCTGAAAACAACTAATCTCCTAAGAAAATAATGCATTTTATTTCTGTGTAGAGTTCCTATAACATAAATGTGTCCTGAGCATAATTTTTCTCCAGTAGAAGAGAGAAACTGTAACAGCAGGTGTCCTTCCTCCATGAGAGTAGCAGTTCATGTGCCCGTAAAAACAGTAAGCACAAAAGGATTTCACTTTTTCTTTCAGGAGTGACCTGGAAAGTTGTGTGGTCATGCTTTTAAGATAAAAGCACTCTGAGCTGTGAGCTGAAAACCCTCGTAGCCTTGAGGGATGTCAGAGAACTCTAAGAAGTCTGTCCAGTTTTTCCTTACATAGTTTTTTCTTTTTATTTGCAGTAGTCTAAACTACAGTTTCACAAACTAAATTTCCTTTGATAAGTATAAGAGTCTGAAACACTTAGTGCTCCCAGCTTTAACATAACACAGCTAAAAATTAAGTATTGTCAGTAGATTTGAAAAAGAAGCAACAGAAAACAGCACTTGGCCTAAAGCAGTTTCTATATGTAGTAGGTGTGTTACCCTATAAAATTGTAAATTTGCGTGTAGTTAGAAGGGAGATTTTTCTTTTAATTATTATACTTCTGTAGGCCACCACTTAGAAGACAGTAGAAGAGCTTTACTTCATGGTCACAGGACCATTGACTGTTAATCATTTATATAATGTTCTTGTAGTAACAGAGCCTTATATAGAAAGTTGTAACTGAGAATGCTGGGGCAGTTTCTCACAAAGTTTAGCAGGTATAAGGGCAGCAATTTGGTTCCCAGCCAGCTTTTCATAACCTTAGCTGTTGCTTCCTGTAGAACAACCTGAACGTTATAAACCAACAATTCGCTAAACCACTGTATAATTCAGACAATCTGACTCAAAGGTATGTACACCTTCCTGGCCAGCCCAGCACCGTGGCAGAGGTTAAAACACTTCAGGTTTGAAGCAGGGTGTCTACATGTAGAAGTCTGTGGCGGGTTTTACGTAGTTCACCTCCCAGGTGCATCTAGTCTGGTTTAACCCACTGCAGCAGAAACAGTGAAGCCTGTTGCACATTCACACTGCAGAACTAAAGTCATACACAGCATAGCTGGCCGGCACCTTGTTGTGGAGTGTTTCACTTGCACAAAAGTACCTGCTTGCAAAATGAGACTTCAAGTTGGTTGCGTTTTTGTAAGACTTCCCCTTACAGTGGGAGAAAGTTTTAAAATAATTCTTCATAAACTTCTGTCAAAGGTCCGGGGAAATTCCCTGCCTGAATGCAGCATTGAAAGAGAGCAGAAACGCAGTTGTGCTTGTAAGCCCCCTTTTTTAATCGTGCTACAGAAAACTGGGCCCTGAAAATTTGCACATTTTAAAATGTGCCTGGTCATATATAGTCAGTGTTGTCAAAAGCTTCAGTTAGACTCACTTCTTCTATGATGCTTTTTAAGTTACCAATCTTATTTCAGTAGTTGAACCCCTTACTGGTCGTCATATATGTTGTTATTCAAGGCATTTCTTTATCTGTAAGAGTTAAGTCCCTGTTGCTTCGCATTTGAGAGGTATTTCGCATAACTCTGAAACGCAAATACGTACTTCTACTATCTTTTTTGTGTCCTCCAGTTAGAAAATTATCCAAGTGCAAAATTTACAGTTTTAAGGCATTGAAAACGGGTATGTTTCTTGAAAATGCATAAAAATAACCTTTCAAAATGGCTATCTGCAAAGACTAGACACTCAGTTTGAACAATAACCCTTTTTTCTTGTATACTGCATCCTTAAATTTTTTATAGTTCTTTGTGATTATGCTCTGTAAAGTGGTAGAACCTACCTTTATCTAGAAGTGCTTCATCAACTAGTCCCTGCAGAGCAATCTGCAACTCAAAAGACAGGCATAGAGGGAATGTGCATCCAGCGGGTGGGGAGCAACCAAGTTATTTAGTATATTGAAATCCCTTTACTGTTTGCATTTGAGCACTCTTTTAAGTTGTTACTAGTGTTTTAATTAAAATCACACCTCATTAATTGTTTACTATGCTGCTGTCTATACCCGTTAGAAGTCATTGTTTTGATGTAAACGTATTCCACCTATTTGTAGTTACAATGTGCACAGATAACTTTTGGTAATTTTGTGAAATTCTGATTCTGTGATTTGTATTCAAAATATGTTTTCTATTTCTGACTTTGTAGGGCCATGAGCCAAAGGAGCCAGAGCAGTTGAGAAAGCTGTTCATTGGAGGTCTGAGCTTTGAAACAACAGATGATAGCTTGAGAGAGCACTTTGAAAAATGGGGCACGCTCACGGACTGTGTGGTAAAGTGTCTAATATTAGTTTGTGCTTTTGAAAGGGCATAGATACTTAATCTAGGACAGAGATGCAGAGTACCCCCTGTGTTTTTGCAGGTGATGAGAGACCCGCAAACAAAACGTTCCAGAGGCTTTGGCTTTGTGACTTACTCTTGTGTGGAGGAAGTGGATGCTGCCATGAGTGCTCGACCACACAAGGTTGATGGGCGTGTGGTTGAACCAAAGAGAGCCGTTTCCAGGGAGGTGAGTTACTGTTTCAGTTAACTGTATTTCCTAATCTTTACTTAATAATTTAAAGCACTGAATGTCATTTTTCGTATCGTAGGATTCTGTAAAGCCTGGGGCACATCTCACAGTAAAGAAGATATTTGTTGGTGGAATTAAAGAAGATACAGAAGAATATAATTTAAGGGAGTACTTTGAAAAATATGGCAAGATTGAAACCATAGAAGTCATGGAAGACAGGCAGAGTGGAAAGAAAAGAGGCTTCGCTTTTGTTACTTTTGATGATCATGATACAGTTGACAAAATTGTTGGTATGTAACTCTTTAGTGAGAAATTACTTACAGGATAAAAGTGTTAATGTAAGATATCAGAACAACAGTGTGTGGAACGAGATGTTTGCATAATTAACTGCTTTAGTAATGTAAGAGATGGGGTCAGTGTAATGTTCCTTTTAAAAGTGTGCTCATGCCTTACAGTAGCTTTCTGTGAGAGGTTTACAGCATATTACTGTGATGTGATGTGATTTTCTAACTTTCCTATTTCACAATTCTCTGTAGTTCAGAAATATCATACTATAAATGGACATAACTGTGAAGTGAAAAAAGCACTCTCAAAACAAGAGATGCAGACTGCTAGCTCTCAGAGAGGTGAGTTGTAGTTGTGCATAGTTTTTTTATGTAACAGGCTTTCAATTAATGTAATTCAAGTGAAATATTTTGTAGGTCGTGGGGGTGGCTCAGGCAACTTCATGGGCCGTGGAAACTTCGGAGGTGGTGGAGGGAACTTTGGCCGAGGAGGAAACTTTGGTGGGAGAGGTAAATGGCTGGCATATTTATACAGAATGATTTCTGGGGTTTTTTTATATTTCCTGTGTCAGTTGACTTAAACATGTAACGTGTTCTGGAAAACATTCCCATCTGTTTTGTGTTCTAGGAGGCTATGGGGGTGGCGGTGGTGGTGGTGGGAGCAGAGGAAGCTTTGGGGGTGGTGACGGATACAATGGATTTGGTGATGGTAAGTGTATTGTTCACTTCCCCCCTCCCCCCACCCCAGTGTTAGAACCAGCTGTAAAACTTGCCTTCACCTTGAAAACAAAGTCTACTTTGGTAATAATGTGATAGTAGGGGTAATGAAAGTTAAACCCTCTCATTGTAGGGCTGTGAAGAATTAATGGGTTTTTTTTCCCCCCATGAAATGGTGAATGAAAAAAAACTCTTCTGTATTTACCCTTTAAATAATCTCATATCGTGAGGTCGTGAAGTAGCTGTTAATGATTTTTGAGAACTGAATGAAGATTCTAGTGTCAGTTGAGATTACTAAAACTGAACAAAGCAATGGCCAGCTATCATACCAAAAATGTTTTCAATCAACAGTAAGACTTTTCATAGCTCAGTAGTATCTTTCGTGATGAGGTTTGGATGAATATCCAAAATACATCTGAAGAGAAATGTGTAAAATATCAAAAAGCTAAAAAAGGCAATTACCAAAAGTCAAAAAGGGTTGAGGGAAGTAGTGTGTGATTACTTGGGTCCTGATTTTATAAACATGGGGGTTTTTCAATTAAATTGCTTAGATAAGTTGTGCAACCACAATGAGTATAATGCAGGAAAAGTGCTGTGGGATGTTTTTATTGTACAGTTGTATTGGTTTGGGGGTTTTTTGTTAAATGAACCTTTCCTTAGCAGTATTTAGCTATGGTGTGTTTAGTTTGACTCTTTCATTCAAAGGTGGCAACTATGGAGGTGGTCCTGGTTATGGCAGCAGAGGAGGTTATGGTGGTGGAGGAGGACCAGGATATGGAAACCCGGGTGGTGGCTATGGAGGTGGCGGAGGAGGATATGATGGCTACAATGAAGGAGGAAATTTTGGTGGTGGTAAGATGACATTTCAATTAGACATCCATATTTTTTAGTCAGGTCTCATTCTACAATGCATGAAATATGATACAGGGATACACATGAAATGAGTTGTACAAGTAGATTCTAACGTAGATTGCCATGGTACATAAAGTTCTTTTCTGTGTGGATCAGCTTTGATACACTTCAACATTGTTTTGCCTGGGGTGTATTTCTGAAAAAGTTTCAGCGGTAAGTCTGTGTGTGGAGGTAGAGTGCAAGAATTGTAAATGTGTTGTCCTCAGTTACCAGTTCACATCATGTTAAATCACATTCTCCTTTGTAAGGACTATGAATCTTAAGTTTTTGTAAGCTTTTTTTACTGTTTGCCCCAAATTTGGAGAGTCGTGCTGCAAAAGCTGCTGTATGCTACATGATACTTTCTGATGGTACATATGCAGCATGCCAGTTACAGTTCTGTCACTTTCTGGAGCAAATAAATTGTATGTAATTAACATTACTGTAGTACATGCAAAGTGTTGAGCAGTGGAAGAATGGTAGTGAAACCCATGTGCTTCTTCTCATTTTAGGGGCCTTAAATTTGGCCTACTGGATTGACATGAAGTTACCTACTCGAATCTATCAGTTTTCCAATGTCATGATGTTTTCCATCTTTAGTGAAATGGCACTTTCTAATCCTAAAAACACTAAGGGTTTTTCTGGTACTTGTACATTTTGTGTAAAAGTAGAATGCAAAGTGCTTGAACTTCATTTTAAATTGTTTTACACTATTACAATTTACTTTTAATTTGGATATCATGATTTGACAAACTTTGTGTCTTATGTGTCGAACAAATGTGACTTTATAAATCTCTATTTGTTTCAGGTAATTATGGTGGAAGTGGAAACTACAATGATTTTGGCAATTACAGTGGGCAACAGCAGTCTAACTATGGTCCCATGAAGGGTGGTGGCAGCTTTGGTGGCAGAAGTTCAGGCAGTCCCTATGGTGGTAAGCATGAATTCGTACAGAAAATGTTTTTTGAGTTAAAACTCCTTGTTACTCTTGTATTTCAATATACACTCTTACTTTTTGTAGGTGGTTATGGATCTGGAAGTGGAAGTGGGGGCTATGGTGGTAGAAGATTCTAAAAATGCTACCAGGAAAAGGGTAGGTGTAATGCATATTTATAATGATGATTAATAATGTACAACTGTTCACTGAGAGTAATAATTTTCTTATCCTGTATTCAACAGGCTACAGTTCTTAGCAGGAGAGAGAGCGAGGAGTTGTCAGGAAAGCTGCAGGTTACTTTGAGACAGTCGTCCCAAATGAATTAGAGGAACTGTAAAATCTGCCACAGAAGGAACGATGATCCATAGTCAGAAAAGTTACTGCAGCTTAAACAGGAAACCCTTCTTGATCAGGACTGTCATAGCCACAGTTTGCAAAAAGTGCAGCTATTGATTAATGCAATGTAGTGTCGATTAGATGTACATTCCTGAGGTCTTTCTCTGTTGTAGCTTTGTCTTTTCTTTTTTCTTTTTATTTTCCCATTACATCAGGTATATTGCCCTGTAAATTGTGGTAGTGGTACCAGGAATAAACAAATCAATGAATTTTTAACTTTTCAATATTTGTGTAGTTCAGTTTTTCCACATTTAGTACAGAGAACTCTATAACAGAAATGAAATGTAGTTTAGGGTGTTTCCTTGTTAGTTAATAGAGAAGATAAATGCATTTCTCAATTACTATTTTGTATTAATTTAAAGTTAACTATAGAAACACCTATTGATTTGCAGTCTTAAGAAGTCTAGTCTCAGTGTATATACGTAACTGTCATTGACATGAGTTACATAGGCATACAGAGGGAAAACATCTGTATGTTGCATTATAGTTTGTTTAGATGTATAACTAGGATTGAGTTACTCAAATTAGTGTTTGTGAATCATAGAACTAAGCTTTACCTTAATGAAAATTTAAAATTACTTTTTGGTTTGTGCATATTTTTTTAATTTGTAGTTCTGTATTAGTATTAGCGCTTCAAGAAAATAAGGCATGATAAATATTTTAACAAGACCAACTTTAGACACATGAAAGCTGTCTCCCGTCTCATTTGAGATGCATAAGGGATAACTGAAGTTGTTTAAGTCTTGGGTGACAAGAAAAAGAAACTTGCTTTTTACCTTTATATTTATTGTAATTCCCGAGAAGTTAAGGTGGGGGGAATCAAGTGCCTGTTTCCTTGGGATATACAATGATTCTGTTTCAATAAAACTATACTTTGGGGAGGGTGGCTTGGAATTTTCATCCCCTTCCTTTGTCCCCATTTCCTTCTCCTTCACACCAGACTGCACTGTTTCAATTAAATGAGGCATCATAGTGAGAGTAATAGGTATGTTCCTCAATAATTTAATGGCTATATACTTTCTTGCATGCACCCTAGGCAATTTTCTGGACACATTCTTCTGACTGGGAGCCAAGGGTAGCACAGGTGTAATCACTGACAGTCCCAGGTAATGCGTTCCAAAAGCCCATTCCCTGTGGGCTCTTAAGTAGTACAGTTTGTAAGCTGTTTCCCTTGCAGATGTCTGTGCTCAGCTAAGAACTCGAAGATAAAACACCATCTAGTTGTATTTTACCAACTAGAAACACTTCCCACAATATAGAATGGTACAGTCTCGAGTTTCCACAGGTAGAGTGAGAACTGGATTTGGTGCACTGGAGTAGCAAATCTTATCAGCACACATGGCTAGAAATTGTACTTCATTCTCACTTCTGACCTCCAAATTAAGGCACTGCAGTCTGTCCTGTCCTCATTTGATGTGAATTCTCTTAACTATTGCCAGGCCAGTGCTTGCTGTCAATTCAGACTCAGAAGAGTAGGGACCCAGTCAATAAAAGAAACACTCAGACACTTGGCAATATGTATTGGAATTACTCACACCTCTTTCACTTCTGGGTCAATGTGCAGTATAAGGTAATTGCAATTCCAGTGTAGGAATGAATCTGCAAAGATGTATGAAATGGCTCAAGGCATAATCAGTTATATTAATAATGAATTATAATTTTTAAGAAGTGGTAGAAAAATGAGTGTGTTGTTTGAAAAAAAATTAAACATGTTATTTAAACACTGTTATTGGAGTGTATTTAGACTGCAGTACACTAAAACAAGGAACCAGTGTCAAGATGGTAGCCTCTAAAATGGATTTCAAAGTCTGCTTTTTCTTTTCTGTGAAGTTTTAAAAGATCTCAAAAGTTAAAATAAGAATTGGTGGTTTAGTGAAATGCTTCTGTTGTACGTACTCTCATTTGGGCTTGGGGTGGGGGGGAGGTTGAACGTCAATAAAGGCATTTTTTAAACAACCCATTTGGAGTTTGAAAACATGGAAAATTAAACCACAACTCACTAGGGAGTGAGACACCTAACTACTGACTTGCTTTGTACGTTACCACGGTTAGAAGATGTGTAGACTTGCACCTGGGGCCTGCATCTGATTGCAGGAACAACTGGAGGATGGGGTTGATGTCCCTTCTGATAATTGATCTGGTATTTCTAAATTTTTTTAGAATGTATTGACAGTGTTCTTTTTAACAGGGCCTCATGTAGCTGTACTGTGACAACAATGTTAACTTTGAAAAATAGTGTCATAATAAACTTTATGAACAAGATCTGTATGCAACCTTTTAAGAGATGGATGTAAGTGACCGCTTTGTAGGTGGGTGGGGTAGCTTAGCTGTTGTTTGTGATGCGGAAAAGTGTAAGCCCTGAGGACAGTGATTCACCAGCTTTACAGAACCTAGGATGTACTTCTTTGATCCATACATTGCTAAGGAGACTCGTAAGACAGGACTTCAGCAGCCTATTGAGTATGGAGAAGTCAGCCTAATTAAAGAATGACAAGGCAGCAGGAGCAACAGCTTCAACTTCCAGAAAAGTGAAGGCATAAGATACTGTGCTGATAGTGAGCAGCTTTCCCAAGGCTAGTTAAATCTGCTTATCACAGCTGAAATATCGAAGAAAGTCTAGCAAGAGTTCTTCATCTTTTGGAACCTCCTTGAGTGATAGCTACTTGAGTTGACTCAAAATCAATAGGTCTAGCATTTAGACCTGAAAGGAAGGGCAATGAGCATAGGTAAGGTTTGCCTTTAAAATTTTTTATGAATTACAAGAGTAGTGGGAGGTTTTTAAACAAGGTAAGAGTAATTTCTTTAATTTTCAGGTTGAATGAGAAGCTGCTGCTTGACAAAATGGGGAATGTCTTGCACATCCTCTTCAATTGAAGGTTTCTGACTGGGTAAGATTTGTAGTGTATAGTAAAACATCTGTTTAACCCTTCTTTCCTTCTAGGCTTTCCTTTGCCAGCGTTTTAATATCAAGGAAAGCCATAAGTATTAAGGAGCAAGTATTACGATATATGTCATCTGGTGTTTCCTGTTCTGGATAAGGGTTGTTTGCTCTCAGAATTCCTGTTCAAGAATCTTCTCTTCCTGGCAGATACAAAATTGCTGTCTGTTCGATATCAACAAGACATAAATTGTAAATGTTTTGAAATAATGTGCTCTGGTTACTGCAGGGGGTTGGGGGTGGGGAGAATTTGTTCAGTGTTGGTCATGGAAAGGCCATTCAGAAGCCCAGAAAGGTGGTGACACTGGAGCGGTGCTTCAGATCTCAGCAGTGTGTGTCCTGCTGCTGCTCTCGTTCTGCAAGGGCACTTGGCAGTGGTCGGAGCTGGGACTTCCCTCCTCGCCAGTGGACCTTGGCTTACCAGGTGGGGTTGTATTTACCTGTACAAATCAAAGAGCTCCCTTTCAGATTTTGGATGCTTTCAGGCAGGGTAGTTAAGTGGAGGCCAGTACTGTCTCTGATACCCTGAAACCACAACAGCATTTGTACAGGTGAATGGCAATAAAAACCTCACAGAATATGATTTTATGCATATTGCTTCTTAAATCTTGGAATGTGTATTATTTCCTTTTCTACATCTTTGACTGTTACAGGTCCTTTTATGTAGTAGTCCGGCATCTTTTCAACTTCCTGATACATTCCTGATCCTGTGCATCATTTTTATGAAGTCATTTTCTATTTTAGTGTTGGTTATACTTCAGTTATTCTGGAAATAGTCAAATGGTATCTGTGCATTTCAGTTTAACCACAGGCTAAGGCATGTTCACAAACTGAAAGTATTTAAACTTTTTATCTGTTGTCTGTAAACTTCTAGAAAGCAATTCGTGGCTTTGTACTATAAAAGTTAATTTGGAAGTAATTGACAGATTTTCATAAAATCAGGAGCTTGCTTAATGGAAAGTCTTAAAATGACTGTATATTTTTTGAAAAAACATTGACAAAAGTTTTGCTTAGTGAAGGTTGAGCCAGAATCTGAAACTGCAGCAGTACAGTCACAGGTGCCTTAGTGCATTATGGCAGACAGCTTGTTGCAGAGGTGACAAGCTTGCTTTCTTAAATCTGGAAGTTGGAAACCTGTGCTTTTCCTCTGCCAGGCAGAGCCCTCCCAGACATTTGTGTAGCAACAGGTAACGGGGAACAGCATTAGTGTTTCACAATTGCTCAGGTGAGGGCAAATGCTGCTGTACTTGCAGGAATCTTAGTATTTTTCAACAGTGAAATCTTGAAAATGTTTTAACAAGAGTAACTCTTAACAAAAACTTTCCACTGCTAGGCCTGTGTATAGAGCAAAACTCTACCTTGCCTTAACATGAGAGGATTCCCCATTGCTGCAGATTGGTTCTGCGCTCTGAGCGGGTCTTTTTGCACCACATAAAGAACTAGATTACTCACTGTTAGAATTGCCTTCACACTGATCTATAACACTCTTATTAGACTAATTTCCTTAAATTCGATGAGTCATACCCAAATTTGTTTAGAAGTAACCTTGTCAAAGATAAACACATTCTTAAGGTAGTACTTGGTCAAGCGCATCTTTGTCCAAGAGGCACTTCAAACCGTTGAGAATGTTGTTTCGTGGCCACATTTCTCCCTATGGGCTGTTACTCAAAGTAGCAGCTGTAAATGGAGATGGAGGTGCAAAGATGCAAAGTTAAAGCATTGGTCCCTAATCTGCAGTTGTATGGTATTTGATAACAGAAATGGTGCTTCAGGTAATAAGGAGGGTTTCCCCAAAAGGAGCCCAGATTGATGCAGGTGTGATAAGTATGTTGTTAATACATATCATGGAAATTAAACACAGCATCTTAACTTTCATATCCTTTCAATACTTAAAGCTCCTAGTCTTTCAAACATTAATTTTGTGATGTACTGACGTGCTGTGTTTTTGGTTCCTGTGTTTAAGACATCAACATGTTTTCATATGCTGTCTGCACTGGGGTGGAATATTCACTTACAAATCAGTCTGTGGTCTCCAACAAGTGTGTGTATCTTAAATTGTGTGGAGCATGTAAGATCTTGAGTATCGCTGACATTCAGATGTCTGATGGATGATTCTTTTTCTGCTGTGGGTGCTACAGGTTGACATCTCTATCTGTTAGCTTTTTCCTGAACTAAAGTAACCCAAGTATCTCCGTAGAAGAAAAATGGCCTTCATGTAGAAGATAATACTGCAAGATCGGAAACAGAATAAAATGGTATAATAACTGGCAAAGACTTCAAGAGCAATGGTGCTAGTGTGCTGAAATCTTAGAACTTGTGGTTAAACAAGTTGAAATAGCATGGAAATTAAAAATTTCAGTGTAGTCCATAATGGATTGAAATTTGTTAAAATATTTCAATTTTGTATCAGAATAAAGTGTATATTGTCAAAGGACTTACAATCAAAATGCGTTGCCATCAGCTGTTTTTATTGTTGTGATGAACACAAAGTGGTCTTGAATTATTGCAACACATTTCCTTCCAGGATCATCTTGCCAGCTGAGGGATTGCACTGCTGTGGTTCAGCACAACTTTTCAGCTTAAATAGTTTTAAAACTGGATGTTTTGATCAAGAAGTAAATGGTCTTCACATGGAGACCTGTCAGTGTATGAGGTCAGCATTGTGATGCTTTAGACTTGGCAATGTCACTAGTCACTCTCAGGTTTGGAAAGCATACTCTGTACCTCAGTAATAATAATAAAGGTTATAGTTTGCAATCTGATGTTTTTACATATATGAGTGATGTGGAATTTCTTAATGGTGTGGGGAGTTTCAATGCGAGTACAGCATTCACTGTGTTCATGTTGTGAATTCTGGTTTAAATGGAATGTGAATTGTCACAGAGCAAGTTACTTTAGGCTGATTCTTTGGCTGGTGAAATTCAAACAAGGCTTCTGTATTAACTGCAGGTTTGTTGCACTTTTCACAGTAATGGAATGAGTATCCTTGTATTATGTTTTAGACATAGGGGTAGTACAAATACAAGAGCCTCTGTGAAGCTGTAAGAATATTGTTTGCCTTTGGCTTTCCCATTAGTGCACAAATTAAGGAAGTGTGGGGCAGGGGTTTACTGAGGTGTCTTTTATAGCCAGTTTGTAATTAAAGTATTTACACTGTTGTGAGAGAGAACGTTTTCTCTGTAAGTCAGACATTCAATAGCCTAAATAATGGCGGGGGGGAACCCAGGAGGCTCTGTAAGTTCTCTGTGCTTTGCCATCAGACCTGCCTGTGTATTAGCGCTACTGTGTACCAGTGTTAAGGCTGTCCAGGGCCATGGCTCAGTGTGCCTTCTCCTTAATGCCTGTGCTCTAAAACTGCCATCTTCAGCTATGGATTAATCCTCTTGCTTTAAATGACAGCAGTGTCTCGCATTGCCCTGGTGCTTGCCCAGGCGTGACAGTTGTTAGGGGTGTTTTACTTCCTGAGCAGTGCTGGTGGCAAAGTCAAGAGGCCCATCTGAACAACAGCAGAAGGAAAAGTACCCCTCACTGCTGCAGTAGCTTTGATTTGCTTTAGCTGGTGCCTGGCTGCCCTATCTAAGGCAAATAAATTGCTTGGTCATAATAAAATCAAATTGAGCCTCCAGGTTTTCAGCCAGTATTACTGACCGTTCACTCCAAGCAGAGGAGTGTTCCTGCACTGAGAGTGTGTAAGGACAGGGCAGGAGGAGGGTGTGGCACACAGCAAGGTAAGCAGCCTCAAGGTGCAAGCTGGATCACTTAGATTTGCATTTCCCAATGTCTTCTGCAAAACCACAGATCTTTGTACCTGATGTAAGAGGCATGGCTCTTGTCACTCCAGAGAAGCTGCAAATCTGAGAAATTTTTTCAATTACACTGCTGTATCTGCACTGTCACATACATTCTGCAGGGCAGAGCCTCACTTGAAATCTTGCAGCAAATAATGCAGTATGGGAAGTTTGACGAAAATTTTATGTTACTTTTCTCTTGAGGGAGGTAGGGTGGGAACATCTGATAGTCCCAGGTTTGAGTACTGAAGGCTTTCCCCTGATACAGGCAATACTTGGCAGTACCACCTGCCTTTTCAGATCTAGTCAATCCGAATATCAGGATCATGGTTCCTGGTGTTGGTGCCCTGTGGCAAACCTACCTTCGTGGTGATGCTGTTACTGCTCTGCCATTCCTACCCTTGGCTCTGCTCAGCCAAGGCTGCACTGCAGAGGGGGAGAGTGTGTGTGTGTGTGTGATTGCACCAGGTATTAGGGAGGCCTCTGCTATTCAGAATTGGTAAATGAATTAACAGGAAGATGAATTACAAGGTGACAGGGGTTGTGGGGTAATAAAAATAAAAGCTGATTGTGAAGAGTCACAGAGTGATGCTACTGTGCCCATCCTGACAGTAAAAGAGCATCTGAAATTCTGTGCGTCCAGGGAAAAAACAAAACTGGTAC
This sequence comes from Acropternis orthonyx, assembly GCA_035583155.1. Lineage (NCBI taxonomy): Eukaryota > Metazoa > Chordata > Aves > Passeriformes > Rhinocryptidae > Acropternis > Acropternis orthonyx. The sequence goes on from JAWWEU010000163.1 coordinate 23,041,248, forward strand.
CTACATCATTGTAGGCTCCAAACTAATACTGCTGTTCAGGTGAGGGGGCTTGGAGTCACTGGAGAGTTGTATGAAAGCAGCGAACTGCACAGAACAGGTGGAAACAGGAGCCCTTCCGCAGCATCCTGTGACACAGAAATACTTGTCAGAACTATGGCTTCCTGTGCTTCCTAATTGCACAGGGTGGGGAGTTTCAAGGACACTGAGAAGATTCATAAAAAGTGATACAGTATAGAATCAGGATAATCTAAAATGATTTCTTTAACTTTCACGGCCAGCCATGTGATGCTTTCTGATGGATGTGCAACTGCAGCACAGTTACAAATTTGGGAAATAAAAAAATCAAGACTGAATTCACAAGCAACTATATAATTTTACTTAGCATTACTGTAACTTTGTCAGTAATGAGCTAATGGAAGGCTGGATTCCTAATCTGATGTCCCTCTTTAAACACTTTTCCCTATAGTATTATTAAACAATCTTTGTGGATCCTGCTCTACCCTTTCTCAGCATTTCCATTTCCTTTTAAAAACGATGTACCTTGAGGTCTTGCAAAACAACTAGGGTTTTATGATTACTTAAATGAAGTTATACATAGTATTGCAATAGACAAAATATTCCTAAAATTATACACAACAGCAGTACCGGGAAAAAAAGTCACTTCGGATTAAACATGCCTTTTTAGAAGTTCTGTAAAAAGATACGGTTTTTAATGTTCAGTTCAACGCGTCTTACAAATAATGCAGTCTCTCTATTGAAAAAATCCACAATGACCAAGTGCAATCAGTTCCTCTGAAGAATAAACAGAACAATGCTATTTATTTGCTCAATTTTTATTCTTTTATAAATCATAATTTAAACTCCAGAATGCTTTTAAATTCACTGAGCACAGATTCCAAACAGTGCAGCTGGCTGGCAGCTACTATGCTGTTTTCCAGAAGCACCAAAGTAAAGAGCAGGGAAAAGTGATGCTTGTTGATCGAAGATGGAGACACAATAGTGTAGTTCTAGAAGAATTACTCAAAGGTATAGAGAAATTTTAGTTGGAAAAACGCATAAATGTTGACAATGTCTTCACAGATTTTAAATGCCTTTGGAGGGAAGATCTCACAAATTTAAGTAGTGTTCAAAGGGCAAAACAAAAATGTAAACTTAGCGTAGACTTGAAACTTTGTGTTACACGATCTTTCCAAATGACAGTTAAAATTACGCTGAGTGAAGCATTAGTAATGCTGACAAGGCCGTGCAATTGGTTATTATGCATATCTGTTACATGAAGGCTTAGCCTTGGAAAACTAGTGATCTTTAGGGAAACAAATGTGTATGAAGTAAAGTTTAAAAATTTTAATGAACTGATAAACACTTAAGTGCCAACTTTTATACTAAATTAAAATAATATATTAAATATAAAGCAACTATAAATGTGTAAGAAAAATTGGGAAACACGCTATTGCATATTTATAAAAAAGTATCAGAAACCAACCTGTTTTTCTTGCAAGAAATTATATTTAGAAGGCTAAAATCATTTATATATATATATCAAATCTATGAATATAACAATAGATAGGAATAGTATATAAATATGGCATCTTTAAATATTTACATATATACGGAAACTAGTCAAAGTGGTGCTACAAGAAGGAAACATCTGTTATAAAAGTGAGATTACAAATTTTGCATACGTCCATCTGCATTACACTATTAATTTTCCACTTGCATCTTCCATAAGCTAATTAACAACTTTAAAATTACCATTGCATAGACTTACTTGAAAAATATTACCTAATTCTGCATTCCACCTCACAGTAAAAACTACCAGGATAAGGATACAAAAATAGTAAAGAACAGTAGCCAGCTGTACTGCCCTTCAAAGTTTAGTCCCTGACTTCTTGCTCTTAGGAACAAGAAAGACATCACCATCTCTAGTTTGCTGCAGTGAGTATTCACTAGGAGAGTAAGGCTTTCCGTCCTCATCACGTAGCATGCTGAAGACCTCGAGGTATAAGGTGGTTAGTTGCTTTTTCATTTGACGAAGGCTCCTGTCATGCTCTCCTTTTTCCTTAAGCAATTTCTCTTTCTCATCTTTTAGGTTAGTCAAGTCTTGCTCCAGTTCCACTATATTTTCCAGTTTTCTTTTACGGCAATTTTGAGCAGCCACTTTGTTCTTGCCTCTCCTCCGGATATCTCGAATAAGTGTAAGCTGGGCTTCATTGAACTGCTCCTTAGACATCATTTCATTGAAGTCCTCAACAGGGAGATTGATGATTTTTTCAACAGGAAAAGGGATCTGCAGAGCTTTTGCTCTTTGCTCATCTCTTGTGAGATGAGCCTCAAGGCGGCTTGAAGGTTTATCTTTTGTGAACGGAGCTTTGGGATGGCCAGGAGCAGCAGGGGGTTCTTTCTTTGGTGTGTTTGTACACAGCAAACTTGGTGTTTGAGCATTTGGCCCCATGGAAGAAAATGCTTGATCCTGGAATTGCAAAGAGTACACACTAGCATTGCTCTGCAGCACCCTTCCAGAAGCACTATCCATGTCTTCCATTTCAGAATCACTACAACCCAAAGTCTTGTCTCCATAGGCAGATGATTCCACAGAGTGTTCAGGTGATGCTATGCTAGAACTTGCATTCAATGAAATACCAGAGTCAGAATCATTACATTCTGGTCCGGTCCCTGAGTGGTTGCCATTAAAAGCTTTACACAGTGAGAAGTCAGAAAGATCAATAGGTTCACTTAGAACATCTGTTAGGGATTGACTGATAGTGTTTGTCGTTGATGCTTCACCGTTCTCCTTTGTATCAATAAAGGTGGTGTAGAAATCCTCACAGAAATCAGGGTTTGAAGGGGATGTGTCGTTTAAAGAGTTCACACTCAGCTGGCTGGTGTCTTCTGGTGGCAAAATGCCAGAAAAGGGGCCCTCAATACTATCCAGGAAATCTGGACCACAGTTACCATCTTTTTTCATCATGGGTAATGAGCTGCAGTAATTGTAGCTGTTGTGCATCTCTGCTGGCTTGGATTCAGGGCTTGTGATTGTGCTCACCTCGGCCAGGTTATCATTTTCGATGTTAAGACACTAGATGGGAAATGCAAAGGAGAAGTTGAGAAACACATCTCCCATTGATAAACCCCTTTTCTATAACCCACAAATATTAAATATTTTAGCAATCAACATGCACGTAAAAAGGGTATTACAACATTGCTATAATCTAGATGACTACAGCACACTGGAACTATGGAGAGGCAATCTAGGAAGACAACAGATACCTGAGCAAGAGTACAAAGCAATTTGTTCTGAACAAAACTATTTTAGATTAAGAGAGCAGAACCTCTCAAACTCAGAGCAAGATGCTGAAGAGACCCATTCCAATGGTTTAGGGAAGCTGCGTGGAGCCCTCCTGTTCTGGTAATTGGTAGTGCAGATCCTGGAGCTGCCAGGTCTGAACTACTCACAAGCACCACTGCTACGAATTGCATGAGTACAGTAAATGTATTAATTCCTGAAGGAGACTTAATGAGCATTACTAACAAGCAATTACTTTTAGCACCCTTAATTTCATGTTATGTTTCCTCAAAACCAAGATTCTTTTAGGATTTCCTGAGTGAAGCAGCTGTTCAGCACAGAGAAATGTAATTCTTTGTGAAGTAAGAAGAGTACTAACATGAAGCCTGACAAATGTTAACTTACCCCACATCCTTTTAGTTAAGCTGGCTAACACCACTGTTAGCATCAGACTGTTAACTGAAGGGCTTTCACTGGCTACAAGACCAATGTCCTTTCCAATGGGGTGGCAGTTTCTTAACTGAAGCTGAAATAAGCAGCTGTCCCCAAGGAATTAGGGAAATTACCAAAATGATTCTCTCAAGAAGGGTCCCCTCACTAATTATTTAACCAGAGGTTGTTCAAGGCTTAAGCTAAGGTTTTGAATGTGAGAACTCTGTTTTTCCATTTCTCTAAACTTAATTTATGAAAGGCAATGTCCTCAATTTAATTGTCTCACTTTCCCCCCCCCCATAAAATTATTAAATTACTATACAGAATTACTGCAAGATTCTTGTGTTTTGGTTTCTTAATGTATTTTCATCATCACTGCTCTCTCTTCACAGCCAATTGCCCTTGTCCTTATGTGGGGCCTTTGAGCCTACCACAGCAGTAAGGTTAGGAAACTAGAAAAACATTTGAAAAATATAAAAAGACAAAGGGAAAAGGTAGAGTGGCATGAAACATGCAATTCATGCAAATTTTCACTTCATTTTTTTCAATGATTCAGATTTACGGGCATTCCACCAAGCAATCCTCTCTTGTATTAACAGCACCCTACAGGTGTAGAATCCAACACAATAGTCACAGTCACCATCTATTCAGATGCCTTCTCCCAAATACCACGCTTCGTTTTTCAGGTGCTTATCATACTAACCTGTAACTCTGGAAGGGACAGTAATTCTTCCCAAACTTGCTCTATGTTCTGCATATTCTCTGCATCAGTGGGTGGAACCAAATCAGGTGATTCAGGTGGCTGAGTCTGTTCAGAGGAAACTAAGTCTGTATTGCTATCGATCTGAGCAGGAACCAATGACTGAAATGCAGCTGAAGAAACCTGGAAAAAAATTTAAAAAGTAAATTAAAAAGCAAAACAAAACAACAATAACAAAAACCCCTCCACATGAAAACCCCAAAATAGAATTTCATTTTCCAAAGCAAAAATCTAGTTTTTAGAGTTCTATCATTTCTGCAGAACGAACAGACAGGTATTTCTTAAGAAAAACATTTTTTGTAAACACTGGGATAATATAAAAATACTCCCATGAAAGGTGTTTTCATATTAATGAAAGAAATAGGAAAAAAAACAAAAAATCTAAAAACTGGCTGTTGAAGGGCCTATCCTTACACATGAAATAGCGTGGGTCAGCAGGTGGAAATAAAGCAGCTCAAAGACACTAATCCCGAGAGCTGTGCTGAGCTCACTGTCACAAGCTGAGCAGCCCACGCCCGCTGTGGGCAGTACCTGGTGTGGCGGCACCACCTGGCCCGACACTCCGAGCCCTGCCTGCAGGACTCGGAAGCGGGAGGAACATGGGAGTACCAACCACCCCGCTCCCTCCAAACACAGCCCCAGTTCAATAAGAACTCCTTTATTCCAGCTGGAGTCAGCTTGAGGGGAGAGCTCCAGTCAGATCACAAAATAGCAGTATGCTGCAGACAAATCTTACTCAGAGAAGACATGAGACTGACGCCATAAAAGACTATCCATGAAACTGCTGTATTCAGATTTTTTACCTCATTCTCATCTATAAATGGGAATGCTTCTGCCAAGAGCTGCATGCAGTCATCAAAGGACAAGGCCTCTGCTTCTGGTTTTGAAGGCTCTGTGGTCTAAATAGGAAAGTTATGAAAAAGGTTACTGCATCTTTGAATAACTGAAGAATCTTCCATTACAGCAACACATGCAAATTCATTTTAGGCAGCCACTAGCATCGTGCCTTCCTGTGAATGGAACAAGGGTTAAACGCGCTCACACATACGGGAGTTTACCTGTGAAAAAACGACTGGTGGCTCAGTGTTCTCTGACTGAATGCACTGAGCTGGCTGCACAGGAACAAATTCACCTGTCTCCTCGTCTAACTCCAGCTGTGCCAGCAAGGCTTTCTCCTGCTCTTTTTGCAGCTGCTCTTGTCTTTCCTTTTCAAGTTTCTTCTGTTTCTCGAGTTCATACTCCTTCTGTCGATGACTAAAATCAAAAACTTCGCGTCTTGCCCCAAGGTCTATATCTTGCCTCCAAAGGATGTCGATCAAGTTCATGTCCTGTAACAGAAATGCTTTTTTGAAGCAAGTGTCCTCCCCAGCAGAACTGGTTTAGAAAACAGTAAAGCTTCTAATCTCTGTGTCAAAGGGGTAGACTCTTGTTACTGAAGCTTATTCTCTTAATCCTACAAACTTATTGAAATAAAATGTGGCTCCATATGACCTTTCTGAAGTGTGTTAACTGATGGTTTGGTTTCTGTGGCCCACACACAGGCTCATAGAAACCAAGAATTTATTACACTTGGTAAGCTAATACAGGAACTAGCTAGAAGACAAATATATTCTTTTTTAACCTATCTCATAGAAAACATGAAGGTATAGAATTAATTTTGTCACATTAAGAAAGCAATCTTTAGAAGAAGATAAATTGAAAAATTTGACCATGTAAATTTTTTTTCACATGATCTTCTAAAACTTCGAAAGCTGACTAAAAACATGATGTAGGTTTTCTGAACTAACTATAATAACCACACTGCAAATTGTATTTTTAAATATTTGTGTTCCATTTTGGTACTAATCTTAAAGATCAGCAGAACAGAGCTTCAGAGCTGGAGGATAACATGGTTTCAAAGACATCAAGTGCTGTAACATCACTGTAGCACTAAACACAATTATTAAAACTATTACCAAAAAATTGTAAATTTAAAGCTTAGTCTAAGTTGATGTTCTAAACGTGGTTGGTTTGGAGCAGCTGAGTATAAACAGTGCTCAAAATGTCTCAAATATAGTTAATCAGCTGACCTCTGGCTCATTACAGAGTCCATCCTTATCAGACAGCTAACAATGACCTAAATTTCTTGGAAATCCCCTTGCACCTGTAGTATTTCAGAAGACAAACCCTGCTTTTTAGGGAAAAGCAATCAGTTAATACTATTTGCTTTGGCTACAATTACTTTTAATTTATTGCGTCAGGGTTTTTTGGAGCATGGGGGCAAGGGGTTAGTGGATTGTTTTGGTTTTTTACGGCTCAAATATTCAATATTTTTAAGGGCTGAAAGCTAGACTATTTTCTTCTGTAAAGAAAACCTAACACTCCAAAATTACCCATTTATATGTCTGCTGATACAGAATTTTAATACTTGGTAGCAACATTTCTCACATGGTAAATGCAAACATTTAGCTGGTGCCTGGAAGTTTTGATTTTACATCATGTTTCATAATGTTTAAAATCACCCTTTGGGGCAGCACGCAAAAACAATGCTCAGTGTTGGGCATCCTCACCAGACTAACACGCTACAAATAATACACCAAACACTGCATTTCATTTAAACAGAACCTTTCTGATTCACTTAGCAGCTCTACATCCAAGATACAATTTTTTTTGCCATCATATCAAATTAAAATATTGCCATATCTCTAAAGGTTATTTTCAAACAGAGAAGCAAAGTAACTTGAATGCCAACTCATGCTGCCATTCAAAATGATCACTTCTGTACAAGTTATGGCAAAAAGCTTTAGGGTAAATCCACATTTGAACAAATCAATTCAGTATTCTCATTTCTTTATTAAAAATTCTGTACCATTAGCACTCATATTTACATGTGGCAGGAATGACTTCTACTAATAACTAAAAAAATTAATTTTTACTAAAATTGGCTGTGTGTAACACAATGCAGGCACTCCCAAATCTAAAACACACTTTATATACTTGCTGGGAGAGACCAAACTCATCTTTAATGGCCATCATTGAAGAAGCTGAAATAATTATGGTGGCTGCCCAAGACAATGTTTGATCTTTCCAGACTGGCAGGTTAAAATGAACTAATTAAGTTCTGCAGTAATTGGAGATACTGCAATATGGTATAGCTTCATTAAGGGCCAGTAGTTTACCAGCTGCTCACTGTCTCCTTCTGCAGCAGATCCAAAAGTGCCTCCTAGTCTCTGAGCATTTGCAATATGTTCTGGATAAAACTGTAGGATCTGGATTTTAGGGCTCACTTCTGAATTATTCATTTACAAAGCACCATTAAATGTGTGACTCAAAAGATTTTTGTGCTTGTGTGTGTGTGTGTGTGTGTTTGTGTGTAATGCACAAAGCTGTGAATTAACAGAGCTGTTTTCCTTCATGAGTTGTAACAGCCTCCAACACAAAAATATGAGAATTGGTGCTCAGTTTCAGTTCAAATCATGAAAAACAACAGTGAACAAAAAAAAAAAAAAAAAAAAAAAAAAAGAAAGAAAGAAAGAAAGAAAAAGAAAGAGCTACAGAAGGCAAAACACATTTTCCTTAAGAAGAAAATTCATTCAGCCTTAGTGCAAAAACTTAAGGCACAGCTCTTACATCTTTCAGCCATTCTACTGGCAATATTCATTATCAAAGTTAAGTAGCTGTGGATGCTGCCTCATTTGCGGGATGAGATCTCTCCAAAGACACCAGCTGACCAAAGAAGATGCTGTGGCGCCTCTGTGCATGTGCAGCAGTCAATTCAGCAAGCAGGATTCTTTTTTGAATGAATATGGTTCCACGCTTATCAGGATTGTCAGGATCTTGAGCTGTTGTTTGAAGAATGTGACAGCATTGAGTGACTCCTATCACCACATTTCAAGGGAACATATCTAGGCCAGTGTCTTATCTCTGGCAAAAGGATGAGCTTTGCCAACAGTGATGTGCTCTACCCTAGAGAGTGATGCTTGTTGGGAGCATCTTTTTTTATTTTATTTAGTTATTGTATTTGTGGCATTAAAACCAAAAGAATGGGTTGTTTTGGTTTTTGGTTTTTTTTTTTATCATCACCATATAATTGGAAAGGAGCCCCCCTATGTTCAATTTGGAAAGCTCTACATAAATACAGCAATATAAGCCTTAACTTTGAATAGCAATTCAAGTAATTACTCTCGGCCTTAAACATGGAGAAAGCATTCTTCTGGTCAATATGCTGATATGTAGTATCAAACAGCACACTGATTTAAATATTAACCTGCCATTTAACACTTATCTATAATTTCAGCCAATGCTTTTAGTAATATTGCCCTTTTCAAGAGAAAATATATTTTGGGCATTAGTCCAAAGCCTCAGGTCAAAGTTAATGGAGTCAACATTGACCAGTGATTCATTAAGGAATGAATCACAACCACCAGCATGAGGTAATGGCAAAGAACTCTTTAAAAAGAATAAAAAAACCAACCCAATTTCAGTCTAAAGCAAACATTTTGCCATTTTGTTCCTCCAGCTTCCCCACAATCTTCCTCGGAGTTATTTCTCTGCCTTGTTGAACACCACACGCACACACAGAGGTATTCACGCTGGCAGGCACTCTGTTTTAGGTTTATCACTGAAGCATTTTTCCCCTTCTACTGTGAAAGCATCCCAAAAGTAACTGCATACTTAATGCATGGAGTGTTTAAACTAAAGCTATTAAAAGGTGTTTTCCTTCTTGCCTTTGCAAGAGCTAGCTGCTGGTTTTTAGATGCTTCAGCATGATGTGCTGTTTTCAGAAAGTCTCATTTGAAGGGACAAGCGAGATTAGCATCTGAACTGGAACACATGCCCAGAGTCCTGTGAAAGACTCAGCTGACCCAGGCTTGTTGCTGCCCTTCAGAGCCATGCTAACCACTTCCCTTAATATCACACATTTACTGCAAAGGCACCAGCCTCATGTGACAGACTCCACAAGCGCCCACTTGTTCTTTCCTCTGTTGTGCAACTTCTTGAATTGCACCAGCGAAGATGCTGGTTTTGGCAGAGCCAAGAGGCTGCAGGAAGAGCCAGGCCTGCCCTGGAGGAGGAAGGGCCAGTGCCCAGGAGGGACAGTAGCCACGATGCTTCCCCCTTGCCTGGACCTGAACACCAACATCTCTGCTGAGGGGAAATACATTATGGTATTCAACACGGATATTACTGTTGTCCAGTATCTTTAACTTCTGGGAAAATAATACAGGTTTAATGTTTCCCCCAAGCACACAAACAGTGATAATTTTAGTTTTAACATTTTTTTCATAACTTTGTAAGCAGAGAAAGAACTTATCTCAACAGACAACATGCTTTGCTTTCCCATGATCCATGTAAGCAGGAGGTGCCTTGTACTTATGGTTTGATTTTTCTGTTCATTTAGTGATATGCTCTTCCAACCACATTGATAGCTTAGTTTGGACATATAAAGGCACTTTTAATAAGAGAAACATAAATGTTAAACAATTCACATTAAGCCACCATCTGGGCCCCAGTGGAAATTTTCATGTTTTGGATTTACATATCAGCATTTGCCATCTGGGCAGAGTCTGTTATACATTTTATGAGAAAATCTCTGACTACATTGTAAAGTTTGACAATTAACTCTTATTGCTCCTAAGCAAACATTTGCAGAAGGGTAAACAAAGGAAAGAGACCCTGTTTTCATGTTACTTTTATAGACTGACTTTTGTGCTTGAAACAAAATGCTAACCTTTTGTTTCATCCCTGTCTGGTTTATCTGACTGGTTTTGTTGTTGTTTGGGAATATAAGCCATTTAGAGGTAGCACAGGTAGAAGGGACAGCAGCCCAAGTGTCAGCAGAGAAACCATCTGCTATCTCAGACAGCACCTTCAACCTGTTATTAGCTATCCCCGTGATACAGAGCACATTGTCGGGGTTGTGTATTTATTTCTTGAAGTCATGCCTCTTGCAACATAAATTGGGATAACACTAGCAGAGTCTCTCACCAGACAAGAATTTGTTCTCCTCTCCCATGATCCATTAGCACTTAACCCCAAGGAGACAGACAATTTCACATGCCAGCATGAGTCAATGAAAGAGGAACAGAATCAATGGCTATTGCATCCAGCAGGGAGCTCAGACCAGCACCCCACGAGGAGCAGGAAAGCACTCCTATAGCTTACTCACAGAAAGAGACATGGCAAAGTATTGCTCAACTCTTATTTGTTTTCCAGAAAGCAAAAGAAATTAACAAAAGGCACCTTAGCTTTTTGCTTTATTCAGAAAAAAGGTGTAGAAAGTGAGGATCAAGGACCTGAGATACTCCCAGGCAAGAACAAAAAGGAGGCCATAAAGTAGTAAAGCAAGTGCTGGAAGCATCTCACCGCTTAAGAAAAGCACAGGGGAAGCAACAGCTGAATGTGTTCCCCTCATTATCCTCTGAAGGAACCAATTTTGTTGAAGTAGTTTTTAAAGAATTATTTGTACATCATTTGATGTTTTTAAATTATCTCTAGCATCACAATAACTAGTGGCTAGTTTTCTCAATCTTTTTCAAGGTAAGTTACTTAATTATAGCTTATAATTACAGAACAAAATCCTGGACACATAAGCCTCATGCTTGAGAGAAAGCACAGAAAGAAGATAAGCTTAGTCCCACACCAAAACTTCTTAAAAACAGTTGAGAAGAATGGAGAAATGGGAATGATAGAACTTATTTACACTGGAGGGCAGAGGGTTACAATAGCAAATTTAGATGTCTGAATTTAGGGTTTGGAAGCGTGACAGAACAGACAGCTGTCAAACAAAGCCATATGACAGCAACCTGTGATTTGTGAATACACAGGGTCAAATCCCCGACTGCCTTGTGGAGCTGTCTGCTGTCCCACATTCTTTACCAAGACCTTCCAGGCAGTCTGGGAAGAAATAGGGTGCTCAGATGGGTGTAAGGGTGATGTCTTTTTTCTGCCTTTCATACCTCGGCCACTTACTACTACTGTGACTGGACTGACACTAAACCAGTATGTTTTGACACTACACCAGCCTGCTTCTGCTCCTTAATGCCCATTTGCTTTTCTTGGCCCTAACCTCTTTGGATGCCTGCATCAGGAAACACGTTTTAAGCTATGGCAGGCTAATTTACCTAAGAAAGGATTCTAAAAGGGTTGAAACCTTTAAAGACCTTATGTTGCAAGAGAATTTCCACTCCATGTCTTTACAAGTAAGACTGTTTAAATGTGCTGTCCATGCTGACCACATGTCTTGGGTCATTCTACTGCCCCAACAGAGACAGATGAGATAAGACCAGTTCCTGAAATGTTAAGCCTATGTAGGCAAATTTCTATTTTCTCCTAACATACATCTCATATTTCAGACTGTTCTTCCCACTGTATTCCAGCATGCTCTCCTAATAACTGCCAAACTTTCAGGATCTACTCTTATAAATTAGATTAGTTGAAAAATGCCTTGGCTGGATTGTCCAGCATTCTTCAGAAAGTTTCACTACAAGCCTCATCTGGGCATTACTCTGACAAAGATGGGGAGAGGCTCTGCCTGGCTGGAAGTACAGTTCTGGATACTACTTACCCACTCTTCCAACCCTCACTCCAGAAACAACTCCTCTGAGAGGTGAATGATTTATGTATTTCACCTGAAGCATCATCTTCCAGGAAAGGTATAAACAAAGATATCTATCTGGAAGATATGTAAAGCTCTCAAAATGTTGGTTTTCTTATATACACCCCATGGCAAACAAGCTTTCCAAACTGCCAGGGAAAACATACACCTTGTATGTTCTCCAGTAATAGTGAAAAGACAAGTTTCTTTAAGCCTGAAGAACATAAAATGAGCACAAATGTAACTGCAATAAACAATAGCTGGTGCAGGCTGTTTATGGTCATTAATGTGCTAACTTTATTTCAATTCCAAAAGCTGCAAAATCCTAATGCTAACAGTCAATCAAAATCACAGCAGGTAAAGAAAAACACCTTCATCAGAAAGACAGCAAAGAAAACAAAAAGGCAGTTTACTTCTTCACTTGGGGAAGTTTTCTCTTTTTCTGCAAAATCAATCAATCCCCACTTCCCTGCTACTCCTCAAAACACAGAATGTGTGCAAGAGCCTCACAGCACACCCTTCCAGCCTGGGGCGCAGCAGCAGGAGAGACATTCTCCTCTCTGGCTCATTAATCTCTGGAGTCAGAAATACATATATGTATATATATATATACACACACATGTGTGTGTGTGTGTGTATCTCCATCCTTTTCCCACCACATTTGGTCTGCCTTGAGGTGACCATTCATGGTACAACAGATCAGGGGACTTTTGCTCAGTGCTACAGATCTTTTTGCAGATGATAGAACATGAAACAATCTTAGACACTCCAGAAGTGGCTGCGCTTTTCTAAATTGTTTAATCAATACACACTTTAGATGGTAGCTTTAAAATAAGAATACAGTTTAATATAGAGTGGGTGGTTTCCAGGGGCTGAATAGACCCAGGACTCATCCTGCCTTAATATATTTAAAAAACAACAGCAAAAACCCACAACCTCACCTGCATGGCTTACAAAAAGCACAATCTTAAATATAACACTGGTACTTACTTTCTTTGTCCAATATCTGATTTTTCCAAAGTCATCCTCTAGTATTGAGGACTAGATCTATCATGCATTGTATCTGCTGCAAACTCCCTACTTCTGCCTTCGTTGAAAGGAAAAGACAGGATAAGGTCTAACATGGTGAGCTGATGACAGTGAATTTTTCTTGACTAAATTCAACTATGACCATATTTTTCAAGTGCTACCCTGACTGCTAAGAACAAACCAAAAATGGCCACGGGTGTCATCTCACTTCTTCAAACTTGTTCCTAACTCTCGTGACATCCCAGAGTACTTTCTGGAACATCAGTATCTGAAGCAATGAATCGTACATATTTTCAGAGCTTTGCTGTTTCACTTAGATGGGTTCTGTTCTTCCCTTTTCAGTCTTAATTATATTGTGTTAATCCAATTTTCACTTTTCCACAGTATATTTGGGTCAGTGTTGCAGTTCCTTCTACTCCAAGTGTGATTCCCTGTTTCAGCTTAAGAGAGCTCTTTACTCTATCTTGCATCAGCAGCATTACAAAATTATGTCAATAAGCACACAAGGTTAATATGTATTCAAGTTACAATCTATTACACAAGTTGCATAATGAAATTAGGAGGCTGGCAAAAATACAGAATTGTTTTCTATGAGTGGGTTAGTCTGTCTATTTGTTTTTACGTGCTTGATACATCAACAAAATACTGCTGTGTTGCCCTAGCAAGTAAAATGAGTGATTCTGTTGTGGCTGACTTTCTAGCTGTTGTCTAATCTTCCTGAGCTGTACCACATAACTCCATTTTGAAAGGGATTCAAATAGCAGCCATCTCAGATAGACCAGCTTCTCCTGAAATGAAGTAGACTTCTTGATGGTTTTATCAGTGTTTAGTTTTTTCCCTCCCAAGTTAAAACTGCATCATAATACCATAGGCATTTATTGAATTTTGCCATTTATACAACAGAAAACCCCTATACATAAAAAAATAAGTAAAATATTGCTGATGCTTTGACTGTAGGAATAAAAAACGTTCGTGTTTCAATTTATTTTCTATATGAAACCTACAGTACTTGGAAAGTGGTTACCTGTTAAATGAGTATCTTCAAGCTATCCTGCAGTACCCAGTCAGGCATGTACTCTGTGTGGACATTGCCACAGGATACTCATTAGTTTATCCACAAGAGGACTTGTTTATACTAATGGCTCAGTCATCTGGGAAACATGATCCAGTCAAATTACAGCACATTCTTGTGCCCAATGAAACAAATCAGGAAGCAAGAAAATACAAACATAGCAACAGAAAAGAACCTAACAAAACTGCAAACAGCATTATGTTGTATTAACCTTGGGTTATAACCTATTAGCCACTATTTTGATTTCACACTTTTGGGAAAAGCATGTTTCAAATCAAACACGAAAACTGTGTTAGTTTGCAGGTCAAGATATTCTCCAGGATTATTCAGAATCTTCCTTGTACCACACATTTTCACCGCACGGGGATCTTACTGTAAAGCCCCCATTTCCAGCTGGCATTTAGCCAATGGCTGGCAAGTTACAGGGACAGACACCAGATGGGTCATTACACCCTGGACTAACTGCCATGCTCTAGTACTACAAGAAGCATGTCTCGACAAGTTCCACCTCACTGATCTCACAAGCAACTTACTTAGTTATTGTCTGTGGATCAAACTACAGTGGTAAACAACTGGAGTGTCTGGGTGGGTTAGAAAGCAATGAGGTTCACCAAATGTCCTGCCGGCACATACCCACCAGCCCTCCTTCAGAAGCACAGACATCCACCCCATAAGGGCGTATCAAGGAAACACCTCATCAGTCTAGAGTACTATCTTAAGAACTAAAAGGTTAAGAATATGGTTATATTGCAGGGAATAGTGTTTGCTCCAGAAATGGGAATCTGTGATGTGTCCACATCTGTCAGAGTATGTAGAGACTCAGTTCCCATCACAGTCTGTGGGGCACAGGTGTTAAAACACCTCTGTTAATCAATCTTGCAATTAACGTGCTCTTTTCACATACATAATTCATATAGATAATGCTGGGAATTCAGTGTGAGTGCACAGTTCTGACTAAATAAGCAGGGTCAATTTGGGGGTGGTTTTTTTGAGTGTTCAACTTCTAATACACTTAGAAAGATTATTTAGTTTCTAGAAGGGAAAAAACCCCAAACAACCCAGAAATAAGGCCAAAAATACATTACTGTTCAACTGTTCACCACTGGGCAGTACAGCATCATAACAGACTGGAGGAAGGGTGATCCAGTGGGGCACATTTTCACTGTGGTGGCAGCATCTTTCTAAACAAGTAATCCATGGTTAAATGGTTTATTTGACAACGTGAACAGCCTTCATTAAGTGACATACTACAAAAAAGCTTCAGTTAATAAAAGTACCATTCAACTGTGCACTGATGACCAAAAATGCTCTCCCTAAATTTACATGAAACATAGAAATCGTTATTTAATTTGCATGAAAATACTTTGTTTAGTTTTTCCCTTTCCTCTAGCCACATCAAGATACATGTGAGTTGTCTTTCCACAGAATAAGGCAAGGGTAGATTTTACTCATTTTCTAAAGCACTTGCAATTCACACATTTCTCAGCAAAAAGCAAGCCTCTAAAAAGTCATCAGCCCCCATAAAGGTTTCATGAAGCTCTTCCACGTGAAGGTCCTACAAAGTTAACTCTATCAGAAAGTTCAAGAAGGGCCAACATGTCAGGCGTCCACAAGTCAAGTTATCATTTCTGTACACAATGATAACTTTTGCTTAAAAAACATAAATCCATTGAGGAACTGAACAACTGAGTACAAACCTAAATCTTTGCCTGTGTGGTGTGATTCAGGCCTCACTTTTCAATTTATAAATTGTGAAAGCAAAAGGATCTAATTCATCTTCCAAGGTATAAATCAGACTAAGTAAATGGCTTTATACCTCTTACCAAAGTAAGTCTCAACATCCTTAAAAGAGCAACAGAACTGTAAAACTCAACCATCAGTAATTGTGTTCTTCGATCCAATTCAACAGCCTCTACTGCTTACCTTGGGGCTTCTTCTGTGTCTATCCCCTTGGAGTATACAGGACACTCACAGCCCACACATCTGCTTTTCAGAGGGATGTCTCTTTCAGCCTTCTAATTAAGTGGGTAGATGTACCCAAAAAATCAAGGCACACACTTTACTAACACCTATGACAGCCAAAACACAACTGTTTGCCAAAAACAAGCATGTCAATATACCTTTTTCATCCATAAGCAGTAAACATACTACAGGCATGATAATATTAAATACTGGGGAGAGGCCATCCAGTTTGCAAGTATATTACAGTACACTATATTTAGCAGATCATTTCTAAAAATCAGTATTTATAGCTGATTTTTTCTAGAAGACATTACAGAAGATTTGATTGCTTTCCAGACATAATTAGAATCAACTTGAGCAAAAATGTGAAGATCACTTGTAAAATAAGAAAAATATGGAATGCAAGGAAAATGTCAGCTTTGGATCTTATAGTTTTCTATTTTCACCAAAGCATTTTTCTCCTTATGCCTCAGTAAATACTTGGGTGGGTGAGGGAATCAGATTCTAAAGTTTCTCTATAACAGAGTTAATTCAGACAAGGAGAGACAGATCCTGTTAGGGTAAATCACTGCTCACAGAGTCAGCTATGAACTTAATTGTTATTACTACTTGCATTTTATAAGACTTTGTTCATCATCTCTGCCACATACACACATATTTTATCAGAAACCCTCATCCCAAGCTTCATTTTGAATTTAAAATAATTCTATGGCTCTGACCTTAGTAACAGTTTTTTCAGAATAATTTAAAGCACTCAACTAACAGTTTCATTATTTAAATGGCTTCCATTCTTCATTTTGCCAAAAAAAAGAAAGTTTGAGAGATGAGGGATGTCTAGACATGTGCACACTGTTTATCAACTGAGCAAGGATTCCCAAGAGTGGTCAGTGCAGACTAGATTACTGAAGTAGTAGATGATAAAGGATCACAAACCAAGCCATAAAACATTCGGTGGCACTACAACATTTCACTGAGTCACAACAACTTACACTAATTAAAGAACTGACCTGGTAATGTTCTAGCTCAAATACTAAAACCAAAATAGAAAACCCAGTATCAGAAGTTACTGTGCTGCAATTCTCTGTTACAACCTACAGCTATCAGGAATATAAATATGATGTGCATTTCCATAGTCAGAGAATTTATTTTAAATAATTTGGAAGACCAGCTGTCATAAGGCATGATTTAGTTTCAAATCCAAGTTCTGTCTTTCATATTATGCTATTTTACTAGCACCACTTTTTTTTACTGACTTCCACTTTCATCCTTAGGTATCTTAAATCCTACTTGCTTCAAAAGTCTACTCAGATTTGTTTGATTTATTTTACAACTATCAGTGGGACAATCTTTCAGAAATTCCTCAGCTGACACAGATGTGCTCAAGACCCATCTACAGTGGCGGGGGGAGGGGGGGGGGGAAGTTGAATATAATTCAGCATTATAACAGAAAACATGTCCATGCATCTCTTGTCAAATAATTCACAGCAGATTGCATCAGGGTCTACAGTACACTTGCTTCAAGGACAGTTAATGACTACTACTGACACTGGTGTAGGCTTACCAGTGACTAGTTTTGTGATAGTGGTGAAGACAAGCACTAGTGTAATAAGCTGGGATGGAATATTCCCACTGACACGTCTTGCATGACCTGTGCCTCTACAGTCCCCCTGTTCTCCTTCCAGCCCTGAAGCATCTGAAAAGCTCACCCATCTTCAGAGTCACCCACTCATCCCTGCCACCCTCTCCTGCCCATTGTTCTGCTACCCAGATGATTGTGTCATCTGGTCACATGCAATCTAACTGGAAATACCCTGATTTAGAACAAAATTCAGTCTTCTTACCCAACAGCACATAACCCAAACAAACAGTTCCTGAAGGCAGAAAGAAGAAATAATTGAGTGTCCACACCCAGGCATCCAGCTGCAGAGCAGACAGAAAAACTGACCATCTTACATGGGAGCAGGCAGCATTCTGAGTGGCAGATCTGCACTGACCACGTGCTGCCTGGGAATTCTGAATGGGGATCTTCCAATAACCCAAGCAGCACGGGAATTGTTCCACTCCAATTACAGCAATAAGTAGGAAGATACTAATTTTACCACAAGGGTTCAAATAAACAAAAGCCCCCAGGTTCTTTCTATTATAGCTCTTTATGGTTAAACAGTGGTGATGACCTGAGGAGGAAGCAAATCAAAGTCACAGCACTTTTTCACATAATTCAGCTGTTGAAAAGTCACTGCTTCAACATTTTGTAGGTATTAATTTCAAACACAGCAAATAGACACACCCTTAATCATAAAACAAAGCTCCTCTTAAAGGCACGCTATCAACCAAGTTCCTTCTGAGTCAATTTCCCAAGTATGCAAACTGTTTTGCAAGCTGTCTCCAGGAATGGAATTTTTTTTATACTTACAAGAGACAGCATGTAAAATCAATATAGCAAACAGCAATAAAACTTTGGAACTGCAAGACAGAGGTGGAGGGAAGAAGGAAAAAATTGATATCTTTACATTTCATAGCAATGTAGAAGATACTTCCTTAAAAGGTTTTAAAGAGATGGTTTCAAACTGGTCTTACATAACTTATTGCAGCAATATCAATCTTAAAGGAACTTTCTTTTCCTTTCTCTTCTCTTTTTTACTTACATTGCTTATAATAATACTGCAGCAGTTACACTAAAAGTCTTAAGACTGCACAACATGCACAAGGTTGGGTGGTATCAACTCCCTCAGTACTGCAATAGCATCAAACCAAATACATGCTTCTTGAAATGGTTTCATTTACCTGTAAATGCAGGAAGCATTAATAGTCATTTACAGTACGTTCAAATTAACTTACCTAAAAAGAAACACTATTTTATATTCCTTCTTCCCAGTGTAAGAACTGCAACTAATCAGACCAAAATCAGAAATCTGAGCTGACATAATGAAAAACTTCAACTGGATCTGTAGTACATAAATTGCACCCACATAAGTATTATTTCTAAGCTATACCCATTCTACTGGAGTTTTGTCAATTAGTACTTGTGTTAGGATTTAGTAATATACTACTGAGCAGCAGTTATACTCTGCTGGTAAAACAATGCTAACTTAACTTTGAGTTAACATTTTTATTATGTCCTAATAGCTTTCCAACATCTGTGTGAAAAACATATCAAAACACTTACTTTAAAGTGAATATGAAGAGAGAAATTAAGAGGCAAATACAAAGCCCATGTATTGACACACAACATTCAAAAATCAATGTGTCAGTTAAAGCAACCAGAGCAAATATTTCATCAAGAATTCAAAATGGCAAAAGACGGATAACAGAAGATCCTCCATAAGACGAAGATAAATGCTCTTCTCCAAAGCAGTCAAATAATTAAACACTTTTAAATTAAATATTAATTTGAATAACCAAGCAGTTTTTAACAACATCAAGTAAAGATAACTGCATGGTGCCAAATTAATATTTAATTTACATGTATGGTTCTGAGAGACTTTGCTTCTGTTTGAAATGGACACTGTTGGTATATGCACGTCAAGGTAAAACTAAACTAATATTAAAACAAGATAATCTGCTAGAACATTAAAAAATACATTCCCTGATTTTAAAAAGTGGTAAAGAAAAATTAAGAAATGCAGATCTAAAAATCACCGGAACAAAAAAAAAAAAAACAACCCAGAGACAGAGTTGTCCCTGCGCTTGCTTCACAGAGCAGTAATACTGCTCTTATACTTTTAAAAAATTTGAGTGCTGTAAGATCAATTGACTTCTGGCTACTGCCAATTAATACATGACTGTCACTAGCTTTGCTTTTCCTGTACAGAAGGCAGTTACTGGGTAGGAAAGCTACAAGTACACAATGCCTATCTTTACTTGAAATGTATTTGCTGGTATCTGTTTCAGATAAGCCTTCCATGGTTTTCAGCAGTTTTGTCCACCACAGGTAGATAGCATTGCTGGCTTCAGTTCTTACCGGCTGGTTTAATTGTTTACTTTAATAAAACAAATATGCCATAAAAGTATTACAGTTGAGCAATCCTGGGCGGCATTTCAGTTCACTGTGTATCAGTCATCCTTGGATAAGAAAAATTCAAAGCCATGACTTCCAACTCCTCCTCCATGACTTTTCATTGGTCTGTATTGAAAGACTTGCATAGGTAGCAGGTGAAGTGTTTTCAAAACCAATTAAACTAGTTTATTGCTGAAAAAGGACTGATCTGACTACGATGTCATATTCTTTCCCACTCACCTAAAGCTGTATTCTGTGGCACAAAAATCTAACTTTGGTATAATATACTGTATCAGAACACTGAACAGACTTCAAACCCTTTCAGGTTCTCTAGGAATGTGCTATATTAAAATAATAGGTTACTTAGGGTTGGAATGAAATGGAGGCCAAAGCAAACTTTAACCAGGTGATTAACGTGCAGACTTTGCAGTACTTCTTGCTGGCTGCAACTCAAGCAGCAGGGGATTAATATTTAATTCATGCCGACAGGTTACTGCCTGGACTTGTACTCCACTGGCCTCAGCCAAGACAGTCATTGCAAATACATCACACTTTTACAAATTGGCCTAATTTTAGTGAATGATTTAGTCATTTTAAAGCTTATCAAAGGGGAAAAAAAGAAAGTAGTGTTCTAGATACAAAACACAAACTAATTCCTTCTTCCCAGTGAATCACACATACGGTGTTACCAGTATAGGTACACTTGGCATCATTTACTGGCATCTTCATCTGAACTTTCTGTATCTTCTCTTTCTCCCCTAAGCTCACCCTTTTCTGTGCCTGCAACTGATTATTTTCACTCTCCATGAAAAGTCTACCGCATTCCAAAAACTTCCAATGACAAACTCCAACAGCTTTTGCTGGTTTTGGTTTTCTTGGTTATTAAAGGATCAAATATAACAAAATTTTACAACTACATAGGAAAAATTCAAGTAAAGAATAGTATTAATTTATTTTACTTAGAACAAATGTTTCACACAGGTCCTTCCACTTCTAATGTTCCTCAACATCATCTCACAAAGCCCAGCATGTTCCACAAAGATATTGAAGATTTTTTTAACAAAGTAAGTATGTTCAAGGTGCTATTGCTACATTCATTTCAGCCAGGATCACAGAAATAGCAATACCTATAAAACAGGTATTTTTCTGCTTTGCAAATTTAAGAGGTAAAGAAAGCAAAAAACCTAAAAGGCTATTCAAGTGCAACAATAGCTACATTAATCTGATGCTTTTTCAACAATCTCCTTGTCTTTCAGGATTATACATAACCTGCTGCATTTTTATTCAGGATGAGTATTATACCATCTCTATTTTGACAAAGAAAAAAGAAAAAGAAAAAAGTAAGAGAAAGGAGGCCAGAATTTATTCTTGCCCATGAATGTTAGTGGGAAGTGTACACAAACCTTCCTAACCACCCACACAGTGCTATAAAAATGTCTCAAGTTCTTTAACACACACAAGAGCATCCAGCTGCCCTCTGCTTACACTGGATGTTCTTTTTTGTTCCAGTTTAGTCTCTTTCAAACATTTTCCAACAAACTTTCAAAGCCAAACTCTTCTCCAGCTTTGAGTGCTAGCAACAAACTTCTTCAAGACAGGTTTGTCTAAGGCAATTGTAAATTCTCAACACATTTTAGAGACAAAAGTACAGAACAGGATTCATATGAGGGATATTTACTACACTACCAATAATATCCAATTAGCTGTTCTTCTGAACGGATTGACATGATCAAGTCCTATTAGGTGACATTCATTTCAGCCAAACACACTGCATTGCATTATATCTAACACTGGTTTAAATGAAAGATATTCTTTTCTGAGTTTTGAAGGGAAGAAAGCTCTACCAGTACAGCTCAACATCAAGATGAGCACAGAACAAGTGGGAGGGTCAAAATAAATGTATTTTTACTTAAGAAAGTGCTTGTGATACTCTCTCATATAGTTCCTTCAAACTTGTCCATCAGTTTGATAGATAACAATATGCTCAGAAATGTTTTCTTATACTGAAATTTATTCACTTAGATACATAAATAGATATTTTTACAGATATCTTGATCAGATATTCCTATTCAACAAGGTTATTAAACCTCATTATCAAGACACAAAACAAGAAAAGCCCAACCAACTCAAGAAGCAAAGACTTGTTGCCAGTCCTGAGTGGTGTATTTCTTTGACTGTCTGCAGAATCTACCTCACATGGAAATGATAGGCTATTAGGGAAGGAAAAAAAACAACCCACACACTTGGCAATTTAATGCATCATGTCAAGAAAAAAAGTAAGTGTAATTCCTCATTAAAGCCCTTTAGACTGAAGACATCACACTTAAATGAGCTGGAGACTCTTCAGGACAGTTCTCTAGGCAGAAAAATCCTAGCAGACACACTTACATGGACACTCAGTTATTGTCTCTTTTGTCAGCTGTTGCAATTAGTCTTACTTCATCCTAACCCACAACTTCATTTTTTGTGTTGGAAAGAGAATTCTTTTTGCTCTCTTGTTGTTCTGAGGTTCAAAATTTAGTAAGTGAGGAACTGTTGAGCTTTTTTACAGGGTCACAAGCAACCACTTCAATAACTCGAAATTTACTGAAGAGAACAGCTACTACATCCTTCATTCACAAGTGTGATTTGAAACATGGAGACACCTGATTGCATTGCAATCTTTTTTTGTGGATGGTCTGAGGTCCATGTTGCTCACATGTAATAGGCAACACCTCAGTTCACCTCTGCATAGAGGCACATCCTATTTCCAGGCAGAGAGGTACAATAAGGGAACACTTGCTTTCAAGTACTTTGCAGGCAATAGCACTGCTAATTCCCACAGAGGTATGTAGCAGAAAGTGGCAATTTTACACTTTCCTTAAGGAGTTAGATCAATCCCAGTCCCGAACACTCACCTTTACTGCTATGACAATTGCTACCAGGCACATAGAAACCAATAGGGATATTACTGTATTGGCACAAGCGCACACCTTTCCCCATCTGCTGGCTTCCAAAATCTGAGGGGCTAAATGAAGACTGTGTTCCCTGTTGCCCATTTCGAGTGAACATTTTATGGAAAAGGGTATGTTTCCATATTTATTTCCATAAATACATTTAAAATTATATGTCAAAGATGATGATTATTTGCTATCTAAAAAACACAGTGCTTTTTCAGGCCAGGTCTGTAAGAGTAGAAACCAGCAGCTGCTGAGCTCAGATAGGAAAAGTGCAACAAGCGGCTTCATAGAAAGGGTTTGACAATCCAGGCAAACGAGTAACAAAAGCAAGGTTTTTGGGAAGAAGGTACAAAAGCAGGTACACAGGTATTGGTCTGTCAGGAGTCCCTCAGGAACGAGGTCGAAAGTGCCTCGATAATATAGGCAAGAACAAATTCACAGGGTGTTTACACAGCACAGGCCGAGAGACCGATTTTTGTTACAGTATTTCCCAAGATACCCAGAAGGGAAGGTGGAGGTCACAGCCCTGCTACCCGGGGCTACAGAAACACACGGGCCAAGCAGAGCTCTGAGCAGCCTAACATGGAAAAGCAACTGTATCCAGTGAACACAAACAGGTATATACAACATATATAAACTAAAGTGATATTACCTGGAAGAAGCACCCACTTACACATCCTAAGGAATGAGCAATGTTAAAAGAAACCCTACGGCATAGCACATATTGTACCAACATACACTGAAAGTGCATCAGAACCCTTGAGCCTTAATTTTGTAGTATTAAAAGCATTAAAACGGTTCCAGATGAAGTTTTAAATATTGCTTTTTTAAAATTCAACACTCTGTTGATAAGGATACGCTTCCATTTAAAGGCCCGAGAAAAACAGGATAATATAAATTAAAAATTGAGTTCGATTACGTTTTCAGCTATTCGCGCCGCTCTTGTGCAACCAGCTCGCGGCGGTGCCGACCCTGCCCGGGCTCCGCGAGGGGAGGTGTCCCAGCCGCCAGGCGCACACACCGCGGCTGAGCCCCGGGCGCTGTGCCCCGGCAGGGCCCGCAGGCGGGGCCGCCGCCCCTCGCCGCCCCGGCCGGGGCTCGCTCGCGGGGGAGCGGACCCCGCGGTAACTCACCCGAGAGCGGAGCCGCAGCGCCCGGGCCCGCCGGGGCAGCCACGCGAGGCCGCGCCCGGCCCGGGCAGCCGCTCCGGCGCCGCCCCAGCCGCTGCCTCGGGGGCGGCCCCGGCCCCGTTCCGTCCGTCTCTCCCCGCGGCCCCTGCGCTGCCGCGGCGGCCCCGCCTGACCCCGGCGCGGCCCCGCCCCTACCGTGACTCAGCACGGCCGCGGGGCGGGCCGGCCGCACGTGCTCCGCCGCCCGCGTGACTCCCGCCCCGCCCCGCCCCGCCCCGCCCCGCCCCGCCCTACCCGGCACCGGCGGCCCTGAGGGGGTCCCGGGCTCGGGCCCCGCTCACCTGCGCGGCGGGCGGCGGCTCGGCGTCCATGGCGCGGCCCGGGCCGGGCGGGGAGCCCGGCAGGGCGGCG
>JAWWEU010000163.1:23066129-23192346 GCA_035583155.1 Acropternis orthonyx
GGGGAGCCCGGCAGGGCGGCGGCGGCAGCGGGCCCGACACCGCCCGCCGCTCCGCTCCGCTCCGCTCCGGCGCCGCTCGGGGACGGGGCCGCGCCGGGCCGGGCCGGCCACCCCCGCGCTCCGCCCCGGGCCCGCCGCGCAGCCACTCAGCTCTCGCGGAGGCAGCGGCTTTCCCGGCAGCGGCGGCGGCTGAGCCGTGTCGGGAAGGGCTCTGTGCCGGGGCAGCCCCGGGATCAGCCCCGGGATTAGCCCTTCCTGGGCCGGGCACCCCGGGCGAGCCGCCCACCGGCCAAGGGCAGCAATGGGGAGGTGCGGGCTCGGCACGCACGCATTGTGCGGAATGGGGGGCGCCGGGCTCGGAGCGGCGGTGTCACTGGTCCTGGTAACACTTGGTCAACTTTTTGGCTTTTCTAGCTGTTTAACACACGTGTTAACTACACATCACATCCACCAACACGTCGTGCTCCTCAGGTGTAACAGAAACAAGCCTAAAAGCAGGGAGGGATGCTTTAGAGCCCAGCATCCCTACACCAGTGCCAGTTGCCAAATAACTGGAGTGTCTTATCCTAAAAAGCACCTGACATTATTTAGTAAATGGCATTACTCAGAGAGCAAGCTGAGTTCCCCTTGAAAATACAAGTGGTATTCAAATAGTTAATCAATTCAGAGTATTGAATATGGCTTTGAAAAGGGTCTGATGGCTGCCATTGTGTGTGTGGCCCGGCGACAATATATGACAATAGATGCTTTTCAGATGATCCTTTGGTCACTCCTTGAGCCCATTTTTGAGGCTCTCTCGATGATTCAATGGAGTCAAATAGCATGGAATTAGGACACTTGCTGGCCCTGATGGATCTACCTATTCCTTTGCAGGTGCTTTGTCTCTATGCTTTGCAGCCAGAGAATGGTCTCTCTCCCTCCCGCTGGTGCACTGGGCCTGCTTTGGGTGTGCACAACCACCCAGCTGGTGCACCTGACAATTTAAACAGAGCTACAGTGAAGATCTCATTTTCAGGTCTGCCTTTCAAGGTACAGGAGTGTGACTTTATAACTTAAAAAGTAGTACAAGTGTAGAAATTTGATAAATCTCTAATAATTAAGTTCTTTGCACCTTCATGTTGCAGGTGGGTGTCTCCCCAAAGCTATTGCTTGCTGTATTTGTATAATATTGATATATACCTTGGAAGGAAGAAGAAGCTGTAATTTAAGATTTCTTATGTGCATATTTGATAACTGTACTAGATATAGTGAGAGCACTTGTCTTGCAATGAAAGTTTAGTTAAAACACATCCATAGTGCCACTAAACATATTACAGAGATCTAAGCAGAAATTGTGTGCTGAATGACGTAGGTATATTGAAGTAGCTCTGATGGTGCTATGGCTTTGATTCCATGGAGGTAGAATGCATGGAGACAATGAATCATTTGCAATGGAGAATGAACAGGAAAATTAAAGTGTATTCCTGCATATTATTTTTCTACTACCACTTTAGTATGTGATCTGAAAGTGAACCCAACTGAATCCAGCTGAAAGAACTCTTGTTGGAGATTCTGGAGAAACCCAAGTAGGCTATCACAAGTTAAAAAACCTTTTGCTGCCAGCTACTTGCAAATTATATTTTTATTAAGTACCAGCTTTTGACTTTTTCAGTATTATAAAAGAAACAGTAAGCACAACGTTAGCACAAAATGAGTAATACACAATGTCAGTTCATGAAAAATTTCCCTGAAGCTCTAAAAGTGTCTTTCCTACATGCTTTATTTAATAAAAAGCAAAATAAAAACAAGCATGAATCTTAGGTTGTATTGTAGTGCAGAGATAGTATGGAAAGCCAAGTAGCTGGGGTGAAAGAAAAAAGGCAAGGACACTTTCTGGTCAGGCCAGATAAAAGCACATTGACTATATATTTTATTTGTGTTCCCTGCTTAATTTCTTTTCTCCTTTCCTTATCTTCACACCTTGTGCTCAGGCAGACCAGCACTTCATTTCTAATCAGAAGGCAGTCATCCAAAAATCAGCTTCATGAAAATGCTGCATCTCGGTGCATTATTCCTGCCATGCGCCACTGAGGAATGAGGTTATTGGCTGGGAGCTTTCTGAAACAATGTAACCACAATCCTATTGCAATAGTGTTATTTCGTTTCATTTCAACGTGAAATGCATGAAAACAGGTTGGTTTGTTAGTTGCCCTTTACAGCTTTTTGTATAGTAAAGTTTTGAAGAAAATGTTTTCAATGAACATCTCTCTAATCCTGGAGATTATCTGGGATATAGTAATATCTCCATATCCTATACATAGAGGAATCCTTTAATCTCTGCTTGTAATTATGAACTTTTGACCAAGGAAGGAAAATGGATTTCCAATTGCTGTATTCCTGTTAGTATACATTCATTTACCTTATAAAATGTACATACCTAGTCTATATGTATTTACAGTCATTATTGTAATATTACAGCTTATATGCAAGTGAGATAGATATAATTTTCAGGAAATTCAAAGTAGCTGAAATAGTATATTCAAGAACAACCCACAGTGGTACTTTACAAACAGTATAGAGAACTTTATATGACACATATGATCTTAAATATTATTGGTTGACTACTTTGAAATTAGACATTCCTATTCTTGCTTTAGATATTTTTGTCAATTGTAATATTTAGAAAAATATTTATTTTATTATCAGAATTCATTCTGATATATTTTCATGTTCTTTTTAAAATAGTGCATGTGCATATAATTTTATTTTATATTGGGATAATTATGAAACTTCATTATGCCACCTACTACTGAAAATAAACTTTTTAAAAACCTTGCAAGTTTGGGGACCTTCTGACAAAAGGGCAATGGAAGAAAATCTATGTTGGAATAACAACTTTCAAACCTCTGAAAAATGTTGGAGACAAGTCCTCACTTGCCAAGTCCATTTCAGTCACTGAATTTGTGAACTTTCAACCAACCACTATTTGGACCAAAACTCTAATGAGAAGTGATTCTGAGGATCTGGGATTTTGACTAAAGTTTCTTTGCTGGTATATTTTTAATAAGGAATTTAATTTTAAAATTTATTCCTGCAATGTCACTAGAAAAACACGGATGAAAGGAATCAGTGAAACAAAAGTTATTTTTCACTCAGGGGTAAGGAGATATCCACTCTTTTACAGAGAGCTCTGCATGAGGTGTAGGCCAAGCACCCTGGAATCTGCATCACATGTGACACAAGCTCTGTTCCCTTCTTACATTGCAAAGTCATAAGATGGACCATAGATCCTTGCTTGGTTGTTGGCATAAGATGGTATGTTCTGAGCCATGATGGCTGGAATTCATCTTCTCTAACCCTTACCATCTAAAACTTAGATGACATTAACGTACAGTCTAAACTACAGTAACTGGTTCTTTCTTCTCTTCATGGAGAAGACCTTGTCTCTAGTACTGAAGTATATGCTCACAACCTCTTCCCACATTCCAGATGTATTGGTTATGGTTATGGTATTGGTTATGATCTCATTCTCAGGAGCCATTGGAATACAAAAAGTGGTAAGGCTTTGTACATGAGTACGAACAAGTAGAATATAGACCCTTAATCTTCCTGAGGAAAGTTCAACTTTAAATTTGACTCAGAGGAATCAGGAGTGGTTTATCTTCTGCTGGTACTTGCCTCATCCTGTAGAAGAAACTGACATTGATATGCTTTGAATGCATGATTGTCAGAGTTTCTGTCTTGTTATGGCTTGATGACTTAACCTTAGCAATTAATTTCCTTTCAAGTTGAAAAATTCTTAAGAACAATGCATTAAGACAGATAAAAGATAACACAGGGATGTTTTAGCTATTGCTGAGCAGTGCTTGCACAGTGTCAGGGCCTTCTCTGTTTCTCAGGCTGCCTGACAGGGAGTTGGCTGGGAGTGCACAAGGAGTTGGGAGGGGACACAGCTGGGACTGTTGACCCAACTGACTACAGGGATACTCCAGATCATATGATGTTGTGCTCAGAGATGGGAGAAGAAGGAAGGAAGGAAGAAAGAAAGGGGCGACCTCTGGAGTGATAATGTTTCTCTTCCCAAGTCACCATTACATGTAATGAAACCCTGCTTCCCTGGAGATAGCTGAAGAGCTACCTGCTGATAGGAAGTGGTGAATGAATTCCTTGCTTTGTTTTGTTTGTGTGCACAGCTTTTACTTTTCCTATTAAACTATCCCTGTATCAACCCACAGATTTTCTCACTTTTACCCTTCTAATTATCTGCCCCATCCCACTGGGGATAAGTGAGCTTGTGGCTGTGAGGGGCTGAGCTGCCCACTGTTGTTAAATTATGACAGTCCTTTTTGGTACCCAACTTGGGGCTCAAAGGGTTTGAGGTAACAACAGATTTGGTTGGAATTTGGTAGGCTGAATTTGTATGTTAGTGCTATTTAGCTATTAATTTTCAGGGTGCTGTGCTTGCCAGGGGTCTTACTTGCCCTGCTGTGCATTAGTCTAGTGCTTTTTAGTGCCTTTTTTTTTTCTCTTGCTGTTTGCTGTAGGGCTTATCATCTTACCCAGCTGTGCCTGGGAGCACTTTGATAACAGCCATGGCGATGTGCCTGGGCTGGCCCATGGTCTGGGCATCACTGCAGTTTATGGGCTGGACAGCCTGCAGTTCCAGTGTCAGTTTGAATTGAAGGGATTTGACCTGTGATAAGTGCAGGAGCAGGACCATCTGAAGTGTTCACAGCTGTGGGTAAGACCATGTTAGAGCAAATGCATCTGTGGCCATGGATATGTCTGTACCAGAGCAGATATCCCTGAGGGCATTGTGGCCTGGGGATAAGCACACACTGGAGAAGAAACACCTCAAAGCATCTGTGGCTGTGGATAAGTCCACAACACAGCAGGTACACCCTGGAAGAGACTGTGGCCCATGAGTAAGTCCACGCTGGAGCAGGTCCATCCCTAAAGAACTGGGGTCTGTGGATAAGTCCACACTGGAGCAGAGGCAAGGGTAGGAGTACACTGTGGTGTCCAAAGGGACCAGAGACAGAGCTGTAATGGATATACCTTTAAATTGTTGTAAACTATGATCTGAGTTGCATGTTACAGGATTACTATAGCAGGAACCCCTATCAGTGGAGAACACACCTTACAAGAGGTGGTGTGCGTGCAGCAGTGACCCAGCCTGAACTGGGTTTGGTGCCCAGTAACTCCACACAACAGTCCACCTCTCCTGTCCTGACTGACCACCAGAACAGGTGGAGTCCAACATCATGGAACAATGAACTCAATGGACATTTCACAGGGCTGGTCCATAGACT
Source organism: Acropternis orthonyx (assembly GCA_035583155.1). Taxonomy (NCBI): domain Eukaryota; kingdom Metazoa; phylum Chordata; class Aves; order Passeriformes; family Rhinocryptidae; genus Acropternis; species Acropternis orthonyx. The sequence goes on from JAWWEU010000163.1 coordinate 23,071,421, forward strand.
GAGGAATTATATCTGTCTATATCAAAGGATGGGAAAGGGGAAGGTGGCTAATGAGGATCTGTTGGATAGTGTGGAACCCGAGCATAGTATGGAATAAGGTGTGGAGATTGTACTGGCTTTGGCTGGGACAGAGCTTATTTCCTTCAGAGTAGCTTGTAGGGTGCCATGCTTTGAATTTGTGATGAAAATAGTGTTGATAAAACACTAAGGTTTGTGCTTCCCATGTGATAACAGGGAATGCCTGCACAGTGACAGAAGAGGAAGGATGAGCACTCTCACTCTTGGATAGATATTTTGCTCACATGTGCATGAGTTATGAGTTACAAGTTAATGAATAGCAGGTCTTGAATTAGAGAACTTCTGAGTTAGAAACGTCCTGACTCAAGTGATGAATTAGTGAATTCATGTGCTAGACTAGCTTGTACAAAGGGGACTGAGCCCTTCTTCATTGTGTTTGCTTTCTTTCCTAACGAGCTTATAAAATGAAGTTAATTTGCAAAGTACATTGTCCTGTGGATTTGAGACATTCAAACAGACCAAAACAGTTATTAGTCTGTGGCATTTCTGTCTATTACCTGTCTAAATAAGTAAAAACAAAAGCAAACAGGCAGTGATTAGGGACGCTCCTCTGAAAGGAGTAAGGGAAGTTCTTCACAACACTTGAGTTTTGTGTTGCTTGTCTACCCCACATTCTTGTTTTCCTTTAAGGGCCTTGCCAAAGGCCTCTGGTGCTTCTCCTTTTTTGAGGGTGGTTATAATCCACCCAGTCCTTCCCTCTTGTTTCACTCACTATGGACTATGGACTTTTAGTGTTAATGTCTGTCAGTCTAAACAATTAAAAGCAATGCTCACTGTATCCCAGAAAACTAGAAAGGTTGAAAATGTGCTTCTTCCATCACAGAGAAAGACAAAAAGTCAAATCACAGTCAGTAAGAAAATGAATAAGCTATTTGGCGATACCATGTGCAAAAAAATAGCACCATAAAAATGAAATTATTTAAAGTAGCATTCAAATCACACAGTCATAATTGGTTTAGTTTCCAATTATACAGAGGTAATTGTATTGACAAACTGCCTTATTCAGTTTGGTGAGAAAACAATTGAAAGTTTTAATGTCCTGGCATCTGCAGATAATAAATTACATGAGCTGTGCTCCTAACCCAACTAGAATCCTAATTCTTGTTTTACCCAGAGCATACTACGATATCTGTATGTCTGATGGAAGATACTTCTATGACCTTCTGGAGCCAAGAGAACTCTGGAATAAATCTAGAATAGAGTAACTCTTCTAGAATTAAATATTGAAATAAGTTAAAATATATGAAGGAGCTTATTGCAGAATTAAAGACCCTGTATATATAACAAAATGCAAGCTAAATGTGTGAATAGAAATGTTTGCAGCCTGCATTGCATTGGATACTGGGAAGAGTTTTAAAAGACTTAGTTTTGTGACTTCAACTGCTGAACCCAGACTAACTGTAAATGAACATACTACAAAGAGTCTAAAGTGCATTTAGAGTCAGAATCCCATGTTTGATATGCTGTTGAACTCCCCACATCCTCTAAGTGTTGGAATATAGTTATGCCACAGGTAAGCTGACACAGCTCCTGCCTGCCTACTTTCCCTTTAAATTCTCAAGCATTCCCAGGAGCTCTGACAGCCTAGACATTTCTCAAATGCACACTATAACTGTTCATGGATTTTTTTTTTTTTTTGTTGCCACTTCCATGCCCCAAAAAATCCAGAAAGTGTGAAAATGAGAATAATACTGAGGTCTCTTTGACTTCCATTTTCTGATGCAAGAGATAGCACAAACACTGGGTAGAATGTCTGCCTTATCAAAGTATTTTAGTATACTAGCAGTATCTAAACAAGTAGAGCTCACAGCTGAAACTGTGTTTAATCTATGGTACATTCATAATCTCTTCTAGGAAATACCTTCCTTATGGTCTAACTCCTCATTCGATATGTCCTCTGATATAACAAAAGTGTTTGCTAAACGGGAGACCTCAAGTTATTTAGTGTTCTGATTATCAGAGAGAATGGGACAAGATGTCTGCTTTACTGCCCCTTAATTTTTCTTGCCTTCTTTCTTTTTTGACATTTTCCTCCTGATACTCACATGACATGGGAATATAATATGTTGTTTACTCCTTCAGCCTCTTGTCATGCCCCATATATTCTGCTAACGCAGCAGGCAGTTCGTCCTTACCATATTTAAAATCAAAGCAACCTGCTGTGTCTGCTCACAGAGTTCTGCAGGAGTTCATACCTGTGGGATGCTCTGCTTCTCCTCCGCAGGGCTGTGGAGCAGACAGCCTGTCAGAACTGAGCCTGTCCTGGCCTGTCTGGGGGTGCTCCCTACAGATGTGTGCAGGGTTGTGAGGGTGGGACCAGGCAGGAGGGCAGACACCGTGCTGTGTCTGAATGCTTGTGCAGCCTCACTGCTGGCCAGGCAGCAGAGCGAACACCTTGGCCAAGTTTCACAGCCTGGCATCCAGTGTTGATGTGTCCTCTATGCCTCAGTATGAAGGCAACAGTCAGCAATGCAGAAACCCCGAAGTCCTGATGTTTCTGTTGGTGTTTTGCCTGGTTCTTTTTATTCTTTCCAGCTTACATCCCTTCCTCCTTTTCTAAATACATCATTATGCACGTGGTGTAGCCACCCATTAGCCTCACTCCTCATCCTATCCCAATTGGGAGGGTAACACATAGGCCTAGGGAGGAATGGAGACTGTATTTGAATAGGAAGCTGTACCAAAGAGTCTCTGTGATTCTTAGCACTGCTCTGGATCACGTGCCTACTTTTTATCCAAATACGTGGTAGGAACAAACCTCTGGGAATGAGTTTCTGAGAATATTTTTTTCTCAGAATATTCAGATTTATTCTCAGAATATAAATGTAACTCTCATTTCTATGCACTCTTTTGGGACCTGCTCAGCAGCAGGATCTAACAAAGCAGTGTTGGTATCTCTGACAGCCTATGACCTGATAATCCCTTTTTTGTACTCTGTGTTTCTAAGTACCCTGTTCCAGAAGAAGTCATCCAGTATAGGTTTCTGTTAATCACCCTTAAAAGTTTGGACAAGTTAAACATATACACATATTTCCAAATAAATGTGACCTCCAGTCACTGATTGTTTTTCTGGCTTTTTTTCAGAACTCTTTCTCATTTATCTTTTGTCTTTTGGATAGTGTTGTGAATAGAACTGAATACTTTAGGTCAAAATAAAATGAAAATTACTTAACCTGATGCTGTTACAGCTCATATGGAGTCCTAAATGACATTGCTCTTTTGCCTTGCCATATCCTGTGCAAACTCACATCTAGTTGCCAGGGGAGAAGGACAGTCCCATTATACTCTTTTCCAATTCATACTTTTCCAGCTATTTCTTCCACTGACAAGTTGTTTAGCTTATATGTTCACTATTTATCAATTTGCCTTATTCTAGGTTAAAACTATTACTTTTGAGTGCATCGTTTCTTTACTCCCCATCTACAATTCTTTCTTCATTGATGTTTGCAGCTTTTTGAGATGTACAGTTGTAAAAGCAGCATTCTGAAGTTTATTATCCTGATCAAAATATTGGAAAAAAAAAAAATCAGCCCTCACACCGTATCTATCACACTGCAAACATCTCCTCACAGTTCAATATATCATATGTGTTTTCAATATTGTATTGAGATTCCCAGTATATACTGGGGTTTCTAGCATACTGTAAACTGAGTTTGGGACGGAGACGCCTTTGTGGGAGCTGGCAGAACGAGGCAGCTGGGCTGCAAGCAGCCTGAGAGCTTCCCAAGGAAATGGCTTGCTGTTGGCAGGGTGTCAGTAGTAGCAGCAGCAGGACATAAGGAGGCAGGAGACACAAGAGTTGCAGATGTGACTGGCAGAAGGCTGGTGTGAAATTGTCCAACACGACCGACCCCAAAGGATCATGATCATAATCCTCATTTGAGATTCAGCTGTAGGGCTGATAACGTCACCGCTCTTAGGAGGTAACTGTGCTTAAGGGAGTTGCCCTGTTTGTTCCTAGAAAGCCATGAAACGGCGTTACTTTGCAGACCCTGTGTTAGACGAGGGCAGCCTGGTAACCAGAGCCTGCAAAGCATCCTGCCTCCGACACCTACAGCACCGGGCGCTGAGCTGGGCGGTCACTGCCTGCTGGCAGGGAATGGGTGTCCGCAGCAACTCACAGCTTTCCCAGCAAGGCCAGCTTGAATTAATTTTTCAAGTTAAATCTTTACAAAATATGATTTGAACCCTTTCAAAAATTTGACTACATTACATCTGCTGCCTTCTCTTCAGCCATTCCTTTTGTAAATCTGTCTGAACAAATCACTCAAGTTTACACAGTAAGATTTTTTTAATTAGACCTTAGTGTTGATTGTGGCCCCAGAACCTTCCAGATGTTGAGCAATCACTGTGCAAACATTTCTAGTACTCCTCACTAGGAACAGAAATTATGCTTAAGAGAGACTGATGCCAAGAACCACTTCTTTTTCTTGTGAAATTTTGGTTAATAGATGTTTCTCAGTTTCCCACATTTATTGTGATGATAATTTATGTTGTAATTACAATAAGTGTATCACACATGCTCCAGAAATTATAGCAGAATGCACCTACTATACCAGTGCAGTAAACATAAATAATTGCCTCTATTCATTTGCAGTTTCTTAATCAATTGACTAAGAATCTGATTTTCAATTAAGCTCTCTGTTTGCAAGGTCACAGAAGCTTCTTTTCTCAGGGTGCGGTGTGTGCTACATTAGCTCACAGACTGTTTGCAAGCGCAACAAAAGCTGGAGGTGTGTTGCTTGATGGAAACAAGTCCACTGAACACGTATGTTTTGCCTATGCAAGCTGATAACACCAAGCAGAAAAAGCAGATCTGGAGTAGCCCCCGTGCTATAATTTGTGATGTTCAGGACCTCTGCAAGTCTTATTAGGTTACTATGCAAATTTAACAAGAATGAGAACTTCTCAGAATGAGATTTTTGCTGCACTTTGTGCATGCAAGTTTGTCTCTGCTAATACAGAGACTAAGTTGGCTGTGTTAGTTGGCTAGCTTTGACAAACTAAATTCCTGGGACTCTGCCTGACTTCCTTTCAAAATCTGAAGCTGTTTTTAAGGAGACTTGGTGAAAAAACACAGCACAGTGAATTTCACTAACTCTGGCTGGCTTATAACGGAGAGGCCTGCAGTTACCCTCAGGCATGAACTTGATTACATTAATAATAAAAAATACAAAATAAATCACATGCTTTAATTCTAAATTACATTATTTGATGTAATAAGAACTTCCATACCAGATAAAATCTAAATTAGTTGTCTGCCAATAGTAATTCCCAGATGTCTCTGAGGAAATTGCCCTATTCTTCAACCTTCTTTCCCCCCTCTGTAAGTGTAATGGATAATTATGTAACAGCCTGACTGTAGGGGAAGTTATTTTCTAACCTCAGGCTGGTGGTTGATTTATGCCTTGAACTGTGAACATTTATATCCATTATGAATTTTTACCAAGTCCAATCTAATTCCTCACACAAATGTATGAATATGTATGTATAACCTTTTCCTGAATCCTGCTTAAGTGCTTAGCTTCAACGATACCATTTGCCATCATGTTTCACAGGCGTATTACTTTTGCCAATTTTAAAGCTAATGCCTTTTACTTCCATTATTACCATCAGTGTTTCCTTGGGGCATGTATCAGTGGTAGTGATAACCCCAATGTCCTTTTCCCCAGTAACTCCCTGCTCGGCACAGCTCTGAAGCCCCAGCTGGAGTTGGTGTGTCTCTGCTGGACCGCAAAGCAGCAATCTCCAGTCTGATGATATTTCCTTGTCCACCTCCTCATAGTGCAGACCTCACCTTTTACATTATGGGTTGATGACAGGCAGAGGGATGATGCTTGCAGCAAATGAAAAGGTTAAAGTGTCTCCAGGACTGCTATCGTTCTGCTGCACCATGGCTTTCTGAATTTGCAAGAGTCATTTCAATTTAATATCAAGAGAAGAGTTTATTTTGGGAAGAAGAAGCTGTTTTGGACTGTGGGAAAGAAATTAGTTTTGATTTGTGTTGGGTCAGGTCAAAGGGGTGCTTTGGTGAAATACTGTGGAGGAAGGCCTTAATCTTGGGGTGGGATATTACAGCTACGTTTTATTGCAGGAAAAAGGTAGACTGTCTTTGATTTGGGGGAAACTGGTCATGCTTGGTAAAGGAGGGTTGGATTAGAAATGATTCTGAATAGAAAAATAAGAACTATTTTACCTAAAGAAGGAATGTCACTGAATTTCTACATGAGCTGACTACTGCCATAAAAAGAATAGTTAGGTTTTGACTAGAGGCAAAAGATGGAACAGACTGTAGGGAAGACCATGCAGAAGTGGCAAGAAAAAATGTTTTCCTTTCTCCTCTCAACCCTGGACATTACTGGTGGTATCTGCATTCACAGAAATTTGAAATGAAGATGATTTCCAGGGTTGCCAATGGGAAAATGCACCCTTGCAAGTCAAATCTTGAATAAGCACCTATAATGAAAGGAGGTTGGCTTTGATAGTCCATGTATGAAAAACCTTGAGTTGTGAATCGTCATAACATACTCTCAGTGAGGAACTATTATAGTGCTGCGAAAGTTCCTTTATGAAAGACAGGGATATATGCAGAGCCAAAAGAGATATGTGGGGTGGCTACAGCAGACACCTGGCAATAACTGCATACAGAGACCTTTGGTGATCACAGTCATTATAGGGCATCTGTGGATTTAGCCACAGAGCTTCAATTGTGGTGTAAATTTTAAATTTGGGAGTGAGTTCTGAGACATGGACTCTTGTTGGTTCACTTAATTATGTAATGAACAGGTCTGAAGTTTTTATTTGGATTAAAATTTCCCTGGAACTCAAGGTAATTTACATCTGAGGTTTTGGCTCTGGTCCCTTCTCAGCTTGTACTCAATATAAATTACTGTCCTAGAACCATGACATGTTCAATTTATCCTCCATTTCAGATGGTTGAAAAGTGCGTGCATAATTCTGTGCATGCCACGCTTTCTGTAATCTACTGTGACAAATAGACCAAATGACTGAAACTGCTAGGTAATACACTTTATTTTAGTCACGAACCCACACCCAGCCTTAGTTTAAATACCAGGCATTTGAATTATTTGATTTGAATCAATGCCAAATTCAATCTTATGCAAACTCAGAAGGAGAGAGGGAAAAGAACTCTTGGTATTAACCCAGTGATTTATGCGTGGGAACATAAGGCAGTAACAAGCAGCAATTGATCCAATTGTAATGAGAGGAGTGGACCGTCATGAAAAATTTGACAAATTTTCATTGGAGCTACTTTGAATGAGGGGTTGGGAACAGGGTGATATTTTTACACATAGATAATGACTACAAGAAAAGTAGACTTGGGGACCAGGATTCCCAGAAATCCATCACCTATCAAAAACACTGGTCAGGGTCTGTATGCCATGCTCCACTGACACTGCTGGGAGGATCTTCATTGCACAGTACAACAGAGGATGAAAAATATTCCCATTCTGGAGAGGAAAATAGAAAATAGTTATATTACACCTGTCTGAGAGAAATACATGTATTTTCACTATCTAATTCAAAATAACTGTATCCAGAAGTTATGTACCTTGGTGTTGAGTTTTGATCTCCTGGGTCAGTCTGACTTGCCCATTAGTGCCATGAGCTTAGGTACAGGGAGGCAGTATCACCTGAACATTCCCCAGGAAGAAAGCAGGACTGCCTAGAATTCTGTCAGCATTAGGTATCCCACAGGGATAATGACTTCTAAGATTACTTTATACTCTGAAATATTACTATTTTTCATAGGCTTTTTTTACTATGTAACAAGGCCATGTTTGCATAACCAATCCCAGAAAGGCAGCCAAGACAACTTTGTAGCTACACCTACTAATTCCAATATTCAACTCAACCCAACAAAAGAGACTGCTGGGTAGTGGCCTCAAAAGCTTGTTCCTGTATTTCTCTTTGCCCACTGGTACCTACAGAGGCTCTGAATGAACTTTCTCAGAACTTACAGAAGGGTCCAACTCCTTGTAGCTCTTTAAGCAATTTTCTCCTCAGTCACAGACCTATCCTCTAATTTGATGCCTCTCGGTGGAAATTTTTGTCTCTGAATTGTCATGCCAAACAGTAGTCTGCTTTGTTATTTTTTTTCCCAGAAAGACACCTGTTCAATTTTAAATACTGTTCAGCCTGTTCCACGTCAGTGATCTGTATTACCCCTCTGAGAGCCTTGAGCTTTTCACATATTTCAGGCTGCCAGCTCTCTTATGGGCTTTTCCCCAGCAGCCAATTTTGCTCTGAAGCTCTTATAACTGAGCCAACTTCCTCTCCTTCATAAAGGGATACCCTCTTGTAATTGCAACTGAGGAGTTCCATATGAGACTTTTAATGTCTCCAGAGTGGTGTTGTGCACAATAAAATCTTGAATTAAGCTTTACCTAACACTTGTTCATGCAATACTCATTTATTGGCAAATTGCCTTTGTCTCTGCTGTTGACAAATACTTTTAGGTTTATTCCTAATAGCAAAATTACATGACCAGATTAATATAGGCCTGAATAAAATGTTATATGCTCAGTTTAAGTAGCAAGAGGATCTCCAAGCCTGAGTCACTAGAATGTACACTGCCATCTTGTGTTCTGAAGTTCTAGATAATATAAAAATGCACACTCTGCATAGAGGTTTTCACAAAATAGGAGTTGGCTATATGAGTGGAATCTGCAAGGTTGTCAAAAGATGTTTACTATCATTTTCTTTCCTTTCCTATAAAATTTTAAATCGTCCTTAAAATAGCAAGTTTGACTGGTAACTCTGAATTTGTCTGTTCTAAGGATCTATTCCTTTTAGTTAGTGATTTGTGAGAAAACAAACAAACAAATCTACAGAGAAAATTCTGCTACAGTCAAACCATTCTTTTTTTCCCCAGTAATAATGTCCAATATGGACTCCAAGGTATAGCTTTGTTGCAAGGCAGCCTCTGGTGTGGAGTTGCCAGAGGAGTTGTATACCAAATGCTTCTCCTCTGCAAAAAGGGGGTATGATAGAAAAGAGTGAAGACTTTTTTTTCTATCTGGAATCTCTCTCTTTGGAGCAACTGTAGACTGAGCATAACTAGATCCTTGCTGGGGCTGGTTCAGCACACACCAGAGGACTGGTCACTTAGTTGCAAGAGGACCTAAACTGACATTAATTTGCAAAATGAAGAAAGTGAATCTCACATCTCTGATCCATAGTGCTTATTCAAAATTGATTTAAAACAATGACTGATCTTGGTGGATGAAACAAGTACTGCATGCTCTTCCTCTAAAAATGATCATTCCTTCATAACATGCTAATCAAAGCAGCCTTTTTGTACATGCATACTTCCAATTGCTTTCACTGTATAACAGTATTTACTCTTCCTTTTTATTATGTTTTTATTAATTTTTGCTTATTTCTTTGGTTGTTTATTATTGCAAATGTGTAAGAGTGCTCTCAAACACAGTTTGGAACAATGGCTCTATAAAACCCCAAAGGATTTATTCCATGCAGCAGTTGTTGCCTGAAACAATCATAAGCAATCTAGGGGAAAGGAAGACAAAAAAATCAAATACTAAGCTTATCAAGGTAACAGATGCCAAAGTAGAATGGCAGAGAACATTAGCAGGGGAGAGAAGCACACTCGGCCTTACTCGCTCAGAAGTTCCCCTCGGTTAGTTGTTTTCCATGCCAGAAACTTTTCTTTCTACCTGTTTGGCATTTTGTAGCTCACTTGCACAAACTTTTGTACGTGAACTTACAGTATTATTTGCCACCTCTGAAAGGCAAACACTTATGGCACCCATTACTGTCTGGTGTAGGCAGGGCTTCTGTCTCCCAAGGTTATTTTTGATGCGTTACATGCTTAATATACCCCGATACAGAGTTTAAACAACCTTCCTTTCTCGTGAAATGAGCAGTTAGAACGATTTGAAAGAGCTTTTGCTTCTGTAACAATACTTTTATAATACTTTACTGCTTTTTAAACTTGTCTTCAAAAAGCAATGTGTGTATTGCGGTCTGGTTGCATAACCTCCTGCTCAGTAAGGGGAGAACATTAAAACTGTTTGCACAACACATTGCAGTCAATGTTTAAGTAATGCAAAAAGCTTACTTAAAAAGGGCTTTGTCATTTCAAAAACTGGAATGCTTTGCTAAGATTGTTAAGGCTATTTTATTTACTTTATCTGCCCGTAAGATTCGTGCCAGTTTTTTCGGTTTTCTAGTGGAGAGTCATACTTCCTTAATTTGTATTCTTTGCTGTGTTATTATCCAAGAGATTTTCAGACAGAAAAAGCTAACTGGCTACATATGAGGAAAAATAAAGCAGTAACTCAAATCGTGCTAGAAGTTATATAAAACAAAGCAGGACACTGTTTTCTGTAATTTCTGCTCTGCTGTAGCCTCTGATGGAGTGTACATGTACCTCTCCGGTGGCTAAATAGCCCTGGCTGTAATAGTTATGGCAAAAGCAGAAGAGGGAAAACTACTGCAAACAGACCAGGTCTGGGAGGAGAACGGATGTCTTTTGTGTCCTCAGTTCCCGGAGATGTTGGCTGACAAAGCCTGTGACTGATCAGTCTAAGCCTCTCAAGCACCCCATGCTCCAGCTTTTGAGCATCTGCCAACAGTTGCCATACTGTGTTAGACTGCATAATGTCCTAGCAATGGATGAAAGTTTGTTTTTTCCATTCCCAGTTTGTTTTCCATTAGCTAGTTCATTTTGACATTGTGGGACCTTTACTGATGCTAGAAGCTGCCCATCCATCAGCCTGCCCATGCTGGTAACTACCTGTCATCTAAAGTTAAGAGGGAGACAAAACATTAGGGATAATTCTAAGCATGTGAGTTGAACCTATCCCCTCTGGATGAGTTACTGTATGTTGCAGCCCCATGTCTGAGCCCCTGGGTTAATCCTGAATGTGAACTTTGGAGAGAATACTAGCTCAGGTTTAGACTTTCACATTCCCATCTAGGAGTGCCCTCTGACCACCGAAAGTCACAGGCATTAGGCAAAATTGCACACAACAGGTGCAGCTGGATCCAGATGAACCAGCAGTGCCCTTGGGAACATCGAAGATCTTTCAGAGAAAGAACAGCATCAGGGAATGGCAGACAGAGTTCCACTGAACAAAACTTCAAATCATTTATTTATATTTTCTCCTGTAATTAAGTTCAATATTTTAAAACTTTTCCAGGGATACAAAGCCTACCATTTTTATGATTTCAGCCTCTGGCATCCCTGGCAGAAGTAAACTACCCCGTATCTCTAGAGCGCAGGCTACACTTCCCAGAGGCCTTGCATGTATTTTACTACTTAAGGATACTTGTCTGAAGAAAAAGATCCATCATAGAGCACAAAACAACAGGCCTTGAACTTAAAGTTTCACAGATTTTTGTTTCATGTTTTAACAAAGCTGCCTTCTCTTTAAAGTACCCATCTGCAGGGTTATAAATGTTAGTGAGAAAGCCTTTGCTTAGGTTTATTTTCTGTTAGCAAGAACAGTTGGCCATCTGCTGGGTAAAAGGAAGGTTGTGCTTTGGTGCATTTGGAAGCAAAGGTCACAAACAGCACATCCCAATCCTTTGCCAATGACATGTTTAGTTTGTGTCAGATCAGGAAATGTCTTGTTGAACCACCCTGCTTAGCTTACCAGATCTCCTTAGATCAGAGCTCAGTATTGTGCAATTTCAAATGGCTTTCACATAGAGCTGCTGTCTATGTAAGATTTTTTGCTGTCCCCAGATGTGGTAGGTCAAATGAGATGATGTCACCAGGTTTCAGGGTACAGCTTCAGCACCTGTGCTCCAGGACCTGAGGCAGGGATGTCTGTACTAGGTGACGACTCCAGGACCCACTGCTGGCCCTGTCTGCCTTGTGTTGGCACTACCTGCAGGGATTTGCAGAGCTGAGGACACTGCAACAAAACTTGCCACAGAGGCATTTATTTGAGTCAGCTCATCACACATCAGCATTCCAAAAGTCTTGAGAGATGCTTGTGCAGCTGGGCTGCTGGCTCTGGAGTCTTGCTCCAACAATTAGTACATTTTGAGGAACCCTGGGAGCACGTACAAGGTAAGGAGTAAGAAATGAAGGGTTGACAGGGGAAAAAAATAAAAAATTGTAAATATTTTCTTTGAAATCCAGCCAAAACATAACTGACTGAAATTTCAAGTAAGGTTGACAAGGCATAAGGATCAAGTCTGCCTATTTTAACACAGCCAACAATGCTGTGCAAGTCAAGTAAGAGCCACGGAAGGCAGGAACACTTGCCAATTCTGAGATACAGGTGTCACCAGGAAAATAAATTGGAGGCAAATAATTTTTTCTTTTTAGTTTTTAATGGTTTATAGAAACTGGTTAGAAGCGGCAATAAAGTATATTTAGACACTATAACAAAAGTGTTTAGAAAATACTTTGCTGATATATAAATACACACTTCAGCTGACTACAAAGTAATTGCTAAAAAGCTTTCTGTAAAAGCCACTGAAGATCCAAAAGCAGTGCTTTCTGCTCTGAGAATTGGAGAGTTTGACTTACGTACTGAGCTGTAAATGAGGAGCTTAAACATCTTACTGGAGGAATAAGTGAGAAATGGTCTCTAGCCATTTAAGGAAAAATGCAAACACAGAAGAAAAAGTCAAATTAAGGAACACGCATTTGAGCTCTGACTTGCTTTCCTGTGAACCAGGAGTCTCACCCTCTCCATTCCAGATGAAAGTTGGTGTTTTAATAGGAGTAAGGCAGTTTTAATGCTCTTGGCCCAAGCTGCTTTGTACCAAGATGTCCAAGGTAAGTTCTACCACTGTCACAGCCAGTCAATTGTCCTGACATATGTCTCAGTTTTCTACTTTCCCTCTGCTGAATTTATTATCATGGGTTTATTCTTCCTTCAGTCATAAGGTTGTACTATTTTCCTTAACTGCCCTCTTAAAACTAATGCATACACTGGCCAGGAGGGAGTGCTCTAGCAGGGGAGCCAACACTATTATCCCAGAGTCTTGATGTTCCAGCAAGCTTGGGAATGATTGCCCGGAGGTTTCTCACCAAGCTGCTTTCAGCTCACAAGAGCATGAGGAATCACTCAGTACCTCTTTTTATGACTAGCCATTAGATATATTTACAGTAGTACTTTCTCCCTCCAAGTCTGGCACTGCTTTCTTTGCCCCCACTTTCTGTTTTACAACTGTTCCTTTGCCCCTAAACTTCCAGTGCTGCAGTGCTGAGGAGCCATGAACACAAGGACAGCTTGTTTTTTCACTTCTCAACACACACAAAGAATGTTGTGTTAAAGAGAAAATAAATTATGTTTTTCTCTCATTTGAAAATGCCTACCTTCTTCAGCGACATCATTGCATGTAATGGAGCAGTAAGCTGGTCCCCTATCAAACAAAGCAAGCAGCAGAGATTAATTATCTCACAAATATTTTGGAAAATCAAGCAGTTCACCCATTTGTGCTGCTCCATTTCCCGTGTTTTCAGCTGAAAGAGCAGGCTGCTCTCTAAATTGATGGCATCCTTTTCAGCTGAGACCAGCTTAATCTCTTTTGTGTTCTTCAAAAAAGGAGCTGCCTTTGTTGTCCCTTGTATGCGCCACATTTCTCTATTGAAACAAAGCACTGGTGAACAGCATTGGCTTGACAGTGCCCGGGACTGGAGTCCTCAGGTCTGGCAAGGCAGCAGCAGCAGGAGCGTTTAAGGTGTCCTGCTGGTGCAAATTCCACAGAATAAACTGACGCCAGTCTTTAATTGTATATACTTAATTAAACTTGTACAGGATGAAAATCAAATACGCAGATGAATTCAAGTCGCCTGATCATCAGGAAGGAAACAATATTTTAAAAAGTTAAAATCAGCAAATAACCAATATTTCCAAAAATGAAAGGGAGAGAGACTGCTAGGCTGCCTGCTAGTGACTCTCACTATTCCATCTGCTCTAGCAGTGCTAGCTTACTTATAGGTAATGATGCTTTTTAGTGGCTCCTACCCATGACTGTCCACTTTATCCTTCTCCGGGAGGGTCTCTCCCTCATCACAAAGACAGTTTGGCTGCCTGTGGAGCAGCTGCTGAACTGCTCCAGTTTATAGCCTTGCATATTCAGATAAATTGCCACTCATTTCTCTTAATATACTGTGCTGTAATTTGAAAAATGCTGAAAATCAACCCTTTTTACCAGCATTACTGATGCTAAAACTGTGTTTTAAAAACTGCAACAGATTTGTATCTGAGCAGAAATGTTGCTTTTGCTTGTACAAATATTCTGTTCCACTGCCTTTGACTGCCCCAGCCTAAATTAGAGTTGAATCAACATTTGTTCTGTTTCACATAATGACAGAATTAACTACATTGGTTCAAACTTCCTTGATTCATTACCTGATCTTGTTATTCAGACTTCAGTCTGTCTCCTTTTGTTTTTCTTTCTCAGAAGGGGCAAAACTGAAGAACTTAGACCCAGTTCCAAGGAAAAGGAGAATGAGAATGAAGCATAGGTGCTTCTGCCCCAAACAAAATGCAAATAGCATGTACTGGTATAATGGTAATTTAACTGCACGTAAACCATTAAATCACTCCCTTTCTGCTGTGGCTGGCCACCAGAGCAACAACACATGGTGGATGGTGCTTACCATCCCGTGGTTAAGTTCCCTGTACACTGCTCTGTGACTCTGGTTGCTTTTTTGTGGACTGTGATTCCTCTTTCCTGTTTCTCCATTCCTTGAGGAAGAGAGGAGGTACAAAAGAAAAATGGTACAAGGCCACATCTTATGTTCATGGCATTTACAGTCTCCTGGTGAAGCTTGCTGTGGCACAAGCTCAAAAAAGCCACTGCTGAATGTTCAGTTTGCCTCCATTATCTTGCCATGCAATTGTTCAGTGTTCAACCCCCTTCTGGCACAGCGCAGGAAGAGACCATTAAATGTCGAATACCACCATGTGTTTTTGTCTATTCTCTGCCTGACTCTCATATAATCTTTTCTCACATCTTTGCATGTACTGTTGAATGTCTTCATTCTGAGGCATGTCTCTCAAAGTGCATTGTATTAGTCCACTATATCTCCTTAGTACACACAAGGAAAGCATCTTGATTTGTCAGGAAGCATCTCTGACTTAGCAGTGCAGAGGGAAGTTGGGCCAAACTGGAAGAAATAGTATGCAATTGCAGGAAATTTGGGGGGAACAGACTAAGAAGAGACTGAGTATCACTGAGGGCTGAAAAAAGATAGAAGTACAGGGGATTGGGAGAAAGTGGCTGTTTAGGTAAGACTATATGTAGCTTAGTGCATACACTGCAAATCTGCTGCAGGACATCAGGACTGAGCTTAACCCATTTCCCCATCAGACCTTAAATGACAGTGACAGTCTTTACTCTTAGCTGTGTGTTGAAAGACTCTAGATTTGAATTATAAAAGGATATGGGTGCCTGCATATATGAGAACAAAATGCAGATGTCTCATAGTTGCAAACTGCCTTCCATTTCCACAAAGCACCTGGAAGTTCAGATGTTTAATAAAATTCTCTCTTATTAGTTATACAATCTTAACTTTCCACTAGTAGCTATCTTTACAGGACAATAGTACTATTGTGTGGGAGATAATTCTGGAGTAATATAAGATGATATAAGAACTATTGAGACAGAGTTAATCTAAGCTGTAGATGTTTTGTTCTGCTTTGACATCTAGTTCTCTCAAGATCATGAAAACCCCATCATTTTAAGGAAGGGAAAATAAATCATTTTGCATGAAAAGCGGTCAAACCAATGACACTGTGAAGGGAACCTTAGAAGTAGAATCAAACACCTCAGTCAAATACAATGCATATTCAAGATGTGTTTTGTTAATTTTAAAGAGTCACAATTATTTGTCAGCTTTCATTTGGGAACAATTTTTGCATGGTCTATTCAAACACTCTGTCTCTCTCCAACCATGGTGTTTACACAATTACATTGCTTAATTTTGTGTCTGATGTTGCATACCTTGGTATTCCCCAGAGCGCACTCAGGGAATTGTCTTAAAATGTAATAAACACTTGAAGAAATTTTTCCTTCTCATTAGACTCTGAGGAAGGACTTGCAATAGCTGATGTGTTTGTTAAGCTGCCTTGCTATCTGATGCAGGAAAGGGTTCTTGTGAGTTAGCCACAACACCGAAGTGTTACAGTTTTAACTGAAATATTTCAAACATTTTTGCCAAGTTATCTGATAAATGTTCCTTTTCTAGAAGTAAAGAACTCTGTAATAAGATTCAGTCAAGAACTGCACAAATACACTAGGCTTTTCATTAAGGTGTCCCTGACCATGGCAGGGGTTTTGAAACTAGGTGATCTTTAAGATCCCTTCCAACCCAAACCATTCTGTGAGTTTATGATCTCCCCAGAGGATTGGATGTACATAGAGATCCAAACAGGATCCTGAGTTGATCTCACACGCCATACATATTAGAGAACAAGGGAAAGGAGATTGCCAGGACATAGGATTATCAGCACAAATTCTTGAATTTGATTAGTGTTTATTACATCCAGCTTCTTCTACCTCAATTTCCCACAGAATGTTTCTCTACTGTCTGTTGGCTATTAAAGCAATATATTTTGGGAAAATATAGAAGAACATCTTTCCTTTCCAACCATATGCAACTATCCAAATTAGGAGAGTATCATAATTATATGAATTAAACGTCTCAAAAGGAAACTACCAACTCTATTCATAAATTCATAAACTGGGCTAAGAAAGACAATGCTCCTCCTCAAAAGGGCATTTTCAGTGTTGCAACACTTCCTGCCAGACTCTTCCACAGGAGGGCATAAAGCTGGAATGAAAAAATGGGGGTTCTGAAAGTGAAAAAAAGAGAACTGAGAATAGTAATCAGATGAAGTCACCAAGACACAATGCAAGTATATAGGAGCTGCAACAGCCAGGAAAGTGTAGAGGCAAATAGTTTCTACAAAAGCTCACTTGTCACACTGAGCACCTACATTTCATTTTAGTTGACAGTTCTCTTAAAAAAGAGGAAGGAGAGAAAGTCTTGGGGCAGTAAAAAAGAGCATGCAATCCACAAGCTCCTTTGGGACATGCACCTTGAAAGCCAACTGTCTGTAAATGTCACATTATGCTTAGTTCACCAACCATGCCATGAGAAGCCATATGTGGTGACTATGTTTGGTTTTACAGAATTGCCTCAATAAATAAATATGGAAGTTTTTCTTTTGACAGGCTTTCAATATAGGTTTTGGAAGAGTTGAAACTGGGCAGGGATATACATTTCTATGCAGAGTTTTCCAAAAAGCTTGTCTTTCTTCCCTTCAGTTATTTGCATGCAGCAGGACTGTCATTATAGTAGAATGAAGAAGGTTAAATGAGTTCACTGGGAACCTACAAAGTACATACAGTAATAAACAAATCTGCCACTTGCTACCAGGGACAGAGCATAACTAGTTTTACTACCAGAAGTAATCAGAAAAAACTAACAGAGATGCATCTCATTCTGTTTGCAAAAGCCAACCTTGAAATGACAGGTGCACAGACTTATCCACATATACAGGTAACAATTCAGTAATTTTCTTTCATGCAAAATGTGGTATACAGAAAAACCAGGTGTGGAGTTACTAGTACATAGATAGTAATAACATATTAGTAATAACTTTGCCTTGGGGTGCCAATGGAACACTTAGTGAAGTCACGCAGTTTCTCAGAGGAGTTTATATGCATTTTAAAATATATTACAGAGAAGGATTTAGTATTTGATTCTCAGTGATCAGCTCTTGTTCAGATACAAACTTATCTTTAAGCTCTAGCATTTTTAAGCTGTTCAGGTCATCTTATTGACTGCAAACTGAAATAGCTGATCATATTTTATACCTTCTCTCTCTAATAGGAGCGAACTGTCCACCATGTACAAAAACATCTGCAGTTTTTGTATGTTTAAACAGAGAACATGCTGCCCACTAATTTTTTCCATACAAAAAGGTCAGCTTCTAGTTGGAGATCCCTAGACAGGAGGTTTTATTCATGATCTGTGCTCTGCATGCTTTTAACATCTTTTTCCTAGTTTCACTCTGATCCTTGTGTAACTTTTCAAATTCAGGCTGATCCTTGCCAATGCCTTGAGGTCCGTCAGGCTTCTCCCCAGCTCTAAGCTCTGAGGCCTCTGCCTTTCTCCTTCTGTGGCATGGACGCTGCCTACAAGCTGAGCTCATAGTGCCATAAGCTGGTAGTGGATGGATGGATTGACGGGTGGATGCAGTGCCTTTTCCCCAGGATCTCTGCTGACATTATAAAAACGGCACAATACCTAAGTAGGTCTTAGAGAAATTGGTTACTTCAGAAAAACCTCTTGGCCCATCCAAATATCAACAAAACCCCTCCCAGAGTATGAATTACTTGGTGTTGAATGACATGTTCATGAATGTGTGTAGGCTTTCTTTTTATTTTTTTTCCCTCTGGTGAAAAAATGACTAATCAAGAGGTTATTTCAAGGGCTTACGCCTTTTAGCCCCCTTTATTGCCTCAACAGCTTCTTCTGAGCTCATCATTCAGCTGTGAATGTCCCACACCCATCCTGTACCTAGGGCAGCCAAAACCCCACCTCTTCTGTAGGTGGTGGCTTTATGTTCAGGGGTACAGAGCAAAAAGGTGTTATAATGAATTAATGTCAATCACACCTGAATAGTAGTTGAACTGGAGAAAGTAAGAACATCTGAAACACCCCTTATTCAAGTAGGTGTTTCCTCCTGTTTAAACCTTGCAACTCAGTGAAGAATCTTGAAAAAAATAGTTTCTACTGCTCCAATTTTCTTGAAATCAAAAGATTCTTTATGTTCATTTTCTCAATCTCTAGTATTATGATGTTCTTCTGTTGCCCTCAGAAGCAGTGAGTTGAATCAAGAATTGTAACTCAGAGCCATGCTACTTTAAAGTGAAAAATAAACAAACAAAAAAAAAATCCCACAACTTTTTCTGCTGTTTAGTCAGTAAAGGCAAAGCACAGGTGTGTACTACAGCACTGCAATTCCTGCCAGCTTCCACCAGGACTCGGAACTTTCTCATGTTTCAATAAAACTTCTTTGAAAAGTTTCAAAATTCTTTTCACAGTTAAGTTGAACACAGTACTCTACCTTCTCTTCTAGATGCCTGTGCAGTTGCTATTTCAGCGATTTGTAAGTCGCCGTATCCCATCAATTAATTCTCCACATCTGATACCTACATCTCAAGGGCTCTCATGCTACATCAGTTGATTCTCAACAATCTGTTGCAGAACTTCATTCAAGGTAGGAAGAGTTATCAGAAGAGTCTTTTCTTTCCACAGCCTGTGTACAGATTGCCCAAGAATGCAGCGTTTGTCTTGAGCAGCAAGTTCCCTCTGTGGTCTCCCACGGGGCCAACTGTGTAACAAAGCTCTGAAACACCTTGTTATGAAGACCTCTCTGAAAGCTTAAAGTACTTTGGCCACTTTATTTTGTATTACACTGTAAACTGTCTTTAGAACTATATTTCTTAAATATCCCAGTGTAAATAGTTCTGGAAATGCAGGTCTTTGATGACATGAGGAGTGTCCCACTGATCTGGCATCTCACTCATGCTTGTAGATGCACTTGGGTACGTGAGAAGGACAGCTCATGGAATGACAAATGCTGCCACTTTGGCTCAACAATGACTACAATACAGCCAATTACTGCGTTGTAGATCTGCTGGTATTTCTACTGACATCTGTTCTCTTTGGTGTCACAACCATATTATTTTTAAAACAGTGTTTCCTAAGTTTTGTTCTCAGCACTCTTACTTATCAGATAGACTTTGTATGATTAAAAGAGATATTTTTTGAAAATAGGCCAGTGGTTCACTTCAGGAGAGTGAGAAACAGTGACTTCACAATTCAACAGCACACTATGTTAGCGCTGCTTTTTATGAAGCTTGTCATCCTTCCAAGGGAGCCAGGGATTGCATGCAGAGCACGGGTAGGAACTCAGTGCCCTTACTTACGAAAATGAGGTGTTGCTTAGCTATACCTTTGCTTTGCGTAAGACAAGGGCTCTCCATGGTTTCCAAGCCATACCACCATGACTCTACCATTCTCAGTTCAATCTCCATTCACACACATACTTAAAAATTGGGAGCTTTTCTGAAAATCAAGTTATGAGGTGGTGACAAGTGTTGCTTATTAGATATTAGTTGAATTCAATTTTTTACTGGGAGCTTCTATGATTAGGATCAAATAAATGAGCAAGGGGCTTGTTATTGTTTCTTACAAGTGACTGTGACACAAAGAAATATTCTAGGAAAATCTGAAGCCCACTATGGTGGATTTAGCGTTTCTTTGCCAGCATTCAGCAATGTGGAAAGTTTTAGATAACTGTGTCTTAAAGTCCCACCAGCTCTATCCAGAACCTAAGTAAACAATGCAAATGGAAACTCTGTCAAGACCTGAGTTTGTTCCCCACAGACTGCCTCCAGAGCAGCAGACACCTCAATGTGGATATGCATGAGTTAATCCAGAAAGTTGTATACAAATTATTCACAGAGGGGAAATTTAACTCCATACCAAACTGCCAAAACAGCTATTTATGTTGCAGTAATACCAGAAACCTAACCTAAGGCTGACATCCCATTGAAACTAGTGCAATCACTGCCCCAGGAAAATTACAGACTGTTTTCTAGTCAAAGTATACCAAGGGCATAAAATCAATTAACAAGAGCAAGAATAAAAGCAAAACAAATAGTAATAACATCTGGCTGGCTTTCTTGTACTGCTTTTCATCAGTAGGCCTTACAGGGTCTGGTCCTACATTGTCCCACAGTCCTTAGTGTGTTTTCAGACCAGCCTCTCTAGGGAGATACTGTTATCCTTGGTTTCTATATGGGGAGCTATGACTCAAAGAAGCACTGATATTGCATGTGAGGTAGGGAACTGAACCAGTCTCACTGCTTGTGCACTACATAGTGCTCCCTGGAGAGCTTCCTGCTAGTTGCTTAGCTAATGGAAGGGTATCATGTTGAAGTATCACGGGAGAAATAGGTCCCTGAAAGAGGTTCGAAAAAGGGTAAGAGCTTTATGAATTTCCACATCATTTTATTCCATATACATAACAAACATAGGAGGAAGGAACGAACAAATAAATCTACAATGATAGACAAAATGTCATTATGAAAGTATCAGTCACCACATAGATCCTGGCATTCCACTCCAGACTTCCAAAAAGCTGGTTGGCGCCAGTCAGCTGCAAGAGCTGGTCATTAAAGTAGGTCCTGTGTGACAGCTGAGTAGGCTTCAGTAGTGGGACGTACTTCATGTCACAAAGTTGGACTTAATCTGAGGTCATCTAGCCCATCTCCTTGCCCTGAGCAGAACTACTTGTAATAATGTAATTTTTCATAGATGCATGTTGTCTGTTCCTAACGCTGTCTAATGAGGGTGACTTTGCTCTCCACTAAGGCAGACTACAACAGTTTTTCATTTTCACTGCCATTAGAAAGCAGTCTAATGCTAATAGTGAAGTTGTATCTTGCAGTTTGAGTTCATTACTTCTCACCAACCTAGCTGGGACATGAAGGGCAGATTGCTTGCTTACTTTCACTTCATAGCAGTCTGTTACATATTTGAAGCCTGATAACCTCTCTTCCTCAGTCTTTTTTTAAGGGACTTGGTTTGTTCAGGCTTTTTTCATTCTCTGATGGAAAAAACCCAAACTCTTATCATCTGTTTTCCTTTAAATATTTTCCAGTTCCCACATCTTTTCCTGAATGGAAAACCAAAGTACTCTAGTGCATGAAGGTAAATTCCCAGTAGCAGAGAGCACCTGGTGTTGGCATCAAAACTCTATCTCCCCTTAAACACCAATTCTTCTCCCTCTTCAAAGTGATGCTGCAGGGTGAACCCCCGATGTCCCCAGGGGGCCCAAATACAGTCGGGACTGGCAGTTTTCGAGAGGATTGCCCCAGTGATGGCCATCCCAGATGCAGAAAGGGATGTATTCCCAGTCAGTCGGCGTTCACTCCGTGGTGGGAGACTAGAGCATCCCTTCCAGGGCTGTGGCGTGGGAAGCGCAGCCGGGTTAGGCAGGCAGAGCCCTTGGCTCAGCAGCCCTGCACTCACCGGGGCCCGGTGTCCCTGCCAGCAGCAGCGATAAAATCTGACTCCTGCAGGATTATCTGCCACCTCACCGACCTAATTCTTAAGTCGCCCACCTATGTTATTGCCATTAATTAGCATTTCATCACTAATTTAGGCAATCCTCGTCTCTGACGGGCGCCCTTGCGTTCCTCTCGGGTGCGCTCAGCAACCTAGCGGGGCTGCAATCGCGGCGCGGGGCGTCAGAAACCTCCTTAAACGAACGCTTTTGTGTCTCCCCGCGGTTTCCTCACGCAGCCCTGCCCTGCCCTGCCCTGCCGAGGCGGGAGGCTCCGGCGAGCACGGGCGCCCCGGAGGGAAGGAGGGAAGGAGGGAAGGAGGAAAGGAGGAGAGGGACAAACCCGATCCATCCCACCGCGTCCCGGCCCCTTCCGGCCCCGCGCCCTCTCACCCGGCGGCGGTGGCGCCACAACACGGAAGCGATGGCGGCCGCGGCCGGGGCGGCAGCGGGAGGCGGCGGCGCTGGCGGCTCCCCGTCCTCGGCCCGCCGCCGCCTGCGCATCATCTCCGGCCACCTGCGCGGCTCCCCGCGGCCCGGGCCGCTCGCACCGAGCCCCTGCAAGGCGCAGGGCGCCTCCGGCGCGCCGGCCTCCGGCTCCATCCCCAAGAAGCGGTGGGTGCGGGCCGGGCCGGGCGCGGTCCCGGGGCCCTGGGCGGGCCGGGGGTCTCGGGCCGGGCCGGGGCCGGGGGGGCTGAGGGGTCTCGGACGGGCCGGGGCGGGACCGGGATGATCCCAATCGCCCCTGGGGTGCTGGGGCGGCTCACCCCTGCAGGAAACAGAAGGACGGTGGGCTTCAGCCTGTTTCTGTAGTAAGTGGGTTTGTGTTAAAAATGAAAGCTCGCTCGTGGCCACCTTAATTACTGGAGATGTGATGGGGAAGTTTTGGTTTTGTTCTAATGAGGAATGCAGCACGTGTGAAGAGCAGTGTCTGTGTTCGGGCTCTCGGTCCTTCCCTGTTCACAGTCATGTGAAGCCTTCAGTTGATGTGAGTGCTGTCAGTGTCCTCATACATCAGGCTCTGACTGAAGTTTCTAGGAAATGAATAATTTTAAACATATGAACTGGTTTTTCTGGTTTTTATTGTATGCAGTAGTAAGGAATTTCAGGTCACCTGAAACCAAGAGAAGACAAATAGTCAAATTCTCTAGTTCGTTCTAGGTCTCCTTTTAGCTCTCTGTTTCATTGGCTCTTGGATTTATTTTTCTTCTAGATTTTTAAAAAATTACACAATTATTATACCAAGATACAGTTTCATGTAACTTATTATCACGAGGCCCCCTTTCTTCTGGGATGGGCTTGTATTAATTTTGTGACTTGTTTTTTTTTCTTTTTCCCCCCCCATTTCTCAGATGTGGATTTTCCATGTATACGTAGGCATGCTGTCTTATAAGAGCATTCTAATGTTTAGGTTGTACACAACCTGCTGCTCTCCATCGAGCTGTGGACAGGGACTAGTATGTTAATGCACAGGAGCTGTCCAGAGGCAGATTGGGCAAGCAGCTGATTAGGAGAGTTGTTCCTCCTTTGAGGAAAAAACATTCATTCAGGCCATGCTTTGCTCAACCTTTTCAAGGAAAGAGCAAGGAGCAGCCTGAATTACTCTAACAGGCCATTTGTGGCCTAGGGCCACAAGCTGAACTTGCCTGCTTTGGGAGGACTGGAATGTCATGCACATGTAATCCAGTGTGAACAGCTTTGAAAGCTTTTAGTTCTCACTGAGGGGAATTTGGTGCTCCTGCAGGAGGTGTATCAAACAGTGCTGGTCGCTGGGACAAATGGGTCATTCCAAAGTTGTTGCCTTCCCTACTGAGTTTTTCTTTGGTTTGAAGTAAGGAAGAAATCACTGTTTCTGGAACAGTTTAGCTAGTTTTCAGGGATTTATTTTAAATGGGTTGTTGTGTAATTTCTACAGCCAGTTATTGCATCCATGAAGAGCAGGAGAAACAAGCTTTTGTGAATATGCACGTGACCTGAAGGATATGTTCTTTCTCCATGGAAACACAGGCTTAGGGAACTTAACACCTGTACTTCCACCAGAGATTGACACTGCTCTCCCCTGTTGAGATTTTCTATACGTTCATAGTGGATTACTGTTTTTACTCTAAATAACTTATTTGGACTCAGAATAAAAATGTTGTTGTTTCAAGGAATTTATGATCAAAATGGTACAACTGCTGGATACTTTGCTGTGGAGGCATAAGGGAGGTGCTGGAAAGCTTGGTCTGCACCACAGGTTAAACAGTCTTGTATTTAGAGCCCAGCCTTTTTGTATGTATAGAAAAAAGGAAAACTAAAAGGGAGCTTTATCTCTGTCTTAAGGTTCTGTCTGAACATCTGAGATGTGGTTGAAATATGCTTAAGATGTTGCATGTGAAAATTCTGATACTTAAATATGGCTAGGATATGAAGATCTTGGTTGCGTTTGTGTTTGAAAATAATATCCAGGAATGATGGGGGAGGAAGGCAATTCTGTTGCTTATGCTGATTTGGAGGTGGTAAGTGATGAACACCTGAGTCCTGTCCTAGCTAATCTGGAGTTGTTTTTTGTTTGTGAGACCTGGAAGGCTGATTGAAAAATCTAGTAAAAATAACTGACCTAGAGGTAGTGCATGGCTTTTTTTTCAGCAATATTAGGACTATCTAAACCCAAATGCTGTTTTCTTGCAGTCTTCTGCATGCCGATTCAACTCTTCTCTTGAACTATTACTTTACGTTTTCTTAGCAAAACTACAGCTAAAAGTACCTTAAGCAAAATTTTTGTTCGTTACACCTCTTACATCTTTCATGTAGTGTTTGAAATAGTGGCAGAGCTACAGACACTACTGTAGCAGATTTAGGTGCACTCTCTTCACATTGCATTTCTTCTGCAAAGTTGGCATCTTTCTTTGATGAAGAAAACCCTTTGTAGTACTTTAGGTCTGTGATCGCAAATTTTTCTCTGGCTGCTTTTCTAAGAGTCACTATACAGTGACTTCTGGAAATACGGCTTTCTTGTTGATAGTTTGAAGACCAAACCATTAAGGATCTTATCCAGACATTATTTGTCACCAGCAAGAGAAGGAAGGAGAGTATGTGGAATTGAATGGAAGTTGGTGGGTCTCATCTAACCATTCCTGTTTCCAAATAAAAATGCCTCTGAACAATGCATTTGGAAATTGGTGTGTTTAAAGATGGTAATACACTTTCTACTATAATGCCCAAGAGAGATGTTACTTCTTAGTGGTTGGCATTCCTGGCTTGAATTTAATATTTTAATTGAGTGTTGCAGTGAAAGATGGGGATCATAGCTACACAATGTGTATTGAAGCCTTTACAGGATGATAGACATGCTGAAAAAATTGAGCTGAAAATAACTCTTCCTTGAAATTACTTTTTCTGAACTTTCATGCTATGCTGTTGACTTCTGTTGACTGGTTATTAGTAAGCTTACTTTGCTGGTGAGACTTGAGTGGAAAACTTAACTTCAAAGTAACTCGATATACATGAAGTGTTCAACTTGCACTGCTCTGGAAGCAGGTGCTGCAACTCCCCAGCACACAGCAGAGCCAGAGTAACTGCGAGGTATGCTAGAAAGTAAGAGTGCCCCAGAAGCGGGGCATGCGCTGATGTTGATCTTGCCAAAATACCTTGTATTATAACTTACTCAAGTCAAACTTTCAATAATTTGGTCATTGTTAAAAGAGATAATTGATTTAGTTGAAATGTTGGCTCATTAGCTTGTAGGCTTAAAATTTTTATCTGTCCTGGAGCAAAAGAAAGCAGGACAGGATCTCCTGATTATCCTATCTCTTTGTGTAGAAGCTGCTTTCCTGTGGGATGAAGAGAGGCTTGTGAATAGCTTTTAATTATTATGGGCATACTGTTATCCAGGGTAAACTAAGGTGTAGCCAGCTGACTGCTGTGTACCAACTTCACAGCCAGGTTGTTCGGAGCAATGTGTTAATGTTGCCATACCTTTATAGAGACTCTTGCAATTCTTGCTGTAGTTGCTGCTAATGATTATGACTTTATTAAGCAGCAACATGAATTAATGCCTAAAGAACTGGTGCTACTCGAATTTAACAGGTTGCATCAAAGAGGCTTCATCACTTACTACCAAAAGTCAGACCAATCTTTTATTATAAAGATTTAACTTTTTAGACAACCGTGTTTAAGTAACTCTTGATGCTAAACTGTGTCCTGGTATAGCTGAGTTCTGACCTTAAGGTGGTGGACACTTAGGGCAAAGAAGGAAAGGGCTGGTGCCACTACAGAGTCTTAAGAAATCAGAAGACTGAGAAATCAAAAGAGCCTGTTGCACTGGGAAAGGTGTCACAGTTCACAAGAGGTTCTGTGATTGCATCAAAGCAGTTAATTGTTAGTTGAGGTTAATACTTGAAGTAGAGGAACAGATAAAGGAGATTCTCATATGAAAGCATTAACCTGATAAAAAAGTGTCATAATCTGATGGCAAGTGTGACTTCATAGGCAACAGCAATTCCTGTTTGACATCTAGGTCCGAGTACGTGCAAGTCAGGCAGATGAAATGTAAGAAATCTGAAAAAAATTAAATAATACAATATTTATGGTAACATCATTTGATACCAACTAAGCCAAAATGAATATATTCATTAGCTAGATTTTATTAGTAAAAAACTTATATAGAAGTGTAAAGTATTTTTAATATAAAAAGTTCAATACAGACTATTATATAAAAGCAAATGGCAGATTATGGCAAAAACCTGAAAGAACTTTGTAGATCAGCTTCTCGATATCTACTGAGATCTGAACTGTTACATACAAGAAAATGGATATGCATATGTATCTGTTTACATTAACTTGATGTGTTTATTTAAACTGAATAGAATTAGAATAATCTGTTAATGAAATAGACTAGAGTAATTACTTGGACTGGAAGCTACTTTGAGTGAAGTAAGGAGATCAGTAGTGTAAGATGTTGCAGCCAGCTAGACTTTCTTGAATTGTTATTTTTTTGTAGAAAACAAATAATATGGAGTGTTAGAAATCAGTCCTAGGCAGGATGTGATTGACAAGCATAATGCCTTTGCAGTGTTGTTATATCCAAAAGTGGGCTGGTGAAGGTCAAAAAGTTTTCTTCAGCAGTTATCTCATATATGCTAAAAAATCCTCTATGGAATAGGTAAAACCATGTTGTCCAGGAACTGAACTTATTTTGCTTTCACAGATAAATGGCAGACAATTGATTCCTTCATTATGTTGTTTCTTTTAAGACAGCAAAGCAGATTTTCTAGTTTTGTAAGCTTTCAGGAAATACTTCTCAAAGGACTGATTTCTAGTGTTTGACAAATCTTATTTATTGTCTGGAAGTAGCCATGTGTATGCATTTTTGTAGTAGAGCAGTTTCTTCAAAGATAAAAATGAAGCTGGTGTTAACTGAAGTAGTAGGTGGAATAGAGAGAACTTCTAGTAAAGTATTCTGTTGCATAAGAATCATCATTTGGCTAAGTGTGTACTGAGAAGCATGCTTATAATGTCTTGGTTTTCCTCAATCTTTAATTTGCCCTAATTGACTTAAGCTTTCTATGAAAGAACAATAGAGAAATACCAATTTCCTTATTCCTTGGGGCTTTGTTCATTACAAAGTGGTGAAATGAAGAATAATGAAATAGTAAAGGCTAGGAATGTGTGTAAGGAAAGTGAACACTTGTTTTGTCAAAATATATTTTAAAAAGCACACTGCTTTTGAGTACCTAAGCCCTTGAAGTCTTATGCCTAAAATCTTGTTGCCTGCGTTTGCTGCTTACTGTAGATTTAAACTGTAAATATCAATATGGGTTTGTGTTGTCATATCAGATACTCAGCAGAGTAACAGCCTGAATCAGTGTATGTGCAGCTGCAGATGCTTAGCTGAAAGTGTGGGCTATGGGTTATAAAACAGATGTTATTTGACTTCAGACTTAAAAATGATTATTTTAGATTTTCTTCAGGGGAAGATCCTCCAAGAGGGCGAAAGTATAAGATTGACAGCATGGCTTTCTCCTCCAGATAAATGATGCTTTTACGAAGCAGTTCTTGAGGCATTCCTTGGGCTGCAGTCTCTTTTTTTATTCCAAGCACCTGATACAAATTTACTATTGACTTCAGAAACACTCTGTAGTGTTGTTTACTTGGTTTAGACCTGTGACTGTATAACCCTAAGAGAGGGACTGCTCCAGAGGAGAGGGAGAGTGCTCTGGTATCCCCTGTGGAAAGGGTTCTGAATTTCCAGCTGGTAGGCTGAGTTGGTAACCCAAAGTCCAGCTGAGAGGGGCTTTGAGGAGTTGCTCTTTGGGTAATGTCTTCTTGTAACACCTTATGACCATACTACTGCCTCTGTATGACTGCACCCATGCACTGAGTTTTGCAAAAACTCTACAACCTGCAACAGTTTGTTCCATTAGGCAAATACTGGTGCTTAAATCCATATGGTAGCCCCTAAAACTACCACTTTAATTTCCAAGAATTGCTGGTTCTTGCATCATCCAACAGAAGTGCCTGTATTTTATGTATATATAATTTTAATGCTAAGAATCCACTGGTGATTGAATTGAAAGTGTTGGCGGTTATCATGGGGAAACTGATGTGAGCATCTTGGCTTTGCTCCACCTGGGTTGCATTTATCCAGGAAGGTTCAACTGCATTTTCATCTTGCTTCTCTGAGAAGATGTGGATACCTGTGGGAGACCCTGTGCTTGTCCTTCAGTTTCCTAGGGAGAGACAAGAACTTTTTGCCTTCTGTTTCTTATTACATTGTCAAATTACAGTTTTAATTTCCAAATGTGAGGTGGAAAGACAAAAAATGTAGAGCAGGTGTGTGTTACAGTGTATTTTCCTTACTTGAAGGGGCTGAGTAGTGAGACAGACCTAGGGAAGAGCAACATAAACGCCTGCTTTGTCTTGCAGAGCTGCTTGCACCTCTTCTGAATAATATGTCAACTAATACGTAACACTCTTCCAAAAAGTTCATTGCATTACATGAATATGACACTATTATTGCCTCAGTAGTCATGAAGGCTTAGAGATCTCATCTAGATGTCTCCTGCTTTCCTCTGTGCTGAAGGTAATTCTTTCAAGTCTTGAGGTTCACCAGCTCTTACCTGTGAAGGGCATACCTTTCAAATGCTGTGCAAGAAGGTCTGAACCACTTGGCCTTCCCACAGTGTGTCAATTGCAAATCAGAGCTGACTGATCAGCATTTGTTTTAAAATCTGGTCTTTTTAGGCTTCTTTCTTTTAGGGAGCCACATGCAGTATTTCCTCTGACTTGTTTTTAGTGTGTAGGCACGAAGTGCTAGAAACTGCAGGAAGTGAATCAAACCACGGTTCTTAAGCTGACAGTACTCTGGAGTGGTGGAACAAAAGAAAGAATAAATGTAAGATGACTCGTTCATAAAACGGCCCTTCCTGTTTCCAGATAGAAACCTAAGACTTGCTCAGTGTAGTTTTGAATACAAAAATTAAATGCTTAAGTTTTTTGTTCTGGTGTTTACCTGTCACAGAATATAATACTGCCTGTTGTGTGAGGTACCGTGAAATCTCCTGACTTTGTATTATGAGGTAGCCAAGACATTTTAGAGTCAGCTATTCTTGTACAAACATGCAAACTGTTATTTTAGATTTTAATTAAATTATTGTCATCACACAAATACCCGGATCTATGTTGTCTGGCAGAGTAAACCTTTGTGTACTTACTTTATTCAGAAATAGTTCAACCTGAAAATAAACTCTTAGGAGTCAAAACTCCTAAACTCTGTACTGTATTTTAAAGCCTGATAGAAGTGCCAGGTAGTTTAACACCAACATAGGAAATTAGGCCTTTAAAAAAGGCAAACAGCTGGGAATGCAGTCAGCTTAGCAGAAAGACCTTGTATCTGGGTCTGCCTTTGGTCCCTTAATTAATAGCACCTCCCCATGATTTTGTGGGAAGTGTCTGTCTGTGCCAACATCAGGACTACTGATAGTTTCAAACCTCTGCTTTATCCGTTTATCTCATATTACCAGTTTCTTTAGGGCCTGGCCTTTTGTGTCTCAAGTTTTGCAGCTATTTTCTCTAGCCTGTTTCATGCACCGTACTTGTCATGTTTATTTTGGCACTGCTTTGCAAGAGTACTTCTCACTCTGAATTAGGGGGAGGCTGTTTGAGCCTTCCTCAAATTTTGCTTATTAATATCAAGTCTGTTCTGACTTTACAGAATTCAACAAACTACAGAGATGAGGTATATAGAAATACTACATTTAGTCAGCAGAGGGAGAAATTTTACCTTGAAGAAGACTGCAGGGATGGGCATTTCAGTGGAATATTTAGTTTAAAAAGATAAAATAAATGCCAGTTGAGTTGGCCAGTTCTGTGTCAGCTTGTTCTCAGCTGGGAACAGCTCCACTGTGTATGACTTAGTATCTTTGTGGGATTTGTATAAATATATGCAGTACTTATAAATATGTAGAAATAAGTGTATAAGTAGATAAGTCTGTGTAACATGTTTTAAGGACCCTTTTTGATAATCTGTAATGTCAGCACTATAGCACAAGGCATTCCCATGCAATGGAACATGAGCGGATCCTTGCCCTTTCCTGAGTGAACTCTACATGTGTAAAAATCATATATTTGGAGAGAGGAGGCAACCAGAGGGGCTTTTGTATCTGGACAGCTGTCTGCTCAAGCAGTTTAATTTTGGCTGAAATTTTAAAATAATTTCCTCAGTATGGAAGAGCAACATAGACTGCCTGTTTCACAAAACTGTATAGAGCTGTTTTGGTACTCAGTACTGGTAAAGTTTGCTTTTTTTTTTTGTCAAAGGCTTGTTGAAATGTGCAATTCAAACAATTGTAATACATGACCATGGCTTTTTTACATTTGACTAATTGAAACCTTGCATAAAGGCAGTTCGAAGAAACTGGATTTTGTTGAAGCCAAGTGTGTTTAATTACAACACTGACAGTATGACAGCAGCCTGTGTTAATATTACCTTTATAATGAAGGCCTTTAGTGATCAATCATCACACAGTTGTCTTGTGTGCAATGCTGGTGCTGGAAGTGACTTGAGGCAATGTTTTTTTCTCTGAATCACAAGGTCTTTTTGAAATGGTCACACCTGATTATCTTACTCTTGTATTACACAGTCAAAGAGCAAGTACATTCACTGTATATAGAGGAGGAAGGTAATTGATCTGTTGTCAGCCTTCTTTGAGATGCATTTCTATTAACTAAAATGCAATTTTTAGGTTGGTAATTTCATTTGTAATGTAAATAAATGGCGAGCTTTTAAAGCAAAGTTACATTAGTGTGTAATTACTCTTAGTATATTTCTTACGTCTTAAATATGTTTACACTGATACACTTCTGATGACTTTATCATAATTAAGAGATCCTCTGTTATGGTTGTGCTTAAATTTTTTCAATTTTCTGCTTGTTTTTTGGTAGTTTTTATATATTCACTTTCTTACAGTATCTCATTCAGGTCATATTTGATATGTTATTCCTGCAGTGCTTGGGGTTTGGTTGGTTTTGACTTTCCAAAATACGTTTTCAATACAAATGTGTCTCAAAGTGCCTCATCAACTTTATGTTAAGAATGCAGTGGGATTGCAGCAATGATAGCATATAGCTAAAATTGTAATTCTCTGTCAAGAAAATATATTTAAATACTAAATGTCTTCTTGATTCTGGAAATATTTGGATGTTACCTATTTGTGTGTTAGTACTTACATATAGACTTAAAACCTAGCATCTTTCAAATGTTACTGTTGTAAATTGGAGAATATCACTGTATTACCAGTTGTTTATTCCTTTCTCTCTACACAGAAGAGACATAAACAAATAAAAAATAATTCCGTCACAACAGCCCCAGGCAGCACTACAGGCTGGGGGAAGAGTGGCTGGAAAGCTGCCCAGTGAAAAAGGAACTGGGAGTGCTGGTCAGCAGCGGGCTGGATATGAGCCAGTGTGTGCCCAGGTGGCCAAGGCCAGTGGCATCCTGGCCAGTATCAGGAATAGTGTGGCCAGCAGGACTAAGGAAGTGATTGTCCCCCTCTACTCAGCACTGGTGAGGCCACACCTCGAATCCTGTGTCCAGTTCTGAGCCCCTCACTTCCAGAAGGACATAGAGGTGCTAGAGCATGTCCAGAGAAGAGCAACTGATCTGGTGAAGAGTCTGGAGAGAAAGTCCTATGAGGAGCTGCTGAGGGAGCTGGGGTTGTTTAGCCTGGAGAAAAGAAGGCTGACAGGGACCTTTTCATCTCTACAACTACGTGAAAGGAGGTTGTAGCCAGGCAGGGGGCAGCCTCCTCTCCCAGACAACTAGCAACAGGACAAGAGAAACTGGCTTCAGGCTATACCAGGGGAAGTTCAGATTGGACATCAGGGAGAATTTCTTCACTTAAAGTGTAGTCATACATTGGGACAGGCTGCCCAGGGAAGTGGTGGAGTCGCCATCCCTGGAACTGTTCAAGAAACTACTGGATATGGCACTTATTACTGTGCTTGGTGGTGTTTGCTTAAAGGTTGGACTTGATGATCTTGGAGGTATTTTCCAACCTTAATGATTCTATACAGTGTGCAATGACTTAAGCTGGTGGTTGTTTTTGTAGAGTTTCTGGTCTTTCAAGTCATAGAATGCAATCTGAAGAAGTAATGGTTGTGGCTTCAGAATTTCTTTAAGCTATGCACTTTTTATATGTATG
Organism: Acropternis orthonyx; assembly: GCA_035583155.1. Classification (NCBI taxonomy): domain Eukaryota; kingdom Metazoa; phylum Chordata; class Aves; order Passeriformes; family Rhinocryptidae; genus Acropternis; species Acropternis orthonyx. Next base: position 23,104,284 of record JAWWEU010000163.1, read on the forward strand.
TGATTTCCTGAATTGCTGTCTGATAAGACTTTTTTTTTCCAAATTTTGGATCTGCAGTATGCTAATATTCTGCCTTGCATATTTTTCTCCCTTTAAGGCAAGAACTTTTGAAGTGGAATGGATGGGGATATAATGACTCCAAATTCATTTTCAATAAGAAGGGTCAAGCAGAATTCACAGGAAAAAGGTAAGTTGAAAATTTATGTAACTAAAGTATCTTATTTAGTAGTTTTATTGAATAGAGTTTAAAAGCTGCACAGTACAGTTAATCCAAAGAAGGCAAAAAATTGCTTGATCTTATAGAATTAGTTCTGCATGTAACAGGTTTATTGAAGTCTATACAGTAGTCTAACATAGTAAATAGACTGTGTGGATTATTGAAAGGTTTATTACAAGTGTTTTAAAGACAAATCAGTGTGAGTCTTCTTGGTAACTTTGATATTATCTGTGCATTAAGCTTTTCTTAGAGAATGAAATCAGGCTGAGAATCTGCACCATGCTCTAAAACTTCAGATAACGTGTAGCAGGACAACGTAGTTTTGAGAATCTCTCGAGCATCAGCTAGTTGCTTTATTAAACTTCCTATCTGTTATGGGTTTCTTAGCCATTGTATATGGAGCTACTTCATTCTCTGAACTTAAAAATAAAAACTGCTCTTCAGTTATATGTTCTGTAGTGGCACCACTTCTGATTAATTACCCACTAACCCTTTGTACAGCAAGGTTGTTTTTCTGAGAAATATATTTTTTGAGAAATGGCATTAAAATTAAGGATCTCTTGAGGATTTCTTAATTTTGTTCCAGTGGAATTTAAACCTGTCACTTGACATCTGTTTTTTGGGATTTTTTTCTGCCTGAGTGGAAAGTAATCTTGCAGTCTCTTTCCTTGTTTAAAAAATACACTTTCCATAAGAGTGGAGAAAAAAGAAGGAGGAAGAGAAATTAGTTTGAAGTAAGTATTCTCCTTCATAAAAATTCCTTCCCGGTCTTTGAGTTTGTGTAAAGTAGCATGAATTAGTTTGCATTAAAGCTGCATAAACCTAACTGGGATGTTGAACACTTCAGTTGTTAATTTCTTGATTTTCAAGCCCAAATTAAAGTGCAAAGCCTTCTGTTAGGCAGCTCACTATAGAATATTTAGGGAGATGCTGCACAGAAAATCAAAACACACTACATAGAATAAAGAAAGCTAGAAAGCATCAAGGCTGCTCAACTGCCATGTGACTGTTGAGTACCAATCACTGTTCTAGAATGGGAGGAGGATGGTGGGTTTTTTCCTCTCATCTGCATTCTGTCTCTCTAACTGAGACATAATATTAGAAATGCCTTGTTGGGCCACACCAGTATAGTTTCTATAGAATGGTTTGTCACAGTGGCAAAAGAAGAGTGTTCGAAGTGAAAATAGGAGAATAGGCATCTTGCAGAGGTGTTGTAGGTGCCTCATCCTTTCAGTACCCACTTACAGATCTGTTGTCTATAAATTTTTTTAATGACCTTAAGTCTACTCATGCTGTCTGCCTCTACATTATCCCATAGCAGCAAGTTCCAAGTTGCAGTTGTAAAGTACTTGTGTTTTGAACGAAGGGTACCTTACTGTGTTACAGGAGTAGGTGAATGATAGTTCTTCAGCCTATCTACTGTGTTACTGATTATATAAGACTCAATCATCCCCTCTCTTGCACTTTTTCTCCATGCTTGAGGAGTCCTGGGCCCTTTAGTGTCTGCTTGTAAGGCCCCTTGGTCTTTACAGTTGCTGTTCTCTGCACCCTCTCTAGCTCCGCTAGATCTTTCTGGAGATAGGGACAAAAACTGGGTGTGCAGCACTCAAGGTGTGGATACACCAGTGTTCTACAGAGCAGCAAAAAGAGATGAACTGTCTTCTTTCTTATACTGCCGAGTTGATCCATAGCACTGTTGGCTGCTGTTGTATGTTGTTGGTGAAGATACCATGATTTTTTTCTATACTGACTGCTGGCGTGATTCTGCAAAATATGCAAGTAATGCTATTTTTTTTTATTTTTATTTTTTCTTTTGCAATTACCTTACCTTCCATCTTCTTTTGTCTGTTTACGTTTTTTAAGGTCCTGAGTTTCTGTCAGGGTAGTATTTGTCTCTCCAGAAGACCTTAACATTATTTGCCTAGTTGGAGAGTCCACTGATGAATTCAGATGGCTGACGAAGGCATTAAGTAGAGCTGGTTCCAGTACCAGTGTGTGGCAAGCTGCACTCCTGAGTCTCTCTGGACAACGATCAAGAAACCCTGCCTTTTCCTTCTTAGCTTAACCTTATCTTATCCTTCAGCTTGGAGAAGAAGTTTTTCTTCACTACTGTAGCAATGTATTTTCATAAATAACTTTTGGGTTGAACACCTGTGGAAGTATAAAGAAATGTGGAATTTCATGTTCATTATAACCCCTTTATTCACTTTCTGTTTTTACACCCTGATAGAACTCCAAGGATTAGTGAAACAAGATTTCCCTTTATGGAAGCCCTGTTGACTTTCCCTACAGATTATGGTTTTCCATGTGTCAAATAATCTTTTTATTACAGACTCTGCCACCTCACCGGGATAGAGGATACTTCCTAGGCTGAGCAACTAAACCTGTTTTGGAGCATGTCTGTGGTGGGAGGAAGGTCTTTTGGAGGGCTTCCTCCACCATCAGCATATACATACAAAGCTTGCTTCCTGAGCAATCATGCACTGCACTCTGTGCAGTATACTCACTAATTCCTTCTATGCTGTGACTTGTGTCTGTGTCTTGACTTACAAGTTTTGGGGCTTCTGATAGCTTTAATTTGTCCTTTGAATAAGTGACTAAGGTGACCCTTGCAAACTAGCTATAGTGGTAGGTTGGCAATGCCAAAAAGTAGGTCTGAAGAAGAAAACACACCAAGCTTACCTGGGTCTCTACTTTCATTGCAAATTCTCAGTGCAAATGCATTAAGCTTTCGTTGCTTATTGCACTTTCCTTTACATAGAATTCATGTAACCTTCATATAGGTATGATTAAACAGTAAGAGGTGTTACAGGAGGAGTGACTGAATCCTGTCTTCCATGCTGAAGAGTCCAGCTTGAGTTAAGGTTGTAGCCTTTTATCTCTAGGAATGGAGTAGGGGGTTTTGTGAGTAGAAGCACTGGGGCATAGCTGAGATGAGGAAACAAAAGGAATTGATCTTTCTGTGTAATAGGTTACTCAGCTGTAGGGTTGGTTGAAGGACAGCATCGTAACTGAATTAATTAGTGACTGAATAATCTTAGAGGGAAGACCCATTAGGCCTAATAGAGTGACCGAGGAGAAAACTATAGTAAGGATTCTCAGCTGCTGAAAGCTCTTAATCACAAAGAAGGATTTTTTCTTTTCTTCTCTAAGAATATTTGTGCATATGTAAACATGCACAAGGTGTGTATATGTATACAATTAACAGCAGTAGTTTCTAGTGGTTTTAAGGGTGTCCCCGGCCTTATGTGTTGTCACATGTGGTGCATATGGTCAACAAGCAGCTCCTCTGTCCCTTGTCTACGTCTGCATTTGTCACGTGGCTAAGCTCTTGCCAAAGGGTTTGTGCCAGAAATAATTTCACATTGCTTGATTGATTCTGATGCATTTTGATGATGAAAGAAGAATCTCTAATACTGTTTGGGTTTTTTTCATGAAAACATAAAGTGTACTGAAATCTGTCTGAGACTGCAGTGTACATTGCAGTGTGTCTGTACACATGTGTTCTCTCTTTGTAACTGGCATGTAAATTGTGGCACTGCTTTCTACACTACTGAAAGGGAGAGACCTTTCTTAAGAGTGGTGGGGGTGGGATATCTGTAAAACCTTATGTCACAATTCCCAAAGAAAAGTGATACCTAGGATGCTGGCAACCGATTTGATTCTGTGGGAAGTACAGAACAGTTCAATGAAGTGTGCAGTTGCATGAAAAGTAAATGTGCAGAAACTTTGCAGGCTTGTAGGTAAAGAATTTGATTTAAAACTTCTGTTTGTGCATACATAGAATTGAAAGAAGTGTATCTAACATACATTCCTTTAATTTAAAATGACCCTATGTAATATTGACTTTTCAGGTACAGATTAGGTGGTATGGTATTACCAACTTTTAAGGAATGGATAGAAAAAACCTTTGGAGCAAGTCTGGAGCACAAAACTACCTCTAGAGTAAGTAAATAGCTGAACCAGTTCCTTTGAACATCAGACTTGGTGATAATCAAGACCACAGTGTTAAAGATGATTCAGCTGTTGCACATAATTAGTTAAAATATAGTGTATTAATACCTCCAAGTTTTTGAAAAAATTATGTGTTGTAGAATTACTATGTGAAACCTTTCATGCCTTAGCATGACTTGTGGTTTCAGGATAACTGGTAGTACATTTATTGGAATGAAAGTTTGCAACACAGGGAAGTTTTTTGTCCTTGCTTGTAACTTGCATTTCAAGACTGTAGAAACTGTTAGCCTAGAGGGAATTGTTTATGCAACATCAATGTTGTTCATGATAACAAAGACAGAAGATACAGGGAAGGTAAATGGTGATGTGTTTTCACTGTATTAAAAGAGGTTCAAGTTCTTATTTGACAGTAATTTTTTTTTACATGCCCAGGCTGAAAACCAGCTACCAGAATACTCAAGATTGAACTGAATGTTTCAGAAAAATAACACATTGTGAATGTTCTGGGTTTTGTACATCATACATATTTTGCTTTTTAGAAATAGTAGCTTATGTTAGAGTCAGGAGGCCTGACTCCTGTAATATTAGAATTCCTTTGAAACTTCAGGTTGCTGACTAGGCAGTTGCTTATGCAGCATTGGAAGCAGGCTGTGCCTGTACTGTGACTGTAGCAACCCTGCTTTGGGAGTACCCATTTCTTGGGGGAGTTCAAGATTACCTGCTTCAAAGAAAATGTAATCTCCTAGGGCCCGAATACCTGAACGTTTCTTCAGTCTTCTATTCATCAAGACATTCTTTCATCTGCTCTGACTTACAGGATCTCCATCTGCCAATATATTTTGAAAAAATTCATCTTGATGTGTTTTTGTTCACTTGGGTTGGTCTTAACTGGCAGCTCCTTTAACTTGCTGTGAACAGAGGTCTTGAAAACTGTTGTTCCCTTTCTACATGTAGAGAAAGTATAGATAAAAGTAGAGTTGAAGGACAAGTACAGATTTTTGAGTAATACCCTGATTCCATAGTACACCCCTGGGATATCTGCCAGCAGTGTTGAATGCATTTTTGTTATGTTGTACCCCTCTGGTTCTGATGGTCGTGTGATCTGAAACAGACTGACTACCTTGACATGGAATAGGACTCTTTGAAGACTCCGATACACATCTGGACTTCTCAAAGCAAGTCTCAAGTACTGCTGCAAGTCCCTTAGTTTCCTGTCTGTCGTAGCTCCTAGTTTGTATTTCAGTTTGTCATGCTGGGTCGGGTATTTGCCTTCTACTATCATCCAAGTATGAAGAAACTCGGATATAGGAACAGCAGTAGGAAAGGGATTCCTTGGTTCATTTGTCTCTTTCTCTTCCTGCCTCTCTCCTGTAAGGTTGGAGGGTTCCCTGTTGCGTGTGACTTTTCTGTTTAATTAAGCAACAGTAAATGCACCTGTTTCTGTGATGCTCAAGGCTGTTGATGTTTTTTCTTTTTTCAGACCAGACCTAACACATCAAGAAGTTTAGACCTAGGTCATGTAGGCTTCCTGTCTAGCCTTTCAGTGCACAAATCTTAAAATATTTCATTCCCATAAGAATAAATAAAGATTTTTTTTGTCATTGTGTGTCAGATTTTTATAGGTAAATACTAACTTTTTAATCTTGAAGGTAAAAACTAAAGGATTAAAAAACTTGTGGAAGAGTTAAAAATCAAAATATTTAAAAACATCTGCAAGGAATTGTTACAGCTTTAAGTAGTTTATGTGCCACTTACAGAGAACAAAGATTTTCAAGCATGTGGCATTCAACTTGAGATGATAGGAAGTAGTTCTGTCTATGGAAATCCATGAAGAAACAAAAGTTTGAAATATGAAATGTAAGCACAGCTGTAAATGATTTTTCTTAAAAGAAATTATTTTAAGGTCTTTATTTGGTACCTCTTTGTTTGTTTCTCCTGTTTCCCAAGTTCCTATTGAAGCTCTGTTCCTTGGGCTAGCAAACAGCACTGCATGAACGTGCATTAATAGCAGAACAGTAAGAGCAGCAATCCAACAAGACGTGACTTCCTTTGTGCTTACTGTGACTGGCTCCTAAAATAATGATCTCTCACTAGTGGTGTGCCTCTCACCCAACAACACAATTTCAACTTCTGTGTTTTTAGGTGACAGGGTGAATATATTGGAGAGAAAAGCCTTTTTCTCAGCTGACACCTTATTTCAATAAATACAATATTATCCTTAAAGCCAGTCAGAATGGCACATGTCCTCATTCAGAAGTCCAGTCATTCTTAAAACTGTATTTTCACTATGTCATGTGTCCCATATGAAAATTCTAAACCAAACGTTTGGCTATCCTTTTGTTAGCTATCCGTAATGAACATCTCATGCAGCTATTTCTTTCTGAATTATTATTGTGAATACTCTTAGTTTCTTCATAACCTTATATAGTTTCTTGTAGGATGGACACTGGTAAGCAAGTTCCATCAACATAGATCTTTAAATTATCTGAAGACTTCCCTGTGGAAGTATAAATGTCCTTCAGCTCTCACAGCTTTGAGACTCAGCCCATTCAGAATAGACATCTGCTGTTGTGACAGATGGGGGACTATTAGTCTCTAATTTCCTTGCTGTGTTACCTTGTTAACTGGCACTATCTTCTAAGATGTTATCTTAAGACATATTGGCAAAAAGTATCAGCTGTTCTGGAGGTTAAGCAGAGCAAAGAGAGGCAAAACTCTGTTTCAGGAATGAAAACCTAGTTATATAAGTACACTTTTTGTAGAGGACAAATTCTAGAAGATGGGAGAAAAGTGAAGTCCATTTTGTTATTCTGTCTTTGAACTTGTCAAGAAGCATAGGTAAGGTTTGTCAAAGAAATGTCTAAGTTTCTTTGACTATGTGGAACATTAGTGCAAAGTACTTCTTGGTGGTGGTGCTGTAAGCAAGCTCTTTGCGGCATCACTAGGCAGCCTGGAGTCTTTCCTGAGAGCTCTGTCAAAAAGGTGCAAGCATGTTCTTCTCTTTGGGTCAATGTCAGTTAATTTGCTAGTAAGGCTTTCATGGCAGAAATATGAAAGCACTGCACTCTCTTAGCTAATTTCTATGCAACTCCTGATTTGTAAAACTGTATTTAAAATAAAAGGGATGTTGGCAAAAAAATCTCCAGTTCTGCTCTCAGACTTGACAGACTTTGTTAATATCAAGTAAGTTTCTTTTGAAATAGGACTAGAAGTGAAGAAGTTAGATTTTAGTCATAAGACAAGTTTTTTATATAATTAAAGAACTCTTTAATTAGAGGACATTTGTTAAGACATATTCCTTTAGGGAGATTACCCATATTTGCTCCATTTTTAAGGAGAAAAAGCATGGGTTTTTTGGAACCTTCAAAGCACAGAACAGTATTACACTTAATATCTACAAAGACTTTTTTATTTTTTTTTCCCAATTGGATCATGTAAATTCTCATTTTTGAGTGGATTTAAAAAGTTGATACATGAACTAGATTTTCATGTACCCAATAATGTAAAGTGGACTTCAGAAAGGAGAGTTAAGTGGCTAGGTCTGCACTTTGAGAAACTGTAAGAGTACTAGATAAGACATCTTTCAGAAGGACCTGGAAGAATAGGTCATTAAAAACCTTAAGCAGGGGTTCTCCCTCTGGACTTGCAGAACCTTGATTCACGGCCTGTTGGTAAGTCAAAATGTCCTGTGTAGCTTCTTTGAAAGAAAAACTTTTTTCCAAGGTGTTGATCAGGTCTCCTGCCTGGAGGCTTTCTGGAAACACCTACATGTTTGTGACTCAACACGGATTTTATGAACTTTCTTAGGGGTGAAGTTTACTTAAAGCATGCCAGTTATGTGCTATCAGTCACACTTAGCTGTGCCTTGCACTGGACTTCTGAATAGGCTTTGGTCCAATTTGGATATAACTTCCAGTACATGACAGGAGACGGGAAAGGGGGTTAGTGAAAACAGAACTCAGTAAAAGAACTTGTGGAGCTGTAGTTTAGTAAGTATTTTAGTATCTTGGGAAATCTTAAAAAAGGTATTTTGTTCAGACTGCACTCATAAGATAGTGTATTTCTCCAAATTTATCAGGAGGAAGAAAGATCAGAATGTGCTACTGAAATAAAACTTTCTGTGTGCATACGGTCAGCTGAGTACTGGGTAGGATAAGTTGGATTGGTCGTTGAAGATGTGGAGGAGAACTGATTTCTTTCTAATCTGGAATAGTTGTGTTTGGGTATCAGCATTAGCCTGTTTGTATTATTTATGTTATACAGAAATGCGGTAAGAGTGAACTTACCTTTAATGAACTTATTTTCTTGTGTTGCAGGCATCCTTAAATGTTAATGATGTACCTCCATCCATTGTAAATGAAGAATTTCTTCAGGATCTTAGAGCCACTAAAATCTCATATTCCCAGGATGCAGAAGATAGGGTATTCAGAGCTCATGGTAAGAGAACTTCATTTATGTAACTATGCTGCTTTCGATGCTTCTTTGTTTGAACTTGTTAATTTAGTGTTTGTGTTTCAGGTCACTGCCTACATGAGATATTTGTACTCAGGGAAGGAATGTTTAAGCGAATTCCTGATATAGTTGTATGGCCTGGTAAGTTTCAATTGTCTTATCCTCCCTTCTGATGTGCGAGGCCATTGTTTGCTAAAGTCTTGTACTTTGTAGTCATGGGAAAGTTGTCTCGATTCACTGACTTCACTCATCTTTACAGAAACTGAAGGAGTTTTCTCATTAATGGTAATCATGATTGTTTAACATCTGGACTTCAAGTTGTCTGTGAAATCCCATAATTTTATGGGGAATTCAAATTTATTATTAAATATAGCTGAAGCTTCTGTTGAATTCATGAATTCTGTGGAACAGATGAATTCATGACTTAAGTAATCACAGTGTAACGTGAACTTGTATGTTCACCAAGAGTAGCTGTCTAAATGGCAGTCTAAATTTTGGATTTTAAAGGCATACATGATGTTAGAAGGGTAGTGAAATGTTTGTATTAAAGAGCTTTGTTTTATGACATGCTGTACTTCAGTAAAAATTCCTATCAGAATACTTTACAAAGGATCATTGACTTGAAAAAAGAGCAGTGCAATCTGAATATAATTTAGGCCCACTTTAAGTAGAGTAATAACTAATGCTGTTGCAGATAATCTGTAGCAGAAAATGTGCTTGTTTCTGTCTAGTAGAAGAGTCATGTGTCTCTGATCACTAGGAACTACTTCAGGTGCCATTCTTCAGTAGTGAAGCAAAAGATCATTTGAGCTCAGTACCTGTCAGTTTCTGTTCAGCTGTATGAATCCAATTCTTTTCTTATCTTTTAAAACTTTGATAGCTGCACTGCATTAAAAACCCAAAAAATTCTTGTAAGAACTTAGTCCTAGCTCAGTTTCACGTCCTTTATTTAGAGTTAAAAAACACATATGGGAAGTATACAAAGATACAATTCACTACTTGAGGGCAGGTACTTACGTGACAGCACTGGGGACTATGAACAGTACTTACCACAGCTTGTATTTTGTGTAGCTCCAAAAGCAGATGAAACAAAATGATTGATTACCTTTATTTAAAACTGCTCTATGTGGCAAGAGTGAAGTAGCCAGAGTTTGGAAACTATTTAGTCCTGCTTATTCTCTGCTATTTACACCAACTCACATACATGCTGTATTTGATCTCTTTTTGATCCTTTTACTTGTCTGCACACAAGCATTTCTGCCTCTTTGACCAGATAAAGAATGCATTCTGAAGAACTAAATTTCACCAGCCACTCCACTTCTGAAACTGAACATCAGCCAGGAAGAAAAAGCTGTGTTGCCCAGCTCTCAGAAGAGACTTATTTCTTGCTTAAAATAAAATAGACAGCCTATTTTCGATAAAAGCTTTAATCTTAATTTGTTCTCCAAGGTACCTAGATGAATTGTTAACTGTTAGGTAGCCCATCTTGCCATGAGAATTTGTTGGAGGTCTCAATCTGTGAGTAGGGTAAGAGACTAAGGCTGTAGTTACTTTTTCAAATGTAGGATTGTTTGAGGGCTAAACTTTATTCTGTAACTGATACTTCTGAGCCCAGCTCTTATCTAGTGCCTAACTGTGAAATGTCTTCCTTCCTGGTGTCAGAAAAGGAGCTGCTTTTCAGATCGCAATATTTAGTAATATGCAAATAATTGTACTAAGCACAAATCCTGTTTTTATTTAACTGTTTGAACTTTTTTAGTTTGCCATGAAGACGTAGTTAAAATTGTGGAATTAGCCTGCAAACATAATCTCTGCATAATACCATTTGGTGGTAAGTGTAATGAAATCTCATATCTGTTTATTAGTGAAAACGTATTCTACTTCAATTTAAATACATAATACAGTATACCAATAATTCAATAGTTGGATTTTTTTTTAGTAGTGTTTTAAATGTGGTCTTAATTTTTTTTATAATCTTGCAGTATTAAAAGCAGCTATATTCAATTTAGTGGAAGTCATTAAAGGTATGTCAATCCCTTGAGTGTTGAATGTGCAAGAGGAATGACTATATGAAGCTGAAATCTACCTCTGTGCCTGGGAAATCTTCTACGATATAAGTCAAGAGATTCACGTATCTGTATAAGAGCTACCATGGCTTTGGATGCGTTACTTGTGCTCCCTTCTCACAACATGTATAAATTAGATTTTTTTTGTTGTACTGTTGAAGCTTATAGTTTCAGGGAGGATTATGGTCAAACACTGTACTGCAAAATTATTCACATTTCCATTTAGACATTTTTCAGTTTGAAAGGTAGAGACTCCTGTGGCAAGGGCTTTTCAGAAAGTGTTCCAAGGACAGAGTACAGGTAAAGACCTGTACAGTCTCTGTCTTGGTCAGCCTAAAGAATTTCTAAAGGATTTCAGGTTTTTAATTGTGGATGCTTTTTCCTCTAAGCCTGCTGAAGTAGAGTTGTGAGCTACCTTATTTTGACACAAAGCTCAGGGAACGTGAGACATTGGCTTTTGTGAGCACATTCTATGAGAAGGTTTTTGTCAAGAACTCTTAAATCTGTGGTATAAATCTGTGTGTTTTACTTGGTACTTGCCTATGCTGTAGGAGTATAGCCCTTGTAAGAAGGATATTTACTGTTTGAGAAGATGAGCATGTCACTTGATGATACCAGACTTGTGGAGCTGGTTCCTCCATAAAACAGTCTCACCCTTGCCAGATGCATCTGGAGAGCTGCAAGACTGTTAAAAGGCACCATTGGTACTAGTAAACTGGTATAGCTGGAAGCAGCAATACTGACTATTTCTTGTTCACTGATGGGGATACAGAAAGATTGTCAGGTTGTTTTCCAAGTTTGTTAGTAGTAAACTAGAGTCAGCTTGTGAAGTTAGTACAATAGAGATTGGTATTTAATGCAATTGTCACTGGAAACAAAGGTGATGGGCTTTACTGCTCTTGTAGAGTGTTTTATTAGCTGGCACTGCCTCTGTACTTGCCATTGACTGTTCTTCTCGTAGCCTGCTGTGGATCTCTTTAGCATCTCACTGTCTCTTTTCCAGTGGCTTTTGCAGTCTTAGAGAAACAAAACACTGCTTGGAGGCAGTTTTGTGACATCCTGTAAAGATAAATCAGAAAACGCTGGAGAAGTCTGACATTTTTTTATACATATACCCTTTCAGTTTCTTTTTTAAGTTCCATATCAGAAAGGAGAAAGGGAGAGATGGTATTGGAAGAAAAGCTACCTGGGAATTTTATGATAACAATATTATTCCCATATTTGCAGGAGGGACAAGTGTCTCTAGTGCCCTTGAGTGTCCTGAAGAAGAAAAAAGAACCATTGTCTCACTGGATACATCACAGATGGTCTGTCTCTCTTACTATTTTACTTTATTTTTTTTAAATTATCCTACAGTTACTGTGATGATCACTAGAATGTTTCTTTCTTTGCAAGAATAAAGTAGAAATGGAAATAATAATCTGTAGCATGCATGATTAAATTGGTATTCCTTCAGGTTAAGTGATATTTTTCTGATGTTAGACCTGTACTACTTCATATGGCCGGTATGTATTCAATAAGAAAAAAAGGTCATTGTTAAGCCTTCTTTTAGCAGCTTTAGGTGAAAATCAGGGAAAGGTGCTTGTCTTCTGTATTGGAACTTGTATCTGAAGTTAAATGAAAGGCTAAGAGGAAGTTGTTATTGCAAATTTCACTAGTTTTTTGCAGACTTTAAATTATTTAAAGTGAAAGTTAGTAAGGTGACCTAGTATCTATAAATCAACTTGAAGGATAACCTTCCAAGAAAAAAACCTGGTTCTTTTGTGTAGATAACATCTAGAGAATGTGAAGTTCATAGCTTTATGGCAGTCTAGAAATGAAGTTCTGTAAAATTTATTGCTAGTTTTCATCTTTCCATTATGAAGGAGCTTTATACTTTTAAAATGATACTTTATGGCTACATAGTAATGAGATGCTTCAGAAAGAGCTCTGTATCTTTGATGTAAGGCTCTACTGCCTCCGAGTACCTGCTGAGCTTAACTCTTCTAGCCTTGAAGGTTAGACCTGGGTTTTGGCTCGGTTTTCTCCACTCAGTCAGTGGTCCTTCAGTTAAACCTGTTGTTTCTCTCTGGGTCTCTCTACAAAGTGATACTTTCTGCAGAGGTGTCAGTTGCATATTGAAAAAAGCTCCTCAGGTGTCTATGTGGAGTGAAATCCAAGGAGTAGAGTAGTGACTTAGGCCTTCATTTGATTTATAGCCCACAGCTTTGACTTCTGTCTGGTTTGGGAGTGGGAAGGAAATGATGTTAATTCTTACTATGGTGCTTTTTTGTCAGCTAGATATGTAAGTATGCACTGAGTCAGAAAATAGACCACTTTCACGTGTCTTGAATGACTCCCAGCCAGTTCTTGGAATCATTAGCAAAGATGGAAAATAAGTAAATTAAGGTGAAAAGAAGCATTGTCAGAGTTAAAAGCTGTGTATGTTGGAGCAATTAAGATGATTGCCTGAGCTTTACTTTTTTAATATGTATGTATATTAATATATATGTAGGGTCTGTATTGGATAAAAACTGATTTATGTAAGTGTCTGAGATAATTTAAATGGTTTATGTTGGAAATGAAGGTGTCCATAAGGAGGTGAAGTAGTTGGCTTTGAATAATTAGTGAGCCCATATTTTGTGGGGAGAGACAATTTCTTTAAAGCATAGTTTTAAGTTCAATTACAAGATGTCCACATCTCTTTAATTTGAAAACTCAAGGCAGAGGGAAGTTACAGCTGTTCTCCTTCCATATAATATTGATACACAGAGCTATAGAAGTACATCAGAAGTGCACTAAAGAATGAAGAGTGGAATCAGAAATTTCTATAGTGTCCTTACTGTATTTGTTAAGTTCCTCACCCATATTTGTTAGGTTTCTCCTTCATGTGAATTGTCCTCATGAGAATCATGCTCAATGCGCCATGTAACTTGCAGTGTTTGCTATTTTTCCTGTTTAGTAGAATATGCTGATGGGACAGTGAGTGCCTTGTCAGATAACATGATGTAATCCTTCCAAGTATCTTAAATTTCTGAAGTATGTGCCCACTCTGACATCCTCTATATCTTACTTCTGGTGTACTATGTCAAAATCCAAGAGCTGGACTGGAGTAACTGGATGGACTCTATTTAACCCATGCAGTATGTCTAAGAATACTTTTCTTGGTGTATTCTTAATGTCCAGATAGTCAGATTCAGGCACCTTCAATCATGTTAATTGTGAAAATCACTGTATTGCTTAACTCCTGTTTTTGACTTAATTCTTTCTGGCTGTTTTGCTTTGTTTCTGTCAACATTCCTGGTATAAATTGACTAATAAGTCTGTTACTCTTGTATAGTGGTGACTTCATAAATTGAAACCTGTTGTGTAGCTGTCTGAGGGAGTGTGGAGGCTCAGCTTCCACTGCTGTAATAACCGGTGTGGTATTAATAGTAAATTGTGTGACCAAGCATATTGATCCTATAGCATTAGGGAAGGAAATAAAGAAATATCTTAAACACTGATTCGTACTTTCGATTGGCTTTTCAACAGAATCGGATTCTCTGGATAGATGAGAAAAACTTAACAGCTTGTGTAGAAGCCGGCATTGTTGGACAAGATCTGGAAAAACAGGTATTTTTATCTGGTTAAGTGTCTAGTATTTTTTCATCTTTTTCATAGGTGTTCCTCATGTCTTGTCCAAAGCATTGAATTCTAGCTTAATTCCTGTGTGTTCTCGTGCAACAGGTGTGGTAAGAATTACCTGCATTGGCTGTGAACCAACCCTCCCTAATATATGACCAGTAAACATGTAAAGCCACAGGTTCCTCTAGTAAGAGAGCAAACCATGAGCTAGATGAATTGCCACAGACAGTACACAGAAGTGACTTTCAGTCTTTCAGTTAGAACCACTTTGTACAACAGAACATAGCTCATGATCCACGTTATGTGGTCTACTTCAGTAGAGGTGTCCAACATGGTTGTTATCAGTTGGTCAGTGCAAACTGATTCTCTCAAAAACATTAAGGCAGTTATCACTTCATGTGAGACTACTTGGTCTTCAATTCTTGCTGTCCAACAGCTTCAGTGTTGTAATTCTGAGGGCATCCAGTCAACCTTAGGTGCTGTGCAGATGGCAAAGCCAAGTTAATACAGAAAAATGACAAACAAGTGACTACTTAATGTACAGGAATGCATGATCTGCATCACAAATAGCTGACAATGTTGCATACAGGAAGCCCAACCAGATGGTGGTATATTAAAACACGTCTCTCCTTGAGAGAATTAAGTACAGGCAATTTGCTCACATTTTCTGCAGACCTGCTGCATATCACATTAGGATAGAAAGAAAAGAGATTAAGTGCCTTATTTATTGGCAGCATTTGTGCAAAGTTAGCAGTTACTTAGTCATAACTTTCTCCATATGTATTTGAATTTGCACCTTCTTTTGAACAATAGAGGTCTTAGTTTCGAAATATGGGGCAGGAGTATTATAGGGTGATATGCTGCACAGTGTATGCACAGTAGAGTCAGAATCAATTTGCATTTCATGTACATATCAAAAATAAAACTTGTGCTTGAATAAATGGGTGTGTGATTGGGATACTCATTTTTAAAAAAATGAAAACAAACTGAACAAATATAGAATATTGAATTTGGAGTACTAAGGCAATGTTTTTTCCTTTCTTTAGCTTGCTGAAAGTGGCTTCTGTACAGGCCATGAACCAGACTCCATGGAGTTCAGCTCACTAGGAGGATGGGTAGCAACACGAGCATCAGGCATGAAAAAAAACATCTATGGAAACATTGAAGATCTGGTAAATAATTCTAATACTTTTTCTAATTATTCTAATTATTTGGAGATTTAACTTCTATAATGACTCACAATGAGAGAAAGGAAGAGTAAGTAAATTGTGGTTCTTTGCATGATACAGTTTTGGCATCAAATCTTGACTGAAATACTGGTTGATTGCTTTTGGTATTAATGGTAATAATCCTTATCACTGATCTAAAAGTAATTTTCGTTTGTACTCACTGGTTAGCCTAAGGAATTGTTACCTTGTCCTCACTCTAGTGCTGTTTTCTACCATTTTTTTGCAGTGTAACAATCCTGTCAAACTTTTAGGGTGATTCCAGAAGTCACGTATTTTCTCCTACCTGTTGTGTGTACCTGAAGATGTCTGTTTGACTGTCAAACTCTGACAGCAAGCTAGCTCTTTCCATCTTTCTACATCTCCCTAGGCTAGTAGTTTTTTTCAAATCAGTAGGCTGATCTAATTGACCATGTGGATTCACAATGGTGAAATCTAATGCCACCACATGGTCTGTAGGAACCCTGAGGAAGGAAGCATTGGACTGGGAATGGCGGTATATTCTACACTTGAATTTGTTTTAAGCATTAAAATGGTTCATCTTTATATTAACTCAGGTAATTTTTTGATTTTTAAATCATCACTGTTCAGACTTTACCTGCCTTTTTGCTTCAAACTTCCACCTTTCTCTCATAGTTTGTACAATAACCCTTCCACATGTGAATTTTTTTCTTCTTTCCTGCAGCACACTCTAGGTAATGTACCACAGTCACCCCAGGCTTTTTCATCAGCTCATAGTTCAGACCTGTTTGTTCTATGCACTGTCAGTGTTGAGCTTGGCAGGAACTACACAGTTTTTATTCAGTAGATCTGGCTGAATTTAAACTAGTAGGACTTACAAGGTGTCATCTTTCCCCTGCTGCCTGAAGTGTTACTCAGTGGTATAGTTTTGGTTGTACTGGGAGCTGTGAAGCAGAAGACTTTTCTATTATGGAAGCATAACTTCAGGCTAAAACAGCTTCTGAAGTTTTCATTAGGAGAAAATAGGATTGAAAATTGATTCAGAACAGTTCGTGAGTTTCAAAATGGCATGGTGAGAATGTTTCAGGGAATTGTTTACCTTCCGAGGAAACTTTGTATCTTGAAACAGGGTGTTATATAAGCTGCCTAAAATCCACTTACTGCAGAATCAACAGTTCATAAATTGCATATAATGAAAATTACTTAGCTACCTGTGCTTGAAAGTTTTAAAGCCATTAGTTGAAATTCAGTAATTTTACTTCATTTAAAGGCATCACTAAAAAAGAAGCCAAAACCCCTTCCTTCCTTGTTGTAAAATAATTGAATAAAGGATTAAAAAAACCCCATATCCAGGTTCTATTGCTTGTGCCTGAATAAAGCTGGAAGTAATAACGCTGAAAAAGATTTTTTAAAAAACAACCTTCTGGCCCTACATATGTGTCAGTCTTATGGCAGATTATATATTGATAATCTATTTCGCAAAGCTTACTTCTGTCTTTCCTCCTAATCGAAATATTTCTGTAGCAACTAATGACTGAATTATATTAGCCTTATCAAGCAGCAGTTCTAAAACAAGACTTAGCAAAGTTTAAACCCTCACGTTTTTTCTCTGAAGTACTGTATATAGTCTGGATTAAAATTCTGGTATTTATCAAGGTCTGTCTACACTGAGAAGCAAAACAGTTTTAACTGGTATTGCCTGCATGCAGCCAACACCTGATATGATTTGCCATAGAACTGTAAAACAGTCTGTTGTGTCGGGAAACAATGCTGTGTTACAAATAATTTTTGGTAACAGTCCTTGGGTTATCCCAAAAATTCTTGGGGTTGCCTACAAAATGTCTAAAATCTGCAAAGCTAAACTGTATCAAGCTTAATATGTTTTGTAGAAAATAAAAATAATAAAAATCTGTGCTTAATGCTAGTATTTGTAGTCATTGCATATTTTTTAAACAGGTGATTCATATAAAAATGGTAACTCCTAGAGGAATAGTAGAAAAAAACTGTCAAGTACCTCGCATGTCAACAGGACCAGATATCCATCACTTCATTATGGGATCTGAAGGTATAAGCACAGTAATTTCACATACTGCATCTTAATTAAACTTCTGTAATGGTTTGGTTATTTGAGCATCTTTAATGCTGTGGCTTCCAGTGTGTTAATGGATGGCATTGTGCAGGCAGAATTTCTTGTGTTAGGATAATACGTTGAGACCTTAGTTAGGACTGTGAAGTTAAACAGCTTTTAACAGTGCTTTAAATGGACCTGTGGAGTTAGCCTGTAACTCTAGTAACAAACAACATGATTTAGAGGATATTTTGTAAGAATCTACCATAGAAATAGTCAGGAATAAATCCCCTACTACTGCAAACTGAATTTTTGGGATTTCTATTTATGTTAACTTACAGCATCCTGCTAAACTTGCATCCCTTATTAAGTGGGGTAACATCCCCCAACATTTTCCTCAGTTTTTCTTTTCTCTTGAAGGAACTCTTGGAGTGGTTACAGAAGTTACGATAAAGATTCGCCCAGTCCCTGAATACCAGAAGTATGGCTCTGTGGTCTTCCCCAACTTTGAGCGAGGGGTAGCCTGCCTAAGGGAAGTGGCAAAGCAGGTAAAGAAAAGCTGGATGTTGACTTCACTCAAGGACACAGATTCTAGCAGTAGGAGTGTGTTGATGTATTAGTATTTCTGGCATTTGATAACCAAGAACGTGAGATAGGAAACTCGTAGCATATATCGTCCATGAAACAGAGTATGTGGTCCATGAGGCTTTTGGAAATTATGCAATTGAGGATTGAGCATTTTATGAATTTGCTTGGTATTCTGAGCCAAAATGTGGACAGGGCTTTTAATGTTTCAGTGGGAGTTATTTGCATATTGTAGCACAAAAAATTTGGCATTGCATCTCCTTCAACTGAGAACTTTACCCTCAGATTAATTAGGACTGGGTAAAAGGGGCAAGTATTTAAAGGAATTAAGTTGCAGCATACAAGTAAAAGGCAGTTGAATTTATGGCTCTGAAATGGCAAAGGAACAAAAGGAATGCAATGGAAGGATATGGCCTGTGTTTATAAATCACTTCCTGGAGCACAGTGACATGTTTCAGGTGAGATGGATATTTCGTGGTGCAATTGTGCTTACACTGTAGCATTTAACTAGAGAATAGTGTGTCCAGGTGGTTTCAGGTAGCAAAACTCATGCAGGGGTATACAAATTCTGTAATGCTTTTTCTCCAGGCTGTGCTTCCGAACAAATCTTACACTGGCTAGCCTCTTTCTCCACTGACTAACTTTGCTCTGTGCAAAACATAACAAGTTGTATATATGAGTGGTAGAATGTACCCTGAATTGGGGAAGTAATTTCAGAAATGTTTTAATTAATGCCAAACTAAACACAGCTTTACATTTTTTCCAGTGATTGGTCTAAATTAATGGCTTAATGTTCCAAGCCAGATGTTCAAACTGGTATGTGAATGACATGTATATGCTAGTCAACAGCACTTGCCAGTTTTTTCTGTCGTGCTTCTACTGCTAGTGCTTGTCTTTCCTGTTAAAGGTACCCAAGCAGACTTTTTGGGAATGCTTAATCATAAGGCTGATGAACATTTAAAATCAATTAAGGAACTAGTGTCTTTTCCCTGTCTATGGGCTTAGGTAGAAGAGGGGGATAAAAAAGGCACAATTTGCCACCTTAATGTTGCTCCATTTCTAAGCTTCTGTTGCTGCTGCTGCTGTTTCACTGCTTATTTGAGCCAGAACTACTTATTCTTCTCTTCTGTTGCCCCTTGCATCAATCTCAGTAGTAATTACAATGATTACTATCTGAAAAGCTGTTTCTTTTATGTAGTAGTCCACCTTAATGTAAGAATAATCAACCTGCAGGTTGTGGGCAGGTTGGTCTCATTTAAAAGTCCTCATACAGCCTTCTGTCAACCTGCCTAGTGAGCTTAGTTCTTCATGTTCTTTCTTCCTGTTGTGTGACCAAATATATATTAATGCTACTATGAAGGGTGAACTTGAGAAATGAAGTGAGAGGGAGTACTTCCATATCCAAGTGAATAGGTGATGACTAGCCTAAAATTCAGACTGTCATATTCCTCCGATCATACATTTCAGTATGACTCGACATGACCATCAGAGATTATACAATGTAGGCATATGCATGAAGATCACCTAATTCAAGGCAGCTGTTCTTACAGTTTTTCAGATTTCTGCACAGTGCAGAATCTAGATTAGACCCAGGTATGGATTTTTAATTGCAGTCTGACGGCAGAGCATTACTGTACTGGGTCTAGCCAGGATGGAGTTAACTTTCTTCATAGCAGCCTGTGTGGTGTTAGCTTTTGTACTTGTGACCAAAGAGTGTTTGCACTCCAGTGTTTTAGCTGTTGCTGAGCAGTGTGTACACAGTATCAAGGCTTCCTTTATTTCTTACTCTTCCCACCAGGAAGAGGAGCAGATAAGAGGCTGGGAGGGAACATAGTTGGGACAACTGACCCAAATTGACCAAGGCAGATACCGTATAACATCATGATCATAAGTAAGACTGGAGGGGCGAGTTTCCCAGGGGTTGCCACAGCTTGAAGACTGGCTGGATATTGGTCAGCTGGTGGTAATTGATTGCTTTTGGCATCATGCTTTTGTGTTTTGTTTTTTTGCCATTTTGCTTAACCAGCTGTCTTTATCTCAACCCACATATTTTCCCACTTTTGCCCTTCTGATTTTTCTCCCCTGTCCCACTGAGGAGGGGGTAAGTGAGCAGCTGTGTATCTCTGATTACACAGCAATTTAAGTTTAATACACTAAACAAGTATAGCATCTTTAGTGGGTATGTCAATTTAGAAAAACACTCAGAAGTTGAAGGTCAAAGTTTTTTGACTTACTGTGTTGGCTTCAGATTAAACTGAGAATTCTCGATGCATTACATCTAGGCATACCTAAGAGATGTTGCTATTCAAGTGAAAACAAGCTTATAGTCACCCCTTTCAATTATGATGATGGCCATAGGTCTCTGGTATCACAGTGTGCTTTCTTGTATGCTATTTTAAAGTGAAAATTTGATTGTAGTGAAATTTAAAACCAACCATGTACATAATAATTTTATTCTTCCTCCCTCTTATTCCCCTAACTTTGCCTCCAAGAGATGTGCTCCTGCATCAATTCGCCTTGTTGACAATGCACAGTTTCAGTTTGGTAAGTGTGTAGATCATCTTGGAGGAGTATCTGTTTCCAAGGGGTTTTTTGTAGCTTAAGTCTGTTTTGGATCACAATTATTTTTCTCAAAACTAGACAAACTCCAGGTAGTGCCATAATGTGTAGTTTCAGAAAACAGAAGCCTGTCTTTGAGGAAACAGTATCAACTACTTGAGTCAGTAAAGAGCCGTGCTCTGCATATAAACACATGAGATAGTGTTTTTTTCCTATGTTTTGTTCCTTGACAGTCTACTGGTGAGTTTGAAATTCTGGAGTCACTTTCTCTATTTTGCTGTAAAGGAGCAGAAATTATAGTTTTGAAGTACAGTACTTGAAACATTTTCTTCCTAAGAGTATTAATGAGAAGTTGGATATGAATAAAAATCAGACTGCCAGCACATTACTTGAAAGTAAGTGGGTTGATGCCTTTAAATTTCATGAAAGCATAACAAGTTTTACACAGATTCCTTAGAAGTAGTAGGTTTTTGGAAAATATTCTGATGTGACAATGTTTGATTGGGTGGGAGAGAGGCAATGACATACTTGTCCAAAGTGAGCTGTCTGTTTCTGAAAGATGTTCAGATGTAGTAAATGCTGTAACTGTATGCAAATACAACTAAGCTGTAGGCTTTAACTATTGAAAATCAATGATACTACTAGAAGATTACTGAAGACAAAGATTTTGTAAAATTTCAACTAGTTCAAACACTTCAACAGGACAATGTCAGACATGCAGAACAATCATTTTTTAGCATTTCTTAGGGAAACCTGTAATTTTAACTCTAGTAAATTTGGCAAAAGATATGTTCTGGCTCAGGATGCTCTCATGGTGACCCTTAAAGTTCCACTACCCAAAAGATAGTAGCTTGCAGAACTTAAAGGTCTTGCTGAGACCATGCTATTTTGATTGTACCCACAAGATGAAAATGTGAAGTGTCACTGACCTTGAAAACCCCTATTGTAATAACAACAAGTCAGAATTTCTGAAGCTTCATTTGGACAGAAGCCTCAGTGATGAATCTCAACTTCAAATGGCATTGATACGGTGATGTGGAGAAAGCTGAACTTCGTTTTTCAAACCAAGGAAAAGGGGATTTGTAAAACCCGAGGGCTTAGCAAGCCTTGCTGCTTGCTTTGCTCAGTCTTTTTGCTACACTATTTCACCACTCAGACATTTCCAGCAGAATGTAGATGTATTTCTTTTTCTTTTTAATTGGGAAACAGAAGTTGACCAGTTACAGGGTCTAAACATAGTTTCAGGTGGGTCAATATCGATTTTTCCTGCAGTCATTTTTAAGAAACTTTTTAGTGGTTTGACAAATTCCTATCCTTTTATCATCTGGTGCTTTTTTGTGTGCTTAGTTAAGTGTCCTTGGAGGTGTTTTCCTTGGTTTGTATCTGCAGAGTACCTCTTTACTGAAGAGGAAAGAAGAGTAGTCACTTGCTGAACTTCATGTGTGACTCAGGAGGAAATACTTTGTGAAGTATTTTAGAAGGAAGTATCATGTAAATGGTGCATAACTTTTTATGAATTGGGCTCACAGCATGTAAACCAGATGCCAGGCTGCTAAAGTGAAGCAGTAATGGGAGTTGAGAAGTTGTTTGTGACTGAAAACAATGGAACAAACAGTAAAAGACTTTCATCTCAATTAAACCCAGTCCCGAGGCAGAGATGTTAATTTAACAGGCTCCAAGACACCATTTATATATCCTGGTAATTTTAGTTCCCCGTTTGTCATTAAGGAAGCAATTACCAGCTTTATGTAGAAAACTTCACACAAGTGACATAATTGTTAAGGAAAAAGTTGCTTAACTCCTAACTTGCACCATTTTTGGCTCTTTGTTTCAGTGGTTTTGGCATAACTTTAAAAAAAGGTCACTGATTTTTGCTTAGTTTTATGGTGTAAAAACTAATGAAGTGCTCTTTTAAAAATTTTCCATGTGCCATTTGCTTGTGAAATCTAAACTAGAGCAGCCTTAATTAAAGTGTCAGATATTTGTGCACAGTTGTACATATGTCTTCAAAAATTTAATGAAACCTTTTCCTAAATCATCTTCTAAATGAGTAGAGAGAATTCTCTTTGATTTTGATAATCAAAGTGCTGCAAGCAATTCTAGCAATTTTGGTTACCCAGCCATTTTTTATTTGCCCATTGAAGCAGAAATCTTAAGAGCACTGTTTGCCTTAACACACCTTTTCCTGCTTTTTGCCAAAGGTCATGCTCTTAAACCACAAGTTGCTTCCATTTTTACATCATTTGTGGATGGACTGAAAAAATTCTACATCACAAAGGTAATGGGGGGTTTAATACTGTTTCAAACTTTACATGCTGTTAATAAAATTGAAGATTTTCTTTGTCTAAACTGCTTCTAATGCAGCTGAATTTGTGTGTAATTGATACTACAATGTAAGATCTGTTAACTTGAGGTTCTAGAAGTGGTTTAATTCAAACCGAGATTGTCTGTGTGAGGAATTAGTCCATGAGAGCTGTGGTCAGTGGTTCATTCCTTTTTAGTCTAGAATTATTTGGTGCTAAGATATCATCATCTAGGCTTTTGTATTAAATAATGTGTCTTATTACTGATTTTTTTTCCTCCAAATTAGCTCAATAGAGAGCTCCTGCAAATATGGGTATTCAACTGCAGAAAATTGCAGCACCATGGATTTGGGTAACTGTTACATAAGAGGAGGTAAACATTCCATTCATATAAATATGAATAGATATTCATATGAAGCAATATGATAATATCAAGTGTCTTCAAAGAGTGGGCTTACTCGTGAAAGACAGTGGCTAATGTTGATTCTGCTGCTTTTTCTTGGACTCCTGAAGCGGGAAATAATATGTGTCTTGGGACTTCTTCTGTTAGGGATTACCTAATAGGTTTAGAGATAGCCCAGAAATTTTGCCTTTCTCTCCTGGTCTGCTATTGTGCAGGAATATCTTAAGTAGTAAAGGTTTTGGCAGCAAGATTGTTGTCAGTTTGAAACAATCCTAGTTGCAATATCTGCTGCTTTTGTAATCAGCAACAAACATCAGTGCTTCCTGGGATATTGTGTCACAGAGGGATGTTGTATGCCAATTCAATTCTTTCAGCTCTGCAGGAGAAAAAAACCCATGGAGCAATGAGAGAAATTCTATGTAATACTGATGCATAAATCCCAGGTTGGTGACTTGGTTTTTATGTCAGGGCTCTCTCCTCTGGTGCTTGTGAGCAACTGCTACTTGAGAGAAACTCCCAGCTGGGATGGGAGGTAGGAATAGACAAAGGAACAAGTTTAATGATCCCGAGACTGCTTTTGCAGGTGTTATTGGGATCAATATACTCAAATCCATCTTATACTTTATTTCATCCCTCAGTTAGGGAATGTTCACTGATAGATGAATGCAAGGTATTGTTTGTCTGCTAGTTTACACTGTAGCTCATTCCTCCAGTGTCTCTTAAAGACAACTGTAAGGTGTCAACTGAGCATTACAGCCAAAAGATGGCAGAATAGATGAAAGGATTCATACTAATTGAAATACAAGTGATTCTAGGACAAGAAGGGACTGTAAATAGCATCTTAAAAACAAGGACAGAAATAAAGGTCCGTTATCATTGTAGTAAAAGTATTCTGTTTATTAGCTATGCTGTTTTTGTAGGACTAGTGGATAAGACAGATCCTTTGCCTGGGGAGGTATATTCAGTTTTGCAGTAGTTTTCATGATGTTCTGTTGGGGTACTGAGATACAGTATCCTTATCAGTTAACTTTCAGTACAGTTAATCTGTTCAATTAAGGGAATAATAAAAGGAATAGCAACTGGGATTTTCTTTCAGCATTGCTGTTATACATAAAAGGATGAATTTGAATCTTTTGATTTATAATGTAACTTCATGTAACTTTGCTTGGTGCTTAAGTGACAAGTTACCCCAGGCAGAGGGGAGAGTGGAAGAGATAAATGCCACTGGAAAGGAAATAGCTTTAACAACATAATTTCTGGTCAGCATACATATTAAGAATGTGTTGTTCTATATCATAAATGTTTACCCTTTTTAACTGTGGAAAAAGTTACTAAACTTGATTGCAACTTTGTATTCTTCCCCATTACATCTGAAACCTGGTTAGTAGTGGTAAGTCATTGAAGGTAATTAGTAATAAAAGGTATCTCAAAAATAAGTAAGGCTCTTATTTTTTTAACCACTTTCAAAGATATGACTCTTGACTTACTCCTGAAACAAAGCCATACAAACATCCTCACTGCATTACTGTTAAACGTTTTTTCTTCCCATTTCTGCTGGGATATGCTCTCTGCCACAAGTTTAAAAGTTATTTTTTTTCCACAGTTCTTTTCCCAGCACAGAGATTTTCTGTGGCAAACTGCTGGTGCAACTATTTTTAGAGCAGTGACATTTATGGTGGTCATAGTCTTCTTCTATACAAGAATAGTTGATAGAATATAAATGTCTCCATTGCTCAAAGCATTTAAGACCTATTTTTTCTATAGCAAAGGTAGACAGTGGTTATGTCTATCCTGCTTTTTAACAGGAGGAAAAAGGTGACAGATAATTTCTGTTATTTCAGTTAACTTGTGTCCTCTAAAGGAAAAACATAAGTGTTTTGGGAGTAAATTTTTGAAAGATTTGTTGGGGTTTTTTTCCCAATCATTTATCTTTTTTGCAGCAACACTTGTTGACCAGGGCACATGCCATGTGTTTGAAAAGTTAGAAACCTGTTGCTTGTATTCTACCACATAGACTATGAATAATGCAAAGCTTGTCTCTCTCTGCAGTTTAAAGGATTTGATCCCAACATACTCTGTGTAGCTACCTTGCTCTTTGAGGGTGACAGAGAGAAGGTTCTTCAACATGAAAAGCAAGTCTATGATATTGCTACCAAGTTTGGGTATGTTTTTCAAAAAACTTTTTCAGTGTGAAGCTGGGAATTAACTATCTGGAGAAAATAGGCCTACTGTATTTTTGTAGTGATTACTGTATGGATATATTCTCAGTTTACTAGCTTGAAGTGGCAGCAATTAATTAGCTACTGAATGTTCCTTTTGATAAATAAAGCTTGTACTAACTCTTAGGTAACTTTACTGAAAAACTACAGCTGCCTGTGTATTGCAAAACATTATTTTACTAAATCTAGAATTGATGTTATTAAAATGGAAACTAGCCCCTTTAATTGCTTGTAGGCATGGAATTGGCTTGTTTTGCAATACTAGAGTATATTTTGACTACAGAAGGGAGAGACAAAATCACAAGGGTAATATTAAATTTTTGCAGAATTGATGTGAGCATACGAATACAAGAAGCATGTTTAGTTAAAGGAGTGCAGTGACTTTCTGTCCCACAGACTGTCTTAGCTGCTTGAAAAGGAACAGAGAACACTCATTCAAGTGGCAGGCTGAGTAGTTTCTTTCCTTCTGCTTTGATTCAGCGTGACTGATGAAAACCATCATAAAAGTGTGATTTGTCAAGAATGTACCTTTTTATTTTTAAGAAAGTTTTTGCTAATACTGGTCTCAGCTATTTGAATATACAGACAAGTATTGTTTTATCCACTTCAAGGCTACTGTTTCTGAAATTTGTGTTTTCATTGTGCTTTCATTCTATTACTTCAACTGTGACTCGTCTTTTGGTATTTCAGGATGATGGTGTATCAGTAAGGGACACTTGTCTGTGCTAGATCCATTAGTCTGTGCTGCTTAGTTAAGGCTATTAGTTAAGTATTTAATAGTTTAACTTGGTTTAAAATGCGAAACCATTTAATGGTCTAAAACACCTTAATTCTGCCTTTCTTCAAGGTGTCTGATTTCCCACACAGATGCTTCTCTCAGAGTTATGGAAGCTTCTAGGAAGACTGATTACATAGATACATAGACGTTTCTTGTTCATAGCAACCAATATTTAAAAACAAATGCTTTCATAATGATCCTTGATAGACTAGCAAAAGCAAGGCTTCCTTTGCCTTTAGTGCTATGGCTTTTGTGGTTTTTTTAAATTCATTCACATCTCTTACACTTTTGGGGTATTAAGTCTTGCACTCATGACCTCTGAGCATACAAATTCACAAATTCAAACTGCTTGGAAATGTAGTTACACGTGTTCCTGTAAATTAATATCCAGGATATACTTAGTCCACTTGTGTTTCTCTGCTCTTTTATGAGGTTCGAAGACTGTTATTTTAAGATCACATCAAATGTTTTGTTATGTTCATCTCTCTTCAGGTTATGGAATGAAAAGAGAAATGCAAAGAGGTCTGGTCTGAAGTAACTTCTGATTTCTAGTGAAGAGACCCTACTATTTACAACTCTTTTAACACAGCTTAGGCAGCTAAACCTGCACATATGTTTAATAATCAAAGTTATTTTATAAATCTTTTTGTAAACTGGTGACTTTTCTGGAAAGCTAATTAAATTCTTGTAAATTGCAGTGGCTTGGCAGCAGGAGAAGATAATGGACAGAGAGGGTACATGCTGACATTTGTCATCGCTTACCTTCGGGTAGGTCAGCTTTTGTCTATCTGCTGACACTTCTGTTAATTAATGTGACAAAAGACAGATTCTTTTGAAGATGTTTTCTCTGAAATCTGAGTGCAAGTTGCCTCAAATGTCTCAGACTTCTCCCAGAGGTTATATCTCTTCCATTTCTGACTAGTGATTATTCATGGAAACAAAACACCATATGCAAAACACCAAAAAGACATTAATTTATATTCTTGTTAAGAAAATAGTTTCTCATGAAGGAGAGAGAAAAGTAGATGGAAGAATCCACAGATTGAATGGAATCAGAGGCATGGAGAGTACTTGAAATACTCATGTGCTTACTTGGCTTCTTACTCTTCTTTGGAGATCTGCTTATGACTGTGGTTTGAATCAGAATTCCAAAATAATGGACCTTTAGTCTAAACTGCTGCAGCTGTTCTTACAAATTTTAGTATTACTGTTTGAGATTTTTTATTTTTCAGAATAGTATGCACATCCCAAGTGCTTGATTTTATTTGGCTTTTATAGTCAGGGGCAAATCACTGAATTTCTCTGTATTTCAGCAGGCTGCATGTAAAATGGGAAGATATGTGTCTTTATTCTACCTAGATAGTAAATACTTTCCAAGTAAATATTTCTACTAGGTATCACACTGGTTGGCACAGTGAAGCTCTTGGCTTGGTACTGTAGTGATACAAGTATTTGATTAGGGTAGACATACTGACAGTCTGACAAGTTATCTTACTGCAGCCATGACATCAAAATGTTTATCATCTTTACCTTTTAAGCGCTTCCCTATTTCCATAATGATAAATTTGCGTCTCTGGGACAGATGGGTGTTTTTGCTAAATTAGAATTTCTGTTTTTCACATACAAACTAAAAAGTTGTTCAGCTGTTACCTGTATAGCATACACTGGAATCCCAGATGTTGTTGCTGAATGTTACTGATAATTTCCTCACTCTATTTATTAGGACCTGGGCCTGGATTACTATGTAATAGGAGAGTCATTTGAGACTTCTGTTCCTTGGGATAGGTAAACTTTGATTACTCTTTAGCATTTCTTAAAATTTGATTTCATTCAAATTATTCCTAGCTCATTCTTGCTCATGAGGATACTTAGTTTAGGCCTTACATGTATTGAATGCTGCCTAATGTGCCTCAAGTCTTCTCCTATGTGTTCTTGCTAAAATTGCTAGTAAATTACCTATCAGGATTTTGTAAATGCAATGTATCAAGCATTCAGTAATATTTCTACTTAGGTTAGCTTACTGTAATAAATTTAGGACTTGAAATGGCCCTGTTTAGGAAGCTGGACATAACTGCAGAGGGTGATGAGCAGCCACTTCTGTGGGATCAGCTGCATATTCCAAATAGAAAAGTCTGCAGTGAAGATAAAAGAAAAATTTAAGTATATTTAAATAAGTTTTTTTTCTTTCTCTAGTAATGTAGGGAAATGAAAACTGAAAAGGTAACTTTTGCTTAAGATCAAGATCTTTTTCCTAAGCTTATTTTACCTATTAGCTATGCTTAAGAAACATACGACTGCAACAGAGTTTAATATACAAAATAATTTTGGGTGCTTCTGTCCATTTGCTAAGCCAGAAATCTCTTAAGCAGCATCTAAGGTGATTTGAATCAGAGCTTTACAGCACTCAGTGCAAAGTCTGATGACTTAAGCTGTCAAACCTGTATTCTTGCTGTTGAATTTAGTGGCAGTGGTAAAATTCCAGCCCCTGTTTGAAAACTGGCAAAGTATCTTAAGTGAGGGGAAGAAATCTGAAGGCAATTTTAAAGCAAAAGTGCTCTTCATTTTACTTTAGCTTTATAGATTTTGAAGCTAACTCTAACTGCTTAGTCACTAATTTGTTTTGCCTCTCCCTCATTTCAGAAGAGAATGAATTTTTATCTAAGACTTTAAGAAAATATTTAAAATTGTCCTCACCAAAGCAAATGCTTTGAAAACCTTTTTCTACTTTGACTACTAACAACCACGTAACCTTCCATAAATGGATTAATTTGTTCCTGATAGGTAGCAAATATTTGAATAAAATATTTAGCTGACTTGCTTATTCATTAAATGGTTAAATTTCTCTTGTATTCTGTTAATCTTTAAAGTAGTTCTAAATCTGTGTAAAATGTCTTAATCTGAATTGTACAGTATAGCACTACATACCTCTGTGGGCTAACATATTCCTGAAGAAATGGTCATTTGAAAAACAGTGATTTTTTTAGTTGTTCTAGCATGTTGATTCTGTTGATTCATGTTGGGTCTGCTCTAGCAGATTTTTTAAAAAACAGCAGAACAAGTGTGGCTTATGACAGGGTTTAATAGCCCATTGCCATATTAGAATTACAATGTTTCAAGCTGGCAGACTAGTGCACAGATGAAGATTCTCCAGTTTTGGCCTTGCAGCATAACAAAGATGGGGGTGTTAGTAGAGTTTACAGGACCGACCTCTGAGTTCTGTTAAGCTTTCTACTGTATTTGTCAACTACTTTACCAAAAATTTGAGGCTGTTTTGCTAAGAAAGTAAGTAAAAACATGCCAAAGTAGGTAACCTCCTTTCTCCTTTTTTTATTAACACTTTTGACACCTCTTTCATATGAAAAAAAAATTTTAGGCACTCTGTTTCAGGGTAAACTTGCTATTCAGGAGCAGTAGAGAAAAAGCAATACCAGTGGTCTTGATGAGGACTATTCTTAGAACAAAGTCTAAGCTAGCTCACTCTGGTTTTAGAAGATAATCTTATGTTGTATTAGATAATGCTTTTTAAAAAGGTTGCTAAAGTTCTTGTTTTTTAGGAATTGTATAAAATCACATACTAAAATTTTATATTTTAATGTGTTTCGTGTTACAGGGTTTTGGACCTTTGTAGAAATGTAAAGGAAAGGATAGTAAGAGAATGCAAAGAAAAGGGTGTTCAGTTTGCTCCCCTTTCCACCTGTAGGTAAGTCATGCAACAATCTCAATAATTTTTCTTGAATCTTTGATTAGTAATAGAACTAAGGAAGAGGTCATTAAACTTACTAGCTAGCAGGTAAAGTATATCTAGTAATGATATCACAAATATCCTCTAGAAACTGCAAGTGGATTACACATAAGAGTGGGGAATTCAAGGGATTAGTAGCACTTAATTAGTCTTCGAACTCTTGCTTATATGTACAAGAGTTAAGTGTAGTGACTTAAGAACTTCAACTTTCAAAGTCATAGCATTGAGTCGCTCATGAATTACGAGCAAAAAGGATAAAAATATTTAAAAAAAAAAAGATGCTACCCTTTTGAATAAGATTAAGTAACCTTATGAGTTGTGTAATGACACATAGTGGTTGGCCTAATATCGTAAAGTTTTGTTTGTAATGCAGTTCTCTTCAACAGGGTGACACAGACTTATGATGCAGGTGCATGTGTCTACTTCTACTTTGCCTTTAACTACAGAGGAATTAGTGATCCTATTCATGTCTATGAACAAATTGAGGTAATGTATAAAAGAACAATAGTTACAGGGCAGAAGCTGATGTCCTGTAATATATGCTGAACCCATTGGCCGAGCTAATTTTGCAGGAAAGATCTCAAAAGTTGTTTGTAAAACTTTGATCATTAGCAGCCAGGAAAAGAAATGCATGCTAACAGTACATCAAGAAGAGAAGAGACTACCAAGTGACTATTTTAGCCATCATAGATGAATACTTCTGACTGAAGTATAGGAAAGCTTGACCTGGAGTTTCTTGGATGACAGAAGCTATAGACCTTAAAACCCAAATCTGTGGGAAACTAGTCTTCCTTAGTTCCATTATTTACAAAGCTACTTCTTTTGCTGAATTCTCAGTCTCTAAAATGTGTGGTAAAACTGTCTAGGTCATACTTGATTAATAGTGTTGCATGTAGAGAATAATTAATGTTGAGTCTCTCATGCTATTTTTGCGAGGCCCAGATAAGAGCTGGTCTAAGTCTGGTGTGTTAGACAAGTTGTAATCTGCTTCAACATTTACCAAAGTGCTCTGAAATAACTCTGCTTTAATACTTTGGCTGATGAAACACTAGACTTACCTAGTTAGGGGAAATTAATGTCGTTGTCACCTTGAAGATGTAAATTCTTATAAGGACTATGGTGAAACTGCTTTTTGTCCTACCTTCTGGTTCATATGCTCAAGCTTCAGCACCAGAAAATTACTAATAGGACTGTGGAGAAACAATCAATATTTAAAACTAGGGTATCATTCTTCTCATGTTTATTCTTCAGAAATTTTTCTTGAATTTGGCGAGCAAATGTAAAGTTTAATCTACAAAGTTCTGAGGCTTCCATGCTGTTGCGTGTAGGGCACTGAAAAATGTAATACCTGAATGCTTATTTCATGAAGCTTTACTGATACCTAGATATTACTTTTTACTGGAATTAGCAGTATGATCACCTGGATGGATGACTTCCATTGTAGTGACTAAATCTAACCTAACAAAGTGAGTTTGCTGACCAGGTGTATGTGCTCTATGGCAGACTGAAAAAATCTCTAACTGCATAGGTAAAGTTATATATGTTATTCCTGAAACAGTTATTTGAAAAAACATGCAGTGCTTATGCTTAGGAAAGCTTTCATTGTTACACCTTGTAAGCTCCCTAACTACTCATAATCAGAGTTGAATAGCAAAAATTCTAGATTCTAAAACTTTAAAGTGTTTGTATAATTCTTAACATAAAAAACTAAATTTTGTTTTCTGCCACAAACTGCATCTGTGAAAGGGCTGTCCATTGTAAGGTACCTCATTGCCTCAACCGGAATCTGGGAGATCGGGGTTTAAACTCTGATCTGAATAAGGATCTTGAGTCACTCTGGGGAGCCTGTTTTCAGCCTTCTTTATTGAGACTTAATTCCTTTCAAACGAGCATCCCAGCCACTGGACTATTTTGGTTTTAGCAAGGGGAAAGTGATCCAGAACATTCTGTTTGGGAGTAATACATCTGTTGTACATGATGCTACTTGAGATGTTGTGGCTTTGATAATGTTTATTTAGAAAATCCTTACTTACATTTATCTTCAGACTGGAACTATACTGTTTACCTGTATTGTGTGCCCTAATTACTACTATACACTTGTGTGTATGAGTGCAATAGCAAGCATTTCACAAAATCAAAAAATCTTGTGCATTTGCTGTTGAATAAATACTGTATCTTTCAAATTTAGAGGGCTGCTAGAGAAGAAATACTTGCCAATGGAGGAAGTCTTTCACATCACCATGGAGGTAATGTTCTCAGTCTAATATTAGTCATTTTGATACTGCTAAATACATAAATACACAAAATAGTTTGTAGTAGAACTTTGAAAAATATTTCACAGGCATTAACTGAAATTTCTGGGAGAGGGTCAAGGGGGAAGGGGATCTCCTGGGATTCATTACAGAAACTTCTCTCCTTTACCAGTTTGTTAAGTTTGTCTTTAGCAGCTTCGGCTGATCTTTGTGCAGATACATATTCAGTTACAAAGACTGCAAATGGGAGTTTCACAGTTTTAGGACAGTTTAGTGTCCCTTGTGGCTGGGTGAAGGCTGTTAGCCCAAATTCCAGAGCACTTAGGCAAAGTATCTGCATAAAAGAGATAACTGAGCTGTGTTACAATATAACATCTGTTGCACAATTGATGTTATGTAAGTGTTGATATTACTGGCTTGCTATCTGATTAGTTCTGGTTATTCAGTTTCCTCTCTTGGACTTTGGGGATTACTGTGTTGCTAAGCATCTTCACAAGGTATTTTGTGCTTTAATATTAAGAACCAATGTCATGTATAAGTGATACTTCATATCCTTGATGCTTTACTTATGCTTTTCCCACATACATCAATAGCCTAATTTGATTGCCTGTGCCCTATGTAATGCTGTAACCTTGGATGTCAGGAAGACTTGTGAAGTCAGTTTGATTTGTGCCACTAGCTTCTTGAAACTGGTTAACTTAATGTGTTTCTTCACTCTGCTCTCCTGGAGCATTGCTTGGACACAGATACAAGAGCATAGAGGAAGTGTAATGGTTTGAAACTAGAAAAAACCTTTGTGATTCTAAAAGCTCTGTATGGGGAAAAAACTGAAGGGCAGAAGCTGCACTTTAAAACATGTTGCTGACTTCTTAGACTTGAAACTTTTAGGTGGAGCTGTTTTCAGGCATCTTGCTTTGTGATGGAAACTGAAGTGGACTCTGCTTTAGCAATGTCAAAATATTGAAGGACATGGAGGTGATAACATGAGTGAAAACAGTTTCAGTATTTTTTGTTTTATACGCTCTTTTTGTTCTCTGATTAAATCTTTAATATGGTGGTGTAGTGGACCTGTCAATTCTCACATGTGTGATGTGGAATGTGTGCTCTCCCTGCTGTGGCAGCTGTATTCTACTGTGACTAGCATTTCATCCGTTAACTCACATGCATCTGGAGCTTGTCACACATTTGGATGTATTTGCAGTCACCATATAAAATCTTGCTTACAGCATGTGTTGAACAAGAAAAAGAAAATCATTATGTAGCATTTTCAAACCCTTGCAAGCTTGAACTTTGTAACTTCGCAGCTATGGAAAACTAGGTTTCTGTTTCATTTCTTGTGCTCCTGTTGTGTGCATGACTGCCTCTGATACTGATAAATATTTTCCACTTTGAGCGTTTTTGTCTGGCAGTTCATTGTGTACAATATTCAAGATTAATGTTTTCCAGTTCTTAGTAGATGTGCTGCTGAGAATTAACCTAATAGTATCACTTTTATTTACTGACCTTCAGGCCTTGTCACTCTAAGACTGGTCTATTGTGTGGGGTAAAAAAAAAAACACTGGTGCAATTTCTTTTGGTATTTGTCTTGTAACTGTGATTAATAACAGTTGTTTTCACTATCTGGAAACAGACAGGCTGGTTTGTCTGCCTACAATCACACTGTGATAAATGGAGCTATTTTAGCTCTCGGTTTGTGTATCAAAGAAAACAGATGTAGTCTGGGACTTGAGGCTATAGGAAATACAAAGCCTGCTTAAGTCAGTCTTCATATACTCCTTGAGTGAAGAAGTGGTCATATATGACAGTTTGAGTTGCGTAAAGCTCTGAATTACTTTACATCTGGGGAAGGATGAACTGTAAGTGGACATGTTGCTACAATCCACAGTGAGAATTGAAATCATGAGACTTTTAACTTTACGAAGAGTAGCTTCAGAAGGACTTGACTTTAGAACTATCTGCCTTTGCCCCCACCCCGCCTTATGGTTTTCACCTTGCCTTGACAATGTCGTACACCTAGAAAGGAATAGTACACATCTTTGAGCACAGCTTTGATCCTTCTGCATTTCTGGCCACTGGGCATCTTTAGTTTTGAGTCCTGGAAGTAAGGGTTCCTAGTGCATCACAGTTAATGTTTAGAAACCTAGCATTTAAAAAGCAGTATTCGGAATGACAATTTCTTATAGGTACAAGTTTAAGTTCATACAAATAATTACTCCTCTCATTTATGACAAGCCCTAAAAACACCCATATGATGTGTCACATCTTTCATTCTTGAATTTGTTTGATAAAACATGCCTTGTTTTGTATACGTGAAATAACGTGCTGAGTAGGTATGACTGGTATATAAATACAACCATAACCCCTTTGGGGTGCAGCACCAGGAGGAAGATGGTTGCATTTGGACTGATCCCTTTCCGATTACCAAGCTAAGGACCCATGTAAAACTAAGAAGAGTGTAAAATTTAATGATAATGTTGTTTCCCTTTCAGGGACTGTGTTAACTAAAACTGCTTGCTTAAGAAAACAATTAGGAGATTGTGGGGTTGAGGAAAACAGCCCTATTTAGCCACTTAACATAATAGAACTAATTTTCTTCTACTTTCTAGACAGATTGACTAGAGTAAAGGTCATAGCCCATGCTGCACAAGTTTAGCTATGGTATCAATGGCAGTTTATATAAGGAAAAGAAAAAAAAAAAGGAAAAATCCTCCATAACACTATAAAACCCCCAACTAAACCAAAAAACACCACCCCACACACACAAACCCCTGAAAACAAAACAAAGGAAAAACCAAACAACCTTATATCTTACTTGAATTCAGTTGCATGTTTGACATTGCAGTTCTTTGGCGTCAGTATGAGGCTGTGGCTTAAGTTATACACTGTAGTAACTTAACACAAACTACAAAATCTGAAATTATAACATTCCCATATGGGGGGGGAGTTGAACACGTTCTTTTCTACCCAGGAAGTGTCTTCTACCCTTAGGTTAAACACTGGAGACTGGTCATACTAGAACTTGCTCAACTCATTAGAATGAGTTGAAGCTGTGACACTTGTCAGACATGGAGTAACCTTATGTGAAATAATAAAATAACACAGTTGTGTTTCCCTCCTTGGTCTGTTGAAATTCTTAATAGAATAGTCATCTTCATTGCCTTTTCAAAAAACAAAAAAAAAAAAAAAGCAAAGGACTTTGTGGTTCAACAACACAGAGCTTGAAAGTACTTAAGCTGTTAAGATACCAAGTGAAAATGTGCAAGATGTTATGTAGCAGACTTGACATACACTGGTCCAATATACTCCAGCGCTACCATGCATTAGATCAATGCGCAGACCTTTCTCAGTATTGTGGTGTTCTCCCTGGAAGAATAGTAGCATGTTAAGTAATTTCTAGGAGCAGAGAGCTGTTTTCTGTAGAGACACTAGCTTCAGGAGGAGCATGCAATAGCTGGAAGAGTCCCATCCTCCTCAGGACTTGACACTGCTGCTCCTTTTGCAAAGGTATTGTTATACAATAACTACCTCTTCAAGTTGAAAGGGCTGGAGCAGGGGAAGTCTAGAGCCACATTCAGTGCCACCAGAGCCTGTTTCCACTGGGACCACACAGTGCTATAAATCTACACTCTGCATGGGTGTAGAGTAATTCCTGGACCTGATCAGCTCCATGAAAACTTTCCTTACAAGTCTGTTCATGTGTGTCCTAGTACTCCAGATTCCAAAAGTGAGAAAACCAATTGCTGCCTTCTGCTTGCTAGCTCCATTTTTAGCAGCCAGACTTTTTATAGCCATCCAGATACATTTTTGAAGATGATCAAGTGAAAAAGTGGAAGCATGAACAACTTTTCCAATGAAGCCAGCTAAAGGCTGGACCAGCATGTATTGGAGCTGGGAGAAAGTTACTTATCCAGTTCACATGTTTCTCTCATCCATGGACTAGAATGATAGATAAAAACTTAAAAATAAAATTGGTGTTGGGCTGTCTAGAGTTTCTACTGATAAAGCTTCTTGGCTTTTTTTTACCTTGTGTGAAGTAGGCTTTCTGCCCTGCTGGCAGGTTTGGACTCTGTGTTAGTAGGCTGGGGTTCAGATTGGAGATTTCTGACTCTTAGCAGTGAATGTTTTAAGCCATTATTAGACTGCTCAGCACACCTCAGAACAGGCCACTTGTAAAACTTGAAAACTATTTCTGTCGTACCTCATATTGGATAATTAAAATCAGAGAACCACAGAATGGGTCAGGTTGCCAGGAGCCACAGTGGGTTATCAGTTCCAATCTCCCTGCTCAAGCATGGTCATCCCAGAGCACATGGCACAGGATTGCATCCAGACGGTTCTTGAATATCTCCAGTGAGGGAGACTGTACAACCTCTCTGAGCAATCTCCTCCAGTGCATGGTCACCAGCACAGTAAAGAAGTTCTTCCTCATATTCATGTGGACCTTCCTGTGCATCAGTTTCTGCCCCATTGGCTCTTGTTGCTTACCACTGAGAAGGGCCTGGCTCCATCCTCTTGACACACTCTCTTCAGGTGCAAGATTAAGTGTCTTCAAAGGAGGAAGATGTGAGAAGGGAGGGCTGTTTGTTTCTAGTTTGGGCACAAGGATTGTGCTTGTAATGGTGTATGTAGCTGAGTTGATAAGTAGTACCTTTCTAAGCTACTACAAATTCACTGTACAATGTTATGCTGATTTGAGAACCTTATTAATAATTTTGTGATGTAGCATATGGAAACAGGTGATTTTGATCTAATTTTTTAATTGAGAAAAGTATACAGTGCTGAAAGCATGTAAATGGTAGATGCATGTATTCTGGTTCTGTGCGCTCTCTTCTGTCAGTTCTGGCTAAATGGCATCATGTAGGGCTGGGACTAAAAGGTCTGCTTTCTCTAAAGAAGAAATGGGAAGTTGGTTTTCTCCAGTCTGTGATAAGATCAGGCTTAACTGAGACCTTATTGTTAGGGAAGTTAAGGCTTCCTTGGCTCAAACCTGTTCTTTGGCCAGGCTTAGAGTGGAGGTAAGCAACTTTGTCACTTGAATTATTTTTATATTCACATTTTTACATTTTTTACTATTATGGAATTTTCTTCCTCCTCTTTCCTTCTCATCCTTGAAGATAATTGGATTATCCTGTGGAGGAGGAGGAATGGAGTATTTATAGTGCAGCCCTAACCTGACGTGAAACAGTATATTAATGACTTTTCTAAGTGCTGCTTTCATCTGCACAGAGCTTTTCCTTCACTTGGTCTATTTTCCATTTTATCTGATGGGCCAGTTTAGAATTCTGAGAGGTTGCTTTTGTGCTTTTTAACTCTAATATGAAAAGTTGAAAAAAGTTAAAAAATCCATATATATCTTACTGACATGAAGAGTAGGAGCAGGGGATCAACTTTGCAGTTATTGAGGGGTTAAAATCTGCGTTGAGCATGTTTGTGAAGGACTGCTGGTAACTGTAGTACAGCTTTTTTTCTTTCCAGTTCACTAATCAGATGTATGTTAGATTTATTATCTCAAAAGTATAAACCATGGAAAATTTGACAAGATAGATGTGTAAATTACCACTTTGACAGAACTAATGATGCACTCCAAGCACCTTCTGTTTTCCAGCACTTGGTGAGCGACTTCATTAAATATGCAACGACTGTTTGGTGCTGCTCAGACAGTAGTTCAGTTCCTTGTGGAATTACATTATTACTGGAGGTGTAAAAGAGGCAGGCACGCTAGCTGTTGGGCATCCTGCTGTGATTCTAATGTGCTCCATCTTGTTGGAGCAGTTGTTTGCAGTCTTTTCAGGACAATTACATCCATAACCACAGAACACGATCACTGAAACTATATTACAGATAACAGTTGAGAATAGTAATGACTGTTCTTCAGCTGCTTGTGTAAGAGCCAGTGTGAGTGACTTAAGGTGATGGTCAAGCCACATCCATGATTTGGGGTTTTTTTTTGTAGAGGTAGTATTACAGTTTTCCCAGGTAAAATTCAACCACATCAGCTTGCTTAGACAATCACATAATAGTGATAGTATATATAGGAGTTTTTCTTGAGCTGGGGCTGCAAAATACAGCCATGGTTCCTACCACATAACAAATTCTTTTGTCCTTCAGTTGTGGGCTTTGCTCTTGGCACACATACTGCTAATAGTTGTTTTCTAGCAAACCGCAAATTTCATTCTGTCTCACATTATTTGCTTTTTCTGTTGGCATTGTGACTGGCTCATATTCCTTAAGGTATAAACAAATATACTCTGTTCTCCAGAGGTGTCCCTATAATTTATTATTCTGATGACAGTTTGATGGTTACCCTGAAAACAGGGTACAAAAGATGGCTTGAATTTAGCTTCAAATACTCTTAAAGCCTCTGTCTCTCAAACCTTTACTATATTGTATTATACTGACAAATGGATTGTGTTTCAGGCTGACAAGTTAAATGCTAGAGTGT
This sequence comes from Acropternis orthonyx, assembly GCA_035583155.1. Lineage (NCBI taxonomy): Eukaryota > Metazoa > Chordata > Aves > Passeriformes > Rhinocryptidae > Acropternis > Acropternis orthonyx. The sequence continues at coordinate 23,143,117 of JAWWEU010000163.1, forward strand.
GTTTAATGAAAAAATGTCCTTAGTTTTGAATGATCTGTTAATCAGCGTTGACGATTTGGTTAATTAGCACGTGAACATTCAGCTATTGAACAGGACTATTGTGAGTGTTGTGACTATTGTGAATTCAGTGAAATGAGTTCTTAAAAGACTGTTTCAGCTTTGTTTTGTGTTTAGTATATGTTGTGAATATCCATTTTTACATGGAAAACAAAGCGCTTATTTAACGGTATTGAGCAATTACCAGCCTGCACAGAAGTTTTTGAATAAAATATTAAGCCTTCTTCATAGGAAACCATTTTTTTGCTATTTAAAGTAATACTGGTTTAATGTTGATTATTGAGTTACGTTTTCAATTTAAAGAGATCAAGAAATGTAGGGTTCTGCTTTTTAGTAATCTCCTCTACAGTTTCCTACTTTAAAAATAGCTTGTGGCTTTTTAAAACTTATTACTGATTCCCTGTCTTAATAGAACATGTGATTTAAGCCTAAGCTTCATCTAAATTTCATAGTTTCTAAAGGAAGTAGACAGTGTGGAACACAGTCTTCCTCTGGGAGTATGCTGAGCTTAATGAGCTTGATAATCTGGTGGGCTCAATAAATCAAATAAAGCAAAACATTTCTCATTTTTGAATAAAAGCATTTATCACACAGTGTTTATTCATTCATGTTCGCAAGATTGATTGGCTCCTAGAATCCTGCCATATATTGAACCACTTTGTTTTTTGTTTTTCCAGTAGGCAAATTGCGGAAGCGCTGGATGAAGGAGAGCATCTCTGATGTTGGCTTGGGAATGCTGAGATCTGTTAAAGAATATGTGGACCCCAATAATATCTTTGGAAACAAAAATCTTTTATAAAGCCCTGCACAAATGATGTACTAAAAATTAAAAATTGCTGTTGAAATTCCTCCACTTTCGTTGTATTGATATCCCAGTAATCAAATATAACATAGATTAAACTTTAAAAACTAGTAACTTACATTGATTTTTTTGCTACTCCCTTCCCCCTCCCCTCAATAAAGTGTAAACATCACTGTTAATGTTTATGGACTTTTACTTACAATGCTCTTAAACAACCCAGTGGGCACAAAGTACCAACCAGGAAATGCAAATTCGTTTTTCCAAGTTCTGTTTCACACAGCTGACAGTATTTTTAATGCTGGATACTGCCAGATGTTTCTTACTTAAAGCATCCCCTGCAAGGAGGACAAAGACTGAAAACAGTGTTTTCTACAGAAGCAGCTGCTCAACCCAGCCTCTTGCTAAAGGAAAGCTGCTAAGAGACAGATGAGAGAACACCCAGGAGTACCTCACTGTATTGAAGGATAAAGTATGTAACAGACTTGTAACCAGCAAACACTTAAGAGTACAAGTGTAGGCTTTGATCAAAAGAGACAGTGTAAGTCAAGTTACTAAAAACTCAGTAGTCTCTCACCGTAGTACTACTTGAAAATTATACACAATTGAACTATTATGAGTTGTATTTGAATTGCTGGGATAATCTTAAATTAATTGTAGATCAGTCACTAAGTTTTGTACAATGGACATTTCTCACTGTATGTTGAAAACAGGTTTTTAACAAAATTTTGCGTTCATCTGTACTTCAGTCCTAGTGTGTATGGTTTTTGTTCCCGTTTTGTTTCTTTTGCACAGATGCAAAATACCTTTATCAGTTAAAAAAAAGTTTTGGCTATTCAGATGAAACTGCCCAGCACTGTCTTTTGAAACAGTCTCAAGAGTTTAATAAAACACTTAAGTAGACAACCTACTGTTATCCTGGAAGTGAGATTTCCCATTTAATTTTTGTACAGTTTCCTATTGCCTTTATGAACCATTTATTTACTTCACAAGTAGCCACAATTTTAATTGTCCATTAACTTTATGAAAATGTAATATTTTCTTGATTAGTATCACGTGACAGTAAGCATTTTTACATTGAAACTTGAATATTAATCAGTAAAATAAACTAGAAGTCTTTGTCAATACCCATGATTCATTTTTAAGGTGGGTTCTTTCTTAAAGCAAATTATCCAACTTTTTGATAATTAATGTAAATGCATAGGATAGAAAAAATACAGACTATCCTTGGAGGACACTGTCTCTCTAGCCAACTGCTTCACAGCTGTGTAGTGTCAGTTTGGACACCTTTTTTATTGGTAGTGCCCTTAATGAAAAAAAGCGAAGTTGCATTTTTGTTTTTAAACTATTTTAGGATACTGTCTAATTAGCTCTCAGTTTTGGTAAGATACCAAAAAGAGTATAAAGTGCTTGAAAAAATACCACATATCAGACAACTCTGAACTTGTTTAAAGATTAATTTCAGTGTTGTAATGAAAATTATTGAAAAACATGAACACTCAAAACATCACTTTAAAATGCATGCTGTCAAGGTACTTAAAGAGAACTTTTTTATGATCTGCAGGTAATTAGACAGAATGTTCATGTGATACTTGCAATGCAGCTAGATTTATTTTGTATGGTCTTTGTTCCATAACATTTCAGTATAAAAATCTATTATTTTTTTCTTACCCTGCAGAGTTCATATTTCAGCAGTAGCCAAAACAGTAGGTGTGGTTGTTTTAGGAAACTGAGCCTTCACACCGTGGTTAAGTGTTCCTTAAGTGCACAATGGTGTCTCAGCAAAGTGAATCTGCACATTTTTGTGCAGGGCACTGCCTCATGTCCCCTGCTGCACGGTGGTGGCCACGTGGCCACAGCTGGTGGGCTTGCTGATGACTTGTATCACTCTGAAGTGGAGACCTTTGTAGGAGTTGGTAAATATGAAGGGTGTTTATGTGCCTCAATGAAAGTTTATGTCTAACTATGAAGAATTAATTTTGAAGGAAAGCATGTGAAGCTTTTTTGCAGAATGACAGCACAAAGAGAACTAGAAGTAGTAGTCATAGCTTAGTAGTACCGGTCTCTTAGGTTTTTGACTATAGTACAGCACAGCTGTACAACATCCTTCCCATTTTTTAATTTTCTGATTACGGTTTCCTCATCCCGTTTTTGTATTGAAAGTACACAGGTAAAAACTCCTTATACTCTCTAAGCTTTAAATAGCCACTGACTTCTGAAGTGATTTAAAATGCAGTAAAGATTTTCATTGTATGTCAGTTGTCATGGGAAGGTGAAATAACAGGCTGTAAGGGTCCCAAAGCACTGTCACTGGATAGCTCTGAGGAAAAGATTAACTACAAATGTAATGGATGTATTTGCTACCCTCTTACTGTCTTCCTAAGTATTTTTCTGTCTTATGAACTAGTCACAGCTTAGTGAAACTGCAGTTGAAACATATATATTACTGTCTTTAATTTCACATTTAAATTCCTAATGAGAAGAGAAAAAAAATAGTAATACAAGTTCAGAAGACCTCTGCACACACAGATCATTCACCATTTAAATGAAATCTGCCTTTCTCTGATACTGTAGTCTTCCACTCTTCCTTCTGTATGATCTGCTTGCTTTCTACAGTCTTCACTTCCCGTTGCTGCAGCCTGTTCAGAGATGGAGTTTGATCCATGCAGATCAGAAGTGCCGATGCCTAACACATGACTTTTGCATTTGCTTGACTATTTTGGCCATATGTAAGTTACAAGCGGTTTTAATTAAGCTTGTAATTACTTCCAATTACATAGCTTCTGCTCCCTTTGAAGGAGGAAAGGTGCAGAGTGACTATGGCTTGACTAAAATATGTTTACGTTAGAGAGACCTTTATAAAAGTTTTGAGGAGAAAGAGGCAAATCTGTTAGATGTCGATCCAGGATCTAAATCTTGCAGTCAAAGAAAAACATGTCTTGATTTGACTTACAGTAAGTTAGAGATGTCATCTTTGCCTTACAGCTGTGAACAGAGGCCAGGCCAAATAGTTCTTCCGTAGCAATGTTAATTAACTGAAACCAATTTCAAAGGCAGGGATACATTAGCACTGAAATTCAGAAAACACAAATTGCTTCTCAGTCTTGGAAATGTATGTTTATCAAGGTTGCAATTAAATTTTCTGCAAATAAAGCCAAACAGTGTTTGTCATTTTAGTGTGAGATTAACTGTAAAACTTCAGTTGTAATGTTAAGAGATTACAGAACCTTATATTATTAATAAAAAGAAAATCAGCCTAAACAAGTATGTGGTTTTTTGTGATGAAACTAATCAAATATACTCTACTAACTTGTCATATTGCTTCATTTTAATTTGGTGGTGAACTCTTACCTAAGGAAAACTATTAGGAAAGCTTTGCCACTTGAGGAGAGTGGAGAGATTGAATTTGTAAATGTATGCTAATAGGAGCTCTCCTTTTGTCCTATCTGCAAAACAGGAAAGTGAATTTCAGTGAAGGGCGGGCAAACAGCACCTGAACACCAAGGCTACTTGATATCAGTACTCCCTGTTTGGGCAGCACAGTGACCACATTCAACTGCTCTTGGAAAGTTCTCCCAGTATAATACAAGAGCATACCTTGCCTTAGTCAGCTTCCCCATATTTCAAAGACTTGTTGTATTAAGCTGTTGCAAAAGGCATATAATTTCCTGCTGCTGTGCTCGTGTCTCACGTAAAACCTCCCTGTTCCAGATCCTGGAATCTGCTTGAAAGTTGTGTGCGCTAATGCACCACGTGTGAGCAGAAGTTTTTCTCAGTTATCTGCATCATTGCTATAAAGCCTTTGTGCCTTTTAAGCTAAAATGACTGAAATCGCACACTGCCTGAAAGAGCTGTTGAATTCTTATGTTAATGCTGTTATTCAGCCTTAACTCATACCGCACAAAAACTGCAAAAGTTACAGTATGCAAGGGCTAGAAGAACTAATTATGTGATTCACCTTGTAGGACTATGGCAATTTCTCACTATGGTACAAATGTTTTTGTGTGTGTGCTCACAGGAAGGAGAAAACTACCTGACAGCCAAGGATTTTATTTGTGTTTCCATTCTATTAACAGCATTAAAATGCAGTATTTTTACTTAGGCCCAGTAAGTCTCAATTTGAAGATCTTAGAAGATGATATACATGTCTCAGGATGACAGCCAGACCCCATCAGTGTTCTCTTTGTTTGAAATACGTAAATTTTATAAAAAGTTTGATCTGAACTTGCAGCTGTGTAAATACTATAGGCTCACTGTTTATGGTCTTATCGTCCCAGCACTGACTTTGAATTCATATTACCTTTACCATAAATCGATGTCTTTCTTTAGGCTCTCTATGGAGACCAGAATTGGCAGGTGGCTGCTTTTTTCATGTTCAGCTTTAAGGTCTGCTCTGCTCAGAGGGCAGAGGTGATACTGTTCAAAGATGTTTGCTATGCTGTCTCTGAAAAATACTAGTCTTGTCAGTTTTAAATAGATTTTAAAAGAAGAATATTCCATTTTAAAAATACAGGGGCTATGATATTTTAAATCGTACTGTTAGTTGCAGTTTTTACCAACGCAAGTTGCAATAATCTGTACCTTTACTGAAATGCTATGAAATGTTTCATTTATGAATTTGTTTTTGCACTTTGGAAAAACGAAACCTTGATCTTTTTTATGGGAAACTTTATTAATGTTTCATTTTGATTCCGAATAAAGCTAAATTTATTTCAATTGCCTGTTCATAAATTCCAGTATAACATTCCTATTTGAGTAGCAGTCTGCCTGTTTCTGCCTTCATTGGTAGTATGTAGTAGTGCCTCAGCCCTGTATGGGGACATAGCAGCTTTTATAGTAGTTTAGTACTGCAAAGTATTATAGCAGCCTTCTAAAGAGTAAAACAGAAGTGTTGATCACAGCAATGGATTGTGTTGTGTGGGTGGAGAAAGGTGACGGGAAAAACTCAATGGAGTGACTGTAATAATGTAAAATCTAAGTCAATGCTTCTAGAACCTCAGATCAAATTAGGAAATAGGTGGAAAATGTTTTTGTTTTAAAATAATACTTTAAAATTATATTTTGGCTTGTCTGAGCGTGGCTGAACTCCCACGGTGCTTCTGCATGGCAGAATGTAAAATGGATGATCTCAAGCCAGGGCTGTGATAAAGCTACTCCCTTTCAGGAGCTGGAAGGGCTTGGCTCTATTCCCGTGAGTGACATGGACACTGAGCACGAGGATACGTGGCATTGCCATTGCATCAGTCAGTTGCTGGCTCAGCAACACGATACTCAAAGCATTTTAAAGACAAGGAATATCGCTGATGTTGTGTACTCAAATGAAGTTTGGCAAATACTGAAAACATAAAAGGACAATTTGATAAGTTCGGTTCTTGACTAGACTCGATCCTGAGGATGTGGGAGTAATGAGAAGGTACAAACCCAGCTGCTGACCTTTCTCCCTTCTAGCCCGTGGCAGCAGCCGCAGCGTTTCCTGTCTCGCCCTGTTCCTGCTGCTGCAGAGCAGGAAATCCTGACTGCCCAGAGGCGAGGGTTAAAAGCCCTTCTGAAACATGAAGTGACACACATGCTCACCTAGCAAATACATAGCAGCTGGGTAAATACGTGCAAAGATGAGGCCATAAAAGCTGGTCATTAAGGAAAGTAAATCTGGCTAATGTTAGAAAGCAAGATGTGGGTGAGCTGAATGCAATACGTTGATAAGTGGGTAAGCCACAAGGCAAACTGACCTTAGTGCTGTTCTTAGCACTTCTGAAAGTACAGGGCAACACGGTTTTTCCAGTTAGTGATTTTTTTAATTAAGATTTTTGTAATAAATGAAGGGTTTGTCTTTGTTTGTGCTTGTAACTGTGTTATGCCTAAATCTTAAGCTGTGCTTAGCTTTTACAGGTTAGTGTGTTCTAGGGCAGGAACGTGAGGAATAGAAGCCACTGGCTTCCTTGAGATGGTATAAGAGCTCAGCCTAAATGTGCAGAAGTGCCTCAAGTGGATTGTAATTGGTAGCCTTCTCCCTAAGAGGTGAGATCCCTTAAAACATAGCATTGAAAACAGTCTGCAGCGAACAAAAATAAGCTGTGAAAAGGGATTGGTGAGAGAGAATGCCAAAGAAAAAAGATACTGGAAGAAGTTGCTGTAGCTTTACAAGCAGGGAGCCTGTCCACATTGTTATACAGAATGTGATTGAGGAAGCAGGGCTTACTGTTGTAGATGGAGGAGATGAGTGACAACTGCCCAAGGGCCAGTGGAGAAAGGCTTTCAAGAAGGCTCCTACTCCAGTGCAAAGGTTAGCATTGCAACCTAGAACAGAGGCTGTCCATCTGCAAAGCTTCAGCAGGCAGCACAGCCCATCAGCACGCTTAATAAAAACTTCTTTGTACAACGTCACCTGTCTGCTGCATGACTTACTGCTAATGAAATCACGATGAGGAAGCAAAGAGAATTGCTAACGGGAAAAACAGAGCAAGGGCAGTGCAAGCCAGTGTCTTGCGTGTAGGGCTAAATTACAATGAAATGAACATCTGGCAGCAGCTGCCAGGCAGAAGGGACCTGGTTGCTATAGCGAAATGATAACTTTCAGACGGTAACAAATCTGCTGCCTTGGTTACAATTTAGTACTTTTTTAAGGCCGATGAGAGGAAATCACTATCTCTTCATTTGTAGAGCTGTGGTTGTTCTGCAGACACAAATAAAACATAATGTTATTTCCTGTTCTTTTCAGTAGCTCATGTAAGACTCCTCTGCATATCTGGGCTCGAGTAGGTGTTTACAGCTGAGCCTTTGGGCTGCCTGCTCAGCCATGCTACAGTGCTTTAGGTCCTTCCGCCTGACCTCTACCACTGCATGATTTACATTCCTAAAACCAAAAGTATCCTTGTGCTGTTGCAGAAAGGACAGGCTGATTCTCATCCACCCCTTTGAAAAAAAAAATTAAGAAAGAAGAGCAAAAGGACTGCTTTAGTTTTCTTCTGTTTGTTTTAAAACTATGTGCTGATATGCTACAGCTGCAGACCACTCAGCACACAAGCAAAGTTAAACCAGCTGTGAGTGGTTGGGTAGGGTACCTTGTGGGGAATGACATATTAGTGATATGTTACACAAGTGAAGAGACTCTACAATAACGAGCAAGACCATCAGCAGGCAGAGCAGGGGTACAGGCCAGTGGAGTTAAATGCAGATTCCCTGAACAGGGAGCTGAGCAGGTTTTTAAACACAGGGACTGGTGTCCAGGAGCAGTTGTGCTTGCATCTGTTCCCCTCTGTGTGGCGAGCCACGTGTTCCATGTTGGCACTTGGCATCTCAAGTCTCTGTTATGTTACAGTTCTGCTGTGAGTCTGAAGGAGTGGATTTACTCATTGCTTGCACATAAGCTCTTCAGAAACAAGATGTTTGTGCACTCCAGCTTCTCATGAAACTGGCTGGGGAGCCACACACCAAGACAGCAGAGGTTTGGCAATCTCCTGCCAGGCTGGGTTGTGTGGGTGTTTGACACTCGGAGAGCTTGGCTGCCTCGCAAGGGCTGTTTTCATTCTCTGAAAGTGAAACGCACATTCATTCTCTGCATCTGGAAACTCCTGCCAGTTTATTTCAGATATACCTTTCTTGTTCTGGCTGTGTGTATTCTGGTCATGAGAAGGGCAGTTTTGTCCTTCACATGATTTCCAGCCCTGCCTGAGCAAATTTCACCTGCCTCAGTCACAACACCTGTGAGCAGCCCCGCCCCCGTCCTGGTAGCCACTGGGGAGGGGATAATTACACAAAGGAGAAAGAGGTCAGGAATCATGGCCTGAGGGCTGCTTCTTTGAAAGACTATTTGGCCCTTTCCCCACTGCCTGACACCTCCTATTTCTCCCCCATCCCCAATGATGATAATAGGTCTCAGCTGTGTTCCTGTGCCAGATGAGGGGGAGATTGGTGCACCTGGTGGGAGTGGGGGTTAGCCCTCACCCTCACCTGAGCTCCTTCTTCCCCAGCCATGGCAGGTCGGAGGGGTGGGGGGAAGAGGGTTGTCTTTGATTGGAGTGTGGGGTGAGCTGCAGTCTCTGGAGTGGGTGCTCTCCACAGAGCGGTGCAAAGCCTGGCAGGACACTCTCCTGGAGGTAAGAGCTGTTTGCTGATACTAACGCAGGGGCTTGGAGCAGATGGCTGCTGTGGGTTGGGGAGGGAGAAGTGTACAGTGGGGCTCCCTTGGCTGGGCAGGGGGCCCTGAGGGGGCCCAGTGGTCAGAGAGGCTTGGAGGTGGCAGCAGGGCAGCAAGGGCTTCCCTTCCTGGGCCAAAATGAAGCTGCATGAGGTGCCCCCTCAGCGACAGCCCTCGGAGAGGGGCTGAAAGGAGTCCTTGCTCCAGGGCTGGGAGAGGCAGGTCCTCCCTGGGAAAATGGGGAGTGCAGCTGTGTGGAGTCCAGCCTCCCCAAAGTGCATCAGTGTGTTCATGGGCATCTCTTGGCTTTCGTTTGCATTGCAGGTGTGTTCAGGCAGCATTTAAATATGGGACCTGTGAGTCTCCAATGACTTAAGGAGGCAATTTCACTTCTGTGTGGTTATATTAGTTGCTTCTGATAATCATCCTGCTGCTCATGTTCTGCCCTTGTTTATAAGCAGCCAGCCCACATGTATCCAGCCTGACTTTGCTAATGGATCCATGTTTTGTGTGTTGAGTGAGCTTGAGGTTAGCAACCACTCGGCTGTGGAGCAAGGCAAGTAATTGTTATTTGCCTTTGTGCTCTGAAATCAGTTGGCAATTTTCAGTTAAAAGAAGCTTAATTGAAATTTTACTTGGTATGCTGAGGCTTCTGAAAGCAGGAGGCTTCTCTGTTGCTGCTGTGGGTCACTTGTGTGTTACAGAGGCTGGGTTTGGCCTTCAAAACACCCTTCTTTTGTCTGCCATTGCTGTTGACTTTGAAGTGTGACTGAGAAATGTCAATGTGCTTGCTCAAGGGTTTTGGATGTGAAGAATGGCTCCATTTCAATCTTTGCTGCTTTTTCAAAACAATACATATGGAAAAACAAAAGACCAAAACATTCCTCTACAGTAGAAGCAACAATTGAATTTGCTTTTAACCACTGTATTACAGTGACTTGGGTATGACCTGCCTGTAAAACTCCCCAGCTGCTCTAGTTCTTTTCCTGTTGGAAGGCTGGCCTTAGAATAAATTAAGAGTACAGAACTGAAACCAAGATGTGAAATTAAACTTTTATTAAAGTAAATCAGGTCCTGGGTTTATTTTAAAGAGTGAGGCAATAAAAGTGAATGTATAAAAGTTGCAATTTAAAATAATGTGCTTTCTTTTAATGTAATTTCTGTTTTCAATTTTATTGCTACAACTGAGTTATATTTACTGAAGTTTCATACCAGTATTTTTCCAACTGCAACGGTGTGTTTGACTTTCACTTTTGGGATGCCATGGAGAAAGAAGGGAAAATATAGTGGAAAAGGGAAACCACAGAGAGCTCATTACAGCTCCTTGGTTCACCACCATCTGGCACCAGCGCAGTGTAGGGTAGCTCAGAGGTCTCCTCATTTTACCACAGGGAAGGAACCCTAGGGCCTCTTCCCCCTCCATGGAGTGTCCCACAGCTCCCAGGGCTCCCCAGCCCTCAGGAGGAGGCAGCTGCCTCAGCTGTGGACTCCCCACCTCTGCCTGGTAGATTGATGCGGGCCCAGTCCCCTCCAGCATGGCACAGGGGCAACTGCATGGGCAAGGGTGCTCTCTGCTGGCATTGGGGTGTTTAACTATTAGTTTAATAAGCCTCCATAGTTAAAAAATAAAAGTGTCCAGAGCACTGTTTCTCTGTAGTTCAACTGCAACGGTAGCAGGAGTGAAATGTTTGGATTGTATTGAATTGCTTTACCTGTTGATATCTTTGATGTGTATTGCTTAACTTCACTGAAGGTAAAATAGAGGGTCTTCCCTCTGGCATCAGGATCTGCTGGGGTAAGGAGGGAGAACCCCATTTCCTTACTAGATTCTTCTTTGCATTGAAGAAACTATAATTCCTGTAAAAGAGCACTTACCATTGTGCTCTGCGAGGAATTTTGGAGGACAGGGAGGAGCGGGCATGTAAGTGAGCAAGGTGCATCTCATACCCAAAAAGAGTGTTTGCTATGCATGTAAAAGGAGGAATCACTTGGGTGGAACAGAAAAATTACTTGAGTAGAAGTATTTAACTCTGCTGCTTAATTTGCTCATTCTCTGTCTGTACCCCATTTATTATAGAACTGTGGTCTCAGTCCTGCAGCTACCAAGCCCCTACAATTACCATTGTTTTTCAAGACACGATAATTGTAATGATCAAGCCCACACCTCACTAGCCCAGTGTAGACCCTTCTCTCCTCAGATCTGGGGTGAACTGTGTACTTTGTGGTGTTCTTACTTTGTATCAAGGTGGTTTACATAGAGACATTAACTCTGTACAGCTAAAACAGAATGGGTTAGCCACAGAATTGCTGCATTACTGAAGCAGTCTGTATTAATTCTCTGTGTGGATAAAAGGCTAAACAATCTATTCTGGAGTGATATTTTTTCTCAAAAATTGCCAAGTCCAGCCTGCAAAACTCATGTTCCCCTCTGACCTTTGGGAATGGCAAGGTTATTATTTTGACAGTCAGATCCCATCCTTACTTGCTCCCTTGCCCTCTGCACTTTGGAAAGTGTCAGCTGCAATGCTGGGGCAGAACAGAGGTAACTAAAACTTGTGCTTTCTCTGCTGTTACCAGTGTATTGCCATCTGGAAATCACTGAGGGAACCTGTTAATTCAATTTTATTACTGTATATTTTAAAGACTGTCAAAAAGCCCAGGGCTTTGGGACAGGTCTTCATTTTAGTTTAGTCTAAATCAAAATAAATAATAAAATCCTCATGAAGATGTACAGGCGCTGTGAGATACTTATCCAACCTGACATAATGAAAAAATAAACTAATGATGTTTTATAGGCTCATGAAAAAAAATATTTACGTACCTCATATGACCACGCCAATGAAGTTTTAAACAGGTTAGAAACAAAAACAGATGCCAATGATCATATTATATGAAAAAAAAATGAAGGAAACGCAATTATGTCAAATTTAAGCTCACCAAATCTGATTTATGTGTATTGATCTCTAAGTGCAAAATATACTTGATTCTCTTCTCAGACCAAGAAATTTTGGTATACATTTGACAAGTCCCTAGAGATAGACAAAAAAAAAAAAAGGTAAAAATGTACACTGGATAAGATTTTGGATTAGAACATGGAGTTTGGGAATGTAACTAAGCTTGAAATTAGGCTATTTTGGTCTGTGCAGTTATTTTTTTTAAAGATACATCTGAGATACCAGTAGCTGTTAGAGTAAGGTAACCAAAAAGACAGGGCACTTGCAAAGTGAGCACGTGAACCCACCTGAATGGAGCCAAGTGCTATGGTGAGTACAGCTACATTTAAGTGTACAAGTGTTTTAAGTGTTTGCCCAAAAAGTATGAATGTCTAGGAACACTGGAGACATCAACAAATCCTCTACCTAGCACAGTATTATAGAACCACAGAATCAATTAGGTTGGAAAGATCTCTGAGATGATTGAGTCCAACCTATGACTGAACACCACCATGCCAATCACACCATGGCACTCAGTGCCATGCCCAGTCTTTCTTTAAACACCTCCAGCGATGGTGACTCCACCACCTCCTTGGGCAGTCTATTCCAATATCTAATCTCCCTTGCTGTAAAGAACTTCTTCCTAATGTCTAACCTAAACCTTCCCTGGTGCAGCTGAAGACTCTGCCCTCTTGTCTTGTTGCTGGTTGTCTGGGAGAAGAGACCAACCCCCACTTGGTTACAAGCTCCTTTCAGGTAGTTGTAGAGAGTGATAAGGTCTCCTTTGAGCCTCTTCTTCCCCAGGCTGAACAATCCCAGCTCCCTTTGCTGCTCCTCATAGGGCTTGTGCTCCAGCCCCTTCACCAGCTCCGTTGTCCTTCTCTGGACAAAGTCACAAAGTCCATGCTTCAGGCCAGAAACAACTAGTCCGGGCTGTATATGTGTTTCTTAGATGGGAAGTATTTTTGGCACAGAGATGCACTTCTCCTGTGATTTGCATCCCCTGCTAAAAAATCCAAATTGGTAGCTCTAACACTAGGAAACTTTGGAATCAAAATGTACCATGTGGATAGTTCCGTAATGAAAATGCGTTTTATCCATAGAGCAGCTGCCCCCAGTGAGCACAGTGATGAGGCTGGTGAGGGCTCAGGGTGGCTAAGCAGGGCAGAGCTCAGGTTGTGTGCAAACATACAGGTGTGAGCAAATAATGGAGCATCTGGTAGATGGTAACAAGGAGAGGAAGTTTTGTTTTGAGGTTCAGGAGTTCACCAGAAATACAGATATATCTAAAAATTACTGACTCAACACATAAGCACTGACTACCACATAAGCATGTATCTTGCCTTGCAATGTATTAACACTATTTGCCTTTCTCCCATAGACCACACCAAGTAACTAATGAGTTTCCATAAGGCAACACTTCTCAATGGCTTTGGCACTCTTCCGCATCCTCACTGAGGACCTGCTAAGTCCCGCAGTCATATAGCACTGGCCTTCTGCCTTTTTTTTCTGAATGACAAACTGATGGTGCATTAAGAGACTGTTTAAAAATATTTACTTTTTTCCACGACCTTGATCTCCCACAGAAGTGAATACGTGATGTGCAAATATTAAAAATGTACACATAAAAAATGGGATAGAATGTGGTCTGGGCACCATGAATGAGCTGCCTTTAGAGGGGCAATTCATGATATGATAGTGGTGATCTTAACACCACTGAGAAACACATCACATACTGACCTCGAGCTGAACTTGAACTTTGGACCAGCACAGTTTCTCTTTGCAGTGTAACCAGGAGCAAGAATATCTCAGCTCTCCAGAGCTTCTCTGGATCTAAGTTCTGGCTGGGAAAGAACCCTATAGCTGATTTATATCTGGGATGAGTTTTCTGTAAGTCAATGTATTTCTGAGAAGGATAATCTTTTTTTTCCAACTTGTTTTTTATTTTAATTCAGACCTGCAAACTAGATTGTAAAACAGTACATAAAAGATTGCCTAACATATTTCTGCCCATGGGAGATCTGTAGCTGGATTTTATTTTTTTAAATATCAGATTTGAAAACATCTAAGCAGCTGTGAGTGTGATCAAGATTAACTGCTATGCAAAATGATTGCTTTCAGAGAAAAGTGCTGACTAGAACTCAGCAAGAATAAAACGTGTGAGCTCTGTTAGGTAATACAAGTCTATTGTGAAGAGACTGGCAATGCTTATGTCTTACTGCTATTTACTTTTTTTAACCTCTTTTCTTCCCTTAAAAAAAAAAATTAAATAAACCAGAATTGCAACAAAATACCTCAGCATATTTCAAACCAATGCAGTGAGCAGAGAGTCCAGAGCAGAGTCCTGTCTGGTGTGCTCCTGCGAGTCCATACAGTGGGTGTTCAGGGTGGCTTATGAGCCTCTTGATTCTTCCCCTCATTTCCATGCATGTATCTATTTTCTAATTGGCCACCCTGGACTAAGGTGGCTGTTTCTGGTCCCTTTTCCAGCCATGCCCTTTTCTATAAGTGCAAGGTGACTGTGCAGGTTGGTCTGTTTGCTTCCTGAGCTGCTTTTAGAAAAATTCCAACTCTTTTATCAATCAGAGCTATGGGAAAAGCTGTCTGTGTTCACTGGCAGAGCAAGCAACCCCATTTCCTAGCACCTGAGCACTCTGACAGATAAGGCTGTAGCTGTCTCCTACCAGCCATGCTGGAATGACATACTGGACAAGCGAGTGTCTCCTCTGTCTTCTCCAGCGCTGGCCAAAAGCAGCCTGAAAATACGGTAAACCTTTATTTAATTCTAGATCAAAGATTACCTTATGACTCCAGGGAAAGTTAAGTCGCACTTAAAGCCAGGTGGTGCGGGTTTGAATAATAAGAGGAAAGATGTTGAAAAACAAATGGATTTATTAGAGTTGATGGACTTCCCTGGTCTTAAAAAGCATTTGCTGTTTCCGCCTTGCAGCAGTCAAACATCAGTCTAATGTTATTTCAGTTTTCTGAAATGAGTTTAAGATTCTTAACACAAAAATTTTAAAGGCAGTTAACAAGCTGTTCTGTTTTCTTTTGGGCTTTGGTTGGTTGTTTTTTTCTTTTGTTTTTCAGTTTGGGGTCTTTTTTAGTTTTAGTAAATGCCTTTCAAAGTCCTTGTCTTTGTTTCCCCATTGCTTGCATACTATATAGCAATTATAACATCTCACAGGAAAAACTGAGCAACCTGATCACTACTTACGTCGATGGGCTCTAGAAAAGTACCAGCTGTGGTGGGCAAGCTTCTCTCTGTTCTTTTACCGTCTCTGTTGTGATCAGGAGGAACTTTAGTCAGAGGAGGAGGAAGATTCCCAGTTCATTTAAACTTTGGGCTTTCTGGAGGCATAACATAAGTATTTATTACTGTTCTTTGTTTTTAATGGCCTTACTAAGGGCCAGCACCTCCTCAAATGTTTGGTGGGCCTGTAGCCCAGTCATGAGTAATGAACTGTCCTTGACAAACTCTGATGTGAATTCAGCCCGCACAGGGCAGTTTGCTATAAACACAAATTCACTGGCTTCTCTTCTGACAGGTATCTTTATCTCTCTCATGGCCTGAGCCAAAGAATCTGCTCCAAAGATCCCAAACTCCAAGACATACAAAGTTTCCATACAAACACTGCAGTTCAGGACCATCTCTTAATCACCACTGACTGAGATGAGAATTAGAGGTGTGACCACAAGAGGCAAGGCTGCGACATTAGAAGGGATGATGACAGAAAACACCTGGGGAACAGCTTCAGTTGAAATGGAAAAGTAGCCTGTTTGGTTGCCCCCCTGTCTCTAGTGTCAGAGGACGTCACCTGTTGATGAGTCC
This sequence comes from Acropternis orthonyx, assembly GCA_035583155.1. Taxonomy (NCBI): domain Eukaryota; kingdom Metazoa; phylum Chordata; class Aves; order Passeriformes; family Rhinocryptidae; genus Acropternis; species Acropternis orthonyx. The sequence continues at coordinate 23,158,875 of JAWWEU010000163.1, forward strand.
TTCAGTTTTGCCATAGTCACTTCTAGTTCTGTTCTCCTAGTCTCTCCCATGCTGTGGTCCCACTGCCAACAAGGCGCACAGTTCCCAAGAGATTTCCTGTTGTGGGATATTTCCCTCCCCATACAAAAGCACAGGTCCAAATTGTGCAGCTATGATAATAATTGGCTTTGAATCAAGGACTATCTGTCAGTTTTTCCAGACTGACCTTTCCAAAATTTTGGGATTATTTCCTTGCTTCTCGTTCTATTCCTCTTTTTTTAAAAAATAATTGAGTCCAAGTTCTACTAGCTAATCTTATTAGTTAACCAGTTTTGGTGGTTTTTTGAGCTTAAATAGGTTTTTGTGTTGTTTTATATAAAAGCATAACTCTGTGGGCTCTGGGTTGCAGTTATGAGGTGTTAATGGGCCTAGGCAGAGGAATCATGTGTTCTGGAGCATGCTAGGGATTGTTTTGAGGCTTTATTTAATTGCTTCTATGCTACAGCTTGAATCTGTGTTCATTTGTTGTTTGGTTTTACTTCTGTGCCATTGCTTTTGCTGGCTTTTGTTTCTGTTCTGCCAGGCTGAGAAGTTTAGCAAGACTCCTTCCATGCAGAAATGTGACCATGTGGAGTCTTGAAGCTGCGTTGACAGTGGTTTGCTGATAAGCATTGTGTTTCACCAGGGAATGAGCAAAACCGCTCTGGTTCTAACTTTGTTACGTGTTTGAAATTGTTAATGCCAGTAGATTTTACCCTTTCCTTGCTCCTTCTTGGGCTGCTTCTATTCATTATAAGGATTTGCTCAAAAATTAACATGCTTGCGGTGTCCATAGGTTTGCAGTTTGTTCTGATCTGTATTGTAACTTTCTGTGATCTATGGCCCCCAGCACAAGGAATCGGCAAGGAAGTGCCTGAAATTATGGGTTGGCTACAGATACTGCTTTAGAGCCCCATCCCTCTATTAATTTGCATTGCTGACAATAGGCCAGATCAGTGCAATTCCACTGAGCTTTGATTCAGTGACCAAAAATTTATGCCAGCTGAGAATCTGACCCAATGTCTTATTTATAACTGAGATCAGATTTGCAGAGAGAGGTAAGATCTTTTATTAGATCCCCTTGATTTATTTGAGGAATGGGAAAACAGAGAAGTTTTTGGGCACACAAGTTTCTTTTCAGGGAGAAGTATCTTTAGTATCCTTGTCTTCTGAGGATGCCACAGAAACTGTTATTAACAGTCTATCCACGGCAAAGAGGTGCATGGAAGAAAAGAGAGAATACTGATGAAGCACTGAGCTTTCTCTCCTTGGTCCTGCACTCTTCACCAGACTGAATCCTCCCCTTTTTTGTAGCAGTCTTACCTGGGGAAAAGAAGACTTGTGGTCACCTCTCCCCATATCTGACTGTCTTCCATGCAGTTAATCTTATTTCTTCCTAGAGCTGATACTTTTGTTAGGGTTTGTTTGGTAACTGGCCATGCCTTCCTGGGATTGCTCCTTCTCCCTTCCCTTGAAAGTAGGGAGTACGCAAAACAATCTCGCTAGGTTTAGATAGATGGTCTGGAGCCTGGGACTTCACCCTCTCCATCAGGTCCTAGTACAAGTCTTGGTTTGTTGTGCTGTCATACATCCAGCATTGCTGTTTGCAACTCACAAGTAATCAGACGCAATTAGAAAATGTGAATTTAAGTGTACTCTCAGAGCTATTAATTCATGACCGCTGTGAAGGGGACTTGAGGAGGTGGCCAAGGCTGTTGGAATTAGTGGGCAGTGCTGGGTGGGCCTGGGTTCAATAGTGGTGGCATCACAGAGAGCTTTCCTCTAGGGCACGGTGAGGTGAGGGGGGCTGCTGTCTGTATTCTTCAGGCAGACAGAGCTGCCAGGTCAGTGTGTGAACACCAGGTGTAGGTCTGTGATTTTTTGGCTATGAGTACAATCGGTGTGAGAGACTCCCATGAAGCAGAAATGGCAACACTGGCTTTCAATGCTTGTGTGCACCAAGTGTTCAGATCCCATATATAAAGCAGGAATTTCACAAACCTCTTTGAGCAAGGAAACCACTTCTTCAGTTCCCCTAAGAGCAAGTGAAACCAATGCCTTGGCTGGGATCCTCATTGGCCAGGCTCTGCTGAAGATTTACTGCTCAGTCTGCCACCATGAAAACATCCCACCTTCTTCATGTTTTCTCACACCCTGGTGGAGTTTGCTGCAGGGACCATGACTAGATTTCTTTGCTGAATTGATTGAGAATTTAATAGGTGAAATGATGGAGAGAGCTCAGACCTAAATGCAGGGGGTACAGGAGGAATAAATCTTTGTGCCCCCCCCTTCCTGGCCAGATGCACCATGAGCCTGACAGACTTATGATTTTATACGGAGAGCAACATATGCTACAGCTTTTATTTCTCTAACCATTAATCAAAAGGTATTTTGTATAAACAAGGTAATTGCCAGCTCTGTCCAGTGTGGGTGGGCTGACAGAAAGGCTTTGCAGTTCTCTCCAGCACAGACAATCTTTGCCAGACACTGGCCCTGGTAGCCAGCAGCAGCTGTAAGGACCATACGCCAGCATGGGTGGGTGTGCAGGGCCGCACACTGCGCTCCAGCCTCAGTGCTGGCAGGGGCGAGGAGAGCTGTGATTCCAGCTAGCCCAGAGAAACACTGCTAAGGACTGGCAATAGTGGTGTTTGGGCAGAGGCAAACCCTCTTGCATATGTCTGGGCTCTTTGCATGGGTTGTAGCCTGGGTTATGTCTGCTCATTTTGCTGTGATATCAAACCTGTGACTTTTCTTTTCTTAGTTGTGCCAACGAATGTAAAACTCCAGACAGGACAGCACAGTGCACATTAGCAGGCAGCTTCTTGCCAACAACCCAAAATAGGGTAGGAAACTAGAAATGCTAAGAAGACATTCTCTTGGTGCAGGGGGTGGGGGGTGACATGAGCCAAGTGCTGGTGCAATGTTCTGGCAGTGGAGTGCATGCCGGCAGCGAGCTGGAAGGAAAGTGCTGGGCTGGAAGCCTTTTCATGGAAACCAAGCCACAAGGTACTTTCCATCCCATGTGAGTCTCTGGGAGAGGAACAGCCACATGGGGCCATGCCACTGAAAGGATGCTTGAGCACCTTTCTCTGGAAGGGTTTCAGGCTCTGCAAGGGTGCCTGCTGTGAGCAGCCTGTGCACAGACAGCTTCTGGGGAGCTGGCAGGAGAGGACAGCAAAGCTTCACAGCATCAGAGTTATTCCTTGAAAGGAAAACATTTTATTGTCCAGTTTTATGCCACTATTTGGTGCAGTAGTAATTCATCTCAAAGGACTGTTTCCAGGCTACTGATGTCAGGTGATGTGCAGCTGTAGCCAGGCCAAAATTCTGGTGCCAAGGTGGTTTTGAATAGCAGCCAGTGAGAACAAGTGCCAGGGTGATAATAAAACACTGCTTCTGAAGGCACTTTCAGGAATTAGCAATCTATTTTAATTTTAAGAAATCTGACAGTTTTGTAAGGGTAATTTCTACACTGCTGGGGTAAATCTACGAAAGAGCAAATGCTCTGGTTCTCTTCTAGAAATATTCATTGATTAAATTAAAATACCAGACTTACGGTAGGACTGATAGCATCTGTATTACAGCAGTAAAAATCATGCATCTTTATTATTGATATCTTCATCTATTGGGAAGGATCCCACCAGCTACAGATTCTCTTTTGACTCCTGTAGTTACCAAAAGCCCATCAGTGAAAAATGAAGCTAATGTGAATTGTGAAGAAATATGCCACCGGGACAGCAATCCCACCTGCCCTTGCCTAATTCCAGCTGTTATATGGTGTTAGTCTGGTACAGGAATGACAATTCTGCTACATTTAATTTCCCTAGAAATCATCATAAAAGGAGGGGATGGAGGGAAATTAATTCAGCCATAGAGATTGCTCCAGCACAGTTGCCCTTGCGTGTTTTCTGCTTAATTTGTGCAACTTTAAAGGGTTACAGAGAACTTAAGGATACACCAAGAGAGATCAGCCCAAAGTACCAAATTTTAGAGCCAAATATTGATGCCCAAAAACTTGAGGTGATTTTTAGATCTGGAGATTTGATTTAGTCTGTTCTAGAAGTATTTCAAAACCTGCATAGAGGCCAGGCTTGCATTCCTCAGCATCTCAAAATTTAGTGGTAGTTACTTTGTAGTGAAAGCAGATTTATATTTTGCTGGTCTGGAAGTGACTGATTTGCTGAACATCAGATGATAGAATTTGCTATAACAAATTGTTGGATCAATGATCTAACACGCAAGTATGCTGTTACTGACAAGATGTGATGATTCAAAGGCAACAAACATATCTTGCTGTGCCATCTCGTCGGGAATAATTTCTTCCTGACACTTCTAGTGATCATCTTACACCATGAAGCATGAGATTTGATTACTGATACTTTAGCATGCATAACTACAAGGTTGTTATTTTTAATGGAGTGGACAGCGTGTCTCGTGAGAGTTATAAACACATCGTGTGCATTTGAAATACAATTGTAATGACTTGGCTTATTCTAATGCAGAAGGCTTTGCCCAATTTGATTAGCTGATGAAAACACAGCATTGCTCAACAAATCAGCAGGATTCATAGTTAACATTTTTCATGAAGTCGCAATGTAAGGTTGGCAGTTTTCTGCTCAGTAATTCGTCTATCTTGAGTAGCGGCAATTTCTGCTGAGAATGTTAAGCTTGGGAACAGCAGCTTGGAGTTGGATGTACCAGAAATATCAGTTTTGTATGTCTTGAAGTGAGAATTGCAATGACAGAGCACTATGATTTGGAGCGATCCATCATTAAGTAATGAATTATCCATCACCCCTTTTGGCCCTCCCTTCCATGGTGGTAATTTTGGCCAACTACCTTGCAAATCAGAAGGATTAGTCTTTCACAAACATTTTTCTGGTGCTATTTAGAACTGCTTCTTCAAAAGGCAATGCCAGATGAATTCAATCTTTGATGCTTAGGTGTTTCAGAAGTAGCACCATGCTATAATTTCATGTGCTGCCTCTGGAATTTTCCAGTTTGCATCTATGTAATGTACAAGTGCTGTCTCAGATTAAACAACCAGTGAGCAGACTGACTACTGAGCAGCTTCCTTCAGCATGCTGCATCCTGACGTCGAGTTTTAAACTGTGGTTGACTCCAGTTACCAGCTATGAAGGTGGGCAGTCAGTCAATCAGGAATTAAGTGTGATGTTGCCAGCATCTCCTTAATGCAACTCTTTAATGTAAACACAGTTGCAGCAGTTGATTTTTTCAAGCCAGTTTTGTTATGATAGTGCCCTGTGGTGAATGTGTCCTTCTCTGGAGATAATAAAAACCCGCCTGGAGGTGATTTATTCTGAGCTCAAAGGCTGCATAAGTTGTAACCTACCTCTGCTTCATTTTTTTTTATTTGATTCTGAAATCTTATATGAAATAAAAGAGTTGAAATAACTTAGAATGGACTATTAGCACAATCCAAACCTATTTTTCTCATATTGTTCATGAACTATTTCATTGTGGACTGTGTGGGATTTGCTGCTGAGCTGTGCTCTCTACATGGGGTGACAGTAAAGGTGAGGATTTTTGTGGCTTTTGGTCCCATGCCTGGTTCTGTAGTTTGGTTTCCTAGAGCAAGCAATTTGAGTCTATAGAGAACCCAAGTGCCAGGTTTACACCCTCTCTGGTGTGGCCTACACATGGAGAACATACATTCCATCAGAACATGCTTTTGTGATGAGATGTGGTGTTTTCACGGTGGACTGTTTCTCTGAAACATCTTTTCCTGTTACTGGATGGATGCTTTGTCCTCTTGCACAATAACAGTATTGAAAACTTGGTATAGGGCTGTATAGGGTGTGCTATATGTATAAAGGGCTATATAGGATCTACAGTTTCAGTACAGGGCTGTGGTTTGACAGATAGGGTTCCTAAATTCTGCCCTCTCCTTATTTCACTATACAAGCAACTTTTAAGTGATGACAAAGATTTGACTTTGTGTAAGCTGATGAATGTGTATCATAGACAGAAAAAAGGAAAACTAAGCTCATATTAACACTGGTGCTGCAAAAACTGGGTGGGCTGCTGTTGGCAATGCTTTCTGCCTAAAATGAGTTTTTGAATTTTGAAGTGGCAGTTTAAGCTAACAGGCAAGTCTGTTACTTAAAAGAATATGGGGGACACCTCAATCACTAAAAAACCCAATCCTACTGGTAAAGATAATATTCTCATCAATCTTCAACATAAGGTAAAATCCTTTAATGCTTGGGTTAGTTCCAAGCCCAGAGGGATGTATTTTTCTTTTGGCTCTTCTTCTCAGCCAAATTATTCAAATGGGAAAGTCCTACAGAGTCTTCTCGTGTCCTCTCTGATTTCAGCCATGATCTTATAGCTGGCCACAGTATTTGCAACTCATGGGAGCCTTCTCATGCCCCCTCCTCTGCCTGGCCCATCCTCAAAAGCTTGAAGTACCTGAATAGATGAAGTTACTTAAAAAAAAAAAAAAAAATTAAAAAAAAAATCACCTTTGGCTTGGTCTTGCCTGCTCTTATCACTGGATCACGTAGCAAGGAAGGAAGCTGTTGGCCCACAGCTGAACCCTCTTCAGCTCCTTTTCAGAGCTGAGTGTGTGTGGGTTCGACTGTGCTCTCCACCTTCAGTTTCAGTGAAACTAAATAGAAGTTGTAAGCTGCCTACATTTTATTGCATAGTTTTTTCCTCTCTCTTCCCATCCCCTCACTTCTTTTTGATGGCCTTCTTGTTTAGTGCTTTTTGGATCCAGTCCCCACATTTATAGATCCCTAGGGAATATTTTACCCACATGTCTGCCTACCCACAACAGCCTTTGATTTTTACAAAGACTTGTAGCATTTAAAGTGTAGCAAAATGGAATTTAAAAACAAATTGAACCACACCTTGTGGCCACCTCAATCCAAATGCTGCAAGTATTATACAGTTATTATACAGAAATACTTATTTTCTTCAGATATGCAGACCAAATATTGTGTCTGTTTCACTTTTTCTTCATTTCACCTTATTTGAAATTAGAGCGACAATGTGTATAAAGCATGCCTGTCTGCCTATGTATGGAAGGATTTCAGCCATCTATGAATTTATACTGTTTTTTTAATACTGTTGATGGGTGATAGTTTTGTTTCTAGACCATCTGGGGGATATAGAAGGTGCATTACACAATATAATCAGTGCAGTGGCTGAGATCACATTCACGTGAATTTACTAATAAACTAATGTTGCCAGGTGTATGCAGAGAATTAGGAAAAGCCAAAACATAGGATGTCTTGTAACCAGGTTTCTTTTCCAGACTGGATGTTGAGATCAGTTATTTATTTGTTATCTAATGTAGGTGACAAGTGACATGAGTGGTGTTAAGGTGCACTACTTACAGGGCCCTTCTGGACACTCTTTTAGTTGATTTTTAGTGGTCAGTGGATTGCCCCTTGAAGGGACCCTGTGCTTTAACTCTTAAAAGGAGACTTGTGTGTTTCTGAACCACCAAAGCAATCTTGGATGGTAATTATTCTCTTCTGGATAGAAGTGCTGTTGAGAGATTGCTAATACAAGTCATCACACTCTCTTATCACCACTCCAACCGTTCCAGTTCACACCAGTAAACCTGTTCATACTTACTATGGCAGCACTGACAGCCACAGGGGGAAAAACCCTAGCCTTTTGTGCCAGAGCATCATTTTGTAAGTCCCTGCCTCTCTGCCTGAACCCATGTGGTTTAGTGTTTCAGACTGTTTCATTAACTTCTCTTTTGACTCTTAACAGTGGACAAAGGCTGCAGCTGCAGTAGGGGTGTCTGAAATTCTCCCTGATGCAAAGAAATCCTGCAGCTCACCTGCTGCCTCCTTACTATGAAATGCTGCTTCTATTCCCTGGTAAATCAGTTGATTTGATAAAAGAATTTCTAGTTATTTATTTTTATGTCTTTCATTATTGATTGTTCATAATCATTCTCAGCCTTCCTAACTTGCATGCCCTAACATTTTATTTGTTTGAGTTTGTATTCCCTTTCTGTTGGCTTCAGTTGGGCTGAGTTTTTGCCTTTTTTTTTTTTTTTTTAAAACACCTGTTTTGCTTGAACAATATCTTGCCATTTAACTATTTTATTACTTTTCCTAATACTTTCCTGCCTCCTCCCTGCAATGCACACCTCTTTTTTTTCTGTGTGTGTGCTCTCCGTGATTATGTTCAAATAGCTTCCATGCTGAGTCTAAAGATTTTAATTTCCTTGCTTTAAAGTACTTTTAATATCTACTGCACTTAAGCATAAAGTTTCTCTTCTGTGGTGCTTGTTGATGCAATGAGCTCCTCTCTGGGATGCTGAGTTACAGTGTGGTCTCAGTCACAATGACTAGGTCCTCCCTGACCTCCTCCTGGTCACCTCTTCCCTCTGCTTCAGCCTGGCCCATGGCTTGGATTAATGAATCTGATGGAAAACTGCCCTGGAGGGAGTTTTCTGACAGCCTTGGTGGATGGCACAAACAGGTCCTGAGCTTCAGCACCTGGTGCAGGACTTGAAGTATCTCAGTGTTTCTTGCCTGACTCCTCAGACAGAGCTGGGTTTGGTTTCAGGTCCTGCCTGTACCTGCACGCTACTAGAAGTTGAATGAAAAGGTGTGGGGTCACCTGATGTAGCTGGGAGCAGAACAAAACCTGTTCAGCCAAAATCCTTATTCCTCTATAGGAGCTGTGGTTTGACTGGTGCTTTGAGAAGCACTGGAAGGTCTTGGGATAACAAATTCTGTGAACAACTCTGAGCTGGCAGGAGCGACTTGAAACCTGTCTGCAGGGATCCTGCCACTAATTACCTGCACCATGCCCAGACCATAATGTGCTGTTATGGGGGCACAGCAAGTCAGTTGTAAGGATGGTGTTGACTAATAAAATCATAAGAACTCTCCACAGTTTCACAGGCAGACTAATTGGGATAAGAAGATCTGGGAACAACAGAAATCGGTGATGTGCACTGGCTTTTGTTTTTATTTTTCATTGGTACTTTTTAGTTTTTCTTACTACTAGACTGTAAGTGATTACACTACAGGAAAAAGCCAAGTGTGTATTTTAAATCTCCTTTTGCATTACTCTCTTCTACCCCTTTATTTTCTCTGGACTGGGATTAAGCTGAAATAAAATACCTCTTAATCAAAATAACTGGGCACCTGGAAATTTGCATCAGTAACTTCCTGAAATGATTTTACAGAGTTTGTTATACCATCAAATGTGCTATACTAGCACCCCACTCAGCCTGTACAGACCTTGGATACCCACTAGCAGCTGCCTCTCTGGGGTTCTGGCTGTCCATGGTACAAAGGATACTGGGATCAATAGAGGTGTTTTCTTAGCAGGTGCCTTGTGCACTGTCCCTTCTTTCCTCATGTGCATCTCTTGGGTGAGCTCAGTGCAGCCCAGGCTGTTTCCAGTCACATAACTAGCAGCACAAAGACTCATTGATACCTGGGATAAACAGGAAAACCTGCCTTATTTCTCTGGAGTAGGTATTTCACCTTTGTCACCAGGTTTGGTGACTCCACCTGGCCTCAACTCAGGAATGAAATGGGAGTGGTGACACTAGAGAAATGGATAACTAATGTCAGGAGAAACTATTTTGGAGGCAAAAGCTGTGAGTAGATTTTGTAGTTGTCCAAGACTGGCTCAGTAAGAATTCAGGTGGGGTTGCCTGAGTGTGTGCTGGTGGTGTGCTGCAGGCTTTGAGCTTCACTGGTATCAAAGAAGTCAGCAGGGACTAACAAAATGGGAAAAGCCACTTTGGAGTATGTGCATCTGTGTGGAAGAGTTTTATGCTGCTTCTTTCAAACCCTCATTTTGCATGTTTCTGGTGTTTAGTGAATAGTAAGAACTGGTACTTGGAGGTAGAAAATGCAAATGTAAAATGGGAGAAGGAGAACACTGGCTTCTCCTCCTCAAAATGTCAAGAGACTTTTGGTGGAAAAGGATGAGCTAGTCTTAAATGAAAATGGTATAACTCCAGGAAATTCAAGAAACTTGTGAACTTGGTAGGGTGGTGGTAAAATCTAAACAAAGATTTCAAAGTATATATTTCTCAGGTTTTAATGCAGCTCTTTTCTAGAGTTCAAATCTTTCCTATCAAGGACTGAATGAAGGAAACAGATGTCTGTGCTTTGCAGAACCGGATCTGAATTGTGCAGTTCCAGCTTGGCTTTGTTTTTCTTCTCTCTGCATTGTTAGCTTGAAAAAGTCTAGCTCTATTTTTAGTTCTTCCCTTACTTTTTTGCCATTCTCTAGTGCCAGAGTGCAAAGTTTTAGCCTTTAAGAAATTTTTGTAATCAGATTCCAAATCCCTCGAACAAGTTACTTGATTGAACGTACTGTTAAGCCTTTGACTGGATGTGTGCAAGCAGGGGCTGCAGTAATGCATAATGGCACTGAGTGCTGCGACTGTTCTCTGATACTATCCAAAGCGAATCCAGAGTGTAGGAGGAGAACTTTAGGCAGTGACAATTTCCCCAGGGCCAATGGGACTGTGTTTGCTAGAAGGATCCCTTGAATGTTCTTGCAAGATAAGGCATGGAAAATAAATTATAGTTATTTGTAATGACTCTTTTATCGTTGCAGCAAAGCTATGGCCAGTCAGGAATCATATGAGTTTAGGTGTCCTAAAATCCCTAGTTTTGTTACATTCCTATGCCTGAAGAGTTTATTTAATTGAACTGCTGCATTTTTATTACCAAACTTTCCAGGCTTCAGTGTAGTAGGAGGCAGTTCATGAGCAGCAGTGTGCTAGAAGAGCATGGAACAGCTTCAATTTTTTCAGATTCCCATATGCTGGCCTTCCTCCTCCACCACCTCTGTCCCTCCAGAGGTGCCTCTGGGTTAAAGTTGAATTGAAAAGTAATTTAATGTAAATACTTTAGCATGCCCCAGTCCCAAAGGCAGTGGGCAAGGTACCAAACTTCCAGGCATTTTCAGAACAGCCTGAGGATGGTGTGCCACAGCTGCTGGCTGCAATCTCAGCTTGCATGCTTTTCTTCACCAACACTGTAATTCCTGCTGTACTTTAAACAAGAACAGACACTGTACTCTAGGCTTCTCTCTATAAATATATACAAACTGGGCCAAACTCTTTCCTCAGTGGCACTGGAGTAAATCAGAGGCAATTTCGCTGACAGCCATGAAGATCGCAGTGAACTTACACTGACTGAGGGCAGAAATCAGACTGCTCTGTCCGCCTGTGCATGTGAAAGCTGTCAGTGCCAACCATGCTGAAATGCTCATTTTCTCCAGCACATGGATAGCATTATTGTTATTTCAGACTTTGTTTGGGTGGAAGTCAGTGGTTAAACACCTGAAATCTCAGTAGACAAAAGAGAAGACTATAAAGTTTTATGACTGTGGAGTAGGAGATTGCAACATATAAGTTCGATTAAAAAAAAATCAGAAACTATGTTATATTACATACTTTAGAGGTTTTGTCACTGAGTTGATTAGTATGACTTAGTTATTAGCTGTTACTAGAAACTTTCCACTGAGAAATGGAATTAGAAATACCAGTTGCTGTATTTTTATTCTCAGTCTTGTTGAATTCATCTCAGTCTCCCAGATGCACAGAAAATGAGTCCTAAGGCTGTTTTACAGGTTTAAATATTTGCCTATTTGTTTTTTGGGGAAAAAAATGCAATCTGCAGAGAAAAAACCCAATGTTTTGTAACAGCTGGGCTTCAGATGCAAACACTAGAGCAGAAAGGGCCAGGGGCTGTCAGCCACATTTGTCCCTGGGCAGCTGTAATTCTGGTGACTGGGACACCTATTTTCCCAGGCCAGTGCTGGTATGTTTCTAACTCTCTACAGCACTCTCTGACCTTCTCATATCCCTTTGGTTTCCCTGCACTTTTCTCTGCAACCCTTACAATTCTCTTTCACTCTGCATGCCCTGTCCAAGCCCTGGGATAGCTACCCTCACCGCTAGAGAAAGGCAAGGGATTAGGTAAGAAAACATGCATGTTTTCTCACATGCACAGGAATTCATAGGTAGACGTATTCCTGAAGCATATTTAACATATCAAATTTTTTTTTAACCTTGCAGCTAGATCATAAATATCTTTAAAAAAGGCAGTTGAATTTTTGTCCAGTCTCTGGACAAATGCAGGAATGTTCAGTGCCAGCACGTACTTGAGAAGATGTCAAGATGGTAGTGGAAGGTGTTGATATGATATATACCTGTGGACTTGACTCTGAAATGCAATTTCTGTGTGTCTTTTTGAAGACTAAATTTGCTGCTCAGAAAGGCCTAACATCAGAACAAAAAAGAGCCTTCAGCCTGACTGTAGTGCATTCCATCAGAAATACAAAAAATGTTTTCAGGCAATTGTTTGTAGTATCTGTCCAGTCTTATTCCTGTACAAAGCCCTCTGCTTCTTCCTCCCATTTCAGTATCTTACCCTGTGTATCTTTAGCAAGTACAACCAGTGAGATCCAGCTTCTTCTTGACTTGGGTGCCCTTAGGTATGTTCTTTCGGTGATGGCATTTACAGACAGCAAAATCACAGCAATTTGAGAGGATAAGTTAAGAATTAAGATGAGCTTTTGAAAGTGCGGCAGCCCCCAGGTCAGCCCATCCCAGTGAATTGGACTTGTATTTGTTGCAATGAACAAGCCTTGATGTTCCTCCAGTTCCTCTTAAGGCAGGTGGCTGGGGCTAATGGGCCAGCAGTGGGATACTGCCAAGCCTTGCTTTTTGACCTGATCGTGGGAGTCCTTGATTCAAATATAAAACATTGATAATGTGAACCTTCAATTCCTTTCACTTTTCCAGCTGAGCATGGTGTGCCCAAGGGAGACTTTTGGGTGTTCAGGAGTTTGCTGGTAATTTTACTGTGCCCATTTTTATTATTGACTGAAAAGTACTGGGTTGAGGGAATTTCTTCTAGTCATGTTTTTGCTGGTGGAGAAATACAAAGAAAAGAAATTCCTTTTGACAGGGGAAATGATGCTATATTTTCTTTAATAAAGAGTAAATTTTACTGTGCACCAAGCCAATCTATAAATGTGATCTCTGGAACTAGCAATTTTAATTACAAGGGGAAAAACAGGATGAGTTCATTAATGCTGTGAAAAAGAACAGTGACCTACCTGCCAAACGGCAAGGTGGAAATAATTAATCTGGTCAATTAAAAAGAAACTGATAAATTAAAATGCAAAACCTTCCATGTGGTGCATTAAATTAGAGAGCTGCAATTTCCAGAGTGTGTGTTTATTGTCAGACCTGATCCTTTCTTTTCTTGCTTGACTTGATTTTGTGTTTGGCAAGTCCTGTTACTGAGCTGTTTGGTGTTCTGGGCTACCATATAAATTCATACGCCCAGGCATATTTTGCAAAAGAGAGCTTGCAAGATCAAGCTCTTTATGAAATCCAACTGATGAAATGCACATGCCTTGTTTTTACTGTCGCATTACAAACTTCCGTATTCCCTTTGCTTTGCTTGCTTTCTCTCTGTTAAATGTCACTTGCCTTTCCTTGGGCTTTAAGTGACCCAGGCATGGGGCTGAATTGCTGGGGTCATCTCAATCAATTTACGACCTTAAAAATCTGATCCACACAGAAACTACTGAGCTGCCAGAGCTGAACCCTAAAGTATACAGCATATTTGCTCCACAGAACTGGAAATAGTAAAACAGTTTCTTTTCTATAAATACCAGTAAATCCTCTTGACATTTACAAGTACATAGTATTTTTTTTACACACTGCATGATCTCAGAAGTGCTTAACAGATCAGTGAACTGTGTATCTGCTCAGCATAGGTAACTACAAAGCCATTATGTGCCCTGCAACATCTTTCACAAAAGCTCAGGACATTTGCATTAGCTCCTGTCCATCTCCAGGCCATAAACTGCAATAAGAAATATGGTCTACTTACTGAATGGTTAACCAGTGCTTCAGTGCAGCCTACAGGAAAATACAAATGTTATTGTTTACTTTAACTAGGGCATATATCATACAGAGCCAAGGACTTCTCATTTTTTAAGATGAGAGGTGCTCGTCAGAAATACTTTGGGGCATGTCCCATTGCTAGGGAAAAATCAAACTGAAAACCAAAAGCTAGGCAGAGGATGATCTGAAAGTTTTACGTCTGAGGTGTTAGAACTGGCAAGCATTAAAAATACATGGGGAGAGCCAAGTCAGATGTTTCTGTAATGTGGTAATAATAAGCAGTACATGTTATAGCCTCTTCAGAAGGTGTGGGTTTGCCGTGTGAGAGGGAACAGTGATAGATGGAATAAACAGCTGTGGCCAGAAATAAAATTCCTGGCAGTTCAGCAGCTCTGGTCCTCCTTCTCCAGAACTACAAATCACCAGGAGGATTTCCCTCATCCCGGCTCCCACCAGCAGCTCTGCAAAATCACCAGACAGCCCCCACCATGTGGTTTTAACTCCTGAATGCTCCTACGTGTCGATTAGATTTCCTCAATTAAATCCTTAAGCCATTATGATTCAGAGCTGAATTCTACACTCTGTGCTCATTCTTCTCATCTAAACCAGCATATCATTGCCTGTGTGCAGCTGGGTATTTCTTCCTGGAGGAGGGGACACAAGTAGCTCCTATCAGTGACCAAATACAGGGGTGCAGCTTCAAAGGGAGCAGCACAGAAAAGGGTGAGGCAAGGGATAACAATTTATTTACTGTAAATGAGCACAGAAAATGTAAAATCTGCCCTGGGGTGTGAAACTTGCAAAACTCTGTTAAAACCATGAGGTTTCTCAACACATCTGTCAGCTTGTGCTGTAAGAGTCTTATAAAAACTGAGTTGGGTGTCATTGTTGCATGATGAAAGCTATCTCAACTAAGGAGATAAGCCCTCAAAAGCAACTAAAAGGTTGCTGAGACCAGATATATATGGGAGGCTGTCCTGACATGGCAAGTTGTACAAGATTGCCAAAGTCAAGGGAAATCCCAGTACCCCAGAATGGCTGTACTGTGCTCTGGACTTTGTCCAGCTGGCTTGTGAGGCTTGCTCTCCTCTCATTCCTCTGTCTGTCCCACCAGCCTGTGCCTGGGCAGTGTTGTGTTTCATGTACAGTCCCATCTCAGATTCAGATGTCCATCCAAGATGTGTGATGAGACCATCGTGTACTTCCTGAGCATGTAATGAAGTGCTCTCCTTGTGTGTCATGAGCTTAGGCTGTGTAACGAAATCCACACTTCCCCTCCTCATCCCCCTGCATTTTGCCTCAGTGCTTTGCTGCCACAACTGATGGTCATGGATTTGGTGAGATGAGCTCTAGCACTGCATGTAATAGCAGAACAGGCATAGGAATAAACAAACCCCAATCTGTTTCATGACAGCACTGTTTCAAACCCACTGTCCAAGGACTGAAGAAGAGAGAGTTTAAGATGGACGATAAACTCAGCTAAACTTGTCAGCAGCCCAGTAACCTCAGCATCCCATTTCCAAGGCCCAAAGCAGGAGGTGAAGGTCTGCTCAGCAGGCACTGGAATGCTGCTGTCTGGCCCTTGGAGCCGTAGCCTGGCCAGCTCCTCACCTTACAAGGGATAAGCAACCTTGCAATGGCATTGCGTACCCCTGGCCCAGGTGTGCACTTTCAGGTGGTGTCTCAGCATGCCATATCCTAAGGCACAGATTCCTAGAGATATTTGGGAACCTCTTGCTGAAATGGTGAGGCTCAGGTGCCTACATGCCATGCAGATCTTGGCCCAAGGGCTCTGTTGCTTCATCCACAGTTGCTTCACCCTGTCCTTGGGCTAGAGAGGGAAATGGCAGAGGGCACGCGATGATTTACTAAAAGCCACTTCAGAACGCAGCCTCAGTGTCTGCATGGTTCAGATCCCACTTCCCTACCCCCAGGGGTGGGAGAAGAGCTGCTGCCCACTGCACTGGGAGCCATCCCTACTCAGGGCACCCCTACGGGTGTCCCTGGCCATGGGCGATTCCTGCTGGGGACTGATGGGAGCACATACACAGCAGCAGCCAAGCACCAGTATGGCAAGAGTGTGATCTAAATCTGAGCTGCGTTTGGCCTTCCCTGGTTATGAAAGTTTGTTTTTACAACAGGCTGTGCTTCCTTATGCTATCTATAGTCCTTCTGTCCTGTCACACCCATGGTGTACTTGTCCTCATTTCCAAACCTAAACACACGCCTCTGAGCAAGCTTCCAGGCTGTGGTATGTTTTATGTGTCTTTACTAGCTCCAAATCTGGAGTGAGATTACATGATGTCTGGATTTCCTTGCGGTCAAACTTA
Organism: Acropternis orthonyx; assembly: GCA_035583155.1. NCBI lineage: Eukaryota > Metazoa > Chordata > Aves > Passeriformes > Rhinocryptidae > Acropternis > Acropternis orthonyx. The sequence goes on from JAWWEU010000163.1 coordinate 23,175,117, forward strand.
ATATCCTGAGAAATGGGAAATTTTACTGAAATCCTGCAGCACTGGCCAGGATGTGGGAGGGTTCATCCTGCTGTTTCCATGCCTGTGTTGTTGCCATGGATGTGCAGAATTATCTGGCTTGATTTTTTGGGGAGGAGGGGAATGGGGGTGATGAGTGATGTCACTTTTTGTGTATCTGGGTGGGGCAAATGCCCTTTAAGTAATTTTGCCACTGCCCAGTTTAAATTAGTGCAAAGTTCTGATGAGAACTCAAGATGTGTAAATCCGAATAAACCTAAGGGGAAAAAAATTACGGTGAAAACGTGTTGCATGAAAAAGGTATTCAGCCTTCTGAGCACTGTGGTAAAACAAACAGGAATAGCTGTAAGCAATAATCAGAAGGATATGAAATGTACGCAGGTTCTTAGCTAGCATAAATATTCATTGCTTCAGGGGAGCCAGGCAAGCCAACATCAGCTGAGGATATTAGCTGCATGTCACGGACTGGAATATTTCTGTGAAGAAGAAAGGAGGCGGTTAGCAACTGCATTTGCAGGCAGAACCAAGATTCAATCCCTTGGAGGCACAGAAGTGAATCCTGGGTCTACTGCAGCCCTTGAAGATTTTATCCCATACCAGTGACCCTGTTTGGCTGCTCCCGATCTGGTCTTCATTTCAGATGGGAGAAATGGCACAGTGTTTCTCCCCGGGGAGCTCTGCCCTGGGCTCTGCTGTATATGCAGGATGCGGGGGGAGGGAAGCTTCTGGAGAGTCTGTATTGGGAGCACTAAGCTGGTTCTGAGGGCTGCACAACCACGTGACATTATCCAGCTGCAGGGCTGCTGACACAGCGCCAGGCTTGAAATAACCCTCCTGGGAGATCCCGACCTCTGCTCCCTAATGAGGACGGGCAGGCTCTTGTGGAGTAAATGCAGGAGCAAAGAGCCCTCGGGAGGGCAGTGCCAGGCTTACTCCCTAGGCTTAAAGTAAAGCTCCCACTGAATGAAATCTGTCACAAATCTTTATTAAATGGAGATGCAGTTATTGATAGTGCTACAGCAGCACCCAGGAAGGCTCCTCCAGGACTGCATCAGATTGCAGGGGTTCAAGCACAGGAGGTGAAGAAAATGGCAGTCAGGAAAATGTGTAAATGAATCTGTCTTTGTTCAGTGTCAGGAAATTAATGCCAGCTTCTTCAGGCATGGGAAATGACACTGGTTGCCAAATACAAACTGCTCTGGATTTCATGGGAATAATTATGACAGTGAAATATTTTCTTAACTTGACCTTGGGCCACATACTAAATGGAAAGAAGTAAATTTGGCACTACAAATGCAAAGTGAGCCACAGTAACTTATACCTATGGAGGATCTGGCCTTACTGACCCTGCCCCTGCCCCACAGGGCCAAATCCTGCTGTCACTTGCACTGGTGTAAATCGGACTGTGTTTTGCTGAATTGCATGGAAGTGCTGGGGCTTGCCCTGGGTGAGTGTGAGCATGATTTAGCACTTGGTGAGGACAGCTGCCTCGTGGAGGTCAGCGATGTCGCGACTGAGCAAATTACCACTCATGGGGAGCTCACATAGGAGCACTGTAAAGCAGAAAAGCAGTGGTGAGGCATAAAGTTATGCCCTGCTGGGAACACTGGATGGGGCTTGCTGGAAATGTGGTCTGAGGTGACAATTGGGCACCACAGAGTCCTAACTGGAATTGCATCCCTGTTCATGGACAACCTACTGGAGATAGTAACCCCCTTCTGACGGGCTGAGCACACATTCACCAACAGCTAAAATGAAATCTGTTTTTGTAGCTCTGGTTTGTACTTCTGGCTATTTTCAAGGTGTTGATTACCAATCTAATCATGTTGTTTGCATCCTGCTTCTGACCCCTCCTTAAGTTCAAATAAAGAAACAGTTACTGGCATTAGTACATATTTCTTTGTAGGGGTTCTCACCCCAGATTAACACTTGATGGTACTAGGTTCAAACAACATGACAGTGCTAGTAATAATCTGTTTTGCATTCTCGTTCTGGGCTCAGTTTAATTCAAGTGTAACTTTAGAAGAACAAAAAAATATTATAGTACTCTACTGGTACAACAGGACAAACAACCTGAATTCAAAACAGCTTATATCTTCATCAGAAAAAGAGGAGAACATATCAGACATGAAAAATATTTTAGAAAGAAAAATGAAATGTCACAGCCCACTTTTGGTTTACTTTTCTGCCATAATTTCATGGCAGAAATATTAAGCAAGTGTTGTCACGTAGTTTGCCTTCCTCATTATCTTGAGCCAAGGCTGATTACATAGATTAAAACTCAGAATGAAAGCATTAGTTGTTTAGGTTTCTTCTGTAAGTATACACCTATTTGGAAAATGGAAATTAGAGAAATAAATTCTGCAAAAGTTGGTACAATCTTAAATTGCAGGAGACTAATACACATCCTCAGTGTTTTCAAATGCAAAAGGATAGGAGATATCTATTTAATGTGTCTCTCTAGGGAGGAATTAGCTGATTTCTAATATGAGAAAACACCAAAGCCAAGGCAGAGCCTGCTGTTACTCCATCACAGAAAAACATGTTCCTTTAAAATTTCATCAGCTAGAAAATCAATGAGTAGGGTTTCAAATTTCATAGAGGACTTTTACTGGGTTGTTTTTGGTTTTTTTCAAGTCCAAATGATAAAAATGCTATAAATTCTATCTTAGACTCTGCAAGTGAAAGGTTTAAGAGATTATGTGAGTAAATCATTCATCCCTTCTGAATATACTGATGATAAAAGGGAACCCGTGATGTGATATGTACTGTCAGGTTTGAATTTGAAGCAGAGATTTTCTTTCAAGTTCCCTTTAGGGAATCTGTACATTTTATGCTGAATATTAGGATCACCTCTCCAGGCATGGAGAAGAAGCTAGAATGAGACCCTAAAGCCATAGAGAAATTATCAGAAAGAGATAAACTGATTTCCTTTTTTTATTAAATTTTCCTGTAACCTGCTTTATAACCGAGCAAGTCACAAAAATTTCACAGTACATCACACATTCTCACTGGCATGCATTTCATAAGATCAGGGAGGCATTTCTACGTTTTCTGCTCAGGATTGAGCACAAAGGAAGAGGGCAGGGCTCCTGCAGCTCCCTTGCCAGAGACGCCATCCTGCTCTAACAGCTTTCCTGTTGACTGTTTCACTGCTATGAAGTCTCGTTACCAGCATTTCATGTCTTCCAAAGCCCTGATACGAATCTTGTGCCAGTGCAGGAGCAGGCTGAGGCATTTACAAGCGGCAGAAAAGAAGGTGCCACTGCTTACGCTGGGTAAAGCTGTGGCTGCTCCCATCTCTGCAGCAAGGTGATTCCTACTTTGCACGTGATTACAAGCATTCAGTAGAGACTGACGGGGAGGTGCTGCCTTGCCTCTGAACAACACCTGTAGATCAGACCTAATCTACTTAAGGGCAGGTTCTCCTCCGATGTGAGGTCCGTGTAAGGGTGCTACAGAAGGGCGCAGGAGGCAGCGGGGGCGCATGGCATCGCTGCGTCTCTGGGATGAAGGCACTGGTACCCAAAACTGCGCCGTGCCCCCGGTGATGCTGAGGGGCAGCACAAACGCGGGTCCGTGCATGGCCTTACTCCTCCTGAACGCGGGGAAAGCGGCCGCAGGGACTTCCTGCAGAGCCGAGGGCGAACCGACGCTGGGTCCGAGAGAGCAGCAGGGATGTTGCCTTTCACAGCTTAGTCCGGGCTTCCCTTTTCCTTTCCTTCCCTCCGACCATGAGGGGCAGCGAGCTCTCCCGCGGGCTGGGAAGGGTGGGGTTCAGTTACCCTGTGTGCCTGGAGCGGGTCCCAGCCGCCGGCACCCGCCCGCTCCCATTCCCGGCATCCCAGCATCCCGGCTGGCGCAGCAGCGCCCTCTGCTGCGCCGCTCACACGGGGGGCCGCCCACGGGCTGCAGCCGTGTGGTCCCGTGGCAGAGCGGTGTGCCCGTGGCAGAGCCGTGTCTCCGCACCCGCGGGGAGGTGCCGGTGTGTGGCTGCCCCTCTGCTGCCGGGCCGGCCGGCAGGACATGCGGCGCTCTGCGCTGCAAACGCGCGGCGTGCGCTGAGCTGCTCCGCGGGGGAAGAGCGAACGATTTATGTGCGCTCTGAACGTCCCGTCCCTCAGCTCTGATGGTGCTTCCCCGTCCCCTCCTGCTCCGCGTGGGAGCCGCAGTGATAAATACTATTGTCAGAGCAAGAAAGTCAGACGCGCCGTGTCAGAGCTCTCGCGTTCCCGTTCGCCGGCCGTGTGAGCGGCCGTGAATCAGCGCAGGGCGACACAAAGGGCTCTGTGAGGCACTGGAGAAGCTCAGCTCAGAAAAATCCGAGCTGTGTTAATTTTAATTTGGAAAGCGGCTGTTAGTAAACAGTTCAACCCAACAGGATCTGAGTGTTGGCCAACTCCCTCTGCCCTCTCCCACGGGAAAGAGGGCTATAAAGTAAAATCGACTCATAAAAAGCTGCTAGTCAACCTGTTCCCTGCTTGTGACAGAGGATGGCAAGGGTCCTAGGGCAGAGTTGTGGGGAAGTAGAAGGTAGGCTGTAAGAAATGCTGAAGTTCAGAGAAGTGGACGATTGTGCACAGTGTAAGACAAAAAAGACATGGGAAGCTCAGACCGTTCAGAGTCAATGTGTACATTCACATGGGGAAGTTTGAAAGTTTGTGATGCTGACTGATGATTCCCAAGTTCCAGGAGCAAATCTGGCACTTGTGTTTTCGGTTTCCCTCTCCGAGTTGCTCCCGGCGGGCTGGCTGTCGGGACACGGGTGTCTTCCAGGGCTGGGGCTGCGCTGCAGGGTAGTCTTGTGCTATGTGGATGGAGTTCTCAGCCCTGTGCTGAGAGCCAGGGTGGGCTGCGTGGTTGCTAGTGGAGGCTGTGCCTGGCCAGGTTCAGGTGGGGAGGATCAGGATCCCCTGCTAACTCTTACCTCTCATTGTGCAACAGAGGTATTTTCAGCAGTTGCACCATGGGAAAAATGAGGTTAGCTATTTTCTAGGCAACATTTTAAGTGAGTAGAAACAAGGGGGCTTGTCACTGAATTTGACCGGGGTTTTAGCATTCCAGTACTTTCAAGAAGCTACTTTTGAATGGCTTGAAATAGCAGTCAGTGAAAATGAATATTTCCTAAGGTGCCAATTTAAGACTCATTGAAGTCAATGGGAACTTTATAATTGGTTTTTCTGGGCTTCAGTTCGGGCTATAAACTATAGTGAATTTAGGGGAAGATCCCCAAAATAGAAACATTCTGGACTGAATTGGTGGGTTTGGCAAGGTCTGCTCTATGACTGGGTTTTATTAGTTAAATTCGGGCAAGGTCTAGGAAAATTATGCTAATTAAATGGTTCTTTGGAAAATGAGTCCAAATGTCTCCCTTTTTCTACTTAATGGAAAAGTGTTTGCCAAAAAGGAGATGTTTTGCTGAAAATAGAGCCCATACGTTTGTCAGTACTTGAAGCCTCTTTTACTTCATTTAGAAACTTTCTTTTTGTAGGTCACATTGTCCAAATGAGGTGCAGAGGACTGCAAAACAGCTGTTTGTTGTACCAGTTACATCTGCCTTTCTCTGCAGTTTCTCCCAGCCATTGTGCACACTTACCTTGCTGTTTATACACTCCTTATATTACTGTTTAGCAGCACATTGATTGAAGCTGGGAGGATTTTAACACAAACTCACTTTTCATTGTTTCCACACTTGTGTAAATCTTCCCTGCCACCCCTTAGGACACCAGGCAGGTTCCTTTCTGCTGCTAATAGCATTCATTGTCCGTGTTTCCACATCAACACGGAGTGACTAAGCCATGTGTGCCTTATCAGGAAAACCAGCCTATGGCTTGCAAAAGCTGATGAGCACCTCATGCAGTCACCAACACAGGTGCACACTACATGAGCATCTGTGCTGTGGGCCCTGGCCCGGTGTATCCAAGCTTCAGCATGGCTGGAAAGGACAATGCACATCTTTTTCACATCATGGCATGTAGTTTGTAGAGAAAAAAAGACAAACACGTGAAGAATACCAGCTGGTTTACCAAGAACCGGTCCACAAAACACACTTTCTGCAAAAACATAAAGATGTGCATTGTCCCAGACATATCCCCGCTTAAGAAGAAGCAGGATTTAGCATAGTCCCAAAATACAGAGATGGCTTTATCTGTTGAAAGGTTAAATGGAGATAAAAGAAGAAAAGCCTGGGGGAGATGACAGGATGGATCTTTCAGTGCTTGTTTCAGCCCACACAGGCATGTTATCACATCAGTGTTCTGAATCTGAATTAGTCAGGGTTGGACTCTCCTGCTTTTGCTGGAGACTAAAGCCAATATGGATGTGTGGAAGTGTTGAACTCAGGTTTCTAAAATAGGATGCTTAAGTAAGATATTGTGGAATGGACTGTTGAAATCAGCTTTTATTCTTGTATGTAACCTCACCATTTCTAGAGAAATAACGTTCCTCTCCTTGTTCATCTTCTAATGGGGCTTGCTTACCCAGTAGAAACATCCATGATTTTCCCAAGGAAGACAGTAATTCCTCCCAGAATTGTACAAGAAGACTCTTCTATCTCATCTTTTATCTCTGCTTACCATAAAGTCAGCCACCCCTTGATTATTGACACTTTTTTGATCAGCTCTGACTGTGGAGCTGATCAGAAGTGTCCCTGGCATCCCCTACCTGTGTTCTGCTGATGATGTCTGCAGACATTTGAGTAACTAGAGAAATGTGAGCACCAAGGGGATTCAAGGTGGGGCACAGAGTAAATCACATCTCGGGCCCTCCATGCCTCCCCTGCTCCACCTCACAGCACAGGTGGGCTGCTGGCAGGACTGTGGTTTGAGGCCTTTGCCTGTGCAATGTGTGCTGTGATTACTGCAGGGGTAATTGGGGAAAAAAAAGATGTGACCACTGCAGTACAATACAGCTTGTCACCTGCAACGTGGGTGTCAAGCACTTGCAAGGTTTGAGGACAAGAACATTTCCCAAGATGCCCTGTAAGGACATGCAAAAGAGGCTATTAGTGCAAATAAAGTCCTGGAGATCACCATGGATATGCTGGTGATGTGCATTGGAGGCATCTTGGGCTGCTCACCTTTCAGACACTGATGCCCTAACAGGGGGTTGAGGGCTTCTTTCCCCTTGCTCCCAGTAAAAATCCCCCGAGGCTCTTGCTTAGGAATCTATGCTTATCTGCAGCTGTTTGCCTGCTGCAGGCCCTGGGAATGTGGTCAGCCATTTCCGGGTAGCGTTTTTTGTTTGTGTTCTTTTAAATGAAAACAGTGATTTTTTGGTTGTGACAAAAGAAGGACTGTGGCGGCTTAGTGCATTAATTTAGGTGGATTTTGCTATACGTATAAGAAGCATAAACTGTTACTTGCTATATTCCCTTCTCTCTAAATAAAAATGTATGTGCTTTCCTTTAAAAATGTATTTTGAGCGTAAGTCACATAGTGATAACACTAAATGCAGTATAAAGATGGTCATAAAAGTGGTTGTAACATTTATATATTTTTCATGACCAAAGTGCTCTGCAGTGGGAGATGCTATAAGTGCCTTCTTGCCACTGAAGGAGGCAACACACACCGCAAAAGGCATCAGCTGCTTGACTTCAGGGCCCAGTTCCTCTGGGCACAGGATGGGGGGCAGGCAGCTCCGAGGCAAAAACGAGGGCTGGGACATCTGCCCTGGCATGTCACTGCTGTGGGAAGGTTGGGTGGCTGTTGTTGAGGAAGAGGCTGTGGTGGACAGAAAATACTGCTGGAATGGAAAGGAGACTCCACGAAGAAGCATCTGTTGATGCAGCAGAGGATGAAGAGCCTGCCTCAGGACACATCCTGCTGTGCCTCAGCTCTGCCACTTCTCCCGCTCCTTTCAGCAGCATAGGCTTCTCCACATTAAGGTCGTGGTGTTCAGCATTACCCAACCTGCTCAGAAACCCTGGGTTGTCTGGGTGTGCAGCATACTCTGTGAGGAAAAGCACATAAAGCAGGAGGAAAAAGGAAGAAAATGGGGAAAATGCTCCCATTGACATTTTCTCATGGCCTTTTTTTTTTTTTTTTGTACGTCTGTTGTGTTGCAACAGGGTGAATCCCAAGCATGCCGACTGCCCTCTAGCCGTGTCTTCTAAAACAGCCACAGCGTGCACAACTCCCATGCCGCTTATGGGGACATTTTTCCAGTTGGGAACACAGCTGTTCTCCCTTCCCACCCTGTGGCCAAGGGGGCTAGAATCAGGGAGCGTGTGGCACAGCGGGCTGGCTTTGTCACCTCCACCTATTCGAGGTGGATCCTTGTATGGCCATGGAAGGCAAGAAAGGGATGCAGTGCTTGGGGCTGTGAATCCTGGCAGCAGTGCCCTCTTGAAAGCACCCAAAAGCATGTGAGCATCACCAAACAGCCCTGGAAAAGTCTCTAAATTGCTCTCCATTAGAGGGAATTCAACATTTGCACAGGCACGAGTCTGCAAAGTGAAGGTTTTTTGAAATGTCCAGTGACTTTTACAGAAAATGCACAAGGAATATTAAATAAGGGACATTGCCTATTGCTGCACTTCAGACACTGTTTGTGGCGTGACTTTTAAAAACTTTTTTTTAAAGGTCGTGCTGTTTATGCTGCATAATATATAATAGAATTGCACTGTAAATTAGAAACATGTTTTACAGCCTGCTGCTGTGCTTCATGGAGGTGAACAAAATTTGAAATCATAGATCTCCTCATGGGAAAGCAGTCGTGGGAAATATATAATAACATAATAGCCAAGGGCTCAGTGGCCTAGTGATGAGCTGTGGAGGCCTCTCTAGGACACCTTGCCACATCATCTGCCTGCTCTCTAGAATATTTTCCCATTCTTGGCACTGTTAAATTTGATTTTGCTTTACTGTTACAGGAAGTTTTGGGTAGACTGTAGCATTACCTAATCTACAGCCATTTCCTTTAGCTGCACACTACTGGCTCAGTTGTGACAGGTTTCTCTCCCAGCAGATAACAGTTAACTTTCTGGATGCTGAAATGGTTGCAGGCGTCTCCAATTCCTATATACGTTAACTCTCTGGAAGGATTAAGTATTCTATTCCTTTATAATAGCTTCAAAACTTCAAGAATGCTGTTCTCTTTCCTTCCAGGTAAACCACACCATAGAAACTGGATTTTGAGGGACACGCAGCCTGATTCCAAAATTCCCCCATGACAGCTCTTCAGGGAGCCAGTATCAAAGGTAAGCAAGAGTTAAAGCCACAGATCTTTGATCCTTATTTGAAAAACTTCAGCTCACGCATTGCTTCAGAAGGCAGAATACACAAAAAGGAGAGCAGTCACAGGGCACAGAACTAGACTGCATAAAACCACTGGAAGGTGTTTTGGTCATACTTCACTGTGGAACATGTAATACGGTTGAAAAAGGATGGGAAGACTGTTGAGAAAATACACTGACTGATGCCAGTGTGACGGAAATGCCAAGTAAAGGAATTAAGCAAATAAAACAGGGTTTCAGAGAGATCTTGAGAGATGCAGGAACAGTAACACAAGGAGGAAACTGAGAAGCAGATTTCTTCCCTAAGGGTAGAAGTCGTAAGCCTTGCATGAAATGAAAGTTAAATGTGTTTTTTTGAGAAATCTGGAAAAGAATGTAATTTCACATTCACAAGGTCTTTTACCAGAGACTGATATATTCTAAGAATGGTATTTGGATTAGAGGGGCTGCACATGGAGGACTGAATTACTAAGTAAGCACTTGCTACTAAGCAGGTTTGCAGGGCAGCAGCTGCCACCCAGCATGGGGACTCTGGGGGTCTCAGAGGCCGAGGGGCAGCACTGAGCAGTGTCTCTGAAGCCAGTTATGTCAGCCATAACAAACTTTACTGCAAGGGTAGATCTAAACTGAGGTACCATCCTAATAGAGCCTTCTTGGAATATATTCCTGGTCCCTGTATTAGGTATAGAATTTGCCAGAATACGTGTGCATTGTAGCTGAGTTAGCAAAAGGCAATGTTAATGTTTGTAGAACGGATTTTTTAATTTAAAGGCATTTCTTGTGTTTAAACATACTTACAGCATGATCTGCAACATATTAAAAATACTTCAGAAGAAAGAAACATTTCACACATGGGAACAAATTAGAGAATTAAAACAACTGTTTCATCAAACTCTGTGCTAGAAGAGACAGATAAATTTTTTTTCCAGCTGTCAACCAATGAAAAGAAACTTGGTCAAAATTTCAGAAGTATGAAATATTGGCTTATAGGTGAAAACTCCACGATATTTCTATAACGACGTTCTTAGTCAACACACTTTAAGCCGTATTGAACATGACAGGTTACTGAGAATGCCACAAGTTATTTGGTGCAGGTTAATTTCATGAAAATATTCTATTTTCCACTAAATGCTGTTAAAATACAGCATGAAATCTTTAACGATTCTTGCAAGGGTCAGCATCACCTCACAAGGAAAAGAAAAAAAGTTCTCATTTCTGCTGTATGGTAACACCATTTACTCAACCCACCCAATGATCTTATACATTAGCCCCCTCAAAAGCCTGGCTTCATAGGTCACTGTGTTTTTCCCACTGTGCATCCCACTCTCTTCAAGGGGGTGCTCAATGACAGCTGGGATGTTTCTTCCATGCAGCTCGCACTGCTTCAGGAACTGAACACACTCCTGGATCACACTGTCACGCAGCATGATCATGTGCTTGGCCATGTTCTCCAGCAAGGACAGGAAACACCGCTTGGCATAATACCACGTGTCAGTGCTCAGCTTTTTGTTATATGGCTCCAGGCTCTTAATGATCCTTGAAATACCAAAGTCATAGTTTCCCTTCACACAGTAGAGGGTACCAATGACCAGATTGACAATGCAAAGATGGTAGCTATTTTTATCAGGATTATCATAGGACAGCTGCTCTTCTGCCTTCTCGATCTTCCTCATGAGTTCCTCTGCGTCTTCATTCTGGCTCGTCAGGATGTAGGAAACACAGAGGTTAGCTAGCACAATGGCACTGACACTGAGGATGTTGTCATAGTGTTTTTTAACTATGGGCTCATAGAAGCTAATAGCCTCTTTATACTTGTTCTCTTGCATGAAGAGCACATGAGCCACGTTGAGCTTCCAGACCTCACACTCATTGCAGAACTCCACTGATTTGCGGAAGATCTTTTCTACCATTGCGTAGTTCTTCATGTCCCAGTAAATCTTTGCCTGGGCCATCAAGACAGGTACATATTTATCCAGAGTCTCATCATACTCATTAACTGCCTTTTTTAGAGCTTCATCATCCCAATTTTGCCTAGCTTCTTGTACCTGCTTTGTGAGTTTTCTCAGCTGCTCAGTCGTTGTCCCTGCCAAATCATCTAGCTTGTGGAAAGCCTCCTCAGGGGCAGTCTGACAAGTAATAATGGCATCCAAGAAGTTGTACAAGTAAGGTGTGAGCAGTTTATAGGTCAGATGGGTATTCTCTGCCAGCACATCAGCAGCCAGGTCGTAGTACTGATGCTTGCAATAGAGGAGCAGCAAGTTACCAAAAGTTTCTGGCGGGCAGGGGTTCTGCAGCAACAGAAACTGCAGTTTGCCAAACCCTTCGGTGGGCTGGCTGTCCATGTTCATCAGCGCTTGGTTGTGCAGGGTGACCGGATCCAGCTCTTCCTCCGCCCTGGGAGGCATGTCCGTGAGCGCCTCCTGCGCCGCCCGGTGGTTGCGCAGCTGGTACTCGATGGCCGCCTTGAGGTTGAAGGCCTCCACCAGGGCCGTGCGGTGCAGGAGCAGCGTGTTGCCCACGCTGCGGACGTCGATGCCCTCGGTGGTCAGGCCCACGCTGAGCTCCGGGTGCTGGTGGATGCCGCGCTTGATGATGTCGGAGATGTACTTGAGGGCGGCGGGATACTGCTTGGCGGCGTAGGAGCACAGCGCCATGTTGTAGGACAGCTCCGGGCAGTACCCCAGCACCTGCATGGCGCTGGCGAACTTGGCGCTGGCCTCGTCGTGCCGGCCCTGCCGGTACAGCAGGCAGCCCAGGCTCACCTCGGCGTCGGCCCGCTCCGAGGGCTCCTCGGCAGCGCCGGGGCCGCCCTCAGCGGCGGCGGCGAGCTCCTCCTCCACCAGGCTCTGCGCGGCCGGGAGGTCGCCCTGGGCGTAGTGCACGGCGGCCTGGAGCCGCAGGGCCCGGCGCTGGAAGGCCGGGACGTCCAGCAGCGGGCTGGCGGCGCGCAGGGCCTCGGCGAACAGCCCGGCCTTGTAGAGGGCCTGCGCATGGCACAGCCGGTACGGGGCCAGCTGCGGGTGCAGTGCCGACAGCTGCTCGTAGCACTCGGCGGCCGCCGCGAACTCCTGCAGCTGGTAGTAGCAGTAGCCCAGCAGCGAGAGGCAGCCCCGGGAGCGGCTGCTCTTCTGCAGCCCGCGGCTCAGCAGCGACACCGCCTCCGCGTAGCGCCCGCCGCCGATGAGCCCGTACACCGCCGCCGTGTGCTGCCCGTCCGGCACCGCCGCGGCCTCCATCTCACCGGGGGCGGAAGCGGGCCTTCGCTGCCATGGCAACAGCGCCGCCGGGCCGGAAGCGGGACCCAGCTGCCATGGCAACACCGGGAGCGGGGCCGGGACACCGGGAGCGGGGCCGGGACACCGGGAGCGGGGCCGGGACACCGGGAGCGGGGCCGCCCCTCCGGCGGGGGGATGGCGGCCCTGTGCCCGCGCTTGTCTGGCCGCCATGGTGCCGGTGGTGGGGCTGGTGCCCCGGAGACGAGCCTCGCCCTGTGTTTGCCCGCCCTCTCGCGTTCCCCGCCCGCCTCCGGGGCAGGGACACAGCGCGTTTGGTGCCGGGTCCAAACCGGCTCAAAGAGCTCGACCCCCCTGAGGTCGCCACCTGGACCGGGACGTTTCCCTCCTTTCGGGGTCTCGTGCAGCAAGAAAGAAAGTAAAAATCAAGTCCTGTGTTTCTGAACGTGTTGTAAGCGTTCCCTTAAGCAATACGTGGTGTAAAAGCAGGCCCTAAGCTAAACACACAGTCCAGGAGCACAGGGCAAAGAAGTGTTTTACTGTTGTCTTGCGCTTTTTCAACATGAAATCTCCCCGTCACAGCCCACCAAGATCCATCTCACGGCTTCTGGAAGCAGAAGTGTGTTTGTACCTGGGCACAATCTGTCGGCTTTCCTGGCAGCTTTAAAAGCAGTGTAATTTTCGCAAAACTCTTTCAACAAGGTAACTGTGCTTTGGAAGGACTTCCCCCCCCGCCCCCGCCATGGTATTTCTACAGAACAGTGATATGTCCAGATTACAGACTGCATAATCTTTGTAATTTCTGTCCATGTCAATAGCCCTGTTAAAGTCACCATCCAGGTTTGGTTTCTGGTCATTCCAGGCTAATGCCAAGCGTGTCCAGTGAGGAAGGTTGGTTTGCTTGCAGGAACGAGTGCTGCAAGGCTGTATGTGAGCCCCTCAGGCTCAGGTGTTTTCAGAACCTTCTATTTGTGTGATTCAGTAATCAACAGATACAGCTGTGATTCATCCCAACACCAGACCAATAAAACCGAGTTGTTATATTTCAAACACATGCTTTAAAAAGCTGAATCAGCATAGTTTAATCTACTAGAGCAAAGCAATCAGAGTAATGGTTTTAAAACGCAAAAAAAGGAAAAGGACACAGAAGTCTTTTTTAAAAGTTACACAATTTGCAAGTATGTAGGATTCACTTGCATTGGAACATACACAGGGTATTTCTGTGCATGTGTCAGTTGTTTCCCATAAGCAAAGATTCAGGGATTATAATGGTATTCCCCACACAACTGTAAGATGCAGTGGCCAACATGCTTATAAATTTGTAATTAAATACAAAGCAATCCAAGAAACAAAGTGTAACAAGCAGTATACAGTATGTATTCCAATACTGGCACACTCAAGTGATGGAAATCTCTGGGGTATCTCATTTCAGCTGATTTATACTTCCCACTTCATTGCTATGTCAGAAACCATTTACATGATTTTACTCTTTAAATCTTTCATTCCTGTGACAAAGCCAATAAAAAAACCTTCTTGCTCTACGTTATCTTGTCAAGAACACTCAGCATTGGAAGTATCAATATATTTTATAAAACCTTCAAATAAACCTGTTTTAAAATTTCCCTCAATGCATAAGTGACCTATCAGTAACTAAAATAGTTTTAATTTTATGAAGGGAAAATAAGTATTTGGCCTGTAGACTGAAACACTCCTAATTTTTCCACTAGGATTACTTCAGCTAAATATTACAAATGACGCTAGGCACTGCTGGTTGCAGTTTCCAAAAAGAATTTGTGAGTACTAGTATTGGCTTTGTTGGTAACTACAGGCACATTATGAGATTGCAGTGCACTCTAAGAAGGAGCAATTAGCAAGGTCACCAGACCAGAAAAATGCAGCTGCTGTACCAGGGACACCATCTGAAGAAATACCTGAGCTAAAATGAAACGTACTTGTCTGCTCCGTGGTTACAAAACATAGGATCGACCTCAGCAAAACCCCTGGCCCTGTAAATGCTTGGGGTTGGCTGTGACGGAGCTGCACGGAGAGTTCAGTGTCCAACTGCCACAAGAGGCATCCAGTTTAAACTTCTGGGAGCTACTGCTGCTTGACCTTGTGTGACTCTGCTCTGGAGCAGGAGCAAAACCATGTCCTGACAGAAGCAGATGTCTGCATCTCGAACATGCTGTGAAGCTCTTCTCATTTGACTGTAGGTCACAGACTGGGAGGGAATTGTCTGATTTTACTACTTGAACTATGGCCAAAGACACCTTTTGGAATTCTCATTCTTGGGAAGTGGGAAACCCTTCTGTGTGAGCCACAGCAGAGCCTCTGCCCAGGTGCTCCTTGCCTGGAACAGTTTGGTTTTCTGGTGGGGTCACAGTGTCACACTGCAGGGGAGCACTCTCATCCATGAGGATGTACATACAAGCCTCTCCTGAGCTCCATGTGTCCGTGTGTCTCCCAGGAGTGATGCAGAAATTGGGGCTGTACCCATCAGGCATCCTTGTCTCCTTGCTGAGCATGTGGAAAGCGCTTTGTTAGAAGGGCAGGAGACAAGCCCACCCTTGTGACTACCCACAGGCTGGTGTGGAAGAAGCACCTGCAGTTTCAAAGCCTGCTCCAAATCAAGGAGGACTTGAGTGTCAGGCTTCTTCCTGATTACCCTATGCAATTTTAGGACAGTTCTGTGGGGTGGTGTTCCCCCACCCTCCGCCCCAAGGAAAAGTTGATTTTGTTAAATGGTCTCACAGGTGGGAATCCTGAGTGGAATTACTGTTTGGCCTGAACTATCTTTGAGGATGGGGATGAAGATTCAGATCTTCTCCTGAGCATTTTCTGGTGATACAGTGAGGGCTGCTACCTGGCTCCCTAATTCACAGGACTGGAAACCTGACTGAATTCAGGCTGCAGTTAGCACAAGTCAGTAGGACACCTAATAAAAAGGCATTGCTGCTGAACCAGCTTTGGGGGAGAATGAATCCCTTGTGATTTTAACAGGTAATCCACTTGCTCATCATGTTTTAGCATTGGAATTGTAAATGCTAGAGGCCTCATTCAAGGCAAGATTTCCACTAACAGCTGGAGCAAATAAGTCGTGATTGTTGCTGATGTGGTGGGCATCTCCAAGCAAAGGCCAAGCAGCACTTTACTAGTACTGTCCTGGATAAAATGGATAACAGTTGTTTTTTCCATGTGCCCTCTAATTTGTCCTCATCTCTTGTGGACACGTGTTTTATACACACACAGAATTAAACTGATTTCAGTGGGGCTTTTCATCTCTGGGGCAGGGAAGCATGTAAAAAATGTACAATGAGATTAAATGACCTATGCAGTCATCTCTCCTGTGCATATCTCGTAAGAATTTGCAAAATTGACTGAAATACTGGGAAATTGTTTTCTTATCAGAAATAATGAAAACCAGGTACAATTTCTTTCTATCAAGCTTTTTAGCAGTAGCTCAAAAGTGTTTTCCACTATCTTAAAATATAATAGACTTGGAATATGTTTCTTTACTGTAATGCATGCTTCCAGAAAGAATTTTCTTTTTCTCTCAAGCATTTTTTGTGTTAAAAGCATAGTGTAAGATTTTTGTTTGTTGAGTTTCAGAGAGCAAATGCTGTTCTGAGATGTGCTGCTGGGCCCCCTGGTTTCAGTAGGGTTGCTTCGTTTCGCCTGAGAACAATTTGATAAGATCGAGCCGTGTGCTCTCATTTTCTTCCTTGTGATGGAGGAACAGAACCATAACATTAGTCAGCAGTTTCTGAATTTTGACCCACAATGACAAAGATACCGAAAGACAGGAGAAATAGATGAAGGCAATTACAAACAGTCACTTGATTGATGGTTGACATTGTTAGAGCTTCAGCTGCGTGTCAGGTTGCAGTGATGCCGAATCCCCATCCCTGCCGGTGGGTGTTGCCATGGGCAACAGTGCACTGAAGCCAATAAAAAGGAGAGGAAATGAGGGGAGACTCAACCTTCCGGGAGGCTGTAGGGTATGCATTATAAATTATGTCATACTTAGCAATATGCAGTATCAAAATTCAGGAAAGCCGTGTGTACCTGCCAGCAGGACTCTCGGTTCCTATTGTGTGTTTCTCCCATAAAGTACACATTGTAAGTTTGTATGGCTTGGTGCTTGCTATACTTGCGTCTGTCTTTATTCGGGAAAGAAAGATGTGGTAGAAGAATAACAGAAACATTTCCATTTGCTGCATGCACTCACTGCTGTGCAGTCTGCATTTCTGGTCCTTCCCTGCTTCTTTCTGCTAGAGAAAGTGATGTGGTTCAGTTGTGCACTAACAGATTGGCTCGCAATGCTACTGAATTTCCAGCTATTGTCCTACACACATGGTTAGAAGCACAGACCCTTTTTGTTGTGTTTCTTTTAAAGAAGTGATCAGCAGATTTGTTGTTTCTGTTTGATTGTCAGACAGATGTAGTCAGCTTTTCTAAGGCGCTAACCGACTCACTTTCCTTAGAAAGGAGGAAAGCTCTTTCAGCATCTGTCAGCTGGGCCAGGTTCTGATTTCCATTAAGTTGGTGCCAGTTCAAGGTAATTCCACTGAAGTAAATGGAGTTTGGCACAGGTGTAAAACTAAGCTGAATTCAGCTTTAATTTCTGCTGCCGGACAACCCTATATTTAGAATCCCATTTTTCATGGCGTACAAAGGCTTGGGGGGGGGGGGGGGGGGGGGGGGGGGGGGGGGGGGGGGGGGGGGGGGGGGGGGGGGGGGGGGG
>JAWWEU010000163.1:23192356-23249386 GCA_035583155.1 Acropternis orthonyx
CCCCCCCCCCCCCGCCCCCATCATGAATGGGCACTTGTAAGGACTGCAACATGACTCCTTTTGTGTCCAGTAATGCAGCAGAGAAAGCACCCTCAAATCACAGATCATGAGTTTGCCACACTACTGATCCTTGCACTAATGGAAAGAGACCAATTTTCAGGTAATACCAGGGTCATCACACAGAACTAGACATGTTTGGTTTTGTGACCTATCATGTTTGATTAGATTTTTATGGATACCTTTACCACTGATGGTTACATGTGAGCCTTGACTAGTGCTGTGCTAGCTGTAGTGATAGCATCTGAAATTGTACTGAAAGAACTGCCAGAGAGTAAGAGGTAGTCCGTCCAGTGTGATGATACTCTTCCTCTCCACCATTTCAAAATATTAATTTCAACTGGAAATTATACTAGGAAGGCTTATCCATGGTCCACTTTCCAATGTAATATATACCTGAAGCATAAGGCAACAAATTTCCTTTTTTATTTTTATTGTATTTCCATAAAAGCCCATTAAACTTTTCCTTAGGGGACAGGGTAATTTGAAAAAAAAAAAAAAAAGATTGTGATAAAAGAGCATATTTTAAAGGAAAAAAGAGCCCACTCTAAAATTACCATGCAATATTTTGCCTTTATGCAAACTTCCCCTTGCTGAGAAATTTGCTACACTGTTAATATGAATTTCTCAGGGAAGAAGGGACAGCTTGGTGTTTTTAAAGATAATCAAGTTTGTTTTTAAATGTAGCAAAGGTAGTCAATTCTAAAGGCCCTGATCAATCACTAAGAAGCTTTGTTGTAAAAAAATACTTCTTTAGAATACAAAGCAGGCTTTTCAGAACGTTCAGGCTTAAAAGAGGAGGGAGAGTAAGAGAGGAACATCACAAAAGCAGGCATAATTGATTCATAACATGTACTGAAGAGATGCAAAACAACAATGTAATTACATACTATTCTGTTTTCTGCAGCTCCTTGCATATGAATTGGCCAGCTTGCATCCCAGTTCTGCTCTGTATTATTAATTTTATTAAGCTGTGAGTTCTTATATTTCAGTCTGTTGTCAGCTTTACAGATTTTTACGGCAGCAGTTGAAATGCAGTGGAGCTGAATGAACACTTCTTATGTTAAGTGTTCCGTGTCACTCCAGATACCAGCGCAGTCTCACTGCAGTCCTTCCTGTCAAGTCCCACTAAGCCTCCCAGTAAAAGCTGGGAGCTGATGCTGCCATCAAGGTGATATCCAGTCAGTTAAGCATGTCCCTGAAAGCATTTCTTAAAAAATGGTGGGTCAAAGCTTATGAAAACCTTTCAGGCAGCTCTTATGGTAAAGTGATGTTTGCAGGCTTAATTGATGTCTTTGAGAGACGCGGTAAAGCTAGAGGAAAAGGAGGACGAGGATGTTGCCTGAGAAGGAAGCCTTTTTTGGTGCAGCTCCTCCCATTTACCTCTATTTACTGCCACGGAGTCCAGCATGGGCTTCAGTTTCACGTTCAGCTTCACTAGACACTAGAAGAAGATTAAAAAGACGATGAGAGGAAAAAATACTGGCACTGTGTCAACTTCTTTGATGGACAGTTCACGGAGTAACAGGCTAAAAAAGATTTTAATCTACACCATGCCCCTACCCTCCTTGTTGCCAGCTGTAAATACCTGTGTAGGTAAAGGTTATTGTTCCCATTGAGATCCCCTTATCAATCTCTCTCATTTTACCTGAGGCTTTAAGTAAGCCAGCAAATACGTAAAAAGAAGAACATAAATGGTAAAGTTGCTGCTCAACTAGTTTAGCTTTCTTGTAACTCTTAAAGACAGTCCTTTTGGGAAATCCCCAGTGTCTGAGGCTATCTGGTTGCCAGCATCTGTAAGCACGAGGTTCACTGGTTGGACGATAAATTGGACAAAACTGAAACAATCTCTCTAGTGCTAGATTCTTTTTTCCTACATATGAGTACTATGCTTTCCCAAGCTGGCAAAAACAATGAGTGTGTGTGCTCAAAATACAGAAAGATAAATGGCCTTTCTTTTAAGATTGCACTGAAATCACCTCTTTTCTACATATCCAAACTAAAACTCACAGAGGCCAGTAAGAATCTTTTATCTGGTTTCATCAGGCTTTAAATCAGTCCCAAAATTATGTAATTCCTGCATACCTTTGCTAGAAGTCGATTTTACCTTCTCCTTTTATATCAAATGCTTATGTGAAAAGACCACAAGTGCTTCACTTGCTTTTGTATCTACATTAAAGAGAGACAGAACCTCATTAGCTTTAGCACTGGACATGAAGAAGGGGTTAACCAGTTACCTCCCAAGCGGTCATGTAATGTGTCCTTTCAGGACAGAGGAGTATTCTTCTTTTGCAGCTTTTCTGACTAGCAAGAAGTGGGTTTTGCAGAGAGCTGGGCAGCATGTTTTCTTCGACAGCACAGAAAGTACATATTTGTCATTTGAAATAAAGTGTTGGTGCAAGATTAAAAATCAAAAAAAGACAAAGAAGACAGCAAAAGTTGTTTTTCTGAAAGGACAGAAAATTATGAGGAAAAGAAAGGAAAGGGGAAGCAGGTACCTTTGCAGTTGATAGTTTTTTGCTCTAAATAGCAGGGTTAACAGCAACTGCTTTAAATGGTCCCCAGAGCCCAGATACCACTAAAGGACTGGATTTTTTATAGCTAGTCTGCAAGCATGGGAGCTTGGCTTGGTACTGAAGCAACTCTTGGTAGATTTTTAATTGAGCTATTATATGGTAATTAAGGGTTAATGGGCTGATTTTAAGATGTGCTGAAAACTTGCAATTTCAGTTAACTTCAGAAGGAAATATGAATGCTCAGCACTTCTGAAAAATCACACCATGAGTAAGGAGCTGATTTGCATGAAACTGGAAGCAAATCTATTTGAAATTCTTTCCTCAGAATATAGCACAGATTGGGCAGATTATTTTGTAATCCTGGGCCTGGGGTAAGAGGCAGAGATCACTGCAGTCTCTGTCCCATATAGTACTGCTCACTGCTGATGGTCATTCATTTGACAGAACAGATCTGGATTTTTAACATTCCCATCACCATGCTTCAGAACTCTCCATTTCTAACTCTTTATTTCAGACCATCATGAATTCTTTGAACCTGATTTGGCAGAGTCCAAAACAGAGGGGCAGTTATACATTATAAACAGCTGAAAAGACCTGAAAAGCTCACTGCTGTCACCATTAGCACCTGCATTACTATTGCCAACTGAGTGTCTAGGGATAGCACATTAGAGACTCAACTCCTGACAGCAACTTATCAGATCCTTTCTGTACAAAGCCAGTATCCATCCCCGGTATTTGTTAAATCTTTAAAGAGTTTTTGTGAAGTATTTTTCCAATATATGCTTTAAATAATAATATATATATATATATATATATATATAACACATTTCCCTGGTGTTTAAATCAGTGTTTAAAAATCAGTGTGTTTCAAATCTCTCTAAGCACAAAGATGGTGTTCTGTACTCACACCCTGTCAGCCCCAGGATCCATAAGCACATAATGCAGTACAGGCTGTTCCTGTCAGAAATGCCATAGGAACCTATACCAGCTACAGGCAACACAGAGGAGACGGAGCTCACTGGGACAGCGGTCTCTGTCTCGGTGTAGCTCTGCAGCCCTTGCCTATGTCCTGGGTCCTTTCTGTACCCTTTTTTTTTGGCCAAGACTGACCACAAGACCACGTTGTTTTCAAGCCTCATGCCAGGGAGCAAATGCAGAGGTCTGGGCATGACCTCCTGCTGTGCCTGTCCCTCCAGGCCTTGGCATATGCCACTGGAGACAGTGCCAGGGGGATTGCGAGTGCTTGAGGTGCTTTGATCAATTAGTTTTGCTTCGACTGGAGCAGAGAACAGAAGCCTGAGTAGGCTGGGAATGGATTCAGGAAGCACCCCCACAGTTCCATGGTAATCACTATTGTCTTATGAAATGTAAACATATTTTACATCCAAAAGTAAATACACATTTATTTCTTAGCAATATAGACTTAAGTGCACATTAGAGTGTAATAACCCAGGTGCAACAGAGGTTACCAGGTAAACGACAAGAATGGTCAACTACTAACATTAACTTTGATGAAATAAATTAAAAGGAGTATTTAAAAAATAATAAACCATGTCTTTGATATTAATTTTTACCATAGTGCCAGCAATTAATTTAATGGAATTAATACAAAATATATAGTGTAATTTTAAGAAACTTTATTTTGTTGCACATTAATTTAGATTAGGGATACTTGACAGTGCAGATTTTGCACTTGGTCTATAAAACATCTTTATTCAGACATTGATTTGATGTTTGAACTACTGCTTCAGTATTTAGTATCCTTTCACTTTGGGATTTTTCATTCTGATCTAGTCTTTTAATTAAACCAACTACTATAATTCCTATGGAAATTAGCTTTTATTTTATTTTGTCCAGCTACCAAAGCATTTCAGTAGGACTTCTCTGATACCAAGTGCACAAATTGGATTTTATTTCTTCTTGAGATGTAATTAAAACCTCATTTGATTACTGTATATCTGGCCCTGTTTTAATTATTAAACTCCAGTAATCAATTTGCTTTTATGAAGCTTCTGGGAAATTATCTCAAAAGCAACACATTTTTCTCCCTTCTGGCATGCTCTCAACCATTTACTGAATTACATACAGAGCACCTGTTCCTGATCCGGATTAAACCACCAATTTATTCTCAAAGCTATTTAAGTTTATTTGGCTGTAGCCTCGTCAGGGTTTTCTACCTCCTGGCTGCAGATTTTACTTTCCATTTTATTGCAGGAGAACCCCTTGATGTACTGCTCTTCCATGGCACTATTTTTGATACATGCCTCTTACAAACAGCTTTTCTAGTGATCTGTCTAATTTGATATCCAGGTTCTTAATGCCTCATTTATGATTTGCCTTGCTAGGAAGAGGCTGTCTCACGTGGGATACCCTAACATAAACTCAATAGCTCCAGAAACACCCTTTTCCCTTGCCCCTGCTTGGTGCAGCAGGCAGGCCGTGAGCGGCAGGCAGCTGGGCTTGTGGGTCAGGGAACCCCTGCCTGGGGGAGTTCCCGAGCCCTAGGGCCTCCTTGCACTGCAATGCAGCTGCCTTGCTACACAGAATAGGTACAGGATTGGTGACCATTTCCCATTTTATCCCCTTTACTGTAAAGCTGTTCTTAGTAGCAGTGATAAAGCGTATGGAAG
Source organism: Acropternis orthonyx (assembly GCA_035583155.1). Classification (NCBI taxonomy): domain Eukaryota; kingdom Metazoa; phylum Chordata; class Aves; order Passeriformes; family Rhinocryptidae; genus Acropternis; species Acropternis orthonyx. The sequence continues at coordinate 23,197,560 of JAWWEU010000163.1, forward strand.
GAGCAGCTGTGCTGGCACTGCACGCCCCTGAGCTAGAAAAAGCCAAGATAAGTTTCCAGTGCCCTTCTGCACCCGTGTAGTACCTCAGACATGTGACTAAACTATTTGTCAGCAACTTACTGTATAGCAGTGACTTTTTCTTACCACCTTCAGTTATTTAGGTGACTTTTGGGACTATGTACTGCTCTGCCCACAGCATCCTTTCACAGGGTATAGATTTACTTATATGTAAGCTCCTCAACACAAGAAAAGGTTAAAATCACTTCAGCAACACATTGTGTGCATCTAGGAGAGGGGCAAACTGCCTGAAAGAAGAGCTCAAAAGGGAGGGAAGAGCATGAGATACTCAGAGGAAGCTGTTTATGGGAGAAGGTAAGGCGGGGAAAGAGTTGGTTGGGTTTTTTTTTTCCCCCTCGTGTGTATAAAGATGTATTCCTTAATCATGTTTTGCTAAACAAAGCATAGAGAATGCAGAAATAGTAGCAGTAGCAACAAATCCCTGCAGGGAGAGGGTGATGGGTAGCAGTGGAGGCATTTGTTGGTACCTCTGGGTACCAGCCTCCTGGGCTGAAGCGGGGTGTGGAGGGGAGAAGACTTAATCTGCTACAGGCACATTCATCTCTGGGGAAGGATGTTAGCTGAAACTGCCAAGATGCAGCACAGATATGGTCAGAGAATAAACTATTGCTAAAAAAATGCAACATTTTGCTGTATTCTAAGACCAATACCAAATCTTTCTAAGGAGGAGCACAGTATGTCCTAACCTACAAACACTGCAGGATCTCCAGAGTATATACTTTTCTTCCCCTCCTCACCAGAGATTCTCATCCAAATATTGACCAATTGTGACCTTGCTTAAGTTATGAGCTTTGACAAGATTACAGCTCATGAAAGTATGGTTGCGGGGCTAATATTTGTAAAGTGAGTTTATGGAATAAGACCATATAAATTCATTTTTATGACTGAGCACATATAAAAAAGTTATAGGTCTCAGTGTTCACTCTACTTTGGAACCCAGTGGTTTCTAATGAATCACTTTTATTATGTAGGCAGTTTCTGAGTTGGAAAGGAGGACCAGTGACCGAGAAGCCATAGGGATAAATTCAGACTCGGTGTAAGCATATGAAGCATTGTTGAAGTCAAGAGAGTCATGACCAGTTACAGCAAAGCTGAATTGGACTCCTGAGTTTTGCTGAAGTGGCTTTCATGTAAGAATACATAGGCCAAGGGTGAGCCATCTATCTCAATGCCCTTGAACTTCAGATTAGTTCAGATAAAAGAGAACCTGTGTTGCAGTCATCCACAAATTTGATCTTCATAATACTAATGCTTCGATGGAAGTTGTTTTGAAAACCTAAAAGTATTTCTGTATAAATGGCCATATACTAAACCCAAAAAGACTGCTAAATTTCTACCTTCTGTAGGCAGAATACAGAAGATAAAGCAATATGGAGAACATATAGGGATTAACCCCTAATGAACCCTTGTTTGTGTCAGTATATGAATTATTTGCCCTACTGATTCAGGACTGTATTTAATCATTATGTTCCAGAAAAAAATACAGTATTTGTGAGGGGGTTGAGTTCACACAAAAAAAATAAAATTATTGCCATCTTCTCATGGTTGAAGGGGACTTTGTTTTTTATTCCTTCTAGGGCTTACTGAGGAAGGGTCCAGGTCATCAAATACATAATGCATTAGTGCATTACGTTTTCATTTCTGCCAGGGAATTTTTTTCTGATGCCTAAAAATGTAATTAGATTAAATGAATGTACTACTAATTTCCCTGATAGAAAAAAGGAGTTTCTTTTAGCTTCATTCTAAAAGTTGCTAGTGGAAGGAAGCCAACTGTGACTGGAAAGAGACCTAATACATGCACCAGTGTTCAGCTCCTTCCGCTGTGAGTTAGTGTTAAGCTTCTTTCTGGTGATGCTACACTAGCAAGAATAATATTGTACTCCTTTGTAAGTAAACATGCATACTAGAGAGAGATGATTATACAGTAAGTTTCACCACTGGTAAAATGTGCCAGGTACTTCAGGGAGGAAAGTATGCACAGAGCTCCTAGTAGCCAAATGTGCTCTGACTACTATCAAGCACATTATGCTGCCAAAGGGAGAGTAATTCTGAAGGACAGGTACCTACAGAAGCAGCTCAACTGATGTATTGCTATAGTTGCAAAGGATTAATCTGTTCATAATAATTCCTTGAAACCAAAGGTTTGCTCAGAAGAGGAGAGTTACTACTTCATAAACAACTTATTTAGCTCTGTTGTTTACGGTTTTGATTCCACATCGAGTGTACAGGAGGCAGAATGTTTCTAACTCTTTTCCTTTCAACATTTTAACCAAGCAGCTGATCAATGTCTTCTACCTAGCTATTAAATGGATTTTGAAAAATTCTTCAAACCATATCAGTCTCATATGCCGATTTAGTTCTTTGAATTTACCCTCAGCTGGGAATTCTGCAGGCAACTGTGATTCTGTTGTGTTAAACACTTGAAGTGTTTCATCCATCATCATTTCTCGTCCTTTTCTGATGCAATGTAGTTTGTGCTTTGTCTTTCTTGAAAACTGAATGGCTGTTAAATTATCCATTCATCTTCTTTCAGATTTGCTGTACAGTTTGACTTCCCTCTATTGGCTGTCTCGTCTACCTTATCTGCCAACTTTTCAACCTACTTCCTCAGACTTTGATATACGTTTCCATACGTGACAGCATGTCCTTCGCTATGCATTGGGCACATAATTCTAAGTAAAACAGCAACAGAAACTGTGGTATTGTGAATTATTCAATTTTTCTCACAGATCAGGGTGAAAGCCTTTAGTGAAGCTTATCTTCACTGAAGTCAATGGCAAATGTTGGTTTTTCTATCTTCTTCCAAATATCTTTGTCAATGAACTGTCCTTTCAGTTGAGACCATTTTGGCATAAGATGACTATTGAGAAATAAGTCGAAGTACTCTTGTCTGAAGGGAAAAAGTACTCCTTTCTGCTGTCTCTTTTTCTAAACATTTTGGAGGAACTTGTAAATTCCTAAGATTGTTGATACAAATAGTGTTTTATCAATAATCTTACCAAATTACCAAAATCCTAGCAAAAATAATATTCTCCTGATTTTCAAAAGCAAAACGATACCCTCCTTGTTCTTGGGAAGCAAAAAGAGCGGATCAGAATCTTTGTGCCTATTGTAAGAAGGTGTTCATGACACTCATAAACAGAAAAATACTTGCTCTGAAACCACCAAAACTATGCCTTTCCATATTACACTGTGAAATAATGAAGGACTTGGACAAAAATTGCAAATAAAAGCATTCTTTTTTTCTTTTCCTGCTTTTTCTTTCTTGCATAGCTCTACTTAACCTTTTCTATTAGTAAAAAAGTAGCAGAAAAAAAGACTGTCAGATTAAGGACAAGAGGTAAGAAAAACAGTCTGTTAATCCTTATTCCATTAATAGAATTTTTAATACAGTACTACTATCTGAGTTTTCTGAAAGTTCAAGAGAATTCATTCTGAGTGGCCTCGTTTAGATTCATCATTAGTAGACAAGCAACAAGGCAACGAAAGCGCTCAACCTAGTTAAGTTCCTATTTCAAGGCTAGATAGAGATCCTTCTACAGTGCCAAAATTTCCTTTCTCTGGGCCAAACACTTATGCCTAACATAATCCTTAGCTACCAACTTCCCCCCAGCATTGGCATTTGGCCTGATTAAGTTTCCTCTGAAGCAAATTTCTTACAAACACAGCAGAATATGTTGCACCTGCTCTTCCTTGGATAATATTACCCCCTGGATTTCAACAGAAAGTGAGACTAATTTGATCTGCCAACATCTGTGCAGCCTCAGTCCATGGTGTATCACACACTGCATCCTGAGCCTATCTGCCTTACTAATCCTTGTCAGCCAGGCAGTTTCAGGAAGCATAAATACATTATCTCTCACTCTTTATGTCCAAATCAAATGTAAGAAACAAGCCCTGCCAAAAGTGTGCATCTTTATGATATTCTTTAGGATCTATTGAAAGTCATCCTCCCCTTCTCTCAATGTGTTACACAGGAAAACCTGGTTTCAATGAGAATCACACAGAGCTGATCAAATTGCTTCCTGTGAACACATTTTCCCAAATAGCTTAGTCCTGATTTTGTTTTGCTTTTTTTTGTTTGTTTTGTTTTGTTAAGACACTTCTTAGCAACTTGTGACCATTTTTCACAGAATATCTGTGTATTACCTCTGGTGAAAAGCTAGTGAACTCCCTGCCCCCTGACTAGTTGCTAACTTAGAACACCAGTGTCCTGACTTTTGTATCAACAATCCTAGGTATGGGAGAATGGTGGAAAGCTATTTCCAAAATGTTCATAGAGATATAATCTTCTTGATTAAATAATTTTAAAATTTTTTCAGTTCTGACTTATAGATGGGACAGAAACATCTGAAGGAAGAAGTAATTGTTTTGACTGCATCCAGTGACTCTTTCCTGGGTAAGGACTAAGCCACGCCATACAGTCCATTCTGGACAAGCAGGACTTCTTAGAGGAGTGGTCCAAACCCTGAATTTCTTATAAAATATTTCCTTATGCAAAATTGTAACTGAAGGATAGAGCAAAAGGGATAGAAGTGGTAACTGAGGAAGGGCTGCAGGAAGATATAGCAGTGTAAGCATGATTGTTAAAGCACACCTTTTTCATGTTCTCTGCAAAGGAATATTTCAAGGTTAATCTCCTGCCTTACAATTTTAAGTAGAGTATACATCTTTGGAAAAACATCACCATGTGTGTATGCACTTTCAATTCAAGTGCCAGAGTAAACTCCTGAACCAGAGAAGTTAAAGGTAGTCATGACTGTTGAAGATTTCTGTGGCTCTACCATTTATGACACTGTGCATTTAATCTAAGTTTACAAGCAGAATAGATACTTTTGCAGCTACATCATCATACTCTACAGATAGATTAAATCATAAGGCCAGACATTATCTTCTGTAGGAAGACAGGCATATCAGAGCTCTTAGAGCTGCAGACAAAGAGATTACATTTCTTTCTAAGTATGTTACACAATGTGATAAAGAAGGACTCTGTTCCTCCACATTTCGTTCAAAACATTTAAAGTACTTGCTAGGCTAAACATAAATGTTTCTACTCTTCCCAGGTTCCCCCATAAGCCTGGAAGGAAGCAATGCAAATCCAATTTTGTAGATACTATCATATGTTTAAAGTTCTCAATACCCAAGAAAATCTTGAATAGCTCTAAAAACAGCACTAAAATGGAGCAGTTCAAGGGAGCACCAAGGTAGAGGTGAGCAGGGCAATCTCAGGCACGCATAAGTTGTAAAAGGCATCAGCTTCTTTATCTTCCACAAAGACATCCCCCTTAAATTTAAATAGCTGCTGTCAATGTCACTGACTACCTGACTATGTATTTATCTGCCCAGAAGCAGAGTGCATGGCCTTTGGCCCTGCTATTCATAGGGTTACTGTCTCTGCCTAACAATGGCGTGAACAGAGCTGGGCTTCTGTTAGCATCTTTTGTTTGATGTGAATCGCTGAAGCTTTGATGTTGTTTGTGAGAAATACAATGATTAAAAAGAATAAGATCTTCACTCTCCCACTCTATCTGCTCCCACAGAGAAATCTAATCTGAGTTGGGAAAAATCTGTGACTGATCCTGTCTTAGATAAACATAAGCAACAGAGTCCAGGAGAGAAATCTGTTAATGTTGAAACTCTTAGCTTCTCTTTACTGGAGGGTCAGAGAGGTAATTTGTCTTAATGATCAAAATTCTGTTTCCTGTTACACAAACATCTATGTTCAAATAGGTATAGAATACTGTCTTTGTGTGATGAACGCAGCTGTCAGTGTAGCCAAAGTGCTTTATTTTCAGTGGGATACCTTGGATTTCTGCTTTAGTTGCACATGCTTCCCTTTTATAGGATATTCTAATAAAACAAGGGGCTGATTACTTCACACTGAAGCTACATTAGTAGATTTGAAATGCTCTACAGTTCCAAAAAAAGCATTTTTCTTTATAAATTATTATTCTAAAAAGCTTGTTTCTCATCTCTACTGATAAAATCTTTTCTTACTCATTTTTGAATGAAGAGCAAATGTGATGCAGTAAAGAATAACTAAAGCCCCTAAAATCTGAGCTTCAATGTAAATGGATTGCTGTTCTGCTACTCAAGGCAAAATCTCCACTGTCACATAAAAATACTCTGATCAGTGATCACCACAGTAACAAAAAAGTAAATTCAATAAAATTATAATGTCCCAAGTGTAATAAAATGCAATGAACAAAAAATTGGGATGCTTTTATCTTCACAGACCTTTGATCCACAATGTGAAAGAAATGGATTTGATTACTAAGGTATTTTGAAATTGGAGGTGGCTTGATTCCATTGAGCAGCAGATAGGGGAGAGAGTAAGGTAGCAGAGCCATGACTTACCTTGTGCCAGGAGCAGAGCCAGGCTTACAGAGCAAACACAAAAAGGTTTTGGATTTAGACACTTGGATACAGGAAATCTCTCTGTGCCTAACTCTAGATGTTAATTTAAAAAAAAAACCCCAAACATATGTCCCCAGCCATCATTATGTATCTATATTCACCTTCAGGCTTCACCTTAGCCTATGATGTAGCTCAGTTTTGTGTATCACTGACCTTTTTTCTTCTGGGTGGGATGGGCATTCCAAGGGGCAGTCAAACAGGACTGGTAATGGAATTTGCATAGCTCTTACTGATTTGCTAATTACTTGTAAATCTGCTCACAAAAAGGGGCGAAACTCAGCAAGCAGTTCTAGCCAGGTATGCAGAGGAACGTGATACATGTTCCCCAACAAAGGAGACCACCACACATCCAAGTGGGTTGTCTTAAGCCACCTTAAGGAAATGCAGAAAGAGCAGATGCATAAGGAGTAGGTGGAGCCAAATATCCCCCAAAGAATGTTATGGAGCATTCAGAAGAAAAAGATAAGGCTGGGAAAGCCATAACTCTCTCAAACGTGCTGCAAAGTTTATATACTGTTTTAAGTATGAAACATTCCTCCTGGGCACTTTGGTACGCAGCCTAGCTCATAAGCCTGGACTGCAGAGAAGATACGGTTTGTTCTGGTACTATCAGAGGCACTGGGTGGTATCAGACCACTCCTGGAAGTTTGGGCTGCCAAGTTCTTTCAGTATCACGTACTTCAGGCAACCGCAGCTGCCCGGAATAGCCTACTCTTGGGAACTACTTTGAGCAAAGACAATCTCAGGGGGCTCTGTTGATCTCACATATCATTTTAATGGGAGTTGCCAGCATTCAGCGGTTGCTGGGATCATCTCTGTTGTGTGGGTGTCAAATAGTACAGAGCACAGCATTAGGTCTTGCTGTAGCAACTGCCATGGGAGGGATGGACGCATTCCCAACAGCATTTCCTTCTGGGCTCTGAGTGCTGGGATCTGCCCATGCAGATTCAGGACTTCTAATCACTAGCATGGAAAAAAAATACATGCAAAGGCCTTGATTTTGTTGCCTATGGTTTAATGTTGTAATTTTGGTATGAAAATGAGTGTCAAATGTTTGGGGTTTTTTTCAAACACATGGTTTTTACAAGTACTATGGTAGTGAGCTATCTAAGTACTGCTAAGATTTTACTGATCTGTCAGCTCACAGTCCCCCTCTTTATATTGCATTTGTAATGATGTAACCTGTTCTCTCCCTATATGCAGTTCGTACAATGTAGTACAATGGCAAGAATTTTAAAGAATGTTAAAAAAAAAAAAAGAAGGAATCTAGGACTTGGCCACAGTTGTGTTCAGCCAGCCCTAAACAGAGGATTTACAATGCCTGAATACTCTGCTGATGCGATAAGTGTATTGAAGTTTGATTAAGCTGGATATGAAAATTAAAACTTGGCTCCACACTGGAGAGAGAATCTCCTGCAGTGTGATACTATGGCATCAAGTTTTCTGTTTACCCCTAAGGCTGGTGCTGCTATGACTTTCAGGTTTGATAATGTCTCTTTTTTAAGTTGTTGAGCAGCAGGCTAATGGCTGCACAGCATGATGCAAACACAGTAGAAAGCAGGGAAATCAGATGTGAATATATTCCCCAGAGATCTCCTGCTAAGATGGAGCTGACTAACCACAGCTTTAGTGCTCAGATGTAGTCTTCTCATGCAGAGGATGGGCTGATTATCAGCTCTTCCTGCTTTACTGTACATTTTTGGATTACAGATGCTATTACAAAGAATGAATTCTGGTATAATATGCATTCTAGTGTAATATGAACTATTATATTGAAAGGAACATTATTTTAAAAGATTTTTTTGTCCAGGGTCAGTGTCATCATCCCCTCTCCATATTGTTCAAAATGATCTTGGTATTTTAAAAAATACAGGTTTATATTCTTCTTCTGTGCTTGTTTTGCCGTAATTGTTTGAAAACCGCAGCTGTAGTTTATTTTGTCAGGACAAGGACTAACCTACAGAATGGACAGGATCTGCTGGCAGAGCAGCAGCTTGCCTTGCTGGTTACACGAGTGTCTGTTGTCCATGTCACACAACAGGAGCTGCTGTTGCTGCTGGGGAGTCACTTTGTTATTGCCTCAGATGCCACAAGGTATGGAGGGCAGAGGGAACATCGTCCTTCTTACCTTGTATGATACTGGTGATATAGCTGGTCTATAAAATGAAAAGGAACTGCCAATCCATTTTTATTTGTGTATAGGGACCTACGTTAAGGCACAAATTAATCACTTTTACATTAACATGGGAGTTGGTATCTGCTTCCCAGCTCCTGGCTGGGTATTGTCACTGGCCCGTTCATTGCTTTGAGGTGTTAGGCAGTTTAGGGTGCAGTGGTATTAGGAAGAAGAACTTGTTGCAGTTCCCCAAAGACAACTAGTGAGAACATCCTCATGTTTGCTCAGATATCAGTGGCCAAACTGTCAGTCTTTGGTGGCTAGGTGGTTTGTGTGGTTTCAGTGAGTAGGAGAAAGTCTGGATGACACAGTAATAGATTAATTTTCTACAGTGTTACTTTGCATTTATCATCCTGCTCTTGTAGCTCTGCTTTCTATACAGATAAGAAAGAAAAAATTACAATGGTGAAGTTTGTGTTACACATGTCAAGTCCTGAAACTTGTTTAATCAAAAAAGACAGAAGCATTGTTCTGGTAGGAAAAAATTCTTCACCAAAAAGGTGGTCAAGCATTGGAACAGGCAGCCCAGGGAAGGGGAATCACCGTCCCTGGAAGTATTAAAAAACTGTGTAGATGTGGTGCTTAGGGACATGGTTAAGTGGTGGACCTGGCAGTGTTAGTTTAATGGTTGGCCTTGATGACCTTAGAGGTCTTTCCCAACCTTAATGATTCTATGGACATCTACAGCCTTAATAGAGGAGTACTTGAGAGCTTACACACTGTATGCCAAGCTCCCAGGCAGTCTGTGTAGAAGCATAATTAAAGGAGTGAACTCTGAGTTAAACAGCACACAGGTTAAACAACAAACACTTTGTCATTCACCTTAAGGGCATGATTTGGAGTGCCCCTTAACAGTTTCAAAAGCTGCCAGAAGGAAGTGCCTTGAGCTTCCCTTTGGGTCACACAAATTGGGACAGGTCTGACAGCAGCACCTACTGAGATTGTCCCTCTGGCGCATCTGTCCACCACACTCCATACCTTGCCATAAAATAAAATAAACAGTTGCCCTATCAGCTTTTATAACTTGAGAGGAATTATGTTTGCAGACATTACCACCTTCAGGGAATCTGAAGATTTCTGCACAGAGTTCAGACTTTTGGTAAAGTCAAAGAAAGAGAAGAGTTCAAATAGCCTTCAAGGCTGCTCTGAAAGCTGGCTCTTCTTCCCTAGGGAGACAAGAACAATATTCCTTGAACTCTACAAAAGCAATAAGTAACAGTTACCTCATACAATGGCATGCAGATGCTATCAATCCACTCGAGCTGCAACCTGGGTAGTTCATGTTTCCTGTTCCGATCAAAAATGGCCTGAATTGAGAAGGGAACAAAACTGTCATGCTTTATTACATTGCAGTATTTTACAGACACATCATCCAGCACTTTTCAGCTATGATCAAATTCTCACAACCAGAACACTTTGTAAACCATACTCAATCTTTGCAGCAGTCCTCCTATGGCTTTGCCTGGCATGAAAAATAAACAGTTTATTTTCAATTCTGATTTGAAATTTTTAGGCTGAATGTGTTTGTACTTTATAATTCTGTGATGTAAAATGAATGCTCCACATTTGGAGCTGAGCTGGTAAGTAAACTCCTGTAGGAATGTAAAGTAGATACCTTTGAGTAGAAATTTCCCTTTTCTCACATAAGGTTTTCGAGCTCAGCAAAATGAACAGTGATGGATCTGGGCTGGCTCTCTCCCTCCCAGTTATAGAGCCTTTCTGCAGAACCAGCTGTGACTGTGAATCCAAAGGGTAGGAAATCAACAGATCCATTTTGGGAGCAGTTATCAGTTTGTTCCTCTGGAATCAGCCTAATTCACTGCTCACTGCCCTCCCTCAGTGATATATCAGGAATATGTCAGCAGTTGATCTTGTTTAAAAATTCCTCATATGTGGTAAAACTCTACATGTTTTTGACCCTTAGCCATAAGTGTTAGAACTGATGGCCTTATCTCCCAACATACAACACTTAATACATCAGTTTACTGATTTTTTTGGTTTTGTTTGTTTAAACAGTGGAGTGCCAAAAGAGAGGATAATCTTCCTTCAACTGGTATGGTTTCAGAGCATCCTACATGTGGCCCACATATGACTGTGCTCTTTGGTACAGACTGTAGAGCCCAAAGGAAGAGTGAGAGTCTCCATGTTATGGAGAAAATACTAAAACTATTTATAGCCATACACTTCTTTGCCACCTGTCTGGGCTTTTGGATGCAGATTTTCAGAAGACATGAATCCAGAAGAAAGCTCTGGCTTTTGTCTTTCTCTGTGAATCTACCAAGGTATGTGCAAAATGTAGATATAATAACATACCTTAAAATAATTCTTACAGTTGCTGGGCCTGGGCCATTTGCACTGGAATTCTTTGCTGCTTAAAGACAGTAACATTAATATGTGTGTTGAAATAAAACTACCTCCTATTGTGCTTCCTTAGTATGAGAAATGCACTTTGCAAATTTTATATACAGGGCAGGAAAGGCACTTACATCCACATGGTACTTTCAGTTTTTCAGGCCTAGATTTTTTCTCAGAATTGTGAATATCATGAGTATCTGATTACTCTTCTGGACTATAGTTCCCACTTTTTCTGAGAAGATGCACACTCAGAACTACTACAGTGCAGAAATCCAGCTGTATACTGACAATATACAAAGTGAAAAGCCATTTATTGTAGCTGAGAATTATTTACTACCAACTTTGAAGCTTTATTGACTCCATTACATCACCACAGGCCTATGTGTGAGTATTAACAAAGGGAGAACAAGTCTGGGACGCTGGACTGGCCTTTTCATATTTGGAAGCATATTTGTAAATGGCTTGTAGGTTAAATTCTTATGAATACTTTCTGTTACCTGTTACCTCCACATAATGGTTTCTCAACATTTTGAGCTATTTAACCTGGATAAAGCTTTATATTCTAATCAATCAGTGAAAACCTTTATGAAACTTCCCTAATTCTTGTTTGACACTTCATACCCATCTGCCTATAATCCACTCAATACTGATTTTTTTCTTTCATTCACAGTGTTATATTTAGCTGTATACCTATAGAAATGCATTTTGGCATCTGTTACATCAAATAACACAGATAAACAGCTGCAACATAAAGTAAATCTCACAATTTTGATTTCCATAGGTAACTGGTGATTTTTCATTTGTATTCCACTGCTTAGAAAAGTCACTGACAAGGTAACTTTGGGAATAGGTACAGAAAATGGGTAAAAGGGCTCAATGCACAAGTGACTGTGTTGATGGGAGAGCCTTTATATGTGGTTATAAGGGGACAGAGCTTTTATTTACTCCCAAGATTTTTCTGAAATACAGTTCATTTTTCTGAATGAACCCAATGATATTTTCTTACTCTATTCCACTATTTTACAGGTGAGAAAAACTTACTGAAGGGGTGAGTTTGAGTTCAGATCTTTCTCTGTCTCCTTGTTCAAAGAACTCACTGGTTACCAGCTCAGCTGCCTAAAACATAAATAATTACAGAGATTAGAGTTCTTGTTACATAATTTTTAGGATATAGAATTTCTGCTCAGACCATGACTTCAGCCCGTGCTTAACTGTAAAGAAGTGAACAGCCTCACCTACATGAGTGATTTCAGGCACATGTTCATAGAGTTTTCAGGCCTGGGCATACAGGGGGCATAAACAGCCACAGTCACTGACAGGCACAGTTTTTTATCTCTTTTTGATAGGGAATTGCCTGGGGGAATTACATTGCAATGTCAAGGTAGCATTCAGTGCAGTTATGTGCAACTTACTCAAGTACTGAGAACAGAATAGAAAATTATATCTTCTTGTTGGCGTCCATAATTATGTCTATAACGATGCTTTGTAAAACATGCAAGAGCTCTCCGGGTGTTTACAGGCTGTTGCCCTATACAAACAACATCACTTATCAAAGAAACTTAATTAATGAATACCTTCTGTTGTTTTAACCTATTGTGAATTCATAAAGGTTTTTTCTCACCACTAGGCTTTATGTTTTTTCCCTGTGACTGTCATCACTGTAGGATCTGTATATTTAAATATGAACTCAGTTTGTGATGATCATATTGATTTAAAATCAAGGACCGGTGGGTTGGAAGTTGGAATGCGTCTTTCTGACTTTTGTGAATAAAGATGTTCTATTCACAGAAGAGGCTTGTGCTTCTTAGAAGAAGACAAGATTTAAAAACAAATTTAGTTACGGAAACAAGGAATTTTTGGAAGTCAAACAATGAGCAATTCTGGTACAGTGCTGTACTGCTGTCATGTGTGGGTTACACGTCAACACTGGAGATGCAAAAAACTGGAAACTGATCTACTGAAGATGGCATTCAGATCCTAAAGCTCCTGTCATGCCTGCAAGTTGTTTTCAAGCTAGGAAATTATTTCACAATGCCAAGCCATGAGAGGGTAAACTAAGCAGAGAACCATCACTTCATAAAATTTCAAAATTTCTTTCTCTAGCAACTGCATGGTAGGTAACACTCACAAATCCTAAGCTTGTTATAGCTGAAATAAGGAGTAACAAAATAAATTGGAAGTAGGTGAAGTCATGTTATAAAGTACTCTTAAATCTTGAGCCAGGCTATCACAGTTTGGGACTTTATAATGTATGTAATCCCAGTGCATTAATAAAATTCTGGATCAATATTTCAGATAGAGGAATAATTTAACAACTTAGCAGCAATTAAGGGTTTGCCAAATCTATTGTATAAAAATAATCAAGACATAGTATTATGCCTGCCTCTCAGTGCTATTCTGATGCTGTTCTCCTTATGTCCCTTTCCCTCTGCTTTTATCTGTTTCTATCTTCTCTTCCTGATTTTTTCCTTCTTACATGTGGTCTTTATTCCCTTTGATTCACATATTTCAATCTCTTTCTCCCTCACTTTTCACATTTTTTTTTCTTTTTTTTTCTTTCTTTTGTTTGTGTTTTTTTTTTCTTTTGACACAGTTGAGGTCCAGCTATTTCCTGTTTTGCCTCTGTGGACTTATTAGTACCTCTGCTCAACCAGGTAATGTTTCAATCGATTCCAGACTGGATTTTTCAATATAAAGTAAACCTGTATACCAAGCTGCAGGGGAGTTTTCACCTGCAGACCTCAAAAGGGGTAAGCATAAAACCCCCTAGTTTTCCAAATACTTCAGCACTAATTCAGCACTGTGGCAGAAAGGCTGACAACATGGAAAGCAGCCCCTACCTGTCATTTTGGTTGTCAGAGAAAATGCAGAAGGGTAAAGGAGGAAGAACGAGGAGGGATTGCACACACTGCAGCTGTGGCCAGGTGGCACTGAAAAATCTTGTGACTCATTTTCCCACAGCAGGATATAAGCCATTTTCCTGATTTCCATGCAAGGTGGCCATATCCTGGCCAAGTAGAGCAACAGCCTTAAAAGAACTGTTGTCATGGTCTGCTTATAAAAGCAAAAAAGACTCACCTGACAACACTGCAAACTGAGATGAAGCCCTCCACCCATAAATGCTTTTTTTACTCAGCTGATGTACATGTAACTTTTGTAGATCCCTTTCAGCTTCTGTTACTTCCTTATCCTTCTCCAAGAAATCTGGCTGCTCCTGCATCACTAGTTATCTGGTCTAGCTTTCTCTTTTTCACCCCATCTTTGTAAATATTTCTTTGCTGTTCACCAAACTCCCTCCAAGTGTATGCCCACACTCAGCTGCACTGGTGTATTTTCTGTTTGCTTCTATCCCTCCAGAACCCTACACAGTCTGTTTTCTACTAGCTGGTTCTGGGCCTCAGTAAAGAACAGAGAATGATTAGCATGGATACTGGAAATATTAAGGATGGATGCTGGGTAAGAAGAATGCCTAGAAGAGGGAAAATCATGGAGCAAAGAACAAGACTTTTGGAATATGTTGCTTTCTCATATTATACTTGTCTGTCAATACTGAACCCATGGTTTACATATATTTCTAAAGAGCCTACTCAGCCTCAAAATCCTGAATTTTTATCTGTTCCTAAGTACAGGATGCTAAAAAAAACCCCTCTATACTACACTTGCAGTTTTTTTTGACATTGTTAAGAAAATGAACATATTTCTCTTATTGTATGTACTGAAGATTTTATGTTAACTGAAGTTTGCAGCTCATCTGTTGGTATTTTTGATTTAGGGGAGATTCTGCCACTATTAAGAAAAACTTTGGGATAAAACAAGTAAGCACAGCTACTTGTGGCTAATGCCTTTTTTGTTTAATCCATTTTTGGATGTGAATTTAAAAGGTTAATAAGAGGAGAGGGTGTAAAGCCAGATGCACACAACAGCATGTGTACAGGCAAAGATTATGCAATAAACCATTTTTTGCAGAAACCCCCTGCTATTTTTTTGTTTTTAATAGCATTAATACTGCTGTAAATTGATTCCAGTTTTGGTCCCTTGTAAGCCAGGGCCCTGGGAATTTTGTCCCGCCAGTCCCGCCTCCTCCCAGCCCTGCTATTAATCATGACTTGCCTGTCTTGAAATCTCCCACGGTTTGGTCACAGCTCCAAGGTCACAGGCTGTCATTAGCATTGATCTGAAAAACAGAAATGAACAATACAAGTTGAATCAACCTTTGTTGGATTTCTAAACAACTGTGCTCTGGATGCATAAATAAATAATACGTATATAAAATGTCAGCCCTGGCACCTTCTTTTCCTCCAGAAAAGAATGACATGTTTGAAATCTCAGCCATCAGCACAGCTTTTACATCACAATTGTGCCTCAGAAGCCTAATGTGTTGCAGGTCATAAGATGATGAATTTTGGTATTGTGCATTGCACAGTAGAAAAGAAATGATATTGCAAGGGAGTAACTGCTAATTTTGCAGTACTTCTAACACAGCTTACATTAATACCTATAATATATTAGAAAGCATGTGCTTCACATGATGTAAGGGTGTTATTACATAATAACACCTGCAACTGGATTAATTTATATGCCTATTTGTAAGTGACTGCTGTAGCAAGAGAGCCTATAATCACAAGAGGCATCCCAGACACTGTTTAAGCAGTTTCTACTGCTCATCTACAATAAAAATTTAAGATTTACTATGAGCTATATGGTTCCACTGTAGTTTAATACCTAGCTACAACCATGTTTTATATGCATTAGGAGAAAGAAACCATTCAGCTGTAGAAAGCGTTTATGTACAGTACATGATGCAGATAAAAGTCTAAGAAAGTTTAAATGAAGAACAAGGGCACTGAAAATGAAGCATCGAATATACTGCTTGAATATAAAATTAGGAATGGGTGAAATGGTATGGAAAATAGAAAATGGCCAATATTTTTGTCAAAAGACCAAAAGAAAACAGAATTTTAATGAAATTTCAGAAAAAAAAAAAAAAGGAAACATCATTAGGCATGCATAAGAAAATACACACATTTTATTGTCTAAAAACTGTGATGTACTCAACCCACCCACAAAGTCTGAGGTTTTCAATAGGATGCACACTCGGGGCATTCTTGAGGGCTAGAAGAGTACTGTGTATATGCAAATTTTCAGGTACAGACTGGAAGAGCAGAGAAAAGCATGGCCAGTGAAAGAAAACAGCTGAGAGGAGGAGGGAACAGGGAAAGGGACAAGAAAGATCTTTGTGTCCGAAGGTTGAATATTGATGCTTTCTGGAAAAAGAGTGGTAGGGCTGAACAGTAACTGGTGAGGCTGGGAGAAAGGGAAGGAAACATGACAGAGTGTGAAGGCAGAAATAGGAATGGAGAAGATGAAGGCACGCTGATTAATCACAGCTCTTTGCTAATGTTTAGAAATGATATATTTCATATCATGGATCACATTTTTAAAACAAGGTACCTTCCTTTGTTATTCTAAGCCTTCACTCCACGATATATGAAATTCTTTCAACAAATACGGCTAAACTTTGAAATAACTAGAAAGCAAGAAATAGTAGTGCTCACCGAAATATTTCTCGGTGGTCTTTTATATTCCAATCGTAACCACCTTTACTGACAAGTTCAAAAAACTCGGTTCTTCTCCTGCAAAAAACCAGATTATCAGAGAAGGAAACAAGACACTTCCAGGGCAGTACTGCAGTAGGAACACAGTTCTCTGTATGATACAAAATCACTGCACCTCATGTATTATTGTTAAAGTCATTACACTGACAGTCCATTTAAGCGAAACACACTAATTTCCGAACATGTTCTATAAATGTCTGTTATCAATGTCAGAGTTGCCTAGTAAAAGCAATAGTGTATTTACGGTCTCCAAAGATAAGGAAATTAATGGCACAGAAACGTTCAGTCTTCCATGGAAGCATGAAATGTTCACCTACAGCAGCGGACAGACAGACCATAGAAACACCCCTGCAATATACCCACGCTTCTCTTTATTTGTCCTTGCAAAATGGTTTTTACTACTATATCCTGGAGGGGTTTTCAGAGACACACAATTCCTGTTTTTTCCAGCACACAGAAAAGAACAGAGACACACACAGGGACTGCAGCTGTCTTGAGTTCTTATTGACTAGAAACCACATCTCCCTGCTTGGTCCCATGCTTTGTGTTCTGCAATACTTTCCCTGTGTCCTTAAAGATGAACAAAACATGAGATAGCAGAATGTGTTAAAGTTTGATTATTGCCTTTAAGAATCAAAATTCTGACTCATTATAGTCTGTATTCTTTTATGGCACTGAGACTCCAAGCAGCTCTTACTGCATGCAGTGTGGCTACGATATGTAATAGATCCTGCCCAAAATATAGCAGAAGTTGAAGTAAAAAAAGCTGGAGCAACTTGCCCACAGTAACACAATATATGAGCATCAAAGATGTAAAGTAACAGTTCTGAGTGACAGTCCAGTGCCCCATCGCACGTGAGACAGCTGACTCTTTGTCAAGTGGAACTGTAGTTAAGATTCCTCAACAGGAGAGAGTTTGCAAAGTCTTGTATGTTCTACATTTACTTCAACTAGACTAAAAGTCTGAACAGTGATTTTTGAAAACACAGTCTGATGGCAGCCAGTACAGGTTTTGCACCCAAGGAGATGCACACTTCCAGGAACACTGCCTTTAATGAGTGGGTAGACTGTTATGTGGGGCATGTTGCGTTATTCTGGTCCCTGACTGTTGTGGTTATATGACCAGTCACTCCTACTATAGGGCCTTACTGTAATGGATTTCATGGCAGCGGACTGCAGGATGATATCTAATTCCTTATGCTTAGGATATAAGATATAAAACAATTTCACATTACAAAATTTGCTAGGACAATGCAAAGTCACATGTGCAGGAAATAAAATTCAGTTCTCTCACACAAAGCCTCGTGCATCATGGTCTCTAAGGAAATAAATATTTCAACAATGAAAATTTTAATGGTCAAGAGTAGTTGTCACGTAAACCTTAACCCAGCCTAACCCTGAGCAGATCAACACTACACTGAGCATCAACAACTACATACTCTAAGAGAGCGAACAGTGGATTTTTGCTTCTTGTATTTCAGTGGTCAGTCTAAAATTTGGTAATGACTTAATTTTGAATTATTGGATATTCTGAGCAATTAATAGGTTAGTGGATAAAAACCAGGCAAGAATGTTTAAAGCTGAGAGGTCAGGAAGATGGCATCCCAGAAACCTCAATATTCAAATGTAAAATGTAGAGATCCATAAAGAGTAACTGAAAATGTAAGACTCAAGGCATCTGTTAAGCTGAAAACTCTCAGAATTTTCTTTGAAATCCATTTAAATGCATACAGAAGTAGGAGTCCAGCTCCACAGAAAATTTCTAGTGTAGCAAGGAGTCAGTCTGAGGAAAGCAGCCATTATAAATGAAGCAATTTAGTGTTTCTTACTGATTTCTTATGCCTGGTATCCGAAATTATGAGGTTTGCTATTAATAAGCAAAAAGTAATGTGGCAGGACTTGAGAGATAAACTGAATTATAACAATTTTCCGGTGTCTTTGAGTAACATTGGCTCTGCTTATATTTTGCCTGGAAGGGAAGGTTGTTTTGCTATATGTGACAAATCCAGTTGCTCTACAGCCCAGTGTTTCAAGATATCATTTGAGTGAATTTCCATAAACTTCATTTTGGTTCCATGCTTTTGCTTGTTGGATTATCTACAGGTATCATTATCTAAAATTATCTATTAAAATCAGGTATATTTTCCATCTGACATTTTACTGAAAGTCATCTTTTTGGTTGTTTGTATAAAAGCAGTGCCTTGAGAAGGTCATAAAGCCTTGCTCTGCCTGGAGTTTTGCTGCTGTTTTGCTAGCTGGAGTTTGTGATCATTAGGTCTAGGTATTCTAAGAATATCATTATGAGAATTTTCTTCACCACAAAAACAGTGAAGATGTAGCAAACTGAAAAAAGAGTTGTGTAGAAACATCTGTTCACATAGGGTGGCTTTAAGAAGTGTAAACCACCACTGTTTACCCAGAGTGATTTTCAGGCACTTTTGGAAATAAAGTAGCATAACTACCACCTAATTAATGAATCATAACACAAGAGGAAAAAAAGACTTATCTATAGACTTTTTAGTAAATAGGCCTAATTTGCTAAAAGTCTTGATTCATGTAGCAAAGAAAAATCAATTATGCAAGTAAGGAATAATAATCTTGAAATTCAGCTTACAGTCCTTTAGGACATTCTTTCTCTACATTCAAGCTAGAAAGACAACTTGATCACATAGGTGTTCAACCTAAGGCAGTCAGGGAAGAGATCTCCATCACATCTGGGTCTGAATAGGCTTCCATCCCAAGGCACTGCCATGGGCCCCCTCTGGCTCTTTCACGGGTTGCAGGATCTTAGCCAGGGGAAGCACATGGAGCTGTAGCAGGGCAGCTGCACTCTCAGTCCCTGCCACTCATTTGTTCTTGACAACACAAAACATATCTGCAGCATTTGTTGTTGCTGCTGAGACAGAAGACCCTGTACTGGCACATCTCTGTGGTGCTTGTATCTGACAGAATCATCGAGGTTGGAAGAGACTTTCAAGATCACCCAGTCCAACGGCCAACCCAGCACCACCATAATCACCCCTAAACTGTATCCCCAAATGCCATATAAAGACACCTCTTGAACACTCCCGGGGATGGTGATACCACCACTCCCTGGACAACTTATTTCAATGACTAACCACTCTTTCAGTGATTTTTTTTTTCTAATATCTAATCTGAATCTCCCCTGGTGCAATTTAAGACCATTTCCTCTCATTCTTTCACTTAAAACATAGCAGAAAGACTGACCCTCATCTCACTACAAGCTCCTTTCAGATAGTTACAGAAAATAATGAGGTCCGCTCTGAGCCTCCTGTTCTCCAGACTAAACCGCCCCAGCTCCTTCAGCTGCTCGTTCCTCATAAGACATGTGTTCTAGACCCTTCACCAGCTCTGCTGTGCTCCTCTGGACATGCTTCAGCACCTCAATGTCTTTCTTTCAGTAAGGGACCAAAACTGAACACAGTACTCAAGGTGTGGCCTCACCAGTGTCGAGTACAGATGGACAATCACTTCCCTAGTCTTGCTGACCACAGTATTCTAAATTCTTTCTTAAGAATACTTCTCTGTGAATAGATTTGCAGGCAACAAAGAGTATCAGTGTGTCTACAGCCAGTACTGTTTAGAAACAGCCCTTAGCACGGGAACCAAACACTGAGAAAACAGACAAAGCAAACATTGCAGCATCCCAATTAGTATTTTTACAATTAACAGTAAAGCTACAGTGTTAATATAGATGGTTTAACAATTTCAGAATAAAGAGTTTTGCTAAAGTTTTCTGGAACCTTGGTTTGGTATCATCCACCAGCACAGAGGAGGGGCAGAATCCAGGTATACCACCTCAAGAAAAACATTACTAAATGATACCCAGAACTGTACAGGATAGGATGCTAATGGACGTCAAATAAAAATAACCCTGAGATTAGCTCAGTTGGTTGGAGCATGGTGCTAATCATGCCAAGGTTTGATCCCTGTATGGGCCATTCACTTAAGAGCTGGACTTGATGATCCTTGTGGGTCCCTTCCAACTCAGAATATTCTGTGACTGTGAAAATTCCTAAGGGTGAATTATTGTTAGGACTGGGAAGGTAGTACACTGAAACTGCACATCTGCCAGCACATCTCTCCATCAGTCAGGTGCAGGCATGTGCCAGAGTGGGGGATGTCAGAAGTGCAGTGTGATGGTGACACCATGACCCCTCTGACAACATGCATGCTCCCACACATTCTCACTGGGAAGGGCTTGGTAATAATTACTAGTATCATAAAGTAGCACCTAAAACCTATTTGCATCATGTGATGCAAATTGGTATAATTTGTCTTCAAAACAGCAGTGTATGCTTTTATTACCTCTGCAATTGGGTCTGTAACTAAATACAATATTTCTTAGCATACATGTTTAGAAATGCTGAAATGGTGGAAAACTCAAATGTTGATTTTCTACATGCCTGAAGCAATGATCACAGAAGGGACAGAAGAATTAAGGGACTGAGCTGTAACTGATTAATGGGATTGCTTTGAAGTAGAAGCCTAGGATTTCACTTGCTTTTGGTGGATACAGACATGTTACACATTAAAGCAAAGCTTACTTGGACACTTGAAATATTTCTATTAGCCTAAGATATACTGAGTATTAGACTAAACCTCTTCAACCATAGCCAAACGCTAATTTCTCGTATTATATACCCTTATTGGTATTTAATAGGTCATTAGAGTAAGTTCTCTGAATTTTCATTTGTCAAATACAGGAAACACCAATACTTACTCAAAATACAGAGTGAGGTCTGTTGCCAATATCGATTGTTTTAGGAGCTGCATAAGGTCACTGTAGTCCTTAGAGGACAAGTTAGCAAAGATGTTGTGACCCTATAATGAAAGAGATAAAAGAGGTAAAAGGCTAGCAATCAATATAGGTTTTTAAAAGGCTTTCTAACTCTTTAGTCTACTGTTTCCCTGTAACACAAGCCTTTTGTGATTCATGGCAAAACTACAACAAAATAATCATGTTAATACTGCTGAGATTACACTGCGGTGGAAGAGTTGACGATTGTAATCAGGCACCTGGTATGTTTTTCTAAACTCCACTGAAATTATAGCCTCTTGAGTAAAGATTTACTTTTTGCTATGACCCTGCACAGACTCAGTTTATGGGGAAAAACTATGGATACATCTCAATCTTTCCCCTTATTAAATGTTTTGGGGAGCTGTGCATTGGAGCTTTTGAGTTGAGCTCCTAATAGATTTATCTGTGCTGCTGCTTGCAGGCACACAAACTGCTGTTAGAGCAGTCAAGGGCACTAAATCAGTTTTTCATTCAAAACAGCCCATTTGCGCTCCCTGCCCATTACTGAGTTGTCCTACAGTGTATACAGCCATTGCCTATGCAGGCTAAAGAACCACAACTGTATATGCAGTTCAAACACCCTTTGTGGGCTCAATATGCTGCTTTTTAAGACATTGTGGATTAAGAATTTGAAAGCTGCTCTATGGCCAGAATGCAAGGAAACAAATTATTTAATATTGCTATTTGAGAGCAGGAAGGTCCTTTTGTAACTGAATTTCTGCATACAACAAGAGGGATAGAGATCCTATAATTCCTCTATGAAATCCCAGAGAAAATACGCTGAAAGAAACAAAATTAATGGAAAATTATAAATGTAAGCTTAAGAAGTAATCTTTGTGACAATAGTTACATATAAGTATATTAGCATAAATAAAAGTATTACAGGTTGTTTGTTCTTTTTTTCTAATCACCTATAGAAATATTGAAATTCTTGCTGAATAGACTCTTATTTGGGTGGTATTTAGCCCTGTAGTGCCCATATACAGTATGCACTGCCATCTACTGCCTAGGAAGATTAAAATGCCCTTAAAACCAAGAATTTTCCAGCAACAGGACTGCTATAACCATGATGGTAGGAGGATATATATGAGATAAGATCTGAAGGTAAAGATGGCATTTTTTAATAGAGCAGCTAATTGTTGGACTGAAAAAAATAATTTGTCATGCATAAAATTATTTCTTTTCAGCTAGATATTGAGAAGGCTTTGAGAATTTAAGGGTTATTTATGAAAAAGAAAAAAAAAACAAAACCAAAGTATTCAGAAGAAAATAAAGCAAAACATACCAGAAAAACAGGGGTTCTTACAACAGAGCTAATTTACCAAGTTGTCTGTTATTCTGTAGTATCTATTGCCTTTCTGACCTGTTTCATTGTGTATAAAACCATGTTACTACAAAGCCCAAGATCGCTTGTACAGAGGTTAACATGCCAAGAGTAAAGGAAAAATAGCTCCTTTGTCCAACATGTTGAGGAAATACTACAATATACTGTGTTTCCTTGTAGTCAGCAAAAACATACTAGAATATTTCAGCTTATTTGAGAGAGGCCAAGTGCTCAGCTAGTAAAAGATGGTGTATCTTTACATAAGTTGGGGGATCCAAATCTGCATTTATTGCAAACTAAGTTGTGTTGCATTCCATTAGCAAACAGTATCTATTGGACAAAAATCCTGTAGGATTAATTTTCTGAACTAGAAATTAGGCCCTGGAGAAAAGGGAGGACTTGCATTTCAACTAATACTGAAAGAAGCTGGAGTAGAGTCCAAAGAACTTTTCGTCATAGATTTATTGCTTTTTAAGCAGGAAAAGATAAAGACATCTAGACTGACATGATCTATAAACCTCCACAGAGCTGTCCGTGTCTTGAGCCTGAGACGTTCAATTATGGCGAAGATTTCAGGAACTAGAGAACCCACCATTTTCCAGAAAACCTTGTTCCAGAGGTTGAACAGAGTCACTAGTTTAGGGAAAAAAAACCCCAACCCCCCCCAAAACCTTTCCTTTCTTCCTATTCTGAGCCAGTCTGTTTAACATTCAAGTGTTGCTTTCCTTACACCTTTCCCTGGTAGCATAAAGATCCATTTAATACCTAATATCACCTTTTAGATAAGCTAGCCTAGGCTAAACAAACTGAGCTGTTTAAATCTCATGCTGGTGCTCTCCTTTCCTATGTTTACTTTTTAAATATAATGTCAAGGAACTGAACACTTAAGCCACAGTCCCATGACAAATCTCTCTGGCAGTGTACACAGAGGTAAAGCCATCACTCTGTCCCCATCTGTCTGTGATCATGGAACGTTCCCAGATGCTCTTTAGAAGTTACTGCAGATCAGCATATGGTCTCTAATTGTGCTGCATGAACAAGAAAGTTTGGTTTTATATCTACTGAATGCTTTTTGTAACAACTTATCTGTGTAAATCCACTGTTTTGTAAGGACTTTGTGTCCATCTTTCTGCTTGTCTCATTTACTGCATCTCTGGGGTAGTGCATGCTGTACATACTCTTATGTGCAAGAACTATGCCTTCATATGTATCTGCAAAGCAATTAATGTACTTTGGACAGTGTGGTATTACTGATAGTACTTTTTAAAAATAATTTGTTAAAATTATGAAAAACCATCATAAAAATACTGATTACAGAAAGACTGTCAAAGAAATTAAATTGGTGCAGTAAAGGATGACTGTGATATTCTGAATATGACACCTGTGGGGAAAGGTAAGAACTTGTTTCAGCTACCTATAAACCACTGAGCAGGATGTATGTAAGAAGACTGATAAAAGCTGACAATATGATTAGGATATGTTGTTCTCCTTGCCCCTTGCTGATTGAGACAAATATAATCTCTGGCCTCTATGATCAGCATTTGTAGTTGCTTAATTTTGTGCTAGTTGTGACCTTTGTGGTAACCAATAAATAATTCCTCAAGGAGAGGGCATTAAAAGGGTACTGTGTGTGGTATTTCCTTTCTCCAGATGAAACTGCCCAACAGCTT
This sequence comes from Acropternis orthonyx, assembly GCA_035583155.1. Classification (NCBI taxonomy): domain Eukaryota; kingdom Metazoa; phylum Chordata; class Aves; order Passeriformes; family Rhinocryptidae; genus Acropternis; species Acropternis orthonyx. Next base: position 23,222,017 of record JAWWEU010000163.1, read on the forward strand.
ACAGCGAGATTAATAGTAATGCTTTTGTACCTCACTTTGGAGAATCATGACAGCATGATTGAAATGGTGATGCTCCAAGGTAGCAGAGGTGCCATAGAGCTGAGCTAAGGCTGATCCACTCCTGAAACAGAACATGGGGAGTCAACAAATGCTGCTCATTTGCTTACGAAGCAGGTTTCAGAGACAATTTACTAACAAAAGCACGTAGCCACACTCTTCACCTCCATTTCAGCAATCACACTTAAGACAGTTGACAAGATAAAAAAAATAATAATTTAAATCCAGATACAAAGCATTTATATTCCAGACTTTGCTAAATATCATCAGTTGACTGAAGATTTTTCTTGAAGTACATGAAATTTTGTAATGCAACTTTGAAAGTGCTTCAGCAACAGCACAGGCGCACCATTGTGCAGTAAAGACACACAGTAACGTCCTTGAGCTAGGATCGGCTGTTCCACTACTGCTTTTTATTTTTTAATTCTTATTAGACATAAACACAATGCCTTACAAAGTCTTAAAATAAGCCTCCAAAACACAACAACAACAGAAAAAATCAACTGCAGATGCACTGAGATTCTGTCAGCATGTGAAATCATCCATTTAAAAAAACCAAAAACCACAAGTGAGAGCAGTGGTGAAAGCAAAGTTTAGCATTACTTCAGAATCTATTTTCTCATCATGCTTATTGTCTAAACCAAAATCAGATTCAAAATGCACAGAGCAAGTAGGTTTTTCTAAGTCTAAAGGACAAAAATTTATGGAATACAATTATAAAATTGTGAATTGTTGGGAGGTGCAGAGAATGGGACTGGACTGTCAGAATAGTCACTACTCACCATTACTTCACTTCTGGGACCAAGCCTAAAGCAACAAGATGGGTTTTCTTTCCAAAGAAATGAGAGTAAGAGATTATGCTAGAGACAGAAAGTCTCCTAGGAGCATATACTATAAAACTGCACCATACTGATACTTAATTATCAGAAGCAGCTATATTAGAGAGAAGGATGTCCAAGAAGCATTGTCCCTAGAGAATGTGATGTTGAGATATATAACAGAGCCATTTCAGACAACTGTGATATTGTCTCCATCATATACCTCTTGAACTTTCATCATACAGAACAGCAGTATTGAACACTGAAGATAAAACAGGAAAAAGTGATGCTTAAATTTACGTCAGGTTAGAGCAATAAATCATAGTTGCTGTTATGAAAACTACAGCTTCTGTTTTCAGGGATGTTTTATACATGTGTGGTAATGTTTGTCTTTCATTAAATGTCTTCAGCAGTTTCTTTATGGAGCCATAAAATGGTAGCCTCCTCTCCGTACTCCGTTGTCAAACAAGTATAAGTGATAGCAGCCTAGTGCTGAAACCCTACACCTTTAACTGAGCCATCCCTCTTCACAAGAGATACTGTTGTGTAAGGTTAGAGAGGAGAATTGGTTAACTTAATCAGAGCCTAAAATGGCCAGGATGTAAATTTTAGGTCTCCTTTTATAAATTAGGAACATAAACATCAATCAGCTGAGCCTCCTTCGCATTTGTCTCGTCTGTTTTGATTCTCTTCAAGTCTCAGCTGCAAAAAGGCATCTAGCAGTGCTTGGTAACCTTTGCACCATGAGCTCCGTCTTTTGAGGACTGCAATTGATTTTCCTTGCTATGGTGATTGAAGATCCAGACAGTGTCATTGTTTCATTGAGATTGTATGGAAACACCAATACCTCAGGAAATGGCAGCTTAGTGAATATCAGAAACATCAGTTTGAGTGATGTTCACTGAGGCAACTTGCCCCCAGAAATGCAGCAACCTGTGCATACACACATTGCAGCAGAGTATTTCTGCACAAGGTAGGACAAAATAGGCTAATACAGCACCACTCTGTCTTTCAGATATCTCTTGGCAACCATTTGACCACTTCCCCATCACACTGCAGGATTAGCAGTAATGAAGAACAGAAAAAGATACAAATGCACACTGGAATCTACAGGACAAAAGAGCCTCAGGATCTCATATTCTGACTGTAGAGGACCTGGGGAGTGAAGAAAACAACATGGGATTTGAAGGAGTCTCTGTGTCTGACAGCTTTATTTCACAGAGTGGCCAGGATGTTGCCAGGGGACGTTTTCTGTTGTCCCGCCTGTTTTCAGGGAACACAGATTTTGGAATGAATTTGACCTTGGTCATTACCGTGATAGTAAGAAGTACCGCCCTCAAAACTTCCACAAACCTGCTTCTACCTCACTGTGCCTGATAGCAGCAGCCTGGATAATAAAAATACATGTAAGTCAGGGCTGCTAAATCAGGCCGTAAGAATTTTGAATGGAATAAAATTCATTTTCAGAATTGAAAACAGTCTGGAGAGCAAGATTTCACATCTGTGATGTAAGAATTTGCCTTTGAGATCCAGCTTTGTGTTCTGGTGGGTGCTGACCATTGCAGATGGCCAGCCCACCCCTGCCCACAGCAGCATGAATGGGCTCTGTGTGCTCTGGGGTGTGGGGCAGTCCAAGGAGGAGGCATTTTTACACCTCAGGGACCCTGTGTGCTCCACAACTGGCAGGTATGTGGTGAGGCAACTGCTCCAGCCACTCACTGCAGACGATGTGCACCAGAGCTCCAGCAGGATGGCAATGGCTTCATACTTCACAAGCTAGGAATTACTTTGTGTATGCTTGCTTATACTGGCGTGAAATCTTTTGTGAAAGCATTATTTCAGTTTTACTTGTTTTCTTTTCTTCTTAATAGGGGAACAAGGTTTTACTTAATGTCATGCATTCCAGCTGGCAAGAACAACCCAGACAGACAGTTTAGGTGTTTCCTGGGTTGAATACCAGAATCAACAATAGCTGAGCAGGAAGAGAACATCAAGTTTCGCCACCGCATTTCAATATGTGGTGTCAGTTCAACAGCCTGCTAGAAAGGACAAGCCAGCAATTACCTAAAGGAACAGAGAATGATAAAGATGGATTGTCCCTCACTGCATACAGGAATAAGAATGCTTGGCCTTGGCCTAGGAGGCTTGAAATTAATGCTTCATTCTTTATCCTGGTCACCTTTTGCTCTCCTGTGGAAGAAAACCAAATTAAAATAGTAAGAATTGGAAAGCTTACTTGGCTTGGAAGGCATTGTTGGTTCCCCTGTGGTCAAGGTCATGACACAAGCATCCCACAATCAAAGCTAAAATTTCAATTTCAGTTAGAATCTCCTGAAATCCTGCGGTCTGAGAGCAGAAAAAAAAATAGCAGCTGTAACTATCAGTAGCAAAAGGGATAAGTAATGTTAGTCCATCGAGCAACAGTCAACTTTGTTTAGATACCATGAACGTTTCAGTAAGGAGAAGATAAATGCTTTATTGTCATATTCTATTCTCTGCTGTATGTTAGATGGTTAGCAGAATAGATAACGTCCTTGGAGTGATCTGTTATTATCTCCTTGTTGCATTTCCAGCATGCCATTTCTCTGCTACCCAGAAGGCACTAAAGGCAAAAAGAGCTGAAAACAAACACCAGTAACTGCAGACTAAGACAGGAACTGGATTTTCCTATCAGAGAAATAAAACCTCCCAAACTAAACTGATTCCATTTTGAAATTATTGTTCAGATAAGTACTGAGAAAGATTTCTTCAATTCTGAGATGACCATCTTAGTCAATCCCTACTGTCCGAGATAGCTGAGATGTTAAATCAAAAGGCCTTTAAAAGAACCCAGATAAAATACACTCTATGGAACTGTTACAAACTATTAAAATATATTTTTTTTAAAATCTGGAATAATAAAATGAGGTGGCATGACTTAAAGAGGAAATGTCTCAAATGGAGTATTTCTGCTGCAGTACCCACTTGAATTTGAGAGAGATTTTTGAAAACAGATGTAATGAAATGGTCTACGAGCAGCTCAGACTTGCCTGTGTGTGAAGGGGTGAGCTGATCCCTGAAACATTTTTTGCCCCTATACTTCTCCTCATGGATACCTGGCATTAGCATTCTTCCTGCCTGAACTGCCTCACGTTGGAAAAGAAACACTACTGGTATTGCTAACCTCAAGCACCCTGAACAGATCCTGTCTGGAGGAGGTGCTAGAACCTGTGTGGGACACTCCCTCCTTGGGGCTGTGCATCTCACCCACGCCAGAACCAACCCGGTTCTTCAACTCTTCAGAAGCAGAAGGGCATATTGCCTCCAGAAAGGACTGGCTGAGCTGGAAAATCACAACACATGTGACAGTGCCAGTCTCTAACGACACTTCTCAATTAACCACATAACCTAGTTAGTATGGAAGGAAATTATATACAAGAAATATAGAATACACTTATGTTGGAGTACCAAATCAAAGCTGAAGACTAAAACCATGTGAGAAAGCCCAAATTCCATTGATTTTCAATGGGACATAATGTCATCCATGAGCAAGAAGCAGGTTTAAGTGATACAGTGGGACTTGTCCTTCTCTGGCTGGAACTTACAACCCACCCAGAAATGCCAATCAATTGCTGCAATAATCTGAAAACTCAGCTATTCACCCTGAAGACCACAAATTCTACTTTAAGAACTGCACAAATCCAAGTAGCCTCTGTTTAGACAGTCTGAAATGTGGCTGCACATAATACTTAGGCTGTACAGAGAGCCAAGTTCAGGAATGCATTTCAGTGGGAATTGAGGGAGTATAGGGCTTGCTACAAAAGCTTTATAATTGCTTGAAGCTTACACATCAGAAAAGATTATGAAGTATGAGAAAAAAAATAATTTTATGTAGAATCCACTGGTGTACAGAATAACTTGAATATTAGGAAAGAGATTCTCCTGATTTCTAGTGGCATTGCTTTTTTTTTTTTTTTTTTTTTTTAGTTTCATTAACATGTACACAGACAGAGGAAAATTGCTAAAAAAATAGTGCTTTCTCTTTTTTTTTTAAACATTACTCTTGTATAACAAACAATAATAAAGGTCAATTTTAAAAAGGGATTAAGAAATAGGTTTTTAACTGACAACATGCCATGTGTCAAGTTTCAGTCTAGAAAAAACATTCATGGCTAAGTTAAAACAACTTAAAAGAGAAGTTTGATAATATCAAATTAATGTTGTAATAAATATTCTTTAACATAATACAAGCTTTGATTAAACTCCAGGATTCAACCTGTATTGCAAATGCAGGGAAGCTGATTAAGGAATTTATTAACAGTAGCAATATCTCAAAAATAAATGCCACATTTTATTTAATGAAAAGTCTAGTCATTGAATATATGAAAGAAATATAGCATATGTCACTTAGCAAAAAACATTTCTTTTAAAACAATGTTACGGTAAGGGGATATCTTCTTTGAACATAATGCAAGAAAACAGAGAATTACATTTCCCCATCTTCTGAATTTACAGAGAGAGAAAAAAAATACATGGCTATAGACGACAGTGCAGTAGAATTTATTTTCACCAGAAAAGGAATGACCCATAACTCATGAGTGGCAGAGTCTCCAGTGAGTTATGGAGGTCATTCTTTCATGTGAGGAAATGAATTGCATTCATTATACCTTGGCCCACATCTATATGTTTTGTTATTAGCACACCAGATGGGATTTTAATTTTGTATTGCTTACTTTTTCATTTTTACCCTTTGAAACGAGTATCAATGTGAACAGTGTTGACAAAGGTGCTGATAACAAAGCCTGGGCTTGATCCTGCAGTTTACTCTCATGTGCTGCTCTTAACCTGCAGGAACAGCTTTGCTGCAGAGCTCGTCTTCAGAATACTTGGGCACCTGAAGTACAGAACTATGGCTCACAGAACTGGGCTTGTAATTGTTAGAAAAGATAAAATACGTGTGTAAGATGAGCAAAAGGCTGGGTTCAACAGGAGTGAAACAACTGGATTACTCTTTGTTGGATTTCGGTTGTTCTGTTTGTTCATCCCAGCTGAATTTTCCTTCTACATTCAGTGGGAGTATTAACATTAGAGTTTATCACATTACAGATTACACAGTACTATGCTATGGTAAATCCTACCTGAAAATGCCCTAAAATAGACCTATCTTTTTATATTTGTGGTGCAGTCTATATTGCTGACTGTCACAGAGAAATCAGAAATAAGGTGCAATAATTGCACAAAGCAGTGCCTTCTTGACCATCAGAGAAGGGCTCTGATGAGCCCTTCAAAGGGTTTGTCAAAAAATTTTCCCCTTTTTACAGTGAAAAAAGAAGGGACATACTAACTTGGATGGTATCCCCAAGACAAATGCAGTAGGAGCAAGCCTTGTGCTATTACTAGTCTCTTGACTCTCCTTTGTGGCTTTTTTTTCACAACATCAGTCTTCCTGTCTCTGGAAGGGAGAGCAGAACAAACAGATCACACACCTGAACTTATTCTGTTCTTGGCCAGAGCCACAGCAAAGCAGGGTGGGATGTGTGATGAGTCCAATGCTGTGAGCACACGCATCCAACCCTGCACATGGAATTGCTGAGTTTATTACCAGGAGTGTGGGCAACGAAATGAACTTGGCTTGAAAATGCCGGATCGCATCCCACAGACAGTTGCGTCCCTGTGCTGACTGCTAAAAGGATCCTGAAATTATGCTGTGAGAACCACGGTCAGAGCAGTTTATAGCAGAGGCCTGGCAGGCTGCTGGAGCAGCAGGGATGCGCTCTCTCCCTGCTGGCTGCCAGTGCGGGCACCGCTAGGCGAGATGGAGATGCCTGGTGGGCGAGCAGGAGGAGCAGCGTGTCGCAAACCCGGCCTCGGAGCTCCACCTAGGGGTCTCAGCACTGATTCTGGGGGGCTTCTCACCCCAGGCAGCGTCTGCCAGAAAGTACTGTAATTCACGGCGCTGCCCGCCTTTGCCCTTACCCATCAGAGCAAATCGCTTTTCATTTTTCTAAAACTGAAAAAAAAAAAAATCAAACAAGGAAAAAAAAAAGCAAATATCAAGTTTATAAAACTTTAAAAACAACCGAGACCCACGCATTCCCACCAGATTTCAATAGAGAGCATCAGAGAGTGCCTGCTGACACAACATAAACCCTGCTCAGCTGGTCAGCCCCACGCCCAGAAGAGGTGGCTGTTCTCCCTTGTTGAACACCTCCATTTCCTTTGTCTCTGTGTACCATACGGCTTTGCTACACCTCTGTAAACACTCACAGAAACAAACCCACACAGCTGGGTTTGACCAAGCACTAAACAAACATCTGCCTGCTAGAGGATGTCAGACTCTTTTTCTTCTTGTCCAAAAGGCAAAGTTCTGGCACGCAGATGATGCCAAAGAGAGGAGGACAGCTAGGAACCCACGCACAAGATAGCTGTGCCTTGTGAGCAGGAAAAAGGCCACAGACCAACTCAAATCCATGTAACAGTGCACTGAGCTGTGACAGGAAAGGCACAGGCTGTGGAGTCTCCCTCTCTACAGGGTTCAAATGCTAACTGCACCGCAGAGACCAGACTGCAACAAGAACATAGGCATTCATGGATCAAAAGTTAGGGAGCAAGAACATGAGATCCCACATAAATAAATACTTGCACAAATGCCACAAATACAGCCAAGTTAATGTTCACAGTAGATAACTCTGGGCATGAAAACTGAACACGAAATAAAAATGAAAATAACTTGAATTCATACTTTTATTGGAAAATAAGGCAAACTCAAAATGTAAAGTACACCAAAAAAGTGATGTGTGCCCACAGACATGTTGCTCCTCTTTTGTCACATTAACCAGAATATTAAACACCTGGGATCAGTGAGCTTTTTATTGATGCATTTACAAGAATCAACTAACCAAGTATGGGTTATTTCATGCAGTGAGGTTGCTGTGGGGTAGGGAGAAAGAGCAATTATACTTGTTCTAGTATACTAGCAGTGAGACTTTCAACAGAATTTACTTCTATGCTGAAAGGAGCTACAGGTACTGATGGAGATAGTTCAATGGAGACACCCGACTCACTTAGATCGCTATGCTGGAATATAATTTTGAAATGTTCTAAGGCAATACCTTCTACAATTGTTTAGATGAAGCTGGATAAGGAGATAATAAATAGCAACACAATAAATACTTCGGGATTCTAATCTTCTTTGGTTTTGTACTTTCCAATTTAAGAGTCTGAAATAAATGTCAAATCAAAGAGTTCCAAAAGAAAAACATTTTGTACTATCAAGATCTATAATAACAAGTTCACTCCAAGAATGCCATCTGTTTTCAGTCACTTTAATGTGCTTATGATACCACTGTCACTAAAACACTATAAGGGTTTGCCAAATATGTGATGGCTTTAAGTTGAATAAGTTCTGTGTGCTTTACTATTGGAAATGAGAAGCATAATAACTAGAAAAGAACTGAATGCTGGAAAATGTTTAGACGTGTAAGGCAATGTGGCAGTAAAAGCTCTTATGGGACTGGGTACTTACAGTTAACATGGCAAACATCAGCTGGCAGACATTGAAAGCGTGCCTCCAGTTGTGATACAAAACCATTCGGTAATTCTTCCTAACAGTCAAAAGCCACCTACACAGCGTCTGAAATTAAAAGTACAATTTGTATCAGGGCTACTAAATGTGTACAAATGGACAGAGCAGTGCCAGAACAAAAGCAGCAGATATCTGAGCGCAGATGGTTACCTCGTAGTCAATTTTAAATTTCTGAACCATTCCAAGTTCCATGAACATCCGCAGGGCTGCAGTAATCATGGCATCCACATCAAGTGAGAAGTCATCAAAATGGATGTCGTCAATGCCAAGCTCTGACACCAGAGGGATGTTTGCTGCCTGAAAATGCCAAAGGGAAATTTCTGATTCAAAATTCAGTCTTTTTTTTCTGTGTCACTCTCATAAGTAACAATCTGTATGGCGGTTCTGACCTGCCAATACATCCCCTGCTTGATTCAAATGACGAGCAGTGAAAGTTTTCATCTGAGAAATACAAACCTATCAAGCTAACAGAGTGTGGAAACAGTGGGAAGGAGAAGAACCTGGTATGAGCAGAAAATATGTTCACCACCTCAACTGGAGCCCAGATACAGCATTTAGACTGAAAGCTGACCACTTTACAGCTACTGCAGTAACACAATATATTCCAATGCAAATTACAGTGCTGTAATGCAAGAAACATCTGGACAGCCAGCAGCTGGGAATTTTAATTGCTACCACTTAGAAATGCAAAGCAAATATACTGCTCTGCAGAATTTCTTCATCCAAATGTCTTTACAATCATAAGCATACAAGTGCCCTTTGCTTTACAGTCTTCACTACATATATATAGAACCAAAAGAAGAGTAATATTAAAAGTGTCTAGAAGAAGTACTTTCCAAAGAAAAATGAAAGAAATTTCAACATGCTGATTATGTAGTAAGTCAATATAAGCACAAGAGGCTTACATTTTGCTTTGTAATGGGGACTTTTGTTCTGTTTGTAAGAGAGGGACGAGCTTCCCATGCACACAAAAACATATGGATGAGTGTGACTGCACACAGTTCAGCACACAGATGTGCTATGGTTCACCCAGTGGCAGCACCTGCGTGAGCCAGGCAGGGGTGCTGACAACTCTCACAGACTTCCTTGCCCTTCTTTGCACCCCTTCAGACTTGCCATTCATCTCCCTAGAGAGGGCAGGTGGAGGAGGATGCATTTGCTGAAGGAGCATCTGTTGCCCATCTCCCGCAGTGAGAAGGTGATGGGTCAGGTAGAAGGCTCACAAAGGCACCAGATCCAGCCCACAGACTATGAGCGGGACAATGCTGAATTAGTTAAAAATCACATGGACTCAGCTGGTGTGGCACATCCAGCCACTCACTTGCATAAAATACCAATTAGTTCATGCAACTCTCTAAGCTCACCTTCATAGTTATGGATTCTATGTGACCATCTTATGGCTTCCTGTTTGAAAACTTGTGTTTTGAAATACTGCACTCTAACTACAACAACCGACACGTGAAAAGCTTCTTCTGGTGAAGAGAAAGCGCCACCTCAATAATTACTTTATGCAGAGATTAAGTTGCTTTAGCCACACTATGTAAGAGACGATGGTGCAAACCTACCATAAAATAGTATTAACACTGCAGGTAAAATTTCTTTGCCAGCTGGAAGAAAGGTCCTTCTGGTTCAGGACCCAATAAAGCACGCCAGTACCACAAAAAGTCACGGTGTTACACCAGTGAGTTTAGCTGATACAGGAAACACAACAAACACATCGAGTCCAGTGTCGTCCCAGGACACAGGTGAAGAACCTCTGGAGAATGCAGGCAGAGATGGAGGTTCTGTTTACCACACACTTATTTGTCTGCTAGCATATTTATCCAGGTTGAATCAATTCACCATCTTTTTTTTAAGAATTATTGAAACATTCTACATACTTCTGGATGATCCTAACAGGAGTTACACCTTAATACCCTTTAAGATTTGGGTGAAAAACTATGTATGTACTTCTGAGGCAAAGAAAGAAAGAAAATACTGTTAGGTGTGAAGCAGGAAAGCTGGCCCAGAGACTGCACTGTCCAGACCTTCAGCAGTCTTACAGAAATCATGACTTTTTTATCATTCAGTTATTCTTCAGATCTTTGGGGGATACTCAAAATGCACACTAATATTTAGTCTATGAATACACTTACTGCATAAAAATAGACTCTCTATAAAACATCTTAGAGGGAAGAAATACATTTGTATGACTTAGACTCCTTTATTCCTTACTGAAAAGTTTAAATAACAAAGATTCTAAAACAGAAGCACTTGATTGTCAGTGGACCTTCTTGAAATTGTATCAAAACTATCTTTACAAACAGATCTTTTCCTTGTTATTTTTTATTGCAAACCAACACTTTTACCAGTCTGTTACAATTCAAGGGAGAACACTTGAAGCAGTTGCTCAACTAGAATTGTTTTCCCATTTGTCAAACAGTGGAGAAATAACAATATATTCCAAATCTATTACAAATTGAACAACAGGATATTAACAAGCAAGTCAAAACCAATTTCTTCCCACGTCAGTCTGAAACTTTTAAATATTTATGAGGTTTTACATTCCTAAATTTAACAGGACTGCCATAATCCAAAATAACTGCTGAATTAATAGCCAGGAGATAACATTTGTATAAAAGAACCATTTGCTTTACAAGAGCAATAAAGGAAACAACAGAATTATGGTGTAGAAACTAATTTGAATAATGTTAAAAAAAATATGTTGTGGCGCTGCAGCAATATTCTGGCTGCACCTGGCATTGATTATGCTCAGCTTCTTAGGCTAGAAATGCAGAAGTCCAGGGTTTATAGCAGAGCAGTCATTAAAACATCAATTTTTTTTCTAATTAGAGAGATATAAAAAATATTAATAGTACAGAATATTAAAACATATCCACCCCTGAAATTTTGCTGTATGGTAGGAAAAGTTCCAGTGGATTCCTTAAAATAAACAGCAATAACACCACTCTCTTTTAGGAAAACAGAGAGGATGAGTACTGTGACAGCAATTAAAATTCCAAGTTGGAGTGAAATTATATTTTAAAGCACCCCAGTGGTTTAAAATCACTTAAAAGGCTCACTTTCTTTTGAACATTTTGAAGTTCAATTTCCCCTTTCTAAAAACAACTGATAATGTGATACTCTGACACCTTTTTACATTGAAAATCAAGAAATTTTGATGCTCTTCATCCTGGAGGAAAAGTGACATGACTTTTCTTTACAATAAATTAAAGATGGGTGTGCCTCTGGTCACATTTCCATACCCTCAGTACTAAAGCAAAAATTTATCTTGAAAGGAATCAAGAATACAAGTTTGGCTGAACACATGGAAGGCAACTGGTCTTGCCTAATGAAGTACAAACTCAGTAGCTACCAGACTGGGAAACTGTCATCATTTGAAGGCAGCTTGATAAAAGAGGATGTCATGCCTCCAAATGAGACCACAAAGATAAGGTCTATGACTCCTCCATACTCAGGTGTGCATGGGATAGGGTGGAATGAATACAGGAAGGAGGAAAAGAACCTTTGTACTCAATTCAGACTGGAGACAGATTCTCCTTGCCCCATTGCTCTTTGCTATCGTGTAAATTGTATCATGGCGTGATCAGTACATGTGAGCAGGTAGGAGACAAGTGACTGGTTGAGCCTTACCTTACATCAGCCATCGCAAAAGGGCTGTATGTCATTAATGAACATTTTACTTCAAAATACATGGATCACCAAAGTGGCTTCCACCATAACATCACATTTCTGTTCACTATAAAAGATGGCCCATGGGAACAGAAAAATAACATTTCTGGTTCAGTATTAACACACCTTTGGGCTGCTGTGGATGAATAAAACCTAAGAAGGAAAATGTTAGGAAACTAAGGAGTCAATTTTTTATGGAAACTTTGTAAGGCTGAGTACTTGAAATAAAAGCTACTACTTGATGCTTACATCTTAGTGCTGCTGAAGAAAACTATTTCAGTTTTAGAAGTATGTATAAAGCATGCTGTATAGAACGGGGCTTTTATATTGTTAGCATGCAACTACATAACAATAAAGACAAGTCTTCATAATACTATTTTTTTTTCTGGGCAGTATGTGTTTGTGTGTAAATGTATGTCACAAAAACGCAGTATAATATGCACACAGAAACACACAGTGTGTTTAACAACATTCCCACTGTAAGGGCTGAATGAAGCCATCGCAATCAATCAACAGAAGCAAAAGTGAAGTCTTCTGCTGTTCTTACTAAACACATTTCCCAAACGAGACAGATTTTACATTCAGCTTGGTTAATGTTACTGCAAATTGCTTTCCTTTAATCCTACTTTCAGTTTCTGACAGGCAACACAGAAGTACCTTCATTATAGCCAATACTGCTATGAGAAAACCTTTGCAAAGCACAACATTGAATGTTCACTTACATGCTAACTTTAAATCAGTTTATAGTTATAAATAGCAAAAAATTGATCTCTTGGAGACACATGAAAGGAAAGGGGACAAGTTTCCTGTCCTGAACAACTCATAGGTGTAATAGCCGCTAAAAGGTCATGATAGTTGTGTTGCTACATTACCAGTCCTTCCAAACAAAGAAGAAACTTTACAGATTTCCCTAGTGATCCACACAGGTTTACAACCAAACTTTCTGGGAATTGAAAGTCTAGTTTTCGTTTTGTGAAAGCTATATTAAGGTAAAAATCTTCCCATTCAGCTAGTCAGATGTGCTGACAGTGGTGGCCAGTAGACAGGTCACATGTTGCCAGCATAAAAAACAGTCAGAGGGAGGTAATTCCTTATGTAGGGGAAAACGATATCATGTCAGGAATAAATACGAAATCACAATTGGGATATTTAATAGTCTTCTATAGGAGAAATTGGTTATGAGGCAGTCTGGGTCAGTGGTGGAAAGAGGGCAATTTTAAGGCAGCAATTACATTTTGTTTCATCTTGCCATAATCCTCTTTTTCAATCCTTGTTTCCTACAAACTGGCAGACACTGAGAGACAGCTTAAGTTGTTTCTTAAACAGAACATACCTACAGCTCAAGCATCTGATCACAAATAACTTCATCACATTTAATCACATTTGATAGTAAGAGTACATGACAAGAAATGTCATTTCACAGACTGACAGGGAAGGCTTACTTACATGATTTTGCACTGACTTGTCTAGTAGCATATTCTTCACAATCTCCTGTATCCATATTTGATAATGGAATAAAATCAAATGTAAAGAAACTGGCAAATTTTTTATTAAGCATTTTTTCTCCTCACAAAACATTTGCTACCATGGAAGCAGTCCAGGTAAACACTGAAATCCTACTTTGTTGTGTCATCTTAAACTCTCTGCTTCAGTTTTAGTACCTGTGTGGATAAGACATCAGTGCTTATTATGCAAGGAAAGCATTTTTGATACATACTGCTAAGTATATTATCATGGCTTTGTTTAAGAAAAAGGCACATTCTGCCATTCGATATACTCAGCTTCCTTCCTATGGAGTATCAGAACTATTCTGCGACAGTAAGTTCCACTTACTGGATGTGGTCCACGTTTTGTACAGCCTTGTTTACAATGGCATATGGAGTGGTTAGCAAGGTCTCCTCATCACAAAATACTGCCAGACTGATGGAAAAAAGTAACAAGAAATTTGATTATATATGACACATATACAGATATCCTATGAAATATATATCTCCCAATAAAGCAAAAGAATGGCACAACAATATGGTGTGCACCTTAAATCCCAGGAGCACTCTTAAGAGTCCAGAGTCCATATACGATTTGGTCAGGATCTGACCTCATATACACTCTATAGTGAAATTGAAGCTCCAGACAAGGTGACATACATAAAAAACAAACAAACAAACAAAAAAACCAAAAACAAAACCAAACCCCAAACCTGCCCTTTTAAGTATCTCTTCACTTAGAATCTCTCTCAGAAGACTAGGAACTGAAAACCCTTAAAGGATGATCATCAAAACCTGCACAGAAAGCATCAAAGCAAAGGATATCTAAATATGATGTCCTCTTTATCTCTCAGTTAATCTTCTATGAAGCCAGTATGGAGACAGTATTTTCTGATGGCTAAGATTTTTATTTGCAAGAGGATCTTTTCATATAAAAAGGTCTCTAAAATACTTGCTTATATTTATAGCTGCAGGCATCTTCTAAAATGTATCTCTAGAGTCAATTACCAGCAGTCGTGGACAAATTTTGCACTTCTTCATAGTAACAGAAGACCAAAGCCTGTTATATTCCAGTCTGACACGTTTACTCTCTCCCAAACAGAAAGAATCAAATGTTGCCACTCAGGCATGTTTAATGCCCAGAGCAAACCAGCTTTTAAGGGCCTCCATCTGTTACTGCAGACTGTGGATGGCATCTCACTGCCCTTCACGATGCTGAGTTAGCACCTCTTTTCCAACGACCAACTGAAGCAGAGGCAGGACAGTGGCGTTTAAAGAGGAGTGAGTGTGGAAGAGACTTAAAGTGTGCATGTGCATTTTCCTCTTGATTTTGATTCTAATAATTTTCTACAGTGATTATGACAGTAGCATTGCTGCTGCCTTCAACAGTGAAACTGTCCAGAAACACAAACTCGCTTAGGTTTGGAAAGGAGCTTTTGAGACCAGCCAGTCCTGCTGAAGTCAGCTCAAACCCCCAAATTAATTTACCCTTCAACAACTTGCACCAAACTCCATTTCCCTGAATGAAACAGAAGTGGGGCTTTCCAGTCCTCTGAAGTCAGTTGGATATAAACACGACATAAGCAGACCTCATGCTGCCATATAAACACACTCTGCCACTCAGATCTACCAGATGACTCCTACTTTCTATGGTCCAGTCCCTGTGAATGTTTTACGTCTGAACAGCTGTTGGATAAAAGACATCCTGGAACAAGGACTTGTGTATTTTAAACCCCTTCCAAGTAACCCAACACATAAACAGAGGCTTGCAATTGTGAAATCAAGTGCCCAAACTCTGCCCAAAGTCCCACAGTAGGCATTTGAGCCTTTTGCTGGAAAAGGTCAATCCTTGCTTTAGTCAAAGTTTAACATCTGTAAACCAAGAATAATTCTGTTCTTGCATCCAGCTTCAAAATGTGCAGCCAAAGCACGCGTGTGTGGTGCAATTGCTCCATCTTCAACTGGCAAATTAACAGTGTAACGTAATTTAGATGTGAAATATGGAACAAAGAAAGTTATATTTAGTCTTGTTTCAAAAAGTTGTATTTGGTTTGACCATTTACCAACAACTACTGCTTAGCATGAATACTGGAATCTATTTTAACTGAAAGAGAAGCTTCATGGCATTTAGAAAGCTGTTTATTATCCTTCTTATATTAGAACAAAAAAGTAGTTATTAAGCAATATATCAGTATCAAATATATCATTTAGGATAGTTTTTTTATTATTAGCGTGCACCGTGGGCTTAGGACAAAAACTTGGTATTTGCTTTCTGCTTTTGGGATAAAGCTGTATGTACCTGAGGAAAGGATTTGTCTTCTTAAAATTTTCATTTTAAAAGAGCAAGGGAGGGTGTGTCATTACTGTACTACACAGGCTATTTCCAAAGGTAGGCCCAGAATTACAGCTAAAAAGCAGAAAGCATATTGAATGTTTCTAATCAGTCAATCAGTCCTGTCTGAACATGTCACTTTTCTGAAATCAAGACCCAACAAAAACGAAAAATACATTTCCGAGATAAAAATACCACGTTTAAAATTTTTTTACAAACTTATAATAGAAAAGACACAAAGCATGTTATGTTGCTGAGGATCAATCCTTGATGCTAAAATTGCTTCCTAGTACACAGGAACAAAATATATGGTAGTCTATAAAAGGAACAAGAAATTTAGATTTAAAACAAACAGAGACATAAAATAAAAGCAATTAACGACTTGAGCATCTATTATTCTTAAGGCCAAAGTCCATAACCACAGCAGACTAGGACTGGAGTTTTACAGGGCATGCACATTCGACACAATGATCTCCCGAGGCGCGCAGGGGAGTGTCCACGTCCTTCTGGCTTCTGGCGATTAGGACATAACCAGTGTGTCACATACTGCAGGCTAGCAACTGTCGAATTTTTATGACCTTTACTGCAGATGAGAAGTTGGTACAAAAGGGTCTATTCAGTCTCTGTTTCAGAATTTCAAACAAACACAAGCAGCAAACCTAGGGCAAGTATTTCTCTGTAATACAAAAGCGTCAGGCATGCAGGCTGCCATTTCCCACAACAGCTTCACTTGGGTTTGGTAGCAGAAAGTCAGCTTTGTTGCTCGGATGAATATCAGAATAGGTAATGCGAACTGCCCCCCTTCTCAGGCCTGTAAATTTGGGAGGGTGAGGAAAGAGAGATATAATGTAACCTTTTCCTACCCAGAAAGGGAAAGGTTCTAGCTCCATTCTTGAAGACTTAGAAGAAGAAAAACCTAACTAATGGTGGAAGGAACAGGGACAGGTTCTTCTCACAGGTGCCTGTGAAGGCATAGCGAAGAACTTGCTCTTTTAGTGGCAAATGGCCCAAACTGTGCCTTGCAATTCTCAGTTCTCACACGGTGCAAGAGAGCATGTGCAAAAAGTGAAGGTGTTGCCAAGAATACATACTAAGAAAAACCCCAAAACAAAACCTCAAAACCCCCACAATAGTGCATCCACTGGTGTTACACTATCTTTTCAATCCCAGCACATTCCAGCAGCACTCACTGCATCCAAGCCAACCTGCAGGAGCAGAGTCCTGTGCCACCCTGGGGCCATGGTGATGCTGCTGGGGCACACAACAATGGCACTAGACAGGGTTCCTATGAGCCACTGAAATTTTCCTTCTGAGCAGCTGTGACAAATCAGGCTGGCACTACAGTGACTGGTGGTGAAAGTTATGCAAATGTATGAGTGGGTTACTGCTCCACTGAGGGGAAAGTCCTATTTCAGACCCACTAGAGTGACAGCTATGGCAGAATCCTGTCAGGTAGACAATAAATAATATTGAAAACACCTGCAAAGTTACAACATACATTTACAGAAAAGCTACAGAGAAAATTTCAGTGATTATCCTTAAAGTATGTTTTAACTTTTTCTCCTTAGTTTTTATCAATTTCTGATTGCAGATTTAAAAGAAATCCAGCCGTCCTATTCTGAACCCATAAATCACTTCCTAGGAGCAGGACTGCCCAAAAAAGCTTTCTCCCAAAACCAGAGGTTCATTTTACTACAGTTTAACAAGCCAAGGCTTATCCTGTGTGAGGCTTCTGCAGGGCAGGTTGAACAGCGAGCCCAGATCCTCTGCCTGTAGCAGAACGTACCTCCCCTGTGGCACCCCTCATCTCACAAAACACACAGAGAGCCTGAGCACCCAACTGCACAGCAGCACAGAGCTCTAGTTTATACACAACTCACAGCCTCATCACCACATGCTTTCTGACAAAAAATAAAATCTACAGATCCCATTCTTTTAACAATAGCAAATAACAGACACTTAAATCCTGTATTTGTTTAGCTCCTTGCTTACTACCTATATATTACCAGCTTTATAAATTTTCTCTAAACAAAAGCTGCTTTCATATGTCACCACTTTGAGGTGAAAGGCCGCAACACAGCCATAAATACTTGCTTCTTGTCATTCATGTTTTGAATGTATGTATATATTATGCTGCATATAACTTTTCCTTACCACTCCTCACAGCAACAGGTTTCCTTTAGGGAAAGTACAGGTAACACCAGTAGATACCTGGAATCAGTTTAACAGTAGAGTTTGTGAAGGCCCTAAATAGAAATTGGTTTTTTTGTTATTTTCGGGGTGGGGTTTTTTTGTGTGCCCATAAGCTTGCTGCAGGGACAAAACACACCCCGCTGCACGGCAGCACAGAAAGCAGGGTGAGTTGAACTATGTTTAAACCAAAGAGGATGCTCTGTGTGCAGGCAGATTCTGATGGGATGTGCATAAAGTGTTTATGCTTTAAATTTGAAAGACTAAAAATAGAGAACTACTGACATAATTTCTCTGTTAGAAACTGTGTTTACTCTGCCTGGGATTTTTCCCAGACTAAAACAATAGCATAACCCCTCTAGGCAGACAAGGAAACAACGTAATAAATAACCAGTAGAAGATTGCTAATAACAAATATATTCTAAATAATATATGCCAGATAATGTTTTCTTTGGATAACACAGGTCCATACACCTCAAATGGATCTAGAAAACAAATGTGCATCCAGGTAATTTTCCTCTTTCAAGTAATCCCAGAGCCTAAGTTAACACTGCACTCACACACTCATGCAGGAACAGCTCTTTCAGCACAACCTCATTTTCACCAGCTGATGGAAGAATGCAAAAAAAAAAAAAAAAAATTAAAAATTGCTGGATATGAGACTGGATGTAACTTGGCTGAACCCGTGAGGATATTTCTCCCAGGTCTCTCAGTGACTCATGCAAGAAGAACACGCTGCCTGTGCTGCTAACATATTCTACCACATACACACACACAAACATTATGATGGTGTGAAATTGCACTGGCATTACATTTTTTGTCAGGATTTTACAGCTTAACAGAAATGCTGCTAGGCGACCAGCCTTAAAGTGGAGCAAGGATGGCACCCAGTGGCCAAAGAGATTCATCTCAGAAAAACATGTCTATTTCCCATTCTTCACTTTTGGGAGTTTTAGTTATAAAACAGTTCTAGTTCTAATATCAACTTGTTGGAAATGTCAAAACCCTTTAAATAACATTGCCTTCTTCCTCTGAGTAACATTTATGTTTCATTCTATAAAACGCTATTTAAAAAAGCCTACAGAAACATTGCCATTAGTAATTTAAATCAATATAAGTAAACATTTATGACAAACAACTTTGCAGCTGGAACATTGCACAGAGGCAGAAATAAACAGAGAAAAATATTTTTTTTTCTTTCTGCAGGGTATACGCCAAGGAAAAAATAAATTTTCCCCCCTAGTTTTAAAATGAGTACAACTTCTAAGGAACTTGCTAAATTTTAAATTTAACGTTTATAATATCAATGCCAACTAGAAAGTTTCTATCTAAATAAAGTTTGTGAAAACAACTTGATTTTTTTAAGCAGAAAATTCCTAGTTTTACCTGTCGGTCTGCTGGGGCTACAAAAGAAATCCAAACACAGATAAAGAATAATTTAAAATGCAAAATATTGTGCCATTTTTATAGATTTCTTTGAAGATTTCTTTCTTGCATGGGATAAAACAAACACTACGCTGGTCTTACTGGACCAGTCTGAGAACGCAGGTCTCAGAAGAGTGAGCTGTCACATACAGGGCTAGCCCCAGGGATGTCTATCAGCTGTGTGGGGAATAATTTGCTCCTCATTGGTGGCTAAAGAACCGTGACAAACTCACAGTGAAGAGCTCCTAAAGGACCATCTTTCACTGAAGTACCTCAGTTCTTAAAATTATTCTGGTCCACTTTAAGTGCGCAAGTCTTTGCCAGATAGACTTTTCTTCCTGTTTGAAAACCCTTCCAAATATAAATTCCTAAGTCTGCCGCTGACTGAAGCATACTACTTTGTTATTTGACAAGTGTTAATTTTTTTTGTTTCTTTGTTATTTTTTAGTCATCCATCAGACAACCCTCTGGCTTCCATGGCATTTAAAATGTATTCTGTGCTTTATCCCTTTTTGCGTGGTCAGTGGCTAAATGGTGTAGCAATGCTGAACTGTGTCTATTCGTCAATGTTTTCCAGCTGACAAGAGATTCTTACGGAGTATGACGGCTGATCAGATTGAAGGACAGACAATAGGTCTGTTGGATAATAAATCATTTCACCTTCACTTGTGACCACTGCTATGTCCCCGCTATTTCTAACTTGGTTTTTGAAGCATTTTCAAGACCTGAACCAACTGTGGTTTTGCATACGAAAAGAGATGCAAGAAACACAAAATTTTCCATAAAAATAAAAAAATCCAGCATTTGAGACCAGCAAGGTAGCAGCACACTTCTTTAGTATGAATAACTTAATAATAATAAATGTTTTTTTACTCCTCTGATGAAAATGTCTGTTGTTTAAGTAACACTGAATTACTGTGCATAATTACTAAGAAACTGAAAAACAGTCACTATTAAAGGCAATAAATCAGCAATATTTTCAACTACTTAGAATGGGAGTTTTTTAGTGCTGTAAACAGAGTCTAGCAGAAATCCCTCAAATTATTTAATTCTCTTTCAGCTTTTAAGAGAAAGATCTTTTAAAACAACTAATGCAAGGACTGTATTTTGACCAATCATGTATTTTAGTTTTCTGTTATTATCCTTGATTGAAATTTATTACTTGTTAAAGTCTTTAACCAGGAGATTTAAGCTCTGGTCTAACTATGAAGTCGCTGGTCTTAGAAGTAGCCATTTATTATTTAATATTTCTAGTTACTCTATGTCTTTGCCATCAGAATGTCAATGTTGTTTTTTTTTACCTTTTTATTAATCATAACCTTTAAGATCCCCTCTTTTTGACCTACAGTGTAAATGTATTCAAAGATTATTCTGTATAGCATAAACACTTAAGAGCAAACATATTTTGCCTTTGCGTATTCAAAAAATTCCACAGGAAGTTCCTTATTGACCTTTGCATTATGCCCTTGTCCTGATGTAATCCACAGACCAGAATCTATTCCTTGTTGAAAGAAGCCTATGCCTTTTAAAAATTCACTTAATGACCTCTGCTAAACTCATAAATTAACAGAAAAAAATGTCTGGTCATGAGGATATGATTAAATTGTGGGCTTTATCTAGCTTCCAGGCCACAAGCTTCTTTCTTTTGCCTTAAATCTCTAATCATAGATAGTTTTTCCTCAAGAGAAAAATTTATTTTAAAACAGGATTTACTTATCTCTTACACTACAAAATAAACTGGTTTTGTGCAGGCTTATCATACAAATGCAACATAGTTGCATCACACAAATCTTCTGCAGTCAGAAAGCAGAATTGTTGAAATCTTTCACAGATGGCTTAATATTTCTGTCACCTCTTTGCAAATGGGAAGCAAAAACATGATAAAGTGCTCAAATGACATGACAACACAAGGGCAAGAGACTCACCCAGTCAGGCTACAAATATTCAGAGGTGAGTGGATGGATGTGTCCTCATGCTGTGGCCTCCCTTTAACTCCCCCATAGCCAACAAGCCGGGCTGGCTGGCCCCTTCCAGAGGGCAGGTCAGTGCTTGAGCCTCACCAGGTTAAAGTACTCCACAACATCCTGGAAAACTCATACTTCATTTGCCCTGGAGGGAAAGACACATTTTGCCCTGGGAGCTCCATGCTTTCACCTGAATTAATAAATGTGGTAATTTTAGAAATACAAGAGGAATCATTTCAGTGACCTTTTGCTGCAATTTAATCTCCTCTTGATTTCAATAAAACCAAATGTTTAAATTTTTGAAACCAAATTCAGAATTCCCACTATGTTTTCCTATTAACTATCCCTAGAATTAGGGTAGGCACTGTAGTATGACACCACCCTAGCAGGACAGCTCCAAAAGGAATTCCTGGACAGGTGCCTCTCATGTCTCTGATGGACTGAAGTCACCCCACTTCCTTTATTTCTGATAAAACAACTCATGGAAGAAATTAAAGCAAAAAGCCTCAGGTAATATTATTTGAATGGAGAAAACACATTCCCTTGGCGTGCTCCTGTCTGCTTTGGTGAGCTGCACTTGGGAGATTTCCTGACCCAGAGAACATCACTCTCCATTTGCCTTTTCTTTCTGTCAATTTATCACTTTAACTCATTAACATAATCTACAGTGATAGGTCATATAGTTTAACTACATGTTTGCTGAAGAGAGATCTTTAATCAGATTAAAATCTGCACCCTGATAATTTCATTTGATGTCTCTAAATCTAAATACTGTATGAGAAAAGACCATGAACAATCTTTCCCTACTCCTCCATGCCATTCCCTGAAATTGAAAAAAATTGAATAACAGAGCACTAATCTGAAGTCAGCAGATGACAGCCTCACATTTCAGGAACTAGTATAAACCCTCAGTACTTAATTTTTCATCATTATTTATTACTTTTAATAATTTTCCACTGCATGCAATATGTTCCTGAATTTTTATTTCCATGACAACTGAAGACACAGGCACATGTCAAAGTGTACAAAATAATGTAATACAATAAAGGCCTCGATTTCATGAATTATGAAACCCTTCACATGGTGCTTTAGGTCTTGTATTATGTAGGCAGTGGATGCAGAAAAGGAGAAATAAAGTGTGTTTTACATCTTGTCATCATGTGCCTTTCTCAAAAGGGAAAAAGCGAACACAGTTCAATATTAATACTAAAGCCCTGTTTACTCTCAATGTTTTTCCTTACTTTTTCCCCCTATTGTTTCTATTCTCAGTAGAACCTGACCAGCTGGAATAGCACTGGGGAAAAGCTCAGTGCCAGCCCACACCCTCATGTGACAGCCAAAGAGGAGTGTGTATAACTATCCTTGGAGGACAATCTGGAAAACACTGAAGTGTGTGAAGAGCTTCACACTTCCACAGAACTGTAGGTCCCACAGAACTGTGTGTGTTTCACCATACACAGGGCTGGATCATGGCTTGAAATACTGACTAGGCAGTGTGACTACATGCCTTTGGCAAAGCCAGGTGACCAAACAGATTGAAACAGCAGCATCATTAAGGCATAAAAACCTCATATTCTATGACAATATTTCATAAATGGTCTGAAACACAATGGCCAGAATGTCATTCTGAAGTCTAATTACTGAGGAAGACTATAAAGTAATTGTTACAAACCACTACAAATTATTTAATTACAAGGATATAAAAGTAACTAAAATAGTTTTAAGCTGAAGATGGCATCACAACAGAGCATAACATAGCCTAGGAATGGTTTTTGAATTCTTTCAGAGATTGGAGATAAAATTAGTATAAAACATTAATTTTTTTTTCATTGTGCTGCCCACTGTTAGGTGTTTAAGGGTCCATAAGACATGAATAACAAGTTCATTTTAAACTGCACAGGTAACTCACTCCAAGTATCAAATTCACTTAGATCCATCATTTTTCATGGATTCAACTGTTTACATTGTCATATACAGTAGCAGTCAAAGTTGTTTCTTTTCTTTAGTGCAACTCTCCATCGTTTTTTAGTTAAATGAGTGTTTTCAAGAGAGACACAAAAGGCTCCCTATGTAAAGGTAGGACTTAAATAGACACACCTCAGGCTACAAAACAGAAATGCAGGAACTGTTATTCATGCTACATTTTGAATCAAAGATTCTGTAAAGCAGGTGATATATTATTTTCCATTGTGTACCTCTCCCGTGTGCTGTTTGACCTAAAAAAGGGAATCTCTCAAAGGGCTATAAATAATGCATCACAGTCATTAAATATTGATCTGGCTTATACCACTCACAGCTGTGCAATTAGGTTTGCTTCTTAAAAATAGCTTCTTTTATGTTACCCATAATAGGACTGTGTTTACATATTCTCTTTGGAAACTATATTAGTTAAATTTAAAGGTGATGTGTGTTTGTGGGACTGCTTGCTAAGTCACAGGACTTGTTCATTGCTGTCTCAGAAGTCAGTAACTCTTGCTATAAATATCCTGTCCTGGACACAATTCTGCATTCTTAACTCATGTATCTTGCCTTTCTATATCCACACAACTATATTTAGGGTCAGAAAGCCTGAATTTCAGGAAGAAGAAACCTGGCACTACAGGACAGCTCCATAGGATAACATCAGTCTTAGATTAATCAGACATCACTAGTCTTACATTTTTCTATTCCGGTCACCCAAATACTTATAGCTAAGCACTAATACTAGCACACAACAGAAATAACAGAATGATCTTTTAAGTCTAAAATACAAGGGTGACCAGAGTTGACAGAGTTTTTATAATCATAACCTTATTCCTAACTTCTTGAAAAATAAAATTGATACAGGTATGATTCATTGGTGCATTACTTAAGCTTATCTTGCCAAAATTCATTTGAATTTAGTGTGGTTATGTAGATGCAAGTGAGGAGAAGCATTGTGATAAATCAGAATGAAGACCTTCAGACACTCTCAGATATAAAAGTTTACACTCAAGGTGGATTTTTTTTGTTTTACTTGCAAATGCCCACGAAAAGCAAAGTTTAGTTTTTCTTCCTGTATCTGGAGGAATGGTATCAGACAGCTCCCTATCACACTAATGCAGCATTTATCAGAAAACCTGAAAAGTATGATGCAGTTTGTATGGACTTAGCACTATATTTGAATAATTTTTTGGGAAACCATAATAATCTAAATGCAAAAATAAAAAAATCAAAGTAGCAAATAAATATTAAATAATCTGGCAACAGTTAGTCTGTGCACAGCACTTAGTATAAATTTTATGTTTTCATTGTTCTTGTTTTAATCCTAGGAATCATGCACAAAAGCCTCACCCTTAGAACCCAAATATATTCCAAATACAAGAATAACCATAGATACCAAAAAGTTAATTCTGATTAATCATTAATTCAGATACAATTGGCTGTTATTGAAACTCTATCAATTAAGCTCCCATGTTTTCCCCTCACTTTAAAAATCCTACACATTTTCAGGAAAAACAACACGTCTACTGTGCAACAACTCAAGTTTCCACTTAACCTACATTTTAAACTAGCAACAAAAGAGGACTGCATCTTAAAATTTTACCTTCCTTTTTCATTTTTTTCTTCCAGAGATGTTGATCTGTCAGAAAATGCATTGCAAAACCTGGTTACCAAAACCAAATTCGATTCTCTTTTGAGAAAAAAAAAAATCCATTCATTAATAGAACAATTTCTAGTTGTACAAGCATTTTTAAACTTGACTTTCAGACTTTTATTATAAAAGCTATTTTCTAGTAGAACCAGAAATGGAATCCCTTCAAAAATGTGCATAATCCTTCCAATGTGAATCAATGTTGCTGCTTTGTTTATAGACAATTGTAGAAAGCAGATAAGAAATTGGCAAGTTACATGACAGGGTCCCTTTTCATACATGTGTTTTGTCGTTCCATACTATGAACTTTCCTGTGTATTTTCCCACTCCATAACCAATAATACTTTGCACTTTTTCCCAGCCAAGCATCTGGAGAAAGGCATTTAATTTCCTAAGTGTTTCTTGTCAAGGTGTTCCCTCCCCCTTCCGCCCATGAATTCTTGGATGGACTTAGAAGAAACAGAAATAAATGTTATTTATTTTAGAGAACATGGTCACAGTGATTATATTTAATTCTTAAAAAGATACCAAGTATATTAGTGAATTTGTATATTTGTGATCATCCACTAACAGTAAGAAATTATTGAAAGAATTTCAAGTGAAAAAAACAGCCTTAACTAGTCTTGCTAGGCTTTCCATAATGCAATAAAATAATCCACTGGCAAAAGCCAGAGGAAAAATAAACTTCAACTATACTTGCAATTTTTCACTTTTTATCAGAATGTTCTTGAGATCTTAGGCAAATAAAATATTAATGGAAGAGCATTTTATTAAGACCATAAAAAACAAGATTACAAAGAGGAAACAAACAACTTGTACTACAGGAACATGTAATTATTTCCAAGTTGCTGGGGTCCAGTTAATGTATGTTTGGGGTAATATGTTGAAAAGTTGTCAACTCAAATGTATTGTCACTCCAAAATCATTAATTATTGTTGGGTCTCATGTCAGTCAGGAGCCAATAGTGAGCTACTGGCATCACTCTCATTTAGATGTTTCTGTCCTCTGTGTTACTGCTCTGCCTGAACCAGAACATTGGGTAAATCATAATAGACATTTCCTCTGACATCTGCCAATAAATCACAGCAGAGAGGGGACAGTTTTAGCCCCAAATGCCCCCAGAGGGAGGAATGGTTTATTAGCCAGCCAAGTCTAGAAGATGACCCTAATATAACAAAGGGCTTATACAAAATATAACAATGCAACAAACAGAGAAAAGAGCAGTGATTTCAGGGTAGGATGCCTCGGGAGATCTCAGCAGGGAGACTGGCTGCCAGAGCTCTGCAAGTGGGGAGATGGGAGTAATTTCAGCCCAGAGATGGATGGCCCTCTCTGGGGATGAGCTCTGTGTCACAGGCCCACAAGACATGCTGGTCATCTCTGGGTTTCTGTTCTTTTTATTTGTTTACATCCAGTGGTGTGAAGTATTAACAAAGACTATGTGGGGCTCATTTTGTCAGGAATTGAAAATGAGACAGCTGTATATAGGAAAGAGAAAATATGACTGAAAAAATGGCTTAGCTTAGTTTAAGCATAGCTTGGTTATTTTGCTTATTTTCTCATCTATGTTCTTTATAAAAAAATTATCTTTTGGAGTTATCAATGAATGAATGCTTTTCATTTCCTTTTACCTTATCATTAGTCATTAAATGGATAGTTGCATGCCTTCAAGGTAAATGGATGACAAGGTATTTCTTACTTATTACATATCTATTAATGAAGTCAGCTAGCAAAACAAGTAGGACAGCTTCTCATCACACTAGTCCAAAGAGTAATATAGCAGGCTGTTATTTCAACTACATGGACCATGAAGGAGAATTGTCTTCCAATGTCTGACAGCAATAAAGTAGTATGATCTTCTGCTGTGTACAAAGATACTCGTGGAATCCTTACAGTCACAGAAACTATATGACAGAGGCTTATTCTAAGGTAAATGAAAATACAAAGCAAAAAGAAAAAATTGGTGGTGCTTTATCCCTTTCTTTCCTCTCTCTCAACAGAGTGTTCAGTGTTCTTCTTGCCAAACACGGAATACAACTTATTATGCACAGAAAAGTATTTTCTGCTGGCTGCAGCATTGGAATGATCTTCAACACATTGATTCCAGCAATAATTCAGTAATCTAATCTTCAGCTTACAAAAGCATGGGTATGTATGGCCAGACTTCGCGAACAAAGATCTGGGGAAGGGCTCTCCCCATGTGGGCGTGCCCTTCCAGCCTGCGCAGTGGATTTTTTAGGTGAGGCACAGC
>JAWWEU010000163.1:23249486-23272042 GCA_035583155.1 Acropternis orthonyx
GAACTGGCCCCACCGTTTAAGTCCTAAGGTCCATTTGCCACGGCCGAGCGAGCTTGGACAGTGACAGTGAAATACTCAGGACTGTCTACAACACCCGGGACTAACCGGGGCTGACCCTGCTGAGCATCCGAGATCTGACGGGATTGAATGGAAGGGAGGCATTTAACTGCTCAGGGAACGGTCCCTACTGAGACTCGAACTCAGGCCCTTGGGATTCAAAGTCCAGAGTGCTCTTCATTACGCCATGGGTAACCACACCAGTAACTACAGTGGAGGGAGAATATTACACCCTTATCACCAGATGCCAATACAGAGTCTTAAGGCATAGCAATCATTTGGGCAATAATCTACGGACTAATTAACTACCAAGAGCTGCCCTTCCCCAGCCCAGGTAACTCATCACTATCAGTTCTGCCAAGTCACCCACGTCTTCCCCCTTCCACCACAACTACACGAGAGCAGGTTGCAGCTTGACAGCCAAGTGTCAACGTATCCAGCCAACAGCTAAATTTCAGGCAGACAGGTGCCAGGCTGCCAAAGCAGGGAATGCCAGCAGTGCGAGGTCACAACAGCCTGGATCTCCTTCCCAGATGTTGTTACAGTCTCTGATGCACTTTGTGTACAGGAGACCAGCATTGATAGTCACCAGGAAAGGTTCTCAAACAGATTTGAGGAGCCCTCTACAACACTGTCTCCTCATAGCCAAGGGAAACGTCACCCCAAGTGTTTCCTCAAGTAGAAAAAGACAAACTAAGTCTATCACAAAAAAGAAAGAGCAAAGTCACTGCTCTCTCTAGTTTCTAGCCCAGGGGAAGGCAGGGTTCAGCGAGAACATGTAATTATTGTTCCCTAGCAATGCTACATTCAGAACACATCACTTCAACATTCTGCCCAGGGTGCTCACAGAAGTTAGATGATTCCTCACCTCCACACCCAACTTTCTGAGACTATGCACAGTCTCGGTAGTCAATGCTCTGCTTTTCTGGTAAACACAGGACAGCTTCCACACTATAAGCACCTAAAGTCTGAAGTAATTTTCTCTAGTCTCTTCCTCATCTCATAAATTGTATGACTTCCCCATGGTGGTCCATGCTGAGGATGCCACCAAACCACACCGACATGCAGTTGGGTACCCTGATGGGCCGCTGTGCACCCAGCACTGCAGCTCTTTATCTTTTGAAAGATTCTTCCCACCTTTCCTGCTTAACAGCCTAACACATGATACATCCTTTGTTAATTAAGATTTTCTGCTTTTGGTGTAAAACTTTTCTCTCAGTTATTCTACGTCCATTTTAATTTATTGTTGTATTTTCAGAAATAACTGAAAACTTAAATCTTACCTTAAATTTATCAACTTCTGCCTTCGAACATGTTGCATGATAAGACAACACCTGCTCCAGAACAAAAGATAAAAAACCATTTTTGTACACTTGACAAAGTAGAACTATCAAGGTTCTGTACTACAGTCTAATCAATTATGTTTAAAGCAATTTAATTAATATTTACGTGTGGTAATTCAGTTCTAAATGACAGCATATAATAGTGAATTGCAGGGTATCAGGCATACATTTGGCATTTATGCTGCAGGGAATTTTATAGGGAAACATGGACAGTAAGTAATTTAATATTATAAGTATTCCTACATTGTTCTCCTGGAGTTCTACAATCAAAAGAGAAAGAATTTAATGAAAAAGTAACAGTAGATTTACAGACCTTTAATAAAGCCTTTTGCTTTAATGCATGTGCTAGTGACACATCACTGCATGCAAATCAGCACCTCCATTCTATGCCTGACATTCTCTTCAATACTCTTCTGGAGATGACAACATCCAATAAAACGCACAGAGTACTGCACACCTCCTCTTATTACCTATTCGTGTGCATCCATTTATATGGAATACATCCTATCCTTATGTGACAACACTAACATTGAACAAGCACTCCAGAGGGTGCCAGAGCCTTCCTGTGTACTGGATGCACCAGTACTGACTGTGCCTGGGACAGGGTGCTTGTCCATGTGGGAACTGACAGAGCCAGAGCACTCCCAGCCAGGGCAGGTCCTCGTCACCATGCAGCATCACCCGGTCTGCTTGTGTGCTAAAGCCTTGATATACGCTTCTCACTTTGAAATAATTTTCATCTGTGAATGTCTCTGTTACTCATAAAAATACCTAAACTGTCTCAAAGGCCTTTGACTTGCAATACCTTGTGGCAATAAGTCTCAGGATATATTTACTAATAAATTTTAGGTATGTCACCTTTTACAGTAACAGGAATTAATTCTTGCACTATAAAAGAAAAAATAAACACTGATTCATTTTTTCTGTCCCACATTTTACTTTCTATAACTATACATCATGCCCATTCTCTCTATTTTTCTGTCCAACGATATTGTAACTTCTCTCAGAAACTGGTCAGATTAGTAAAAATTATGTCTTCTGCTATGACAGATTACACTTAATACCAAAAATCTTGTCAAACCTCTCCTTATCTGTATTCATTATATGCCTCTAGATTTTTACAGTCTTCCTTAATATTTACTATTCAAAGCTTCTAATCGTTTGCAAATTTTGTATCCTTAATATATATTAAAAAAAGCATTTAACCTGGTTTTGAATTATATGGTGTATTCCTGTCAACCTTTCCCTGTCATTTATTTACATTTTGGTCTCCTATTTATTAGTCAGTCTTATGAGACTACTATATAAAAACCTGTATCAGTATATCTGGATAGAAATCTTATTATGATACATATTAATTTATTTTACATCTCATATCAATGTCATTTTCAAGTGTCATTCCTTGCCATTCTAGCTAAATACATAAATACTAATGAAATATTCTATTACTGTAAAATGGATTCACAGTCCTTCAGCTTATACTATTCTACTGTTGAGTACTTTTCTGCTACCTTCCATCACTTTATACAAATATTATCAAGCACTGTTGCTCATTTATAAAAAGAATTACTCTTCATTAAATAATACTGGCCATTTATCAAACCTATACTCTACATGTAAGCTATATGGTTATTAGTATCTTTTAGATTTAAGAAAGAAGCTGTATTTTAAACAAAGAAATTTTAATTTTCTTTTATTTCAGTAGCAAATAACAACCTTCTCTGTTAATTTTCATCCCCGTTTATCTGAGTGGGGAATGTGGCACTGCTTGTTTTTCTTGCCAGAAGGAGTATTCATCCTAAGGTGTCACATTGCACAAATATCTGGGACACATGACGGCTTATACTAATTCATGACTATGGCATATAAAGAATAAGGGATCTTGCAGGAGGCCTGAAAAGATAGATTTTTAACTTTTTCTCCTAAATGAATACATTTAGAGGAATAATAAATAAAGCCACTTATGCTTAGAATGTTTTCTAACACAAACAGTCTTACTGACTTTAAAAATCCTTAATATACCTGTGTGCATCACAGGATAGAACCCCAATAAACAGATTACTATCTCCAACCCTAAAGCAAAGGGAAAAAAATTCATCAGAAACCAGTTTTGTTTGATTTTTGTTTTAATAGAGAGATGGCCATATCTCGTTCAGGCCAACACTATTTTTGTGATGCTTATTGCAATGGTGGGTACTGTATAAACTCCAAGAGTTACACAGGTAAAGGGTGCAGACATCAGGGGATCATAGAACAGGTTGAGTTGGAAGGGACCCACAAGGATCATCGAGTCCAACTCTTAACCCTGTGCAGGATCATCCCCAAGAGTCACTAGATCATTTTCTTCTCTTAACACATCTGAAATTCAAAACAATACTGAAATTTAGCAAATCAGTCTTGCATAATGCTTTTAAAAAGACCTGAAATTTCATTTGAGCCATTCTTAATTAGTTGAGTAGAAGTAATGTAAATTTGTAAAGCTGTCCTCAAAACTCCAAGCTTTGTTGTTGCCAAGATTATTTTCAATATGATTACATTTAAAATCTCCAGATACATGATAGAGAATAACGCTGTATTGTTGAATCTGCTTATAGAAGTTTAAATAATCATAGTTTTTTGAAATGTTCTGCGTTTTAGAATTTATTTCACAGGAGCTTGTAGGTATCATGAATGGGGGCAGAGCTGAAACAGGACAAGCAATTTCTACAAAGGCAATAAGCAAAAAGAGAGAAAGCTTTCCATCCATTTAGCTCCTCTATATGTATTTTATAGAAAGATGGAAAGTGTTGGAATGCCAGGACCTTGCTGACTCACAGGAGAGCTCTTACTGAGCTGTCACCCATCCTGCTTTGACTCTGTTCTAGCAAGACCTATATCTGATAATGGTTCCTTTTGATACTAAAAAACCCTACTGATTATTGAACTCCAGATTAATTCCTGAACTTACATCTCTAAGAAACTAGATTCTCCATCATCACCATCCCACCTTCTAATGTAAAAAGCACAGGCATCAAACAAGATATCCAAGTTCAAAATTACTGAAGCTATGCATGAGCTCTACAGCTAAGCGTACCTTGAGAAAGTTTCCCTTCAGCATTACCTTAAGGCAACACTCTTTAGGTACAGGGAGATAGATACACAAAATTATTCTAACTACAACAAATTCAGAAGCCATAGGCTCCTTTACACGTAACACTTAGGAGCAAGAACAGGTTTCATGAAGATGTACACGTACGTCAAGAGCCACAGACTGTTTCGCCCAGGATTTCTTCACTTGGTCATACATAATTGTGTTGTTGATACCCAGGCCACAAAAAATAACAAAAGCCTAAAATTAAAAAAGAGAAAAAAAGAATATAAAGTCAATTATAAATCAGTTATAATACAAACACAAAGATGAGTGCTGGCTTAATCATTAAAAGAAATGGCATGGAAATATTGGGAATAATCATGCTTAGACAGGTTATCTTAAGAATGCAGATAAGTCACTGGCCTCCAGATGAGAGAGATCAGATGCCAGAAACTTGATTTAATTAGGATGCAACCTTATTAAGTGCGTAGTTCTGAGAATTAATGTCAAACTACAAATACAGAAAACATATTCTTCCCCCCTCCCTAGCATTACTCAGAAATACCAAATCCTGCTGAAAAATATGTTACTGCTAAAAAAACTAAATGCCTTACTTCAAACAGTCGCTGGTCAGCATCATCAAAGGATTTCCCATCAAGCCTGTTCAACACTTGAGCCACCCCTTTAGAAAGGTAATAAGAATCATAACCTTCATTCATTAATTATCAATGCAGAATATCTTATTCATGGGTAAAATGTAAAATATGTATTTCAAACTGAAATGCAAGATTCCAAATATTCATTCTGAAAATCATCAGACATAAACATACAAAAGTCTCACTGTTGTGTTACCAGTACTCAGTTCACTTTCAAATGTTATTATTTACTTTTTAAGTATAATACTGCAAATCTAAAAGTTACTCACAAGGTTTGTCAGAAAATGTTAAAGATCTGCTTGGGAAAAAAACTTGAGCACTTTGCTAACAGCAATCACATAAGTTGTCCCAGCAATTTGGAGTCAGCAATATAATTTGCTGAATCAGAAGCTTCATTCTTAAAGTCTTAGTTGGTTTAAAATCACCTGGGTATATAAGCCTTTTTTCACTCATTACTGGACAAATAATTTACTGAACCAATGGAAAAAATGGATTTTCCTTAAAACACTTGAAAAAGTGTACAATGCTCTTGTCTGTATCTGGACTAATACTGGTTTCTACTGCAACAAACCATTTCTATTTCATTTAGCTACAATATGCCTCTATAAATACACTTTAAGAGTCATAAGCAGTCAAGGGATCAGTTTCTTTCTACCTTTTTAAGATAATGCACAGTTGACACCCAATAACAAGACATATTTTTCGAAGACTCAATTCCCACATCATCTCTGCTAAAGAAGCTCAAATGTCCTGCATGATACTCAGTGCCTTCAGCAATGCACTACTGATCTCAGCTCCCACTGACAGCCACGACACACAGGGATCTAAGTCTTGCCCTGATGGTTTAAATTGCTATTGGTTTGACATCAATTCTTCTGTGGAATCTGGCACTGTTATTTATAAACAGCACTCCTTTTTTGTGACAAAAAATAACACAGGGCCAACTGCAGGTGTAGCATGGCTGGGAAGCCTCCTACCAAACATCCAATAAAACCCTGTCACATCCTGATCCAGCAAACACCACTGCAACAGGCAACTCTGACAGCTGCCACAGCCCTTCCAGGAAGTCTTCCCTGACTGTGTGTGTCATTAGAGGGAAGTGAGGGCTCTCCTTGACTGCAGTTCTGCTCTCCTGAGTTGTGTACTAAAGAGGGAGACCCAAGATAAACATCAAACATGTCAAACATTTTTCACTAGTATTAGTAGAATTTCTGTTTTCATCTCATTAAAGTTTCAATGCAATATGTAACTTAACAATGACACAATTGGAAAGCTGAAAAAGTCCATGCAGTATCCAAGTCAAAACATCCCTTCTTAGATACTTAGCATGAATCCTAGGTACTGTAACATAATGATATACAGCCAGGAAAAAGAAGAAAAGGAAGACAGAATTAAAAAGATAGAACTAAATTTACATTAGCACAAAAATTATGCAGCTATAAGGAAGGCCTTACCAATTATTTGGTGGGTGCTGTTCCAAATAGGAACACACAGAACAGATCTTATGTGAAAGCCAGAAATTTGGTCAGCCTAAAATGTAGAAAAGAAAGCTTCCATTAGTGGCAGGTACCATTTGCAGCCTTTTAAATTATAGTAATAGAAGTGTCACAGAGTAAGTATATACGTTTCCAAATGTCACTCCATATGGATCAGCTCTCAGAAAAAATTCTGCTGAAACCTCATTCACAGTAACCAAAATTCTTAAGGATTAGTCTAAGAATTGCCAAAGAAAATATAAACATCGACATCTTTGACACATAAAGCTTACACTATTTGAGTGTGATTTGCCATTACAGACAAACTGCAACTGAGGCAATGCCCAGACAAATCCTGGATTACTTACACTGGTGGATTAATGGAGACAACTCTCACTGAACAAGAGTGCCTTAGAAATACTCTTCCCAGCTGTCAAACTGAAATTGGACTCATCAAAGCAGCTGTAAAAGGAAGCTTACAGGAAATAATGCATTTTTTGAAAGAAAAGCAAGAGTAGGGAATTGTGCAGAAGTGCAAGTTAGTAAGAAATGGAAGGATGGAGTCAAAACCAAGATCTAAGGTAACTGGTCCTTTTGTTCTGATGACCATTTACTGCCTCATTTATTGTTTTCTATCTAATACAGTATACAATTTCACAATTTATTAGAAGCCTTGCTAATTCCCTCTTTTCTACAATTAATAAGCCTTATTCCTTAGCGTCACTGCTGCAAAATCCAATGAACAGAAAAGAGATTAGAGTAAGAGTGGCATAAGCCCACCCACAGAAGATCAGGAGATGTTCACTTACTGAAGCTGCCAGGGCTACAGGCAATCTGTAATAAAAGGAAAGTAAAAGACCAGCAATAATTCATATACTGGAAGCAGGATGGGATCACTGATCTCCTAGCTAGCAAAAGACATGTCAAGTTTTAACATGATTACTGCTTATTATAAATACTCAGAACTCATCACTGAAATCAGTGTGGAGTGACACCTAAAATCCATAGGAGAAAGGGGAAGAATTATTACAGATATAAACCTTAAAATGAACTCAATTGGCCTTAAATTCTTGGTGAGCAAGTTGAAAATTGAGCATCAACATTTGAAAATGACAACTCATATTCTGAAAAAAAAAGGACTTGCAACAGAGGCAGGGAACAGAATATCTGTTCATAACTGCAAATGTATGTTTGATTCTAAGTCACAAGGGATACTATGTTCCTCTTACTACACTCAACTATAGAAATAATTGACTACCAAAACTGAATTTAAAAATTAAGTTTTCATAGGAACCCATGAAAAGAAAATAATTACTGCCCTTTGTTTTGTATTCTTTTTCTGTATATAAATTGGGTGATGCCTCCAACTTGGAAAGGACTGTGAAACAAATAAGAGACAGCTGAATTATTCAGGACATGATATAATAAAAGCACAACTGCAAACCTCAAAGATTGGCATTCTTTATGTTAGTGTATCAAAAGACCCCAGGCATTAATTGTACTTTTTGAAATTCTGAACATGTTAGCATCAACACAGTTTTCTTGTACATTTTTACAGCAGGCCCCTTTTATTTTTCTTATTTCAAAAAATTCTGCTGGTTTGAGAGATAATCCTTTTAATGACACATGGAACAAAAATCGAATCAAGCAAACTCCTCTCAATATGAAACACTTCCAAGCACACTTATTTTGGTAATATAGTTTAGGAAGCTTTCTGACCAAGGCCATCCACTGATCAATGTGCTGCCCAACTGCTGGCCAAGTCCTCCACAGTAATACTGTTTCACTGGATAGAATTCAGTGAAGATTTTGTCCTTCTATATGCCTCTAACATTTATTGAGATGTTGAGTATATACATAGACTTTCATCTGCAGTGACACCTTTCTAATTGAAGCTGGAATGGATAAGATACATGAACAACATGGTTAAGATACCTTAAGATACACAAACAACTCTTATTGAGAGTGACCTGTATCTTGAAGAAATAACTAATCCAGTGTGTATTTCAGCAAACTAAAAGGTTAATTGGCTAAGTTAGACCACAAACAACATTTGTCTGTCTTGATATCAATTCTGTTCACACTCTGTGTGTGTACAGCCCCAGTGACACCAACAGCTAATAACGATGGCAGTGCTAACACTGGACACCAAAAAATTCTCAGCAATAAAAATCAGTTTGCATAAACATCAAAGCACTTGGTAGACAAAGTTACTACTTATAAACAGGAAAAAAAAAAAAGAATCTCGGACAAAGTAACCACCTAAAGTCATACAGTAATTCAGTGACCTGTGTTTACTGTATAAAGCCATGTCAACACCAGAAGACCAGCAGGAGCACATACTGGATAGAAAAAAATAATTCAAGATAAATCTTCATATGTTTTAAAACTACTTGGATATAATGATAAAATGTTTATATTACTTGCAATGCCAAAAAGATAATGTACATTTACATTTCTAAAAATCTCTTACTTCAGCATCAAAGCGAGGATCCTGATAGGCATCGCTGATGTTCACTGGGAGACCTGTGGAAGCGACGAGTTCAGCAATGCTGTTATTTATGAGCCAGTCAGAATAAGACGATTTTTCCACACTCTCCTTGAAACTATCAAAATGCAGAGCAAGGGAAGAAAAGAACACAATCAACATTACTTACAACTCCAGCATGTCTTACAGGTGTATTCATAGGAAAGGCAGAACCATTCACCATTATTAATGGTTACTAAGAATTAGCTATGGAACAGTAAATTGGTATTTATTGAAATGGTACCTCAAAAATTCTCTCCTTTACATAACCCTTTCAATTGAAAATAGCATTGGTGTCCCAAGGAAGTAAAATATTTAATAAATAAATGCATTTACCTATGAATCAAGAGTGGACTATGTTCCAGGTTTCTGTGGGATATATGCTCATTTAAAGCAAGTTCCAAACAATATTTACAACAGTTCTAAATAATAATCGGGGTGTTTTTAATTCTTACTGCCAATAACTTTCCTGTCAAAATGCCATTTATTTTTTTATTTTGGTCTGAAATGCCTGACCTGAATGGCTGAAGAAGGGATCCTGAAAAAAGTCTTAAAATCAATACTGTAACAATGTTGCAGCAGGTGAACCAAGTAGTCACACAGTACATGAAGGTTTTCTTGTTGTTGTTTTTCCTGGTTGAGCTTTTGCCACAATTACTGAGGGGCTAAGAGAGCTATCACTAAAGGAGGATAACACACTAGAATTATGGGCTCAGCTCACCACACTCCAGCACAGTTTCTTCAAAAACTCAGTATCTACACAGACCTTAAAGTCCTTACCTTATATCCCACCTAATTAGCAGGAAAGTTCTCACTGACTTATTGCAGGCAGGTTTTTGACATTGGCAAGATCTAGCGCTTCATGGGTGAACAAATGAATGTTGTCTTAGTTTTGAGAAGAAAACTGGTAAATTTTCAACATAAAAAACCCATTACTTAGAAAAAAGCAATGAAGTAGTCATGGAAAAGAGTACAATAGCTTGAAGCTTCAAAGTAATGCTCATGAATGAATGAAGGATGCACAGTAAAATCCTTAAAAGACTCAATCAAAGTGAAAGGATTGATTTTTGTTGACTGCATTGATTTTCTGTAGACTAATTCAACTACGTCACTCATCTGAAAGAAGACTTAATATTCTTAAAAGACTATAAGTAAAGATAATAATGATTTACACAAATCTAAGTGCATCAACTTTCATTTGGGATAAGAATTTTGAGTGACTATAATGAATGTTACATGTATACTTTGACAGGAGCCTTTACATAAATATAAGGGGGTTTGAGCTAAGTAAAAGTTCACATTTATGATTTAAAATTTATTTCAAGACATCAATACATGAGAAGCAAAGAATCTTCGAGGATAAGAATCTAATTTCAGAGTTCCCAGTTCATAACTTAAAAATATGAATGGTTTCATCATTAAAAGACACATAAATCAGGACTTCCTTATGGGTGTCAAACATTTGAAGCAGCAAATGAATTAAAGTAAAAGAAATAAGATAAAATTCACAAAGAAGTTTTAAAAGTAGGTTCTATTACGTTGTCTCCACTCCCAACAAGTGTTTTACACCTGTACTCTGGAGGAGAGGCATAACATCCCTGGGACAGTGGTGGTGAAACAGCAGCAGAGGGATTTCATCACATCCTTTGTACCAGCCCAAATGGGAAGGAGCACATGTATTTTTGTCCACTCAGCCATACGCTGGCCCAGGCAGCTGACCTGTCCACTACCACTGGTACTCAGGTTAGAGAGCTGTACTCTCAGCTACCTGCTAAAATGTAATCCCATCTGCCAAAACGGCTTCTTCTGTGCAGGGAGACACAGTTCACAGCATATCCCATCAGAACTGAACCCTCAAGGCTTCTAAGCTTCATGTAATAATTTTTTGAAGGGAGATAAAATTTAGGAGACTTGGCAAATATGTACTTCAAGAACAAAATCACTGCCAAAAACAAGCATCAGTGTGCCATTACGCATAATAAACAAACTTGATTATGGTGTGTGATGGAAAATTGTAAACTGAACAGACAAATTCAAGTGTGGTCTTGCAAGGTATTTCTTTACAACTAACAACAGAGAAAAAGGCTATGAGCATTCATTATAATATTTAGGCATTAAACAGGTGTGCTGCTATCGGGCAGATGTAAGGGGTGTAAAAGAAAAGCCAACTTTCACAACTCTGTGAGAAATTACATTAGGACATGCAAAGTCATATTGTCCTAGGAACTTCTGTCTCATTCAGATAAAACTTGTAACTAGAACTTTTCTCAGCCTACAATCTCCCTGGATTTCCACTAAAATTTCAAAGAAAAAAATATTTATCTTAACTGCTGTAATGATGAAGAAACTCATCTTGCTGGGTTTTTTTCCACATGAAAAGCCTCCTGGTTTTACATCAGTTACAGCTGCAGAATGTAGAATGAAAAGGGCAAAACTCACTAGAAAAATACTCAAATGTGAAGGGCTCACGGCATTGTTCTGTATCCTAAATAACTTTTATTTTCCCACTATAGTGCCAATAACTCAAGCTGTGCCTGTGCTAGATCCAAATGTGACATCATATCTGCCAGTCTAAACTTGGTCTTTGTAAAACCAACTTCACTCTTCACTGGATGGAAAAAAAAGAAAAAAGGCAAAACCAATACAACTTAATATTAAGATAGACAGAAACATACTTTTATAAATCTTACAAAGACTAGCTACAAGGTTGTGTGTGTTTATTCATGTCTTGAACTAAAGTTAAAATAATCTTGACTAGACTACGTGCAGAGCAGACTACTACAAACTGCTTTGTGGTAAAATGCTAATATAACTATGGTAACAAGAAATGAGCCAGCTTGGTTATCTTGACACCACTCTATATTTTTTTGACTAATCTGGCTACTGATCAAGTTTGAGAAAAACAGGAATAACAAGCACATCCCTTGATTCACTCCTGTCCCTGAACAAAAGAAATGTATTTCCACCCCCTAGGAAAGACCAACTGTTACTCTGAAACTCTTTGTCAAAAGCAGTAATTTGTGATTCCCAGATGAATCAACAGATTATTTATTCATATTTGAGTCTTCCTCTTTTTTATCACTTGTTTTCCATTTGCCTCACCACTCCCACATCTCAGCTAGTGGATAGAAGATGGAAGAGATCTAGCCTCTACCCATCTTTCTGTGTGGCCCTGGACTCTGCTGTCAGCTTGTACATCTTAAAAATGACACTACCCATTCTTGTAATGCTGCAAGATCGATCCATGAAAAGATTTATTACAGCCATTTGATATGGAAAATTCTCATTCAGAATCAGTATGAACTGATTTGCATAAAATGTGTACGATAAACACTGAACCCTGAAAGATGGAAGAAACCTCACAAGAACCCTGAATCTTCATCCCCTCATTTGGTATGTAGGACATTTTATGTGAACTGTTACCAGTGGTATAATCTTGTAGGAATTAATATAGCAATCCCACGTGAACAAACAGTTCTGTCTTACTACTTAAAATTTAAAAAATAGCCCTTTATAAATATTTAAACACGGATCCTAGTATGCAAAACACATACTTCCATTTTGACTGGGCTCCCAAAAGGGATTTAGTCACAGGAACAGAGTTTCTAGGAAATACACGTGCTCTGAGGTTTCTAGGCTTTCCAACTTGACAAGAGCAGAAATCAAATTTTACTGGAAACATTTCAACGCACTGTGCACAGGCATTTTGTAAGAGATCAACAAACCATCTAAAATAATTTTGTAATTTTTAATGCAGTATTAACCATGCAAAACAACATGTGTGGGTTATCCACAAGTTCAACAATAAAAAGATTTTTCCTGGTTTCTTACCTGAGACACTGACACAATGTTAGTGCATACATATATACACACACACACACATATATATAAATATAGGCACGTATATTTATTCAAGCAAGTCTCCATTTGAAGCAAGCAGGAATCTTGCCTGAGTAAAAACTTGTAGGCTCACACACTTCAATCAAATCTATCTGGAGCTCCGTAAGAAAATAAAACATTGCTTAAGCAAAATTTAAAACTATGTGAAAATGAAGTAATCCATAACCACAGAAGACATGAGCACTAACCTGTTGTCAGTATCAGCACTGCATTTTGGAGATAACAACTCAAAGGATTTTGTAAATTTCACCACCTGGCAGAAAAAAATGTAACTTGAATTGTTATTAAGATTAATACATATCTAAGAAACCAGTAATGTAAGGTTCCTATATTTAAACTCTATTTTTATGCAATGATCTTAGAAAAAAATTACAACCTGCATTCCCCAATGGAGAATTCACGTTCAAGATACACACTGTGCACAGTTCACTAACAAACAATATCAAACCAAATGATAGGTTTAGATTCCAGGAAACTATTTTCTACAACAGTATATGCTTCTCTTTAAAGGCTTTCAGAATGTGAGTTATGGAGCTTTACCCAAACTTCAATTTTTTAATACAGGAAAAAAAACAGAAAGGCCTATTTGTGTTACTGATTGCAGCCAATTACACTTGAAGATGTGTGTCAACAGCACATATGTAAAACATTTTAAGCCTGGCTAAGGTGGCACAGAACAGAGGTCATGTTTGTGGGTGTGTCCCCATCTTTGCTTCAGTTCTCCCTTGTAAAAGCTTTTTGCACAAGGTACAAATGACAATATTTTAGACATGGTTTAACACTAAGTTACGCTAAGCAGATATATTTTGACATATAGGCTAACCCACCAAAATAGGGGAAATCCAGGAAAATAATTGTTTTGCCACTTGTAAAAATTACCAAGTGGGTGGCAAGATGCTATTCTCCTACTCTAAATTAACCTAAGATTTATGACCATTAAGAAAAAGTTTAGACTTTTTGTCCACATTTCACAATTTGGTCTAGAGAAATGAGAACTCATTGCTTATGGTTTGAGAAAAAACACTCCAAACTCAAAGGTAGAAATAATATCAAGAGGAGAAAAATGAACTGAACAAAGCCACCCACAACTTGCTAACACGATGTCCTGTTCTGTGAAAATTAAAAATCATATTATAGTTGTAAACACAGCAACATTTAATAGGAATGGAGTAGAACTACATATTGTAATTATAAAATCAGGGGGGAGGAATAGGGGAACCTATAAAGAAAAAATAAACTAGAAACATTAAAATTCTATAGCAGAGAATATATAATTGAAAGACCAACTTCAGTCTTGTTTTTATGAAAGCAAGTATAATTTAGGGCATGCTCCATTGAAATTACTTAATTTCTAATAACTTAAATGAAATGAGAATCATATCTTTCCTCCACAGAAAAGGAATGGGGTTTTTTTCTGCCATACAAACAAACTTATAAGTCTGCCTCTGATAATTATTTAGGCTTGTCACAGCCCAGCAACAAATAATCAACAGCAGAGTCAGTGAATCCAATAATACTTGGGTAGGGGAAAAAAAAAGATACTATAAACAACGTTTTTATCCTTCAACTGCTTCTCAAATCAGTAGAAAAGAGGATAGTTTGCACTGAACAGTCTGAAAACACTGGAGGAATGTACCAATATGAAGGCAGCCACTTATTTTAATGCTAATAACAATACTCATAAAAAGGTTAAACAGTTTTAAAGTGTCTTTGTACTCTATAAATATTAGTACTGCAAAGTCCCACTGAAAGCCCCTGTCAAAACTGTGTGAAATCCAACTCTTAACAAATACTTTCATATAGCTTACTTCCATCTGTTCAACTTAACAGAGTTCTGCAATGAAATAATTATTCATTGGTCAAGTGGACAGAGCAATTCCAAAAAACCAAACATAATTCATTAGTGCTGAAAGTTGTGTTTTCATTTCACCTGTTCAATGTAAAAGCTTATTCCTATCACTAGAATGTGACTATCTAGGCATTTGTATGCAAATGCGTCTTTTCCAATGGATTTTGTGTTATCTCAGAGAAAAAAATATGAGGGCAAAATAACAAGAGAACTTACCTTCTAACAGCACTTTCATTTAGGAACTGACACTGGTTCTCATTACTTTTTTTTTTTTTGCAAAGTAATAAACAAACTCGTTAAAACATGCAAACACAGCTATTTCCTAACAGACCCCTGCCAACAGCTAAAGTGAGGGGGAAATTCCAGGAAGGAACAAATCCCATGGAGTAGAGGGCACCAAAAGTAGCTGAGAAAACTCCCTTTGTTGCAGGTTCAGCCCTCACTGTCTTGCTGTTTTTCCACACTAAAGAATTGGATTTCACAAAAAAATAGTAATGAGACAAGTTCAGAAGCTGATTATTGTGGATACACTGAATAGACTGCTGTAAACCCTGCTGAGTTGCTGAACACACAGGATGGTCAGTTATCAAAGTCTTGAGGAGTTTATTTTTAGCTGTTATTTCTCAGTGACCATTAGTCTGACTGAAGATATAACATGTTTACATACTAGAACAGAAATTACTTATTTCAGTTTTCAACACTTAAACAGCAATAACATGCAAAAGTATGAACACCATAGCAAGATAAGCATTAAAGATTTCATTGATAATGCCACTGTTTCTGGTTCTGAAACTGCTTGCAAGCACGACACATCTGATAAGTCAATAGCCTGAAAGTGTTAGCAAGGTTATAAATTTCAGGTAAATGCAAATGAAGCTACAGACAGGATTTTTCTTTGCTTCTTGTGGCTATATCATGAAGTAAAGGAACTGAGCAAATAAATATTTGACAACAAATCAGGTCAATTTTCTTTTTTAAGCAGACCACAAGAGCACCTTGTTTCTCAGTTAAGAAGTTGTAGCTGTTCTGTGGTAAGCACTAATTGCATCACACAGAGAACTGAGAGTCACAGAATATAAGCTGGATCGCACATTAATGATAGTTTGATTCATCAGCAGCTTACAGACATCCATTAAATGCCTTCAGATGACCATAAGGAATCATAAATATTATCTTTCAGTGTCCATTTGAAAAAGTGACTATACTGGTTTTGACTCAGATGCTGTTAATTTTCTTCCTAACAGCCTATAATGGCAATATGTTTTAGTTTTGTGATGAAA
Organism: Acropternis orthonyx; assembly: GCA_035583155.1. Classification (NCBI taxonomy): domain Eukaryota; kingdom Metazoa; phylum Chordata; class Aves; order Passeriformes; family Rhinocryptidae; genus Acropternis; species Acropternis orthonyx. Next base: position 23,265,644 of record JAWWEU010000163.1, read on the forward strand.
ACAGCATTTATAACACAGGGATGTTTTACTGCTGAATAGAGAGTTTCAAGGTCTTCTCTGTTTCTCATTCTGCCACCCCAGTGAATACCTTGAGGGGTGCACAGAAGATGGGAGGGGACACAGTCAGGACACCTAACCCAGCCAATTAAAGGGACACCCCACACTATGATACCACATGATGTCATGCTCAGCAGTAAAAGCTGGGGGAAGCTACCAATGCACATGATGAAGCATTTCCTGGAAATGACAGATCCCCTGCCTGCCAATTGGAAGGATGACATCAACTCCTTATTTTGCTTTGCTTGTGCAAACAGTTTTTGCTTAACCTACTGAACTGTATGTATCTCAACCCACAAGCTTTCACACTTGAAGCCTTCCAATTCCCTTCCCTAACCTACTGGGTTGTGTAGGACTTAGTTGCCTATTGAGATTAAAACACAACAGTGGTATTGATAAAGATTCAGCCTGTACCTAACTTACATTTAGGAACAACACGCTGGAAGAATTCTTGCTCTCCACTGCTTACACATGGTGTGCAACAATTTCACAACAATAAAAAAAACCGGTCCACCACTCAAATATTAGTCTTTCAACAGAATCTGCAACTATACTTACAGGTGATTCAATATCTTCCAGAAGTAATACTGAGCACCGTTCACACTTCAGCAGAGTCTGGGCCCGATGCATAATTTTCTTGACAATTTTCTCCAGGTCAGTCTGTTCCTCAAAGAGGTCATTCACTACTTCCAGTAAAGCCTGTGTACAAAGACAGAAAACTCTTGTATTGGTTGAAAAATTAATAAATACATGGAGCATTTCAAAGGCAGGATCATCTCTGGGATTGATTTTAATATGAGTGATCCACTGAAATCTTCATTCAAAAAAAAGTTCTTAATGTTTATGGCAACAGAATTGGGGTAGGGGTATCTGAAGAAAGAAGTATTTCTCAGTTCACAACTGGACATAATCCAAACTCCTAGCAAACAATGGGAATCTTTCAAACTATTTCACTTTGGTCCAAAAGTGAAACAATAGCTGTAATGCAATGAAGTATGGATCAAGTTACTTGATTTTCTATACTGAATTTGCTAGGGCATTTAATCTCTGTTTTATTCTTTTATTACCCATTTTGCCTGTTCAAAGATGGAAAGAAGAAAAACCACATCAATACTTCTATATTCCAATAGCACTCTGATCCAGTCTTTACCACCAACAACTTGTCTGTAAAATACCATGTTTTAAAATTAAGGGCTTCCCCTCTCATCAAATTTAGAAAAAATAGGCCATGTCGTTTCTCACCATGGGTTCAAAGAAGTATGCTTTTTCCTTTGTTCTCATTTAGGGTATTGACACTAAAGAACATCAATATAGGTAAGCATATAAATTGTAGTAGTCTTAGCTCTTTTAACATGATGATCATCAAGCAAAATGTTGCTGGAATTTGCCACCACTGAAGTTCAGTTCAATAGGAAAGGTAAAGTATGGACTTGTCCACCACTTGGTACTTGCCAGCTAACTTCAACCATGGACTGGACAAAGCCAAAGACCACCAACAGGTCAGAATGCAATTATGTACAGCCCACCAGGTAGTTGTCAAACAGCAACAATATTTGTTATGCTTCCCATGGTTGAAGCACCAGAATTTACCATTTTCTAATGAAGAATGAGAATGCCCCTATTAAATTTTCTGCTGAATGTCTCCCTCAGAAGATTAAACACTGACTCAGAATTCTGTATTGTTCCATGCAGTCTGAGAATCTGCAGCAAATTTTAAGCTTCTGTATAGTCAAACAATTACTTTATTTGAACATCAAACAAAGAAAAAAAGTTTGGCAGACAATCTTCACACCTGCCCCCCCGACCCTTCCCAAAGTCTCTTCCACATCTCCACCCCAAAATATAATGGTCTGTTGTCAGACCTGGACAGAGGAAAAGCTCAGATGCCTCATGACTCTTAAATATATAAAGGCCATTAGAAAAGGCTATTGTTAATTTTCAAAGCAGTGGAAAGCATTAAACCATTAGTTTTCATCCAAGAAGAGCATTAAAATCATGACTAGAAAAATGTCAGAGCTCAATATACAGACCCAGAAAACTGTAGTTTCTCCTGTTTTTTGAAGGAAGAGTAGGTTCAACACTACCGAGGGTATTTCTACTGAAGCTTTAGAGCTGCGATCCATGCTAACAAAAGTATAACTTCCTGCCATTACAGGAAGGCCAATTTAAAAAAAAAATCCGACCATTATAAAAAAACCTTCTCAAAATTACCATTTAATTTCTTAAAAAAAAATAAAAAACCCTCTCTGTCAAGTAAATGACATGAGAGCTCAGCATTATTTTCACTTCAGAGCCTCCTATCCCAACTCATGCGTGGCACCAGCAATCATGAGTAATGTATCTATGCAGACACATGCTGTCAAAATCCTTCACATATAGGGTTTTTTTCCTGCTTATTTTTATAAAGACATATCCACATTATTTGCATTTGAACTGAATATTAAAAATTCAGGATGGGAAAGGCTTGATATTACTAGAATTTTATGAGAGCTTAAATCCCTGCCAAGTTACCACTCTCTCCTGCATTACCTATGTCGCAAACGCAATTGTTTCAGCACCACAAAACATGGGACTGACATCAGGAACAGCGGCCACCACCAAGAGCTTATTTCCCTCCCACTCTCTCTGATTGCTGCTTCAATCACAACAGTGATCTGTTGAAAATACAATTTTTGAAATAAAACATAGTTAAAACTGTCTGCTTAGCAAACACATACACACAGCTGGAACCTGAAGGAACAGAAGGCAAAAATCTGCTATTTATCCCACTATACATTTTTTACTTACCCTGCTTCTGTCATATTCCTTCCTTGAAGCTGCAAATAGTTGGGCATTGGATATGGCAATCCCACAGAATGGGAGGTACATCTGCATCACCTAGTATGAAAAGACTCTTGTAGTTATTAAGAACAACTGCAATTGTTTATAACAAAGAGACTTAAATTTGGGGGATATGTCCCAGGAGGCTCTCAGTTCACTCACTCTTCAGCAGATCACTAAAAAACAAAACCAAATTATCGTGGGCAAGGCACGTGAAATGGGTGGAAGAGAGATCAGATGTCTAGGAAAGAAAAAAAGCAATTGAGTTCACAGGTCTCAGCAATGAGTGTCCTCTGTAACTTCTCTGGAAAACTGCAGATTCTCAACTCTATAAAACGGCTCTGAAGACTACATGAAATTACTGTAGACATTACAGCTTCCCTAGTAAAATATTCTTTATTTTTCTGGACTGCTTTCTTGTTCTAAGCTCCAGAAGCAAGCTTGAGTCACATTCCTGTTGATTTCTAGAGGATGTAGATTTTGGAGAATACCATCACAGTGGAACACAGCACATTGATCCAATACTATTAGTCTGAAAGCTGATTGCCTTCTCAATGAAGGTTAAAAAAGAAATAGTTACAGAACATGTTTGAAAATCTGGGCTTTAATGCATCATCACACATTGACAAAGATTAGAAAAGAGGGACTGGGAACATATTTCGAGGTGCACAAGATGACTTTAGGCTGGCTGTGCAAAATAAATAAACTATGCCCGTCAAATACTTGAATATCTGTGTAGGAATGACACTTTCATAAGGATGACAATGGATTGAAGTCCAAACCCAGCATTTTTAAGCCACATACTGGTAAGAAGTCTGTAATACACTGCCACTGCTCAGTGGTTCCCAAGGTTAGGTCTGACACACTTGGTAAATTTCACAGGTTCTGAATAGCCTTAACACGTGCAAAGCCAGTGGGAGCTGAGGCACTCTGCTGTTTGCAGAGCCAAAAGAACACTGCAGGAGCTACCTTGTCTCCTCTTCACTCTGCTATCTGTCTGCTGTAAGGAATCCTTTCTGTGACAAGTTCTGGTGTTAAGAGAGTGGCATTTGTCTTTGGAATTCTGTTTAATTATAAAAATACTGCTAACACTGGGAAGTGGGCTACTGAGGTTATTTGAGGAAAGAACTGAGAAGAACAGAAACAGCAGCAGCTGCTGTTACACTTTATCTGCCTTAAACACTCCACTGGTTACATACCTACCTAGTCTGTGTTTAAGTAATGATGAATTTTTGAAAAGGATCTTCAGATCCTCTGAATTTCATACCTTCACAGCTGGCATTCTGTCAGAAAAACTTCAGATTTTAAGGGTGCACACTTATACTGCTAATCTGGAAACATTTTACTTTCATCCTCTTCCCATCATGGTTGCCTCTAAAGGAAAATTACATATTTTAGACTCTACAAATAACCAGATCTCCAGGAAAGAGCACACAAAATGAAAAATAAAGTAAGACCGTAACAAATTGATAAGTGGGATTAATTTTTTAGTGGTCAGAAATTCTCTGAGAGAATTTTGCATATTTCGGTTTAGTTTTTGTTTCCAAAACAAAACAAACCTACCTATATTTTCTTGTAATAGTACTAAAACCCACAGCCAAGTAAGGGATGCAGAACATAAAAAGTTAACTTGAGAAAAATCTGACTTTTAGTGCCATTTTGAATATCATACTGAGACTGGATACATTTTTACTTAACATAAATAAGGAAATACTAATATTTATTGTTCTCACATTGGAATCTCTATTCTCAACATTAATGTGACCCTTTGACAATGAAAAGAATACAAGAAGTTTACAAACCTTCAGCCATCACAAAGACATCACAGAACATCACATGATTATTTTAAATTTTCTTGGTAAGACAAGGCCTTTGGTTTTACCAAATATCTTATTATAGTGAGGCTAACCTAATGCTGGAACTTGTGTTCTGACACTTGATCCAAAGGCTGAATATTCAATATGTTTCCTTTACACTAATGCACAAAATATTAGTGTGAAACTCATGTAAAAACATCCAATGTTCCCATCTGAAGTACATAAAATAATTTCCCTTTGTTACACAGAAGGCCATTAAAAAACAGTTTTGAAACAAAATTAAATATATCTGAAAGAAAATTTCCTTCCACATGTGTTTTAAACCAGTTACAAGAAAAGAGACTCCAGATTTATCAAATAAAGCAAATTTCTAAGAAAGCAAATAGAATAAAAAACCCAAACAAAAACATAGCTTTAGCAGATATAACTCATTAATTTTTTTTGTTTGTTTGTTTTTTTGTCTAATAAGACTAGTTGTAATGATTCATCAAAGTACACTTTGGCATATTGACAAACAAATATATATAAATATGTCATAGTTACTTTATAAAAATATGTTCAGGCTGAATAACAACCTAATGAATCTGCTGAGATGTTGAGAGATACTACTTTTTTTTTCTTCGTGCCAGTTATGTGGCATTCAGATACAGTAACTGCAGGTTAAGGAAATTCTTATACCTAGCCCTCCAATAAGTACCACATCCTTGGGTAGCAACGACACTCATCTCAAAACTTCACAGCAGCGTTCAAAAGCTAAAAAGCTGTGCTCACAAACTGTTCCATATTTTACCAGGGCAGGAAACTTTAAATGAAAAGAAGATGAAGTAATGGACACTGTTTCAATATCTCATTCTCTTCTTAATTCCGTTATTTCATTTTGGGGTTATTTTATAGCTGGAGTATTAAAACACAACTACCAAGGAAACAAACCGTGTAATAATTTTTAGTATTCAGTTATGTAACTACTTAATTTTCAGCTATGTCTTGAAGATTATGTATCTTTGCCACAAAACTACACCAGTAAGATCAGATGACTGCCCTGACCACAGCTGCTTTTTCCTTCCCGCAGAAGGATATATTCCCACTGATTTAGCATATTCACACATCTCCAAACTTGTATGCCCAAAGTTAGACCTTTAAACTCACAATAAGAACTGAAGCAGTAGCTTGACATTTGGAAGCATAAAGCATTTCCAGATTCTGCAATATTAACTGCTAGGACAAGAAAGCTACAAACTGTACTTGTGTTTCATTGGATTTTTGTTAATGGCATCAGTTCTGAAATTTATATGAAACACGCCAGTTCTCCCTTGGAATTTTAAAGGGAAGGCTTCCATGTTTCCCCTTCAAAATGACAGATTTACAGGCCAGGCGTTCCATACCTGGTTGCAGAGTTGTCTGGGAACATCAGCATCTGGACACCTATACTACAGCATCAGAGTGCCTTGAGATGTGACACTCATTTTCCTTTCATCTGGCTTTTCATAGATGATTGAGACATAGAATACATAAGTTAAAATCCTTGTCAGTGTTCCTTTCAACTGCTAAAATTAAGTAAAGGGCTTCTTTTCATGATCTGGGCTTGGGTTTCACAATAACTTCATACATGATATAAATCTTTTTATCATCAGTGAAGCAGGGCAAAACCTAGGACCCTGAAGAGTTAGCACAAAATTCTTGGGAGATGTTTAGCTAGAAGTCAGGA
>JAWWEU010000163.1:23272142-23404100 GCA_035583155.1 Acropternis orthonyx
AATTGGAACTCTCTTGTAGGGTGCTAACCCAAGAGTTCCCCAACGTTGCTTTAATAAATACCTCGGCTGCATAGAGATCCAAATTGTCTTTGTGCAGTTTTCTACGCCTTTTTGGGGGCACGAATTCTCGGCATCATCAGCAACAGGAAGGAAAAGACCTCTGACCAAGCTCTTTCTGACAATGCCTGTCCTGAAGGGATACCACCTTTCCCTTCACCACACAGCCTGAGGGTCAAGGTCCTTACAGAACCTACAAACTCTTCCCTTGATACGCAAGAGAAGCCCCAGCTGGTTCCAACTTCAAAAGCAGGTTATTTTCTAGAACTGTGTGTCTCACAGGAAGTAAGTTTTTAAATATTCCCTTCAAGAGCAGAAGGTATAAAAGCAACAAAGCTGCATGCATGCAGACCTGCAGTGCAGAAACTTCTTTGCTCACTGTGAAAAACAGCCAGTGGTGCAATGGTAGCACACTGCAGAGGGAAAATGTTAGCTTCATGCTTGCTGGCTGGAACGCAGCCCTGAGTTCAGCTTCAGCTAAATGCAATGACATTTACCTTGCCTCTCCCGCATGCGATTTTACCCTCACTGACCATTCTCCAAGAGTACATGCTGCCATAAGTACCCAATATATAGTCTAACTCACGGCTCCTGGCATACTCCAAGTATCTGCCTGCCAGTGGTCACAAAAGAAAACAATTCTGATGTCTGAGGGGAAAATGAAGCCTCTCAGTAATGCTTGCATATGCACTCTGGCACAAACTCCAGGTTAAGCTCTCAGCAAAGGCCTGTCTGGTTCAGTTGTTTTCTTTAGCCGCCACAGGAGCCACTTCTCTTTACTCAGCTTGCTTGGTAAGCCTGGGGGTGGAAAGGAGCTAGTACAGCCTTCTTAGAAAGAGAAAAGAAGCCCTTTCAAAGTAAAAGTTGTTGCTATAGTGTAAAGTGATAAATGTTTTGTGGACATACTTGAAACCAAGTCAGGAAAACCAGATGCCCTTTGAAACATTTCCTAATGTGTTTGAAATAGGTTCAGAGAATGAAATATTCTACTGAATTCTGAAACTGATAAGCCAAATTCAATTGCAAAGTGCTTAAGCACAAGCATTCATCCAAATTCCTTTACCTTTTGCCAGCTGTGCAGTGTCTGGCTATCCACACACCTCATAAAATCTAATTGTTATCTAAGTTTGCAATTCTCAGAAATATTTTCCAAAATTACTTTTCTACCCAAAGCATGGAAAAGAACACTGGTTGGTAGAGACACCTTTGAACTGTGAGCACCCAAAGGGTGTGCATAGCTCTCGCTTATATCAGTAAACCTGCAGAGGTTCCTGGGTCAATTTTCTACTGCCTGTAACTGATATTTTTTTTCTTTTTTAGTTTTCATTTGCATGTGGTTATTTATGCAGTACCAAAAAAGTGTGCCAACGCTCGCAAACATAGAGCAGCATCTCTTGCCTATAAAGCTCACTAACTGTGGAAGGTTTTGGTGAGTGTAAACAGCTGAAAAGGACCATGGGAGCAATCCTTCAGCACTGACTCTGTGCTTGCCTGCCTCATATAATAACTGGCACACATTCAAACCAGGTAACTGCGTCACCAGACAGATTACAAAACACATCTCTGATAGAAGCAGACTACTTACAGTTCCCAAACTGAATGCTATGTAGGTCACTGTCTTCACAAACCGTAGCACTGGGAGACTATCACATGCAGGGCCAAGGGGCAGGAAAGAGTGGGAGTGCAGCTTTAATGTGTTCAGTCTCAGCCTCTGACCTTTCTGCAGGCCCCATCACTGCCCTCTGGTTGCTCAACATAATCCCCCATCTTCTCTCTGTTTTGCTATGTGACCCAAGATCTTTAAACTGGGAAAACAAATGAACGCATTGAATTTGATTTACAATAGTACATTTTTAAGACTGTTTGTATACTCAGAACAATGCCCATCTACTAATCTTTTTTTTTTTTTTAATGGCAAGTATTTGAAGGTTTCTTGACCCACCCACTTTACAGCTAAATATTTTTGTAACTCCCCTCACCAGAAGGGGGTGAAACTCAAAAAAATCTAAACAAGCCATGATGAATTATTCTGTCATACAAACAGAAGCATCATCAGTGTCTATTAAATCTATTTTTAACAGTATTCGGTAAGACACATTTAAACATTTTAACATTGCATTAAATTTAGCACTCAGTATAAAGTGGAAAGGACAATAAGTTGTACTGTAAATTTCCACAGAGCACCTAATTCTAAATGTTGTTGATCCAATTGAATCTGAAATATGTAAAAAATTCTGCTCAAGACTAGAAAGTCAAAAAATAATTTAAATATATGTAAAATGGCTATTATTCTAGGATCTGATCATCTGATCTCCCACATGTAAAATCCAGCTATTTTTACTGCAAATTTCTCTATATTTTACACAAACCTGAATCAGTGATGGCCACTATTAAGTCCTGTCCCAGCAAACACTTCAAACTGCCACTCAGTTGTTCAACATGTGATATTAAGCCAGGAATTCCAGCAGGAAAAATACGGACAAGAGAAGAAGAAAAATCACACAAGGAACAACAGTGGTTCTATTAAAACCAGAGGTGTATAAACTGACAAAGAGTAGAGGTAGCAGACAAAGAGCATCAATGTGCCAGTGTAAGCACCTGTAAGGCCAATGCCTGGCATCAGCACTTAGTCCTGGGCGTTCCGCAAACACACATCAAGCTTGAAAGCAAGGAAAGCTCACCTTGCACACAGCCCAAATGAGGGCTGCAAAGTTAAAGTAATATGATTAAACCAGTAAACTAACACATTTCTATATTATAAACAAATTGAAAGCCATGGAGACTCCTCACCACAAGGGCTACTGAGAGCTCTCAGATCTGGATGGTGGAGGTATGGACTATGTGACCGCCTGCAGCCAGAAGGCCCTTAAATCAACCTGACTGTTAGAGATGACATTTCCATCCATTGGTTTTGAAAGTTGGCAGGGCCCCATCCTTTGAACCAAAGATTTACAGAGGAGTGCTAGGCAGCTTTTATTAGTTCATCTGAAATAATATGGATAAGCAGCATCACAAAAGGTTGTGAATTCAAAACCACAACTCCTACCCACGAATAAACTTCCTCTCCTTCAAAGACTGAACATCAGTCATCTTTAACACATCCAAATCATATCACGATCTTAAAAAAAAAAAAAAAAAAAAAAATCAAGCTGAGATGGTTCATAGGGGACGTTTTACCTGTGTAATGCTTTCCAGAGAGACCAAGAGGGGCTGTTACTGCCTGACTGCCCTCCTCTGTTTAAAGAGGAGCCACTAGAGGCCAGTCCCCAGCCACAGGAGCCTGCAGCTGTTGTGTAAGGCAGGCAGTTCTGCAGTGCCTAAATCTCACTATATCAAAGCACTTTGGCAGACCACGAACAAAGTTTTACAGCAGCAGCATCATGTCATAATTTTTACCTAGAGACAGCAAAGCTGAGCCAAAGAAAGATTAACTGATTTAGCTGAGGGTAGGAAGAAGGTCACAGAGAAAGATTTTGTCAAAATTTTGGAAAAGCTCCTGGTTCCCACTATGCTTAAAATCAGTGGAACCAGCCTGTCCAAAGACACTGTTATAAAAGCTTTATAAATGTCACTGCATGAGATGGGAAGATACTGGTATTGGCACTGCAGAGTGAGAGCTGTGAAGGCTGATACTACCAACACCAAAAATAAGAGTTGCAGATCAGAACTTTAAATAGGCATAGGAAAATTAATAAGTATCACTTCAAAGTTGATTTTTCCTAAAATACAATTGCAGACTTCAGTTTTACCATTTCAAATTGCACATGTCTGACCTCTGGCAGATACTATCCATAATAATTAACCATCCTAACTGAGTGGTATTGAAACAAAGAATAAATTCCATATGCATTCATACATTGAGAATGTCATCTTCAAGTCACAATTGGTAACAACTCAGTTACCAACTTCCAGTTCTCATCAATGATGAGAAATAAATTTATTCATTTACTTCATGCCACAGACTTCAAGTGTTAAAGTACATAAACTAGAAACTACTGCTACTAATTTTTGATTTAGCCATAACTGAACAAACACGTCTTCTTTCACTTTTTGTACAAATTACATTTTGTCTTTAGAGCTAGAGTACAGGCACAGGACCAGAACCATAAACTGGCTGAGATTGGTTGGGGCCTTTTGAGGTCAACTAGTCTAAGCCTCTGCACTCAAGCAGGACCACCTAAAGCTGTTTGTTCAGGCCTGTGTGTCTAGACAGCTTTTGAATATCTCCAAGGATGATGACTTCACAGTCTCTCTGAGCAACTTGTCAGTCTCTCTCACAGTAGAAAAGTGTTTCCTGACATTCAGAGTTTCCTGTGTTTAAGTGTATGTCCATTGCCTCTTGTCCTGTCAGTGGGCACCACTGAAAAGAGCCTGGCTATGTCCTCTTTGTAATCTACAATCCCCTATTTGTACACAGTGATGAGATCCCCCCTTGAGCATTCTCTTCTTTGATAATCAGCCCCAGATCCCTCAGCCTTTCCTCACAGGGGATATGCTTCAGTCCTTTAATCCTTTCTGTACCTATGTTGGACTCTGTCCAGTACATCCAGGTGTCACTTGTACTGGGAAGGGCAGAACTGGACACGTTGTTATGAGTCATGAATGAAAACTAATCCTGCCATTGCATGAATACTGTGTACAGTTTAACAAAGAAAGAAATCAGCTCATTTATATATAACAGTCTGCACTGAGATCACTGTGACATTAAGTGGTTTCTATTCAGGTTCTTCTTTCATGTAGTTCAAAACGTGTTTTGCAATTTTTGAAGAAGAAATTACTTGAACAGTAACTTTCTTCCCCCCCCCCATTGGACTTTAACAGAGAGAGAGGTTTCTGACAGGGCTTACTGCACAAGCCTGATCCTCTGCTATGCTGAGCTCCTCTTTCAGCAAGGTAGGCGTTTTTGCCTGACTAAAGCCCATGTCGCCAAGATCCTTCCTGCTAACTGAAACTCCAACTGGAACACAAAATCCTGAACCTGACACACAAACCAACCAGGTTATGCTGTGCCTGGTGTGAATAAGTTTAGTTCCCCTGACTTCCCTCTGTTTGCAACAGCAGTCCTGGGGGGTGGAAAGATTCTGTTCAACTGGAGGAAAAAAGTGAAGCAAGTTTTCTTATGCAAGCAAGATCCACAATTTGGGTGACAGCTTAAAAGAAAGCCAGGGACTCAATACACTAACTGTATTCTCTTAAAACACTCCTTGCCAAACAAAGGATTTCTCGTGTTGCTTAGACTAAAAAAATTTTATCCTCAAGTAGAAAAAACCTTCAGCTGAGTGGAAATATCCCACAAAGGACAACAACTAGTAAGTGACCCTTCCTTTCACCACAGCCTTTTATGTCTCTTTTTCCAGCCAGGGTGCACTGTATCTTGACCTTTTCTTCCATAATACATAGAAGCATCACAACCTAATCACATCATATTTTTGACATATATTTTTATGTCAATTTGTTGAGTTTCTTCTCAATGTTGGGAAATTTGCTGGGGGTATTCTACATTTGTCTATTTTGAGTTTATGTATATTTAATGAATAATACAACTGTTACTGAATGTCATGACACTTTATGCTGGTGACACCTGTCAACTCTTCAAATATTTCTCCTAAGAAAGTTGCTCATACTCTTTTTTCCCAGTTCTTAAGATGAAAAATAATGGTAAGGAATAAAGTATATTTTCAGTGTATCATTTTTACCCATATATTTCTTCTTAGAAATACGATAGAGAAGCACAGAACCTTAGTCTAGCAGAATTGATTATACAAGTGGACACACTTGACAATACTGTTATTTGAATCTCATTATCTGAATTAGTATCTATAATAGCATTTTCAGACCTGTTAAAAGCACTTATAATATAACACTGCAATTTCTACCTATTACATTGTTAATGTTTTACACAAAGTAGGAGAATAAACACTACAAATCGTTGCCTTTAAGAACCTAAACAGCTCAAACTCTCACGTTGAGTTCATATCTGAGAGAAAAAGAGGGGGAAGAAAGCACTGTGTCGTAATAATATCATCTTTAGAACAGTTTCTGTTTAAAGTGACAGAATTTGCTGGAGGGAAACATCTATACATCTACACAGTGTCATTCTTAGCGGTTTGAGGTTGGCAACTACTAAATTAGGGACTAATGCAAAGTAATGTAATAGAAAGGCAATAGAATAACTTATTAAACCACAAGAAGGAACCAAAAGGCTAATGCTTACTAGTTTTAAATGGAATGAGATTTTGAAACCATCAGAAAGTATAGAAACATTCCTTAACTGCTTTCTTAATAAAACTCTTTACTGAAAAGTGTGTGGAGCAATTATATATTACAATTATATATACACCTTTTCTCTTATTCACTATGAGCACAGTTTAAAGAAGCAATAGCAGAAAAGTAGCTGAGCCAAATCATTCTCTGATCTATTTCACTTAGAGCCTGCAGTAATACCTCTGACATTTTAGTTTGGATTTATGTGGTTGTAATTTACAGAACTTTGTTGTCTTTAAAAATGTGTAAAGGTAGTTGATGCCTCAAGCCATTTTCATCAGCTCTGGCTATATCAATTTCACAGAAGGCAGAATGACATTAATTTTTTATTTTTTTTTTAACCCTTTCCAGAGAGATGTCACTCAGGAGAAGCTGAGCATAAATATTTACAGAACTCCCGCAGAACCAGCTTGAATGGTTTGACATTCCCTGCTTCTCTACGTTAATCTACATCTACCAGGATGTCCTAATCTCACACTTTACTGTTCATTCCATGCACAAGAATGAGCCAATAGAAACAGGAAAGGAGATGATCATCTCTGCACAGAACTTTGAATTCTAACCATAATTTCAGTAAGAAAAATATAGGGTATCTTTTGGTAAGACCTAAACCCAAAATTTTAGACAAAGTGATCTAAACTTGTGCTTCAATTTTCTATCTTTACTTCACTTCAAAAACAGGAAAAAGAAGACATATGGCAAAAAAAGGTTGTCCAGCAAACAGTAAAATGTGCACCTTATGAAAATAAACAATGATTCAATCTGGACTACTGAAAACATACCAGTTCTAGAATGCAAATGTGCTTTCATATGAAAAAGAATCCACTTATTCTGTCTTTAATCTACAGTTAAAAAACCCAACTTGAACCTGTTTGAATTAAATTGTTTTGCCGAGAACCTTCACCTGACATCAGTTGTCTATCCCCTTTCAGCTTAACTTAAGCCTTCAAAGAATAAACTTTGCCAGACCAACTAGAACTAAGTCAGGCTTATCCCTGAACTAAAAGCACCTTTTTTTCTTTCCCTGGAATTCTCTCCAAAACCAGCACCTTATCATAAGTGCTGTTTTCATACTTGTTGATTTCTTCGTTACTCCCTCCATGAACTCTGCAACCAGGGAGGTCAATATCATTAGCTGTTTCCAGCTTCAGCTCTTGACATTTTAAAAATAAAATCAAGTAATAATTTGGATATTTCCTTTATTCCTTAGAACTTATAAGTACATGTTCTAAAACAAAGATTTACAGAAAGCAGTTTTGATGCACATTTGTGTGTGTGTGTGTGTGATGTTAATTTATTCAGCTGACATTGTGATAATTAAGTCAGATAGTAAACTAGTGTCTTACAAAGCTGTCTTTTGAGCATGACTGATCAGCAAAGCACTGGAGAAGCATTGCATTCCATATTACTGCACCTTTGAGCTTTAAGACTGGGTGGGTTTCAGCAGCCTGTCTTGAAAAATTTATTTTCTGTGCTGCAGATTTCAAGGGGCTGATGAAAGTGTGTGGGCTGGTTTGGATGTGAGCCATGTTTCACACCTTCACATGCTGCTATCCGATTTCTAGGCAGTTATTTATAAACTGGAACAGCAGTGCCAAATTCTGGTCTTATAACTATACCCATCATTATTTACCTAAATCACTTGCCTGTGAAGCACAGACAATTTGGGGACACTGAATTCACTCTGCTTTGAGGAGCCATGAAAACTGGATGCAGCTTTTCCTGAATAAAACCCACACTGCAATTTTATCTTGCAGGCTTCTATGGATCTGATGTGTTAACACACTACTTTTCACATGGCTGCAAGATAAATGCAATCAGAGTCTTCTGAGGTCCTCCACACACAGAAAAAACATCCTATATTCTCTCACAGCAGGTACAGGAATTATTTGCCATATGGGCTGTTTATACATGGTGCAGGGCACTGCAAAGAAATATATTTTACTCAATCAAAAATACTGTAACCCCAAGCTCACAGTCTTGCCTGCAGTGTCTCACTGACTGGTCCAGGAAAGTGTGAATCCAAGGATTCAAACCTTCACATTACAGCCTCTGCTTTCACATGCTCTTCCCTCATGCACAGTCTTTTTCTAGCTATGACTGCAGAACCATCAACATTTGGTAGCAATTACATATCTCTTTCTCCTTCCTCTGCAACTGGCCGTGAAGTGTTTTTACTACAACTTCAAATGAGGCCATTTGTCTTCTTTTCTTTCTTTGGGGTAATTTGGTGAAGTGCACAGTTAAAAAACAACCAGAACAACTATCTAAATGACCTTTCAGTGAAAACAGCATTATGAACCATACAATGGGTTACATCCTCAGAGATAAACCAGTGATCTGCTGCACTTTAGATTTTCAAAGCTATTAATCTTTCACCTAGGAGGCACACAGAATCCTGCCCCTTAATGCTGAAAATCATACAGTGTTTTGAAACTCAGATTGCAGTGACTATGTATTTAAAGGCTCTGTTTATATAGAAAAACAACAAAAAAACCACCACCAAAAAAAAACAAGACAAAAAAAAAAAAACAAACAAAAAAACCCAAAAACAAACCACACCAAAACCAACCCTAAGCCTTTATATAGAAAATCAAGTATATAAGCAAGCCTCTTACTTATACAGACATACATTTTGCTTCCAGCAACACAAGGTTCTTCCAGACATATGTATACTTCTCATGGTGTGCCTCAGAAGAAAAACCATAGGGTATTATTAATATTAATGTGGTTGTTGAGCTGCCCACTGGCAAGCATTTGATTTCAGGCAGCTGAGTTGTGTTCAGAAATCAATATACTGCTGTTCTTCCTTGGTGCATATTTACTGATGTTACAGGCTTGTTTCTGCCAACATTACTAACAGTTCAATACACGGTCAAATTATTTTGAACTTTTACAGAGCACCCAGCAAAACAAGCCTTTGCTTCCAGCTGCAGACTTCAAACAGTATGACAGTCAATTCAGGTTGATTCTGTAGTACCAGGGGGTAAAATACTTCACAGACTTAGTATGGATATCTGGTCTTTAAGTTACAGAAATTATAGGAAAACAGGCTGTCCTTTCATCACATAAATTATCCTCCCCTCATAGATATTTTATTAAAGTGCAAGAATAGAACAGTATTTGATTTGATTAGGATTTGAGTAGGCTTGTTCTTTTTTTGTCTCCATAATTTTGAACTGCAAAAGTTGTCATTAGTCAAGCAATGAACACTAACCAAGACAAGGCTGAATGATCAGGGAAGTGCCCCAGGGGTCATACACCCTTGCTTCTTACAGCTGAATAGAAGCACACTAGAAAAATTCGAATTCAGCTCACTGCACATTTGTCCACGTTTGATCTCCTTCTGCTTTTATTCCCTTTCCATGAGTTTAAATATTTTCATGATGCCCAGTGTTTTTATCTTATCTGCTTAAGAAACTATCATTCTTAGCTTAGATTATCTTTTTATATGCATTCAATCTTGTTGCAGTCCTTACACCCATTTTCCCATCTTTTCTACCTTATTTTTCAGTTTATTCTCTTCTCAAAATTATTATTTCCTACTTTGTCTCTGCTCATGGACCAACCGATTTTAAATTATTGTGTCTTAAAAAAAAAAAAAAAAGTCTTTCTTACTTTGTTTTTCTTTATTTGATGTGATTTTTCTAATAGTAAGAAATTCACTACTTCCATATGGAAAGTGTTTTCTTTAGTCATGGAACTGGAACAGCCCAAGAAAGAATGGGTGAATTCTGCAGGCCTGCCCATCAATTGTCCTGAAATACTATATGCTCACATAAACAGGATTTATTTTTGCTATTTTGTCATGACAAAAATTTTACCAGTACCTACCTGACAGTGAATTTTATTATGCTTTTCAGAAACTGAACTCAAAACAAATTGATTTCACTGAAAAATACCAATAGATGGTGCCAGTACTATCAAATTCCAAGTATCAAAGAGCTCTATATACAAATTCCCTGAGGCAGTTTATAAATAAAGGTCTTGGTCTGCTTTCTGTGCAAAGAGTTTATTGATTCTGAAAACAATTAATTTTTCATTTGTAACTGTAAATCTGATTTTATATGCTGGGAAAAAAACCCAATAACAAAACAAAACCAAAAAACCGCACCAAAACCAAACAAAAAACACTGAAGAAAAAAACCCACAACATAACAAAAAAACCCTACACACAGTTTTTCAATCTCTTATTTCTCATATCTGCTGATCTAACCAGGAAACAATAACCCCTTCTTTGCATTGGTATTGTCACTCCTTCCTTCCCATCTCTCCATTTTTACCCCTGTGTGGATTCACGGAAAGCCAAAGACTAGATCCATACTCATAGGAGAAAGGAGTCTCCAGAGCATGGGAGTATTTCTGACTTTATCTGCTTTCATCCATGTGTCTAACAGGCAATCTCTGCACCACCAGCAGTCTCACACAGTCTCACTGGTGGTAGAGCAGTGACAGCTGTGCAAGGCAGCACACAGGGCCCCACATGCACTGCAGGGTATATTCCTGCTGGCCTGCAACAACAACAACTGCAAACAAATCCAGCCTAAAAACTTTATGTGGGGATGCCTTTATATCACCTTTCCAGACTGACCTGGCAGATCACAATCCCTCACTGCTCTAAGGGACTGTCCTTAATCACCCATGTAGAGTAGCTTTACCTATCTCCAAATACTCAGTTGTCTACTCAACAATTATACTAAGTTCTCCACTTCCTTTAACTGAATTCAGCAATTCAGTTTTCTTCATGATAGCAGCACTTATGCTGCCTTCAATGGCACCCTCTCGCTCAGAATACAATCAGCATACAACTATTTTCTTTCTTGTAAAGGGAAGAGAAGATTAGGTCCAATAGCCAGGACCCATAGAAGTAAACAGTCTGAGTGTTGTGGTTTCTTTCTCAGCTCTGGAGGGTTACTACAATACCTTGCTTTTAAGTGAACATCGAAGATTTCAAAGTACCATGAAATTTCCACAAAAACACAGAGAACAAAATGTTTTCATTTCCTTTGCAATCTTCATTGAAAAAACAGATTTTTCCCCTGCTCCCTTATCACTCTGAAAATTTAAGTTCTTCAAAGATAAAGTTATCCGTAAGAACAATGAATTGTTTCCTGTTCCCCAATCAGCTCTTTCCTTTCTCCCACAGTTACTCTGTACTGAGGAACAGACAAGGCACTGGACAAGTGTTGCTTGTTTTGTCTGTTAGTTACCCCTGTGGGTCACAGACTGACTTCAGAGGTGCCAGACCTTCTCCTTGCCTTGCAGATGAGAAAGTGCATTAATATTTCCCTTCTTTGGGACTGAGTAGGAGTGACACCAACTTGCAGTCCCAGTTGGGCTTAATGGGCCCAAAAAGAAGGGGCATCTGTGTGTAAAATTCAGTACTTCTATCAAAATGTAAATATTAAATCTGTACCTGTTTAATTTTCCCATGATCAGAAATATCTTCTCAATGAAACAAGTTGTCTCCCAACTCATGCATTGCAAGGGGACCTCATCAAGGTCTATAAGTATCTCAAGGTGGGGTGTTAGGAGGATGGAGCCAGGCTTTTCTCAGTGGTGCCAAGCAATAGGACAAGAGACAATGAGCAGAAACTGACGCACAGGAAGTTCCACCTGAATATGAGGAAGAACTACTTTCTGTGCAGGTGACTCTGCACTGGAACAGATAGCCCAGAGAGGCTGTGGAGTCTCCCTGGAGATACTCAAGAACCCTCTGGATCCTGTGCCATGTGCTCTAGGATGGCCTTACTTGAGCAGGGAGGTTGGACAGATGACCCACTGTGAACCCTTCCAACCATTTCCACTCTGTGATTCTCCTTAGAGAGAGTGTTATGATCATCTCCATGTGTTTTAAGGCAAGTCATCTTGCATAAAAAGTCCTTTGATTTCAACTGTACTGCAGCACACTGCATTCATTTACTTCCAGCTGTGTGGATGTCTAAAACCTCAGTTAGAACTCTTTAGATATGAGCTGCTGCCCATTTATATAGTTGCTAATACATCTGGTTAATGGTATTGAACACAATTATTTCTGTTATCCTATATAATACAAAATACAATTGGGGTCCTAATTCAGTGGCATTAAAAAACACACAGAAAATTAAAACCTCATGTGGAAAACTAATTAAATTTCTAACAAAGAATAATGTAGTGCTCTCTGGAAAGTAAAAGATGGAGTATTAGTTAAAGGGGACAAATTATGACCTTTCCTTCTTCAGTGCCAACTCAGGAGACCATTGGCACATCATCTTCTCTTTAAGTCATGTAAGATGCATGTAGCAGAATGGAGACATACATGGGTGAGAGTTGTATGCATAAGCAGATTGGACAGCAGTACAAAGTGCAAGGTGGCACTTGGAGCTCTTTTAAACTGCAGAGACAACCCAGAGAAGCTGCAATAAAATAGACTTGCTGAGTTTGATTGTTCTAATGTCTACTCAACATTGCAGTGACCTCTAGAGTATCAAATAATTTTGAAAATTTAAAACAACCCCTTGTTCTCTACCTCCAGGCTGAGCTCTCTTTACCATACTTCTGCTAGGTACAACAGATTTCCAGCTAAGGACCAGAGGTTTGAATCAAACTCTGTGCTTGGTATGCTCTCAAGTCAGTAGAGGTTAGATATAAATAGGCCATTTATAACCAAGGCTTAAAACCACTTATAAAATCTTGTCCTCCACAAGTCTGGTGTGTTGTATAACTCTCAATTGCATGATACCTTGAATATAATTTCATATTAGTTAGTTAGTATGGCTTTATGAGTAACATGATAAAGGTATGCCTATATAGAAGTATGCCTATTCCCTTCACTAATTTTAAAAATTAGGGAAAAAAAGGAAAACACAAAATATGGTTTTGATAGAAAGAAATCTTGAACACTGTATCAGGACCCTTCTACTTTATTGTAATCACTACCGTATAACTACATTAAGGCAAATGTGGCAAACAAGGGTATGTCTTTATCATTTTGTCCCTGGAAAAACTAGATCCAGCTTTTGCCCTAATGTTTGCACCCACCTGAACCAGCACAATAAGCAACTCTAGTCTAATTGTTAGAGGTGAAGAATTTGCCACTTTTACAGTTTCTCAACTATGACTACTATTAGGTGATTTTTCTTCTTCCCCTGATGTTCCTTTTTATAGCATACTTTCAGATAAAAAAATTTATAAAGCACAAAAATTAAATTCCCTCAAAGTGTCCAAAAGGTCTACAGAAACCTAATAAAAGGTCATCAGATACGTATTTACAACAACTCATCTGTCAGTTCTGTAGTACTTCTACTGTCTCTTTGGAGAAACTGCCTCCTGCTCGCTTTCTGTCCAGGACCTACTGTACTGGAGCCTTGGGCCCTAGAGTTTTCAAGTTTTTTTAAAAAAAAAAAAAAAATTGATGATGGATATGTGAAATAAGGGCACATTTTCAAGTAAGAGAAACCTATAATGTACCTAAAAAAGTCAAGGATTCACTGTCTCTGTAACAACTGTATTGAAAAGTTTCTCATTAAATTTATCCCATTTTATTGAGGGAACGTAAATAATTACTTAAGTCATTCAATGTATTACATATGATTTCCTAAAGAAAAATCACAACACATAATAGAATTTGGTTTAGAACTTTCAAAAGCAGCACATATTAATGATGACACAAAACACACAGTATTTTTACTAAAAGGTTTGGCTTGGAACTTGTGCATTGTGGCCACCTGAGACGGAGCTGTGTTGCCCTGAAATAAAGCCTTGCCCCCCACTCCTCCCACACCAGACCCCAATCTCAGTGCTGCCACAGCTCAAGACCAAGGCTTGAATCCTGAATTCCAGGTGAATTTGTGGTGCATTTTATCCAGTCTGTTTTACCTGAAGCACCCTCTGGCATCCAAAAGCCAGCTAAGAACCTCATAGAGACATAGTGATTACATTTAGGCACAGAGTTAAATTCAGCATCTCCTTGTAGCAGTCCCCTGCAGGAGATGAGACAGTGGTTAATAACAGTTCAGAGAGCTAAGAAAAACACAAATAAACTGGGGGGTCTACACAAGAAACAAATGGTATCATTTCCATTTTTTGACTATTTAATGTCTCTCTCACACACAATTTCCTGCCACCTCCCCAGTTTAACCTAGGGCATTGTATTTGTATAACCTTATTTCTTAGAAGACTAACGTTATCAGCAATATAGTCTCTTAAAAGGGCTGTGCAAAAGCAACCGTTATCTTACTAAAGTTCCTGAGAGGTTGTTTATTATTTCAAGACCATTTTTCAACAAATAAAGTTACCCTAGATACAAAGCTTGTCTTATAATGGCATTCATTTGCTCGTTTGGGGGGGGTTTTCTCCCCCTCTCCCCTTTCCTCTTTTTTCTCCACATTACATTCTTCCTCCTCGCATAGTTAAGGGTATACAACCAGTCCCTGAGCAATGGTATTACTTAGATTGGCACAGAAGACAACATGCCACCCTGTGTTGTCTACCTGCACCACAGATGTGGTATGTACTCCACTACTGCTACCATAACCAGAATTTTTTCTCTCTGTATCTGACGGATCCTTTCTCTTTAGTTTCTGCTTTTGTTTAAAGATAGAAACCCTTCTGCTGATCTGTCTCATAAATTGCTCTGCTTTGTCTTGGCAAAGGATAGTCACTACTTCCATACTTATCACATACTCTCATTTTTCCTGTTTATTTAAATGATTATTAGATATTCTGCCTAGAGTTGTTTTGCTGGTTTGTGGCGTTGTTTTTTGATTTTGTTTGGGTTTTTTTATGCTGTATCTTTAATTTTCATTGCTATCTTTAGGTTGTTGCACCAGAAGAACGAGTGGCATCAAGTGAGGACTAAGTCCCTTTGTATTGAAAAAAGTTAAAAATAAAAGAATATTACATGAATAAAAATTAAATTCAAAACACAGATAAGATAGCAGAAGAAGAGAAAACTATAAACAATACTAAAATAAAATGGTAAAAGCTTAATAAATAAGAAAGACTCATAAAGAATGAACTTACTGAATTGTACATCCCATAGACCAAGCAAACTTACTGTGTTCTATCTGAAAATAACTTAGTGGGGACATAGGATATTCCATATCCTTGTATTCACTTCTAGCAATATCTGAAAGTGGAGCCATATGATGGTGTATGACAAACAGTGCCACATGGATACCTCCAGTAGCAGCTTTCATCATTATGGAATCTAGTAGTGCTTTGAACATGCAGAAGTTCTTATAAAACCAGATTTTGTAGGGCGACAATTTTTACCACCACCCCATTCAATGTCTGGCTGAGAAGTGATACATGATGAGTTCTACCAAACAGCAAATCTATTGAGACTCCTAACTTTTTCACAAATGCATCCATCTGCAAAAGGCATAAGGAGAAAACAGACACCAGCAACAGGGTAAGGAAAAGGGACCATGGTGAAGGAAGAAAACACTGTGGGGTACACTGTCTGTTGCAAAAACAAGGTGTTGAAGTGGAAGAATCAAAATAAGAGAGATGTAGAATGAGCCATAAACTAGCAGGCAGAATGATAAAGCTCTGAACATGCAATTAAAAAAAAATAATTTAAACCACATGAACAGTGTTGGGCTTCTCACAGTACCCAAGCTGTGTGTAACCCAGCTCATGGCCAAGTGTTCAGGCTTCCTTACCAGAACTTTAGTGTGCAAGACCTTGACAAAGAAAACATTTTCAAAAACAGTTTGAGGAAAAAAAATACTTTGACTATATTGAAAGAAAAAAGGCAAAATTCAAGAAGTTTCTCCTTGAGGAAAAAAAGAAAAATCAGCATGGAAAAATTCACCTTAAACATCTAAAATGTGATAAAACTAAAAACCATTGAAAAATTATCATGTTGGAAAATGTTCAGCAACTTTCAGCATCTAACAAAAGAAAAGGTCGCTCAATTTTTAATAATCAATGGCACTGCCAAATTGAAGCACCAATATATACAGACACACTGGATAACTTTATGGGTGAACAAGGAGGCAGCTACTGAATGCAAGGTATGTCTTGGATCAGGTAGCCAAAACACAGTTTTTGAGTGAAGATGCCTGAAGTACACCTGAAGTCTTGATTTTGGTGCCTCCCATTTTTGGATCTGATCGTCTCCTCATCTTGCCATCTTTAGAAAAACATTGAAAAGTGGGAGGCGAATAAGGTCGGAAGCCAGACAACAAAGTCACAGGAAAAGAAATAGCAAAATATTTCTCATAAAGCAAACATGACCCTGAACGCAGCTGGGAACATGACTTCGATTTTGGCAATTAACATCCGAGTACTTCAGTCTACATCCAGCGGAAGTCTCACTTATTCGCCCTTCATAAGGCTAACAATATCAAAATCACTCTCATATGGTAAGTCAATTGCAGACAAAACTGAGGTGCCAGGCTGGTGCCGTGGTGTCTCGCATCCACTTGATGGCAGTGTGAACAGGCGGCTTCCCTTACATAAGGGCACAGCGCCGGGGGGGTGCAACCCTCGCCCCGAGGGGCTGCTTTGGCACGGAGACCTGCGAGCACTGCTAGCCTGCCTAGCCTAAAGCCGGGCTGCACTTAAGGGGGTAAGTGTCTGTCCCAAAGCACAGAAGCAGTTTGAGGATTGCAAACTTGATTTATATTTAATTAACACTTGCAAGACATGCTGCCATCTTTCAGTGTTAAAAATGTACAAAAAATAGCAGGAACATTAACCTACAGGAGAGTCACCATTTATCTTTGGGATGCACTAGTCTAGCTTATACATGCTCAGCTAAATTTGTGGTATTATTACAGTTAAATAGGAATGCAAGCCACTAGAGGGGGTGAGACCCTTTGCTGGTGGCCAGGAGCGCGAGCCTCAAACGCAGGAATGCAGGATGCTTTCTCCATCACTTGTGGCTGTGCCCTCAGCCTGCGTCTGCCACAGCTTTTACCTCCCCCAGTCCTGTGCTTTCCTACCTCCCCTTCCCCTCTCCCTGCTGGAAAAACCTGCCTTATAGACAACAGTTTCTGTATCCTTACATGTGCTTCTAAATGCTGTTTAACCAGTCAGCCTACTCTCAGGGCGTGATTTTATGTGACAAATGAAAGTGATAAGGTATCAGCATGTAGCTCTGATTAATGCAACAGTACCGATCACAAATTTGACTATTAATTTAGTAGCCCCACTGCCAGACAAACAAGAAAATAATAATCATGCCATTAGGCGTGGCAGCAGATGCAGCAGCAGAGACCTCTATCCTCCAGGAAAAGCAGGGTCAACTCACAAAACTAAAATATTGAGAGAAAATAAAATGCAAAATTATTCCATTACAAAAAAAAAAAAAACCCCAACATCGTTCTAGTGCTATAACTTTACCCTTGTAAAAGATGCATCAACATACACAGTGTTGTGGTTATTGTTCCTCGTACTCACTTTCATATCTTTCACAATCATATTGACATAAAATCCCACTGTTTGATTGACTTTACATCAGAAATACAGCAACTATCCCAGAAGCGCAGGTTTCATTTAAAACAGTATCTCTTGGATATTTTTAACAGATTGATATTTCCTGCTTCAACATCACATTCTACTACTAGCATCTAACATTTAATCTTTTTATATAAGCAAAAATAGATCTTACTATCAGACTTGACATATTTATTCTAATAAAATTCACAAAACTGACAGCAGAAGCAAAACAGAAGGCTATGCAAACTATAATAAATTAAATTAGAATCAATTCAGATTATTCATCCCTAGTTTAGTTTTCATTAAAAGAAAAAGCCTAAGTACCTGATGAAACAATAATTGAAGTGTTTTGTTTTAATGTTCAGGACATACTACTTTAGTATGACATCGGTGAGGAACACAGTCACTGAGTAGTTACTCAGTGGAATAAGTCACTTCATTGAATCATCCTTATACAAAGAACAGAGAGGCTTATAAAATAAGCTTCCCACCATTCCTACTCTGAAAATGGACCCTAATTTTTAAATATGTTAAAAGCTGTAATAGGTTGAGGGAAAAAAAAAAAACCAACCAACCAACAACCCCCACCTCTATTCTTCCAAAAGTAAACTTTAATCAAAAACGTAAAGCTGACAGCTAAGCACATAAAATGCTCAAGCTCACTCCTATAGGCTCTTATGGTGGTTTTTCATATTTCACTGGAGTGGCCTTGCTTCCCATGTACTGTGATTTCTCAAAACTCACTTCAGAAAACTGAAATGCCTTCAATTTGTGTATGAACTGCTTCGTCTGGCAGCAACTATTGAGTTTATCACCCAGTGGTCACATTTTGTCAGATGATCATGAAATCACACAAAACCAGATGTAACCTCTCCACTTATAAGGCAAATTACAGTCTCTACATTGCATGTTTTTCCAAAACTTAGATTAAATGAAGTATTGTGTTGCTCTAATTTGTTAGTGAGAAGCTTCATGTCAATCTGTTGGTTTAACAATTCTGCAAGCAGACTTCAACTTTTGGAAGTCATCAACACCTTCACTTACTTTACCAACTTCTGGAAGTTCAGAATTATTTGATATTGTTTCAGAGACTAGAGATCAGAGTTTATCCTTGGGACAACTGTATTATGGAGGTGACATCTCAGCTGCTACGCATGTCCAGTAGAGTAGAAACAATCTTTGCCATCACCAAGAATCAAAATTTCTGGCCATACACTTGTCCATGACTTTACACCTTGAGTTGAACAAGAAGCCCTGAAAGCCTCAGATAGAGCAGATAATCAGCCTTTGTGATTGAATCACAGAAGCAAGTACGTAGGCCCCACTAACCACCTTTTCCACTTTGGGTGGCAGAAAAAGAAAATTTGGATTGTGTGTATGGTAACATGTCTTGGCAAGCTTCCTTCTTTCAAAGCCTTCTCTCCTACTACTCTAGAAAGTTATTCTGCTTAGTAGAATAAGTCTGCAAGGGCTGCTCAAGCTCAGATCACAACATGTGCCCGTGCTGTCCTTCAAGATATCCCACTAGCACCTCAGCGCATGGCAGCTAGGACATCCTGAGGCCTTGGATCTCCACAAGTCCATCACTGCTTGGCACTTGTCTCCCCACAACACAGTCCTGTCCACTTGCAGTTCCAGGGCATTTCCACTCACCTCCCAGTTAAAAAACATGCCACAACACTGCAGAGCTATTATCATTGAACTTGCCTTGTAACCACAACACCAGCATAACAAATTGTTAGTCTGTTTTCACACAGCAAAATTTTTTTTTGAGCAGAAAAGAAAAAACCACCAAGGTTTGTTTTTATCCATTCTACCACATGGACAGCAAGTTGCCAGCAAACTAATACTAAGGTTAAATTCATGTCAAGTTCAGTCCAAAGACTACAGCCTTAAGACCTGTCAGTATAATTTATTTTTTTATTTCACTAAAAATATATGCAGATGATTATACTAAGTAATAGGGCTCCACACAGATCTAATTAACCATTAAGGGTCCTACTCACAGCTTTCACAAAACACTGTTACATGAAGTATTGTTCCTGGTGCCCCTACCTGTTTCACTATGTTGCTCACAGGAAATATTTTTCTAAACACCATTTGATAACCCTATTAAGAGTTACCTGAAATGCACTGCAAAATTTCCTGCCTGAAACTTCTGAACACCCTCCACTATTACAAACACTGTGGCTCAGTTACCTCTTACAGCTCCAACAGCATTTCAACTATAAAACTCATCATATAATATAATGGCCAGACTTCGTGAACGAAGATCTGGGGAAGGGCTCTCCCCCCGTGGGTGTGCCCTTCCAGCCTGCGCAGTGGATTTTTTAGGTGAGGCACAGCGTGCGCAGAACTGGCCCCACCGTTTAAGTCCTAAGGTCCATTTGTCACGGCCGAGCGAGCTTGGACAGTGACAGTGAAATCCTCAGGACTGTCTACAGCGCCTGGTACTAACCGGGGCTGGCCCTCCTGAGCATATAAAACTCATCATAATATTGATTGTTTTAACCCCAGTTCAGTGATTGGCAGCTATGCAAGAGATGTGAAATCAATATCGTTACTTGGTTAAACAACTTTAGTTTTCATGGAACATGCAATCAGGCTGCACACTAACTGTTAACCCTGCTGACTAACTTTCACTGGTAACCCAACATGTTTTCCATGCTTTGTTCTAAGTTGAGAAGTTTTTTTTCTATTAAAAACACAAGACAACATCCACAGTGATTCAGGGAGCTCTGCAATCTTTCATAAGAATAGAAATAGTTTCTGCTAAAATCAACCATCAGCAAAGTGGACTAGCTTGGGTTAAATGATGAACAAAACTTTTTGGTTTTATGGTAATGCAGATGACAACAGGCAATGAAGACCTGCCCAGACTTTCAAAAACAGTTCTAGGCATAACTAAGTGGTAGTTTTAAAACACTAAGAAAAGTACAGTTGGATTTCCAGACTTGAGTGTATAAAAAAAATTGGTTCAAATGCCTTCTATTTCTCCAGACGTGGAAAGTATTGACTGTCGCAGCAGTGCAGAGGCACTGCTCAGGGGAGCAGGCGCCTCTCCTCCCAAAGCAGACAAGACTACAGAAAAACACTGCTGCACGAGGTGGGAACTGCTGGAGATTTTTAGGACAAAACCGTTGGGGCTAAAATTAATAAGGAATGACTTTTCACTGTGTTCACCAAAAGCAAAACAAGGGGGAATAACATGAAATTAATTGAAATCACATGGCAGTTCTTCACACAATGTGCAGGATGCTGTGAAAGCTATAAGCCTATTTTGCTTCAAGAAATGCCTGAATAAATTCTTAAGTAAAAAATCCCCAAGGCAGTATTAAATACAAGGATACCATGTCTAGCTCTGAGCTGCTAATAACAGTAAACTGGTGGACTGTATGAGGGAAAGACCACCCCACACTTGCCTCATCCCAGGCATTTGCTTTCAGCTGCTGACAGAGAAAGGTCCTATGAAAGACCACGACAAGAGAATAAAAATTCATTTGTGGCCACATATTTAAACAGTCGTTTTGCAGATACAGGGTAACACATTCCTGTATACTCCTAGTAGGCATCTCCAGCTGCTGAGACACGGGCAGGAATTTCGCAGGTTGACAGTTGCAAAGATAACATGGAGGGCTGAATTCCTCCTAACGTACAATCAGGAGTTTGGCAATTACAGACCAACTACACTTTTACAAACCAATCAAGGACAGCAGGGAGGAAAAATTATCATGGGGATGAGAAACACTGTAGGTGAAACTGGGACACAGATGAGAAATACAATATGTAAAAATGAAACTATTAAAAAAAAACCAAAACAGCTGAAGCTGATTTTTGTGAAATTGTTTTGGTGTTTTCTAACCAGATCTGTTCAAATAAGGGATGCTATATGCAACGAAAGCATTCAACAAGGTTTCAAAAGCTCAGGCTGAGCTCAAAAAGAAGTAAAATAATTTCATTATTATAAAATAAGAATACATAAAAGTGACAGTCTGAAAGCACCAATGGAACCATCTAATGCCATTTGTAGAATTATGTTTCAGAAGAGAGATCATTGCAAAGAGATTTTCTCAAGCGGATACCAAGAATCAGTGCTAGAACAATACTGTTTTAATTACAGTTTCTTATTAAGCCTGTATTAATACATTGGAGGTCAGAGGTTGACTTAATTTTTAGCAAAATTATTTGCTAAGCAGTTTTCAATATCTCATCATATAACCTATAGCTACAGATAGGCTCTGCATCA
Organism: Acropternis orthonyx; assembly: GCA_035583155.1. Classification (NCBI taxonomy): domain Eukaryota; kingdom Metazoa; phylum Chordata; class Aves; order Passeriformes; family Rhinocryptidae; genus Acropternis; species Acropternis orthonyx. The sequence continues at coordinate 23,294,140 of JAWWEU010000163.1, forward strand.
CTATTCCAGGGGGAAATACTTTTGATGGCAGAAACTGCTGTATGAACATTTTAGTCTGCTTCAGGAAAGACAAGCAATTCACAGGAGATGCAAAATGCTATTTTTGAAAAGTATATCAAGCCTTGAAGTTATTATGAAGAACAGCTAGGGAGAACTGGATAGACTGACAGAAGTTCAGAAAACACTTCACTAGGGAAAAAGTCCCCCCATCCAGCCCACAGGGCTCATCTCCAGTAACTGTCAGATATAAAGGCTTCACCAGCTGTTGACCACAAAGGTTTCCACTTACATGCTTCCATAAATAAGGCCCCAGTGCAGATTTCACTTCAAGCAAACAAGATTCTTCTAATAAGCCATTTGATCAAACTAATTTACTTGGTTTAAGGGAGTTTTGCCAAGAAAAGAAAGACAGCTGAAGCTAAAAACTTTATTCCTTAGGTAATCTAAGAATAGGGTTTTCTCCAGGAAAAAAAACAAAACAAAAACAAAACAACAAAATGCAGCTTTTCTAGTCAATTCCTTGTATAGACAGTACCTAAGAGTGACTACTGTAACACAAATACACATCACAGCTCTCAGACTGGCAGATCTTCTGCTGACAGATGAATCAAAGAAAGTTCTAATCCTTCTGATACTGTTTATTATTGGTTTTGTGGCATTCAAATCATTAAAGTGAAAATTTTATTAATCTAGTTTTAATTTAAAAAAGTAATATTAACAACACTGTTTCTAGTTACTGAGGTGCCTGAAAATTACCATCAGAACTGCAGAGTTCTTGGCTTTCAGGCTTCCTGTTGAAAAATTTATTCTGCTTCTCATTGAATAACATAGTACGGCTGCACAAAGGCGTCCACAATCATGGCATTTAAGTTGCATTGCCAGTCTTCCTGTGAAGTTTGTTCTAGTGTTTGACCAATAGAGATCTGGGCTCCTTTCTCCAGGCCTGCTGCAATGCCTTGTGAATACTAATGAAAGGGAAAAATAGAGCACAAGCTCCAGGGCTATTTCTATGATTCAGAATTTGCAGGAAGACCCAGGGTTCTCTTAATAAGACTTAGAGCCTACGTAGTACCGAATGCTTCATAATTTATGTCTCTGATGGATCACTTATCCCCATAGCTCCTCTGGAATTTTGTCAAATAGAGATGTAATTAACAAAAATATTTTTTTTATAACATGACTGAACAGAACATGAAGAAAAGCAGCACAGTCTACTGTATTCAGACTATGAGAACCTGTTTGCAGTCAGTGGAATCAACAGAAGCAAAGCTGATCCTTAACCAATCTCTTTACACTGCTCTGACCCAGATGAATGAATTTAAACCTCATAAAGTAGACTTAGGCATCTACATTTCATTAAATGTTCCTATGATAGAAATTAACAGAGATCTTTAAAAACCCATGAAGGAAGCAGAGATCCTTCTTTTTAGTTTATTAAGCTTTGAGTCATACTACAACCATTAGCCAAATAACAGTCTAGGTTTACAGACAAGAGCTTGTATTTTTTCAAGTCTCTCCATATTAATTAAGAAGATACAAGCACAGGAAATATGGGAAGAACCAACAGGTTCAGATTCCTGCTGGCAATTGCAGGAATCCCTTCCTGATAACAAATCTGACAGTGTATTTGTTTTATGACACCATCTAGAGGCATCAAACAGGTATCAAGGATTTAGTGTAATATGCACCATAAATGCAAACCCACAGTAACAAAGTAGCCTCTGAATCTAGGAAAATACACATTTATATTTGAAAAAAAAATAAGTAGTTCATTGAAATGTCACTGTAAAACATCTTAGATATGTTTCCATGTCTCAGAGATAAAGATGTCCAATTCAAATATTAACTACCAGTCTCAAAACAGAGGTATTGATACAGATAAGTTTTTGTTAAGTTTCAAGTACATTTCAAGTTCTGTAATTAAAAAGAAATCTACACTTTCAGTTTAACTTGAAAGCATGACTGAATGTATGTAAGATTGAAACAAGTCTATGCAAATATATGCCACAGCAGATATTTCATGCTGTTAGTTGCAAACCAGTAGTGTGAAGCTTCCTTAATAAAGCAAATATTCCAGCAGCAAATTGTTTTAAACTCTGCTACTGTGATTTATTCAGTTACTGTGATTTATTTAAATTTAGATTTCTTTAGCAAGTACTTTTTGAGAACTGTGTCTAATAGACCATTAGAGTTTTCTCAGACAGTTGTAGTGCTTCAGCACCTTCATCCTTCAAATGTCTTTGCTATTTTCTGTCTTTCAGCAAATTTGTCTCTTGCATTGGGATGTAAATTACACATGGACCACATAATACCTTTGAGGATTATGCCAATTTTAAATAATAGCTTTTGGAGTCTCACTGCCATGCCAGAAAACCATGGCAGGTATTAGCAGGAGGTCATCACACACTGCAATATATGAAGCACACAAAAAAATTTCTTTACCTAATTTGTTTCTCACATTCCTTTCTAGTGAATTATTTTCAGGAGACTTTTTTTTTTTTTTTCTGAATTCAACACATTCACAGAGTTGGTGTCATCATTTTCACAAGAGCCAAAGATGCTGTTCTGGATCACTTCCTTTCCTAGTAGTTTTATTTACAGTTGATTACTTCCCTAAGATAAAGAAATTGTCCTTACTTCCAGCATGACTCTAAGCTCATCATGTAAAAACTCAGAGAAAGTGAGTTAGTAGATATAGCAAAATCCCTGAAAATCTGCATAGCAAAACCTATAGCAGACTGGGTATAGAATATATTTAAGCTTTAACTAACATGGACCAAGAAGAACACATTAAATTGGCCAATTTAAAATCACAGGGCTTCTATTAGGAATATAAGAAATTCAGATGTTGGAACATGAGAACACTGCTGTCTTCAAACCCCACAAACCAAATATACATCAGATAAATCCTGGAAAATATAGATATATATATTTCCTAATAAAACTATCCACTGATCACAGACAACCAAAACTAGTTCTTCCTCCCCTGTCCCAGGAGAGATCTCACTGCATTTGAACTACTGATTTTCAGTGAAACGAGCAGGGTTTCATTCAAAATGGCTGCACTGGGAATTCTGCCCTCAGTTAATTCACTTCTTTCAGACAAGGAGGATGTCAGAGGCTGAGAGAACCAGGATGCCAATTTAAGTGACCGCAGCAGAGTGCTGCTGTTCATTAAGCCTCTCTGATGGAAGATTAGATTTGCTTTGGCACTGCATTTCAGAAGACTCTAAAGGGCATACAATAATCTAAACCACAGACTGTCAGACTCCGGTTAGGCTGAGTTTCTCTCCAGTCCTGGAACAAGTATGACTCACCAACAAACAGCACATATACCTAAATGAATCTTCAGCACAGTGCTGGAAACTCATGCAGGGTGAATGGTTCTTTTCAAGGGTTTGGGGTTTTAGCTTTCTACTCTATGTCTGTGCTCTTTGTTGACCTGGTTTCTTTATTTGCAGCATACATTTACAAGTGTATCACCTGCCTGTTTTTTCAAAAAGTTACCAATTACACAACATCATATAACAGCAATGGCTGTAAGTAAGGTATTCTACTATTCTTTTTATCAACTGGAAATCTCCAAAATCAGTCTGTTCAACTGAGCCACTACTGTTGGGGTGACAATACACACTGTGACACTGAACATGTTTCCCTCATGCCTGTGGCTGTCACCCAATGCTGCACCTAAAGAACGAATTGGCTGAAACATCCCCTAGAGGAGAAAAATTTGGCAGTGGGAAGTAATCATTAAATGTGGAAACTTCTTTTATATTCATTATTTGTGCTGTACTTTTAACAGTGTGTTCAGAGATGTAAAGAACCATGAAAACAAAACTAGAAAAACTTTGAAATATAATACTCCATTTTAGATATTGCAAAATAAAAACTTGGTTACAGCTCAGGAACATTAAAAAACTCCTTAATCTTAAATATTTTATTTGCTATTAACTTCCTGGAAATAACTAAGAGTACATAAAAATTATGCTAGCATCTACTTAATTCTAATTGAAAACATAATTCTTTGTTTCCTAGTGAGCCAAGACAGGAGTGCCCTCAAGAGACATTTCATTATACAATATAGTCTTGTTGTTTTGAAAAAAAAAATCCCAACACATTATTTTAATTGCTTCACACAAGAGAGGAGAGACACTTGCAAACAAGAGCCAGACTTAAATGATACTGACATTTCTCTGAGAGGGCTTGGAGGGGAGAAAGAAGCCGAGTAATTTAGATTTTCATTTTCTAACGATTCTGAAGTTGCTGATTGTCAGAAACTGTAACATCAACGTAAAGCTGAATATACATCTTTTGCCAGCTACTTATCAAGCTTTTCTGCACAAACCACTTTAATACGCAGGCAGCTCTTTTCTGATTTTGAAAAGGGTTTCCCAGTTTTCTTTTGCCCCCTTTCCTCACAACCACTTTTGCTGATATTGTGACGAAAATCCTGTTTGCTAATCCTGCAAGAGGGTTCTCCTGAAAGGCTGTGCTCTTTTGCTTCCCAGAGGTATATCATGCTTTCCAAGGTTATCAAGCAAGTGAAGAAACTTAAAAGTACAAGTTTGGAAATAACAGCACATGGACTGCCAGTCCTCATTAAATCCAATATCTATTACAGAGCACAGTGATGGTTATGTTCTCATTTACTTTTCCATAAAAGCTACAGGTCAGAACCCATTCAATATACTCTTCAAGAGTTCTAACATACGGGTTTATAACAGTGCTATAAATGACTAGTAAAAATAATACAAAGATGACAAAGTACAGACAGTTTGCTGATTTTAGATAATAGCTGGTTGTCACTGAAAGTAAATGTCACAGACTCAGTATTGGCATCAGATATTCATATATTAGAATAATTATGCAATATACAATTCACATGTGCAAAGTTTTTTTCCTAGCTGAATGTATGATAAATCTAGTATCCATGACAAAGGTTGCATTTTAAACAAAATTCCCCTTACAAGAACAGCATTAATAAAAAGAAGTGCAGAAAAAGCCTATTCAGGGAAAATTTAATTTGGATTTGGCTACCCATTGAGGCATATACTTCCAGATTCTATCATATGCTAATAAATCAATATTCAACAACCAAGATTTTCAAGACTCATAAGTAATTCCAAAGCAAGCTAATGGTTACATGAGTTTAGATAACTTCTAAAGAAAATGTTTAAGAAGGACCAGATAACTTCACATGTTTGTAAAAGTAGCATCTGAAAATTGAGGGTTATTTTAAAGTTATTTAATTCAAACTAAATCACTATGCTGAATCAGTTACATAGACACATTGCAGAAATAGGAATCAAAAGATAAATATTTTTACAGAAAGAAAGTTTGTGTAAGTTTTTCCACAGAAGAGAAGATTGTATTCAATGTGGTGCTAAAATAAATGATACTGCCAGAGAAAGGAATTACTTTCTTCATTGGTACTTGGCATGTTTAGAAAAAAAAAAATCTAATCAAAAGATGCAAGATAGAAATACACACTGCAATGAGTATTGTTTTTGTAATTAATTTTGTGGTTTTATAAAATTATTAATATTGTTACTGTGAGGAGTAACCACATTTAGTTGACACTCATGAAAGTTTTCCAAAACCTCACTCTATGGTATTATGTGTGACTGAAGAGCTGAGTCATCTGTATTGTTAGTCTGTCAAACCATAAACTTCCTTACTGTTAGCCTAATTTATCCTCCACTCCTTTATTTGTTGAAGGTATTTCAAGATTATAATCCAAACAAGTTCAGTCTTTGAAACTAGAACCAAACGGCTAGGTATTAGTGACAAAGTGAAGCTTAACAAGAAGCTGGTAAGCAGCTCAAGCACAACAGATCAGAAAACAATGTTGAAACACATTTAGCAAAGACACGAAAAGCAAACAGTGGTACATAGCAAGCAAACCGACTCTTCCCATGTAAGTAGGTGTTGCTAAGAGTAACTGCTGGAAGATCTCCACTTGATAGCAAAGTTGTATTACGCTAAATAATCTAATTAAAATAGAAGGAGAAAAATACGTTTACAATTGTTTCTATTGAAAGATGTCTGGACTCCTTTTTACTCTCTCAACTTTAATGCACCCACTTATTAATATTTCATTTGGCAAAGATTTTCCTACCTGGACTGCAAAAGATTCCTTCATATACTGCAATTTTAAAAAAGTACTCAATTTTTAATTACTCCCACTGTACAGCAAACCTGAGTATGATTCTGTTAGCAGACATTATTCATATATGTAGTCATAATAAGATTCAAGTTTATTCTCACCCATTGTTTCGAACTATGACATGGTTATGTAAAATGCTCTAAATGTACTGCTGTAAGTATATAAAAAGTAAAAATATTGTTATAGCATCTCCAATAAATACTCAAAATATAATTGCTATGGTTTCTATGGAAGATGAGTTTGATTTATGCTATATTTTGTACGTTCACTGTTTAGCTTTATAATACATTTCATTCATGCCAAGCTATCTTTATTATAAAAACAGTCTCCAGTTATTTAGATGAACTAGTGCGACAGAATTTTCCCCTTCCAACAGGCATTACTTCACATCTTTTTGTTGTAGTATAGACATGTCATCATGCATGTGATACAGCAACAATGGCTCTGCATCAAGTATTAACTGCATTTGAATCAATGTAGGGAGCCTTTGGGGGCAAAGTCTGCCTCCAACTACATTTCCACAAAAGTGAGATTCAATACTATGTTGATACACAGACACGTATTTCCTGATTACATGCTTAAAGGAGACTCTGGTTCTCTCTTCAGGGCAGACAGAGTTGCTGTTCCATTCCTACCCAGTCTGCTGCCTTCTCCCACTCTCTTCCCCAGTCATATTTTGGCTTCATGCACATTTTCCCTCCAAGGTCAGCTGCATGCATCTGCCTTCAACAGCACCATTTCCTATTTTCCTCACTACCTTTAATTCAAGTTCTTTCCTCACAGCTTCTTCTGCTTTCCTGTCTTTTAAGCTCACTTTACTCTCCAAATTCTGCTCAATATACACATCTAGTGTCCACTTCCCATGCTCTTTGTCCTTTCATGGGCATTTACAAGTCTCCAATATTTTAGAATAACATAGAAGTGTATATGCATAATTTCCTCTAAAAATTTCTTTTGCACATGCTACAGGAATTTATCCCATGGAAAGCACTAAGAGAAGATGTTGATTTTTAGAGTCAGCAAGCTTAGGAGTATCTCTGTAATAGTTTGCCACCTGAACTAATTCTCACAGGTAGAGTTTTCAAAAATAAAAGTCTTCCTACTAAGGTCTACTACATGGAAAAAGTCTATATAAGATTAAGTTGAAGTTTCAGTCACAGGAACTCACACATTACAGCACAGATACGTGTTTTCTATTGAGAACAACAAAAATGTACATTTTAGACTATGCATGTCTAAAAAACATCATTAACACAAGTGCTGTGCTATTTACTTATTTGGGTTAAGTATCTTTAGTCAAGCCTGCTGAATTACAGAAAAAGATTAAAGAAGCATACAAAAGTAAAGGTAATCTTACTTTTTCATCATCATCAGAAAAAGGGGCACCTCCTGGAGTCTTATTTATTGCTTGGGCGACACCAATAACCTCTCCATCACTGTTTCTTATGGGCATGCACAAGAGTGACTTTGTCTTGTATCCTGTCAGTTTGTCAATCTCATCATTAAAGCGACGATCCTTCAAAAGAAAATAAGAAAACATTAACATACATTTCATATATCTAAGCTTTCTTCAGGCAGCAAAATACTTTTCTCAGTGTTTGATACAGTATTTTTCAATAGTATTATGTGATTGTTTCTCTGTTATTACCCTATTCTTTATTAACTGTTTTTCTTCACTTTTCTCAGAGAATCAGTACAGGATTTACTAATACATAACTGCATTCACTGGTGTCCCACATTTATACCTCAGAAGAATGACATAACTAAAGAATCACTACTAGAGCAGCTACCAGAAGAACCTGGAAAATGAAGCTAAATTAAATGTATGAGGAAAATAAATATGAGAAAAGTTAGACTGCATAACACACTGTGGGCCTTGACAACTCCTTACACACACACATCTAAGCACCACAGTTGTGCCACACAACAGCCTTGTCTCTAAATTGGAGGCACATGAATTTGAGAGATGTACCACCCAGTGGATAACAAGTTGGCTGGATAATCACACTCAAATAGTTGCAGTCAACAGCTAAATATCCAGATGGATACCAGTGACAACATTGCTCAGAGGTTGTTATTTGGACCAGCACCATAAGGTTATTGTCGACCATGGACAGTGGGACTGGGAGCACCCTCAGCAAGTTTGCTGAGGACGCCAAGCTGTGTGGTGCAGTTGACATAGTGGAGGGAAGGGATGCCATCCACAGGGACCTTGGCAGGCTGAGGGGTCTGTGTAAATCTCCTGAAGTTCAACAAGGCCAAATGCAAGGTCACACACCTCAGCTGAGGCAATCTTAAGCACAAGTACAGGCTGGTCAGTAAATGGAATGAGAGCAGTCCTGAGGAGAAGGACTTGGGAGCCTTGGTTGATAACGTGTTCAGCATGACTCACCAAGATGCACTTGCAGTCCAGAAAGCCAACTATGTCCTGGGCTACATCAAAAGGATATGACCAGCAGGTTGAAGGAGGTGACTCTACTGCTCTACTCAGCTCACATGAGACCCCACCTGGAATACTGTGTCCAGCTCTGGCGTCCCAACATAAAGGAATGGAGTTGCTGGAGCAAGCCTAGAGGAGATGATGCAGAGGACTGCAGACTCTTCTATGAAGACAGGCTGAGCGAGTCAGGGTTGTTCAGCCTAGAGAAGCAAAGGCTCCAAGAAGACCTTCAAGTACCTTCTAACACCTAAAAGGGCCCTACAAGAAAGCTGGGGAGGGACTTTTTACAAGGGTATGGAGCTACTGTACAAGGGACAACAGTTTTAAACTGAAAGACTTAGATTAGATACAAGAAATAAATTCTTCACTATGAGGGTGGTGAGGCAGTGGAACAGGTTTCCCAGAGAAGTTGGGGATGCCTCATTCCTGGAAGGGTTCAAGGCCAGTTTGGATGGGGCTTTGAGAAACCTGGTCTAGTGGAAACTGTCCCTGCCCATAGCAGAGGAGTTGGTCCTCTGTTTAAGGTCCCTTTCAACCTAAACAATTCTTTGATGGTTTTGGGGCCATCTGTAAGCAGAGGATCTTTCACAGTTCTATGACATCAACATAGGCCTTGCCCCTGGCTTTCACATGTTTCAACACAGATAAGCAAACTATGAGAAGCTAAAGTAGTCAACTAATTCTGGCTCACCACATGACTAGAGGCAGTGTTCAGTTTCTTCAATCTTAACCAATGCTGCTTGCTTTTCCATCTCTGTATTACTGCCAATAAACTTCCTCCCAGTCAAGCTGTGGGTGACCACGTGGCCCTTGCAGGCTCTGGTGAGGTCCCCGAGTTGTTCTGTGCACACACACCGTAGCACTCCAAGGCACTGAAAGAGCTGTTTGAAGTTCACAAGACATGTTTTCAGAGTGTGTGAATGTTGGAATTTGTACAAAAGGATAACAAGCTGCAAAGAATGTTGTGCTACCTTAATTGAGAATGCAGTGGAGGAGAATGAGCAGATCTGGTATGTACTAATTTCTAGACTGTCCCTGGCTGTGAAGTCACTAATTATATGTTATACAACCTTATAACTAATACATGAGAAATACCAGGGAGAATCAATTTCAGACAGGGTGGTTTATGAAGTTGTGATGCTTTATGTTTGTGAAGTTGCTATATTCACACTACATAAAGATGAAACAGTGAAAGATTTCATGGAGACTCTCTTACAATATTAACATTCAACTAAATAACTGTGAGAAGGCTAAAACTGCATAGGCAAATATCTGGGTAGCCTGTAAGTTCCTCAAATGTCGTATACATGAACTGGACTAATTTTTCATTATCCTGTAGTGCTCTAAGGGGCAAATTTACTACAACTCTAGTGATAACAGAACAGAGCAATTTAATCCCTACCACAGATGTTTACCCTTAAGCTTTACATGGCAAGCAGCCATCATTTATTCAAGAATTTTGGAAGTATAACTTCTTGTAGTTTTGGTTATTTTCAAATTTTGCTGACCAGTAATTTCATCTAATATAATCAACAGGGTTTTTTATTGTTACTTAACATTTTTTTTAGGCATGATTATGTCATATGCTTATGTATCTACTGCTATTTAGGTTTTTTGAGCAGTGTTAATGCATAATTCACTATGAAGATTATGATTTATTTTAATTAGTTCTTATATAAAGTCTCTAAATCAGGATTGAATATGATTGCAATGTGATTCTATTGGTCATGAAGCATGCACTTCCTCAAAAAAATACAGAATGTGTACTGTGAGCATAGGACCCCTCTTACAACAGAATGACAGAAATCAAATCTCATACAGCCAAATACTAAAAACATTTAACACATTGAAGAATAATGATATTAATTAAAATATTCTCTTTGAAGTAACATCAGCAAGTATTTTGTTATTTTAATTGTTTTCTAAGGCAATTAACATGCCTGAGGTCACACGCTTGAGAAATGTATGTAAGAAATAAATGCTTGCATCACAGTCAAAGATGACTTCACTTGTCAACACAATCTACCTCATAAATAAAACTACAATTGCTTCATACTTCTTATCTTTTCTATTCTGTGTGGGGTCACAGTGCTACAGAGTGTACTTCTATTCTCAAAATCACAAAATTATAAAAATCTTAGTAGTAGTACTGCTAATCCAAATGCATTAAAAAATTACTTAAATTGCATTTAGACACTTCTTTCTTCAGACCCGAATCACGGTTTAGGGACAACTGGAATAACACAATTCACATTAAAGCATTAAAAGGTAGGATCTTTTAATGTGTTAGTGAAAACAAATACTTTAATACCTGTAGAATTTCTGAAGGTAAATAATGTAAAATATGATAAATTACCAACAGTTTTCAAAAAAAATTGATAATGCAAAAAAATTTGCACAGGGTGACAATATTATACCTGGAGATCAAATTAAATTTTATCACTGTGTGAGAATACCATCACTTCATACAACACTTCTGAATGACATCCAGAAAAGACTGAAATCTGGTGTTAGTAATGTGATCATACATACACACTTATGCAAGGCCATGGTGCCACTTCACATCCATAGATGCTCACAGTTTTTCTGTCCAGTAAATGGAGACTCTTTTTAGCCCCATTTCTGTCTGTTGTACTTCAAATGAGATAGGTTACATGAACAAGTATTCCAGTGGGGTACAGTTATTCAAAAAGATGCAATAAAAACATCTTTCTGGAAAACTAAGTATAAAAAAAGCACTCTGCAGCAATCCATTCTCTGGAAGTGTAAAACTCAGACTGCAGACCATAAAGTAACTCAGAGGAGTTGAGAAGAGGTAGTGCTAACAGCACCTTTGTTCATCTAGGTAGAAAATAGTCTTCTACAGCTCTTCTATAAGCCAGAGAGGGAGTTACTGCTATTTACTTGCAGCAGCTCTGTTCCTCTAGGGTGAAGCAAGTATTTATGCAGCAGACAATAGTTACAGCCAGTGCAGACTTCCCTAACATGATGGAACTAAGCTATTGCACATTACCACAACTTCTGTTTTCAAAAGTTTAGACCATGTTGCTTGTGAAATAACGTCCATATTTGTCTCAAGTGATGAAAACAATCCATATGGTCCTTAATATAAGATTTGATTATGATGAGGAAGATAATTAATTTTTTACTGATGCTAAAAACTAACAAAGTTTTTTTTTTCCTGACAATTTTATACCTATTTTTATTTCCTTGTTGTGAATTCCAGATAGTATAGAAATACAGTGTTCTAGTCACCTTAAAACACAATTTAAAAATGCTCTACACTCACCCATCATAGATTAACATACATTTGGCTACTTTATTACTTACTGGACATTTTCATACATTTCAGACACAAGGAATTAATACCAACTGTGTATTCATAAACAGTTTATAGCCCTCTTCTGCCACAGAATGTCAAGTTCTTGGTTCTTTTTTTAATCATGCTAATTTATTTTGTTCTGTTTTAATTCTACAAGTTCATTAGGAGTTGTTCTTACTTAGACTTATTTCTGCCTCTGGGGTGTATTAAACAGTCTTTACTTCCAGAAAGACCAGATTACTAACTTACAATCAAGATTCTCTTGAATTATTTGTACCTAACAACTTTTTTAGGAGAACCAGAACACCCCACAATGAATGGTTTTTAATAACAGCATCAAGGACCCAGATCCACCTGATCTTGTACTCTTTCCACAGGCTTCTAAACACTCCTATATCAACTTCAATAGAAGCCGAACTGTTCTGCACAGCAGAGAATCCTGCCTAGAAAGATATGGTTCTTCTACAACAGAAGAAATGGAAATGTAGTACAATTTCACATTGTAGGCTTCACTAATGAACAAATTAAATATGATTTCTTCAACTACTTCTTGGTAATGTCTAAACTACTATTCAAAATTAGCTATTGTTGCTGAAATACTCATAATATGCTTTGTGATATTGAAGAAACAGTCCCCGCTCTACTAATTTTGCTCCAAGCAAAACAGAGTACACAGGGAGAACACTGAAACTACAGCATGCCTTGAGCAGTAATGCTGTTGTTGATTTACTTCTAATGGCCCTTGTAAAAAAAAAGTGAACTTTGGAGAGGGAGCTTAGGTGAAAAAAAGACAGCTGTTGGGCAAACCAAAAGCGAGTTGCTGTTTTCTTATCTGTATACACACCATTAAGAGATACATGTGGCATATGTAGTCATTGCCTTTTTCACAGGCCTCAAGATTAACATAAGAAGTGCTATTTGATCTGCAGGGCACAGTGGCACACAGGACAGGGGCTGTTAACCTGTCCAAATTAGGTACATACAGTACAGCTGTCAGTGTTAGCAACAGATTTAAGGATGAGCTACCAAGCCTGTGTTCCTTAACAGACACCAAGGAGCAGCAGACACAGGAGGGATTAGCAGTCTGAAAAGTGTTTGTGTTTTCTTTAAGGTACAGCTCACTTCTGCTGTATTGCTTCTCCTTTCAAGCAGATTCTGGAAGTTTGCATCTCTCCCTGGGACCTCTGTACCAGGAGAAAGCAAGCACAGGGCTCCTGGAGCAGACAGCCTTAGACCCAGAAGCCACAGAGATGGACCAACAGGTTTTGGTCTTCCTGCCATGTGATACCAGATTATCCACTTATGCTAGAGAACTGGATTACCTTTTGCAGAAGGGTATTACATGTTCAGAGCAGAAACTAAAGGTAGAGTACTAAAAGAAATTTAATGCATTTAGTTGGGAAAATGAGACACTTTTGAGGAAAAACTCAACAAAAACTTGGTAAAAGTGGAGAACCATCAAGATGTGAAGTTAGCCCTAATCTTTTGTGGAAAAAGAATCAGGAATTTCATTCTGGTGACATTTGGAAAAGTGATGAAGAGAGATATAAAAGTGAGCAAAGTAAAATATTGTTTCTGGCAACATTAATATTGTTAAATCACACAATATACACAGAAAACAGAACGACCGGACAATCTGTGCTATGTTCCAAACCTCTTATCCCCAGATCCTTCTTCTTTCACCACTAATTGTCACAACAGGATGTACATGGAAGAATCTAAAAGAGAAGTCTTACTGGGTTTAGTAGTACCAATAAAAATCTTACCACCCAAGTGTGAGCTGTGATGGCCAAGAAGCTTGGACAAAAAGTTATGCCTACCTCTCCTCACAGGGTAGTAATCCTGAGCAAAGAGGCCTGTTTAGTAGCTGATAACAAAGCTGCTAAGGCAGAGAGAAGTGTGTTCTGTCAGCCTGCAAACATTTTGAGACACAAACTGTATTATCCCACATGTTAGAGTAGTCTGCAGCATTAAAGGGTCCTCACTTGCATCTGGCTCCCAGGTAGTAAGGAGTATCAGTGTTTATGATACCAATGCAGCACTTGTTTTAAAGTTTTTTACATCAAGACATATATTCAGAAATGAGGGACAGACTAGGTAAGATACCCTTCGAAAGAGGGACTTCACCATAATTTTAATTGGACTGGCAGTATTTTCATGCAAACACACTCGTGAATTGAAGTCTTCCACTAGTTGTTTAAAATGTTACTAAAAGCAAACATGGCTGCTTTTACTGCTTGGAGTCTACATAATGATTTCTAGATAGCACAGACATTAAAAATGTGAAGACTGAGGCACTTTTAACTGGGATTTCAGAACTACCAACAAGGAAAACTTATTCTATAGAAGAAACCCTATCCTCGTATCAAGGATGTTTATTAATTATAAAATCTTATTGGGGAAATATTGCCCTATAAAAAGTGATAGCCAAGTAAAACAACAGAAATTATAAGATTTGTTTGATCAGTCCAAATGCTGCTATTTCAGCTGCCTGCACAGGGACACTGTAGTTCCTGTTTCTTTTGGACATACTTAAAGACTATCAATAAATGAGAACAAACATCTTCACAGTTTTATTCTGTAGAAGACCAGATTAAGGTACAGAAAGTTGTTTGGGTTTTTTTCTACTAGGGTTTTGGAATCATTTAATGTTATCAGAATCTCAACTTTCATTACAAACAAGAAAAATTTCTACTTCCTGTAACTATGAGGATAACATTAAGCATGATCTGAAAGTAATCAATAACAAGGATTCAGAAATGTTAGAACCTGGAACAGCAGTTGTGAGCAGCACGAATTCTTATCACTGAAGTGGTATATTCAAATTCACTTTTTTAGATCCCCTATCTTTATTGTATGAGATGAAAACCCAAAATATTGATCATGATTGCAAGCTCTGATCCCATATGATACTCACTGTCTTGAGGTTCCCAGGGCCTCAGGCAATTTGAATCATGTTCTAACAAAGTAATACCTATTTCTTTTGTGTCTTGAGTCCTCTGGATTGATCTCTCTTTTCATAAAATTAGTCTGGAAATCTGATTATGAAAGCTATACAAATTGTTGGTCACTGAGTTAAAAGCCAAATCAGCTGTACCATTGATAGAAGTGGCAAATGAGAAAAATTCATTAAGGCCCAATCCTTTCTTTGATATCAATAGCAAATTGACCATGTATCTGAATTCATTAAAGAACAGTCATTGGTCATGATTAAATCTGAACAGTTACACTTATAGGCCTACAAAAAATTATTTCATGCTCATTTTAAAAGCCACTATTTCTATCATTTACTAAAAGAATTTAAACATTTCCAAACAAAAAATTCTGAAAACATGCACTATTCCACAGAAGACTATGGAGGGTCTCAAACTCCCATGAATGAGTCAAAACAAGTATTCTGTTCTTGTTATACCTTAAAATTTATATTTTTTATTTTTCCAAGACATTTGAGGTTGCAGAATACATTATGTTAGAAACTGAAAGTTTTGGCTCCTGAACAAAGTTTCACCAACTGCATTTCAGTGTTAATTTTCACTTTAAGTAGCTAGTTCATACATTTTTAGTAAAGGTACAAGTTCCACTGGGTTTCTCTGTTTGTTTTTTTCAAACATAGGATAGCTCTTTAAACTTGGAAAGAAAATAAGCCTTTTTACAACCTTATCAAACCTAGTACATTTTATGTGTGCATTATTAGCATGATTTAGAACAAAAAAAAAGTATAATCCTGACCCAAGTTAGCTAAGAATCAAATAATCTAATAGAGGATGAAATCTGTCTGAATATATTTACAGGAAGTCTTCCTGACAAAGTCACAGTTTTCCTTCTCCAGTGTGGAAGGAGAAAGTGTTTAATCTAGTGAAATGCACTAGGTGCATCAGCCAAAGCTGTCAACTACAAGAAAAAGACATTTCTGATTTTATTTTATGATTTGAAAACACTGCTTTTTAATCACATAGAAGAGAACATTACTAAAGGTGTTCAATTAATAGGCCTGACCTACTATATTTTACCAGTCACTGCACCAATTTTTTGTAGTTTCTTTTTTTCTTTAGAAAGGAGTCTATTAAAAAGAACACACAATAAGCTTGCATCAAAATTTCCCTGAATATACTGTATTTAAATTACTGATCGAGTTCCTAAGCATATCAAAAGTAAGTAATACAAGTAGTATGTTTGACAGCATTGTTAACCTGGGTATTACTGTAGTACCAAACTGCCTGGGATAGGCAAGTTTGATTTAATGTAGTCAAATGACAGAATTTATAGGAGGTCATCCTGCAAGAGCCTTTACATTTACAGAAATAAAGAAAGTGAAGTTGGAAGGAAGACTGCATAACTCAATTCAACTTCTTAATCATGCTTCCTATGAGTATAATACATAAGCTCGTATAGAAAACAGAAAGAGCAATCCAAAAGATAGCAAGTTATCTAGATTCAAAGCATAACATTTAAAAAGCTAAATACAAATTAAAAAATTAAGTCATGCAGTCTGTTCTAGGTATGTTTTTCTAAAAATCACATATGGTGCAAGTTACACTGTGCATAAACAGGAAGCAGAAACCAAGCGAAAAAAACACGGTAGTCGATATGAGGAAACCTTGTAGAGAAGAAATTCACACACAAAACACAAGTAATAAATCAGTCTCTGAAGACCATGTAGGGATTGCTGCAGCTATTCTTGTTATCTCCCCCAGAATCCCTAAAGCCCCAGAGACAAAGGCAGCGGGAGAACAAACTAGTACCAGGCAGCAGCATCTCAAACCTAATTCCCACAAGTAAATAAGCACAGCCCAGTTATATTGTGACTATTTATATAGTGACAGCAATATTTCTTACCAGATAAAATAAATAAAACAGATAAGAACACACAAAACATCTCAGCCAACTCTCCCAAAATAGTTGTTCAAAAAAGTAGGGAACATTGATCCTCAAAAGTTTTTCATTTCCAGATTTAAAACAAAGACCATATATTGTTTGAACTTATAAAATAGCTGACTTTGAAAAAAAAAAAAAACCCCAAACCCCAAAAAACAAAAAAGAAGTGTTCATTTGAAACAATGCAGTACTGAAGCTTTTGGTGTTTCTTGTTCCCCCCTCCCCCCATGTCAGTAGCTTGTGGCTTTATTTAGTTTGATTAGTAGGAGTATCTCATATGACCCTTTATCTGACTACTGTTTCATTTATTAGACTACGGACGTAAGTAACAATGCATGTTATCTACATATAACTGGCACAAAACTGATGTGAAAAGGTAGTATATTACTATATAAGCACTAGCAAGTTCACAGACATAGCTGCCTAGCTGAAAAGCATAAATACAGTTCACACTTCATAGTCTGGGCTGATCCATAGCAGTAATCAGAAAATATTCCTCTGCAAGCCACTACCCAGATCCATCACATAAGGTTTTTGTTTTCTTCCTTCAAAACAGACTCCTGTTAGATCACCACCAGCAGAACAGTAAATCAAGTTGTAGTCTTATGTAGAGCAGATTCTGTGCATTTCTACTCTACTTGTATCACTATTAAGGAAATTGTTTACAAAGAAAAATATTTTTCCTCTAATTTCAAATATTTTGAGATCATATCTGTTTGCTCCATCACAGTAGCTCTCTCTCCCCTCCTGTGCTGCACCTGACTGATGCCCCACTGTGAACCAACTGCAACCATGTCCATGCTCCCATCTTGTTCCAAACTTCCTTTGAGAGAGTGCTTAGTGCTGAGCTCCTAAATATTTGTGATTCTTTATATGAAATACATGCGCATGGAGGGTGGCTTTAAAAAGCTGATACTCACATGAGCAAAGGTTCCTGGGTGTTTCAACAGGAACCTATGTCTGGGTTTAACCCCAGCACCCACGGGAGATTACTCAGGTGGCCAACACACAGCTTCAAGTGCTACAGAAGTAGTATAACAGGACTCTCGAGTAATAAATTAAAAATATCTTATTGTGACAAAGCAGTAGTGCTGTCAACAAAGCAACACTAACTTTTAAGTATGCACTGTAGAGTCATGAAGCTCAGAGTGCACACTGTTGCTGTTACCCTGTTAACACACAACACTGCTGAGTCATTAGCTCAAGTAATTTATTTTTCATAGTTTGTCAATAAGGTTATTTTAGAAAAGTAAAACAAATTGACTTGCATAATGATGCATGTATGCTTGTTTATTATCTTTGTTATTCTATGGAAAAGCTATGCAATAATATACAACTGTAAATAACCAAAATGAAATATCCACTTGTTTTGAAAAACTGAAAACCAATCAAGCAGAACAGCAAAATCATTGACCAAGCAAAACTAAAGCTTTATTCAGTCACAAGAATGGGCTTGTAACAAGATTTCAGCTAAAATCAGAAGGGCCAAATTCTGCAGTTCTTGTTCACAGTCACTGACCTGCTCTAATCAAATATGCATACTACCTTCTCCTGAGAAAGCTCTAGGTCACAGACTTTCCACAGTTTCACATCTGTTCCACAAGGAAGTTCCATAATGTCTGAAGGGAAAAAAACCCACCAAAATGGCTCTACTTTTCAGACAGTCTGACTGGCTGAGCAATAAACCAGTCAATGTCTGTCACCTTCCTAAAAGGAAAACCAGTGCAGGCCTCCAAAGGCACCCAGTACTGAGTACCTGTTTTACAGAGTAGGGAAACTAAGAAAGGGAGACAACAATGCTTTTTCATTTGTTTTTTATCCCCCACAAAATTGCTGACCTGTTAATGCTCTGAAGTCCTCCATGCTCGCGTTTGTCCTGGAGCCCATGCTCACCCTCAGCAGCCCCTCGCACCAGCACAAAACAACCCCATCTCCTTCAACACTGATTTTCACTGTGTGAGCCCTACAAAATGGCTGAGAATTATCCAACAGCCCAAGCACAAATTAGAGAAAACTCATTACAGGTGAGTCTGACCAGGCTTTCTCTACCCCAGCCCCGTGCCACCCTGCTGCTCTCAGTGCAGAGACTTGAGGCAAATAAGCCCCACCTGGGCACCCTGAGGCCACCTGCTGCTCATCCTAAATTGACAAGGTATCACATCCACGGTGGGCACACCTGGGGCAGCAAGCAGGTGATGAGGATCTGTGGAGTAATGGCCAAGCAACCCTGGAGAGTGGGTGAGGGACCCTCACCTGCCCCACACAAGCATGGAGGGGGAGGTGTGATTTTTCACAGTGCCTGAGGGCTGTCACCAGCAGTGTTATGCTGTGTTGCCCAGGCCTGTCTGTCCTGGTGATCCACCCACCACCTGAACTGCAGCATGGAGACATGAAACAACTAAGCCTTTGGGTGGCTTTGGACACGTGCCCTTCTATGTGTCCCTGGTGTCTAACAGGAGCTCCTGCCCCTGGTAGGATCTCCAAGGGGACACTGGTAGTGGTGTGACCCATGCAGGTCTTAGGAAGTTTTGCACATCAGTCAGAAACTGCTCCCTAAGAAGAAGACTTAAGGTGTGAGGAAATGACAGGAGATGAGATCTCTTCAGCTGCTGCCCCAAAGGCTCTCTGCCCTTCCCTCCAAGGGGTGCTGCCTTCTGCGAGATCACCCTCCCCCAGACCAGTGCCACTTTAATACGAAGGATGTGTTCATGGTCACTGGGCTGTAGGTTCAGGGATAATTACAACACCCTTCACTGATTTATTTACTTGTACTTAGAATTTCAAGCTTTCCTAAGTTTTGCATGATGGGCTAGAGTGTCCTTTGTGCAAAGCACACCAGAGCAGTTTAATTCTTTATTGTTGCAATTATCTCCTGCACTCTCCATGGTAGTTCCTAGTCATGTTTAATGCAAGGCAAAAAAATCTGTTTTAACTGTTTTTTCTTTATTACATAGAATTTTTAAAAAAACATTGTTTATTCTGCTTGCCAGGTCTTATACTCTTTACTCTCTAAAGAGCAACCTCTCTCCTTGTTAAGAGTCAGCACTGAAATGAATATAGTTGTTCTTAGTGCCAGCTGCCCAGTGCTGCTGAATAAAACAGTGCTTAAGTGCTTCTCATTTGAGGAGCTGAACTTCCCAGGCCCCAGTGTTTTCATGCTTTAACTCCTCTTTAAAATTGAAAGAGACACAGTTAATACTGATGATGACAAACTACCCTGTGTAACAAAATGTAGCTCTTGCTTCTTCCTGACCCTCTACACCAACAGCCAGTCTCACACAGGTACTCCCGGGCTGAAAGGTTTGCACCCCTGAGCACTAACTTTGTGATGCTGTTCTGGCACAGCAGGAGGCAGTGAATGCTCAGAGTTCACCCAGAGGGCATGAAAAAGACAACATCCATGCCTGTACCTAGGCATTCAAGGATGTTCAAAACTTATTGTAAAGGGTTATGTCTGCATTAACTATGTTATGTTTGGCTTAAGCTTGAAAGAGGAAGAGTCCAGTACAAAGAGACCTCAATTTGGCTTCATTTCAGTTCCAGTAATGTGGTTATATTTGCTCTTCGAAGACTTGAGCTGTATTGAAATGTAATTCTGATCACATTTTATAACACTTTCGCCAACTTACAAAACCCATGTCTGAGCATGGCTCCATTTAATATTTTTTCTCTCTTTGCAACACGCTTTATTAAAACATCCATCTGGTAAGACATTTTTGTCTTCTGTCTTTCAAAGCTACTTTTAAAATTCCAAATTTAACATAAGATGTACAGAAACTTTATTCAGCTGACACTGGAAAATGGCAGAATATATTTTTCACCACTTTCTGATATATGTTTACTATTCTAGAGAGTAATATTTTTCCCAGTAGTTAAAATGAATTGGGACACTATTAAATTATCTCCCAACTTTTGCACAGCGAAAGGTATAACAATAACTAAACATTCCTTTTGATTTCAAATGTTTATTATTTAAATACTTCTCTAACAGATGGAGCAAAATTGAAATGATCAGTAATTTCAGCTAAACATCATAGATATCTTTTGAGGAGGACTGACACGAAAAAATTATGTAGCTTTAAATAGGAAAAAACTTACATTTGTAAACAACTCCTAAGAACTACAGATAATGGCCCCTCTGCCTGTGTACTTAAAATATGCTTAATAGTCTTCATATGTGACTGCAGAAGCTACATCTATTCTCTGGTAAAAGGAGCCTCAGTGGACATCTAGGCCACAAATTTCCTTGCCAGTATGACCAGATTCTTACAACACGTGTGCTCAAGACATAGTGCATTATTCACATACAGAGTCAGAAATGCTTCCCAAAATTAACGTATGAGAAGACCGAAGGCCTTATAGAACTTAAAGTGACTGAAAGTTCAGTTTACAAGTCAACTGGATTAATTTCAGGAGAAAGAGTTTTAGACTGCTCCAAAATGCAAAGAAAGTATCTAATTCCTTTCCTGTTCTCAAATCCTCTGTACTGCTAACTCTTGGACATCTGATCATGTATGTTACAAACTTACAATTATAAACTCACTTTCATCACATGACTTTGAAATGTAATAAAAAAGGTTTTAATGCCATGAATGAAATTGTGCAACTTTTGAATCCGTCATTCATCTAAACCTTTCCATAAACTAAGTATTAGTCAAATTCTCTATTGCTATGAGCTTCCAGGAAGTTTGTTCAGTCACAGCTGAACTTCATAAATTAAATTACTGTGAGATATATAGTCATTGTTTAGTACTAAATGAAGTGATTATTATACAGTCCTCAATACATAATATTAATTCTAAACCCTGTATCTATGTATGTTTATTGAACTAAGAAAGACTGTTTACATGAGCAGATTTTGAAAGTCAGACGCAACAACAGTAACAATCACCTGGATTGTGGAAAAGCCCCAGCCTGTTATTGTTTTCAGTTTTTAGTATTGTTTCCTTTTAGAAAAAAAAAGAAAAAGTGCAATTGAAAAGCTATATTGTCCCTGAAGATGACATGGCCAGTCATTTACAAATACTTCCTAAACTAGTCAGTGTGTGTATGGGCAGAGAACTGCCTGCATGATACTCACTACAAGACATGATATGATTAAAACGTAATGTTGATTGCACTGAAGTACCATTAATGTCAATAGTAGCTGGCAATACAAGCAGGCAACCCAATTTGTACTCAGTGGTATAATTCCAACTGGTACTTGATCAGGCTTTGAGAAAATAGTGGTGGTTGGATGATAATAAAATAAATTTCCCAATACTGTAAACTAGCTAATTGATGATATGGAAGTCTGTTTACTTCTTTATAAACAAGTTCATTAATTTAAAAAAACAAGTAGAACAACTTTAATCTAAAAGTATTCCTCTGACCTAATATAAGGTCTTTTATTACCAAATGGGTAGCATTTTATCCTCTTCAATGGATAAAAAACAGTGCTGTGCTGTCACCCTTTACTCCAGCTCCACCTGGCAGAGTTTCCTCCTGGTGCTGTTTTTCACCTGACAGTTGATTAAACACTTTAATCATCGGTGGCAATGCTGGCAAAATCATATAATCATATTTATTAATTTTTAAAATGATCTATTATGAGCACTACAATGATCTGAAAAGGAACAGCTGTCACTTCTTCACACACACTTACCTGGGCTTCCGTAGAGCTCTTTTTAATACTAGATAAGAAAGGTCTCCTTTTAATGGTGCACAATGGATACATACACTTGCCATGTAAGAGAAGATAAACTGTACTAACTCAGAAACATAACGGAAAGCAGATCCCTCCCCTTCTATTATTGAGCAAAACTTTCATTAAGGGTACAAGGTCTTTTGCACTAGAGTCAATCAGAAGTAGCTGCACTGAAAGCAGAGAAGTTGCAATTGATGTAATTACACGATGGACTTGACTTAGAACTTGCTCATCTACTGCAACTAACATTTAGGGCTTAAGTACACTATTAGTTGTATTATTTATAATATTTAAATTGATTTTGAATAAGAGCCAGACAAAATTAGAACATAAATAGTACTGGGAATGGCAACTGGATGGATTGTTTTTCACTTTTCTCTGAGAATGACACATACAATAAACTGCCTAAAGTAGCTGGACTTTTTCACGGTGAAGTGAACACAAAGTGAACAAATGCTGAAGAAAAAATAGTACAGACCCCTAGGGCTAGAAAACACTCTGCCTTTCCGGTGGCATTTTCACCTCCAAAAAACTGTGTCTGGAGCTACCCAGAGGTAAAAAGAGGGATCAAGCTCTTTTCCAGCCAAACTCAGACATCCTTTATCTATTTAGTGAGTTGAGACTATTGAGAACATACTGCTTCACCTGAAGCAGCAGATATTCCGGAAACTCGAGTTTTTAGACGTGCAAGTTTATGAAATAAAATCAGAGTACAAATGAAAGTGTATAATGGAGAAAGGGAAAAACAAAGGAAGAAAGCCAGTTTAGGTTTTTTGTTTTTTTCAAAGGTGATCCAATACTCATTTTAACCTGAGCATTTTTACCAAGCTCTGTTCATTCCCTTTGAACTCTGGGGGCTGGGAAGCTCTGTCAGTCTGGGTCTATGAGGTGTCTAGTATTTTTCAAATATTGCTTGACAAATAAATATTCTGCCTCAAATATGTATACCCTGCCTCTTCTGTATTTCAAAGAAAAACAGCCCAATCTTATTTTTCAAGTTTCTTCCTTGTAGTTTTCTATAAAACATCATCAGTTTTTTTAATGTTTATTATTTTTATTATTATTGTAGAGCAAAATTAGACAACGGGCAATGATTGTTACTAAAATTCTTAAAGACATACATCTCCTACCTTTCTGAAGCTTTCCAAGATCCTAATTGAGAAAATCTGTCACACTGTGGTTCCTAATTTTCTCAAAAACCTCAAATTGCTAACAGCGTGTCACACAAACACTAGAAACAGACCCCTTGAGCGAGAGGTAAATTTCAAGCAATGAAACTAAAGACTCTTTTCTGCATTAACACACTAAGGCCAAGGGCATATCTGTCCCTGCTGAAGTCAAAGGGAATGTTTGCCTTCAAGCCATAATGACATTTTCAGAGTTCATGCTGAAGCCTCTAAAAAAGTAAAAAGTAGGGACAGTCTTTGTTGGAGAATAACAGGACTGATTATATCACTCCCAGGAATAGGTTTGAAAACACATACCATGTGGGCTGAGTGGGCATACGCAGAGGTGAAAATACATGCTCTTTTGAAAGCAATGAGATTTTTTTTTCAGCAGTGGGCAGGCAGGGAACACTGAGATAGAGATTTAAGAACACTATCGTTGGGACGTGCACGAGCATCTTTTGAAACTTTTCTTCAGCCGATTCCAAAATTTGTTTTCAAAACACGTGAAGCTGCCTATCGCTTCTGTGAAATCCAGAAGCACTGCTGTACGATTTCAGGGACACTTTACCCCCATCGGCCACCGAGGAGGGGCTTTCTCTCCCGCCTTTACCGAAGTCCCCTCCCGCCGCGTCAACAGTTGCCCCGAGAGCACCCCCGCGGCTGCTCCGCGGAATCCCTGCCGGCCCGGCTGGGACGCGCCAGGGGGACAGCGGGGCTTCTCGGCAGGTGCCTCCGCTGCCGCCGTCCTGGGAGCTTGCCCGGCTCCTACCTGGTAGGCATCGGGAATGTTGACCGTCTCTCCGTGCTCCGCCACGTAGCCGATGATGCCCTTACCCCAGGGCACCTGCACCTCGTCGCTGTTCTCGGTGGAGCCGCAGGGCAGCAGCGGGGTGCCGGCATGCACGTCGAAGAACTTGGAGACCAGGCTCTTCTTGCCAGAGGCGGCCCCTTCCACGAGGAATAGGGAGCCCCGGTCCGCGTCCACCATGAGGCAGACGAAGATGAGGATCTTGTAGCTGAGGCTAGTGAGGTCCAGGTCATTGGAGATGTCCTTGACCAGCTCCAGGAAGAATTGGCGCTCGTTGTGCTCCTTGAGGTAGCGCTTGTAGTCCAGGGCGGTGGGGGGGTACTGGGGCAGGCTGACGCGGGACTCCAGCAGGGCGCTGAGGATGTGGGCCGTGGTGGGGGGCAAGGAGCTGGCCTTCCGCAGCAGCGCCCGTCGCCGCACGCTGCTCAGCGGCTCCTGCGCCCGGCCGTGCACATGCTCGTCGTAGGTGAGGTTGACGTGGATAGCCTTGGAGCGGGCAAAGCTCTTCCGCAGCTCCTTCTGGGACGCTCGGCGCTGCAGTGCCCCGCCGCCGGGGCCGGGACCGCCGGGGCCACCCGCGCTCCCCCAGCCGCCGCCGCCGGGGCCGTCGCTGCTCCGCCGCTCCTCCGACGGGCCAGCAGCGGGGCCGGCGGGGCCAGCAGGCGCTCCAGGGAGCGAGTTCTTCCTCTTCAGCCACTTCTCCACCAGCTCCGGGTGCCTCTCTAGGAAACTTTCCACGGCCGCCACGTCGAGGCCGGCATCGCCGGCGGTGGCCATGGTACCGGCGGCGGAGGCGGCTCAGGTCGCGGGCGCTCCCGGAGTGGCCATGCCCCGCCGTCACCACGTGCTGCCGCCGCCCCGACGGCCGCCCGGGGGCTCGGGGGGCTGCCAACAGCCCCGGCGAGGGGCCACTCCCGCCCCTTGCCCGGGCCCTTGCTCGGGGCCGCGCCTTCTTCTCACCTCCCTACTTTCCCCCCACGACCTCCTTTTCCTGCCCACCACTCTTGAATAGTAGTAGTAGTATTTTTCTAGGTATTTTTTGTTGTTTCCCGGATTTCAGCCCTTCTCCGGCTCTGGCTCCGGTCCCAGGTTCTGGGCCTCTCCCCTGGTGACTGGGGCAGGCGCGGCCGCCGCGCCTCTGGAGATGCTCTGGGAGCGCTCGGGCAAACCGCTTCTGCCAAGTGCTGTCAGTGCTGGTGGCGGCTGCTGCGTAAGCCAGCCGGCAGACCACTGAGAAGGAAGGAGGGGAGGACGCGTGAGCCGAGCTGAGGGTGGAGGGGGGGCAGGAGGGGAGGAGGGAGGGCTGGCAAGCCTCGCTGCGGGTGCGAGGGGGTACCTCCGTCCTCCTGGCGACAGCCGCCTCGGCAGAGCGGGCAAGACGCGCAGGGCCCCCCAGCAGGAAGACCCTCAGCAGTGAGGACCTGCCCTAGGGAGTTTCATTCAGCAAGAGCGCGGGGAGAGGGAGGGGCCTTTTGTCTGTGATGCGTATTCGGTGAAGAGACGAACCCGGTCGCGGCTCCCACCTGCGGTCCGTGGGAGAGGCGGCAGGTGGTAATCCGAGAGCTCTCATTAAACAGCTCTGATTTATGGGGTTATCTGAGCTGCTTCAGTACTTTAGGAGACAGCCGGAAAAACGGAGCCCTTTCAAGAATCCCGACTGAAATCCGTTTCTTGAATCCCTAAGTTGATTTGCCTGCAGCCGCACCCGTGCGGAGCCCCAGCTCTGCCCGGCGCGGTGTGCGAGCAGCGCAGCGGGCTGTGCCCGCCCGGAGCCGCCCAGCGCTTTCTGCCGAAAGCCGCTTTCCCGCAGGGCAGCCCGGCGGGAGCGGGCCCACCGAGGTGCTCCCGGGTGTCCGCTCCGGCATCACCGACTGCCAGACGGAAACCGACCGCATCCATCGCCGGCAGATGGACCCGGGTTATTTTTATGCGCACGTGGAGCACGTTTCATTGCTATATCAATGCCTACGCATAAGCGATTGAAAAAAACCCCAAGAGTCATGGATCTTAACACGTGAAAAATGTCTTTCATGCTCTCACCGAAGTCTGAATGAAGGCGGCTTCAGAAATTCATGAATGGGAGTTTGGGTGGCTGGGAAAACACACGGGCAAATCTTCCAGTAAACGGGATTCCGACCTGCCGGGGACCTGCAGCAGCCCCTTACGGCGCAGGGTCGGGGCAAGTGCAAGGAGAAGGGAGCGCTTTTGAGACAGGTGTCGATGTGCCGGTGCGCGGGTGTCAGCCGGGGGAGCAAGGGCTGAGTGTGTGTCCCGAAGGATTGCCGCGTCTCCCGCAGCGTTCGGGGATGACGAGGGACTCCGTGCAGATGCTGCAGCTTTCGTAGCTCGGAAACTGCTTAGGAAGCCACAGACAAAGGATTTCGGCTCCCAGTCTCGGTGCCCGCCCTGCTGAGCAGCAGTCCCCCCGCTGCCGCCGGTCCCGGACCGCTGTGGCGGCAGGGCTCTGTGTCTGCCCCCGCCCGGGACGGGTTCTGTGCAGCTCTCCGCGTCCCCCCGCCGCACAGGGATGCTGCCGCAGGAAGACGGGCTCTCCATTGAGAAACCCCGCGGCCAACGGCACCCCGTCGGCAACAGAGCAAGCGGGGGGCGACGCCCAGGCGCTCGGGCAACCGGGGCGGGGGGCGTCGTCCCCTCCAGCGGCGCCCGCCGCTCGGGGGACGGAGGAGGGAGCCGGCCTGGCCCCGGCCTGGCGCGCCTGGCTGCGGGAGCCGCGGAGGGGAGCGGGGGCGAGGGGCGCAAAGCGCAGAGGTGGGAGGACGCACTCGTCAAGGGCGTCGTCCCCGAGCTGCTCGCACCTCTAACGAAGCTGTTTCCAGAGGGGTGGTTTGGGTACGAGATGGCAGCGCATCTCGGCAGGGGCAAGGGCGACTGACAGACTGCACTGTAAGCGTTTGCGAGCGCCGCCGGAGCTGTGACGCACGGGGGTTTCACAGGCACAGCCCGCCGGAGTGCGCCGTCACTGTCACATCGCCCGCGGAGGACACGCTCTCGGGGGGACGCAGCCCAGGGTCCCCCCGCGCTGCCACCAAGGGCGCCGGGGCCACACGCCGCCAATGCAACGCCGGCACAATCACTTCACTTACACAAAGAAATCGCACGAGCTGCCGCAGGCCAGCCTGGTGCGTATCCCCGCTCTCAAGCAAGGACCTTGAGTGCGGAATAATTGTATGCAAATAGTTTTTACCATCTCACTGACGTAAGGTTGGTTCTGAGGACTCACGCCAGTGTTTACTACAAAATGGTTACTGTGTAGCAGTTCTGTATGCAAACACTTAAGGCAATTTAGCGTTTCTGTAAACAGAAGTATAAACAAGGTCTTCCCTTACCATTTCTACAGGGTCTTGCGGCATCTTCAGCTTATTTGCTGGGATTTTATGCATGGGAATGATTACATAAAAAAATCTGCATATTGACAATCTCTCAAATAGCAGAGTCAAGACTGAAGAAAGTAGAACTGCCATTTTCTCCATTGCATAAAATACATAGTGAACTATTTACTGTAACATTTTAGTCTGCAACACCAAACCTGTGTATAAGCTAAAAGCTTCTCTTAAAGATGAAATGTGACAAAGATGATCACAGTGGTCTGTTCTATAACTTGCACAGGCTGTGCATTGGTGGGTGTCAGGAGAAAACTGGGGTCTGTCTGTGTTCTGGCACACATCACACTATCTCTGTTTGCAGAGTGAGTAAACCAAGGATACTGCACACTGGGCTGCAGCTTCATGTGTGGGCCTGGGATAATTAGTTTAAGCCTTTTGTGGGAGGGACAAAAAGGAAAATGGGTTTCGTCAATGCCATGAGATTGTGCTGCCTTTGTCATTCTACAGGTATGCCGCACTGAGGTACAGGCAGCTTACATATGATGCATCTTACATATGATGCACCTTTAGTCAACAGATATGCATAATGGCAACTCAGACAGCAAGAAAGACTTTAGCCAGTCTCACCTGCTTTCCTTGGGTACAAACATACAGAGGTGCTCTAAAAGAATCACAAGCAGAAATGTCAGTGCATTTCTCAGTCAGTGTGTTTCTCTGTTTAGAAAGGCAGTAGCATAGAACTCCTCAAAGTGAAATTGAGAAAAGCACTTGAGAAAATTTTTGTCATTTGGGCAGATGCTTTAGTTGTCTAAACTGTCAACAGAAGAGATCCTGACTAAAACTTAAACTGAAAAGGGGAACTATCTTATAACTACAGCACAGAAAAAAATGGAGTAGGTGCTCACCCAGTTGTGTTACAGAACTTGTTACCTGACTCTTGCTTATTCCCTTACTTCAAACCATCAGCTCAGCTCTGTGGAGCAGGTTAGACAACCAGTTAAAGCCCCTGGTGCGTGTGCATTGCAGCAGTACTGATAAAATGAGTACCTGGGAATAGACACTGTAGCAAATTAGTTTTGTATTGATGCTCCCTTCTATGACGACATGAGGAAAGCTTGGTTGAGGAAAGTATGTTTTAATCTATCACATTTTTGTAAGCAGAGAACTGTAAGTCACAATTCAAGTGGTAGAGATTCAGGAAGGGGGTTTAGGGGGGTTTTAATCACCTTCATCAATCCTCTACTCTTAGTGAAAATATCTATTACTGTAATTTCCTTGAGCTAGTTAGCCGTCATTCATTCCACGTGTTAGAGGATAATACCTCAATATATTAAACTGAAATGGAGAAAAAAATCCACAACTCTGTAGATGATTATGGGGTTATAGTACATGAAGGAACACTAACAGTACAATCAGTAGGGTTATATTTTTAACCCAAAAAGGTCTTGGGTATTCAGGTATCTCCTCAAGATTCTTTTAGGTCAACCTGACTGCTGAAAGGTCATTTGTCCCCTGAAAATGTCTGATATTCTTGATATTCTGCTTTCATCAATCTTATATTCTTTTAATGTAAGGTTGTGTTTTGTTATTTACTATGTATGGTACATTCCTTTACAGATGATAATACTTAGGATTTTTTTTTTCCAACAGAAGAACTCAATTTAATTGTCAGTCCTAATACTTAGTTAGATATTGCTTTGTTGGCTTTCTTTTAAAAACTTGTACTAACATTGGTATGATTTGTTCACTACAATTTTAATGGGAAAAATAGTCAATATGTGCTGACAATGTTTTGTATGAAGGAAGTCCCAGTATGAAGTGAATATTACAAAACATTTTCTAGAAATCACAGTAAAATAAAAAAATCATCTGATTCTGAAGTACCTTAGAAACCAGGAAAAAAACAACAACCCCAAACCAAGGTTGTATTTGTAATGAATAGTTTGATTCAAATAATATAAATCATATTCAAATAATAGAAATCAAAACAATTAAACCCAGAAAGAATACTTTCCATTATAGATGTTCCACTGCTTTTCAAGACTGTCTGAAAAACACAAGAAACCCAGAAGTCATATTGTACTAGTAGGGGACAGTATACAGTCAGCAAGACAACTGTAGCACACCATGATGCCAGTAGAGGGTAGTGACCAGCAAACAAAATATAAAAATGCTCCAGGAACAGAAATTAAAATCTGCCCAGTGGTACTAGAAAGTTGTGGGAAAGTTATAAACCTTCTAACTTCATGTACTGAGTTGTCATGGGTTTCTGTGAAGAAAAAAACCTGAGTTTTGTTAGGAGGGGGGGCTATGGGGTGGTGGCTTCTGTTAGAAGCTGCTAGAAGCTTCCCCTGTCCTATTGGAGCCAATGATAGCCGGCACCAGGAGGAATTTCCTGCTGGTGGCCTAGGTCGAGCCAATTAGGAATCAGTAATGCCTCTTGTGATAACATTTTTAAGAATAGGAGTTGTTGCACAGTAGAAATTCCAGCCATGAAGTAACAATGCAGGCATAAAAGCTGGAGCAGGAGGAGGCGGAGGAGAGGGACTCCATGGGACAGGGGAAGGAGTCAGAGCTGCAAGCCTCCTGTAGCCCGTGGTGAGGACTATGGTGAAACGAGCTGTCCCCTCGAAGCCCATGGAGGACCATCGGGGTGCAAAGACCCCCCTGCAGCCCATGGAGAAGCCCATGCCAGAGCAGGAGAATGCATGAAGGAGACTGTTACCCCGTGGGAGGCCCAGGATGGAGTGAGGTCCTAAACCATGCTGGAGCAGGTACAGCTGATCCATAAGAGACTGCACCCAGTGGAGTGACCCATGAGACAGCAGAGGACTGTCTCTCATGGGAAGGACCCCATGGCAGGGGAAAGACTCAGTTATGATTTCCCTGTAGCTGTGGTGATGACCGTGGTAAGGCAAGCTGTCCCCTTGCAGTCCATGCAAAGACCCATGAACAGCAGTTTTGGAAGAACTGCTGCCCAGAAAGGGTCTTGGACTTCTGCATTAGAAGCAGCTGGAAATAACTGACTGCAAACCTCCTATTCCCTGTTCCCTCGTACTGCTGTGGGAGGAGGGAGAGCATGAAGAGACTGAGGGGTGGTTGGAAAAGTGTTTCTAGATTGTTTTATTTCTTACTTTAGTTCTTAGCTTGCTTGTTAGTAATAAATTTAAGCATTATCCTCATTCTGAGTCTGTTTTGCCTGTGAAGTTAATTAGACCACTGCCATTATCTCTATTCATAAATTTGTAGCTGTTTTTTTTCCTCTGCCTGGGGGAGCTGAGGGCGCAGAGCGGTTCCAGGTGGACACCTGGTGTTTCAGCTAAGGTCAAACCATCACATGAGTATTGGAAGTTTTATCAATATTTTAATACAGGGAACAAGGATTTTTTTGTTTCCAAAACTGTAGTTCAAATTTGTCTGCGGTAATGCAAAGTAGACAGTTGTGAGAGTAACTCCTTTTGAGTAAGGCTTTCTATCATACCTCAACACTGCAGCTTATCCGTGTCACCTGTTAGTTTCGCCTTTGTTTTTGCTTGCATCTAAGTAAGAAAATACTGCAGCTTGTCTTGTTCTACAGCCAAATAAACCCCAAAGATTTGGTCCTGTCTTTTTCAACAGTATGGCACGGAGAACATTCCTGGATAAAGATCTTCTTACCTTTTTCCACATCAACCATTTTGATCTATGGAAAAAATCTAAAATGTTGGTCACAGTTATCACATCCTTCCTCTTGACAACTACATCTGCTTATGTGAAAGAGAGGGAGCATTTCTGCATATTTAATTTGCTTATGAAAAATAACACAAAGCATGTGCTCAGCCTGATCCCCTGATTTCTTCTTTTAACTTCATTTTGCACCAGGAGCTATTTGTCTGTAAAGATCCCAGTAAGAATGGTAGTCACACTCCATAAAGTATCTTCTACAATGCTGTTTATTTACAATTCTAACACTGTAAGAAGAGAATAGTATAATTTCCCATCCCTTTAGATGGTGGGAGGCCCAGGTGGTGTAGCACTGAGTGAGCCTCTGGCCTGCACACAGCACACTGTGCAGACCACCTCCATAGTAGAGAGCCTCCCTTTTGGTCTTTTAAGCTTTACAGAACTTGGTAAAATGGAAACAACTCTGACAGTTCTACAGTCAAAACAGAAATGATGCTCTCAAGAGATTTTGATGTGCTTTTAGGTAACAGCAAGGCCAGGCAGCAGTTGTAATCATCAGTATCAAGAGGGGGCTGCCCACAGACTCCTCTGTAAGGACAAGCCAGCTGAGTTTACCCTGCTTATCCCTGGTTGAGGGGGGTGTGTGTGGCACCACATGGCCTGAAGGCCAGGCTGTACTGCAGCATGGCCCAGCCTGTGCTTGCCCAGGGTGACTATACTGTGGATCACTGACCCCTCAATACGCAGTGGTCAGGGTCACTACAACTCCTTTAGGAGGAATTCCTTGTTTTTTAATCCAAGCATTTAATATGTGATGAGCTTTATAAGAATGTTGCATTCTTCACAATTAATTAGCTGGGTGCTTATATTCTTGCAGATAGGTATTTTTCCTGGATATTTTTTGTGTTTGTTTCCCATGAAATCTATAAAGTTCCCTGGTCTTCTGCATCCTGAGCAATCACTAAAAGTCCCCACTTTGCCTATAGCAGGAAAGGCCTTGAAGGTAGTTTCTTCACAGAGGAACTCTCTTTTTGTGACACTAGTGCTGTTTCAAAGGAGGTGAGTCACCATGTAATGTAGTGAGTCTCTAGTTGAAGGAGGGCCTTTAAAATTAACCACATTATTTCAGCAGAAGCGAGTCTGTTAGTAAAATACTGACCAGAGGGTACACAATTGGGAGAAGTGGTCGATACATCAGGTCCTACCAGATGCCATCCATATGAACCTGACAGGCTGGAGAACGGTCTGAACAGAAGCACCAAGAAGTCGAAGTGCAAGAGTCCTGCGCCTGAGGAGGAACAACCACATGCCTCAGTACATTCTGGGAGGTTAGCTTTGCAGAAAGGACTTGTGCGTTGTGGTGGACACGAAGGTAAACACGAGACAGCGATGTGCAGCAGAGAGGGCTAGCAGTATGCTGGGCTGTATTAGGAGCGCTACCAGCAGGACAAGGGCAGTGACCTTTCCTCCCTACTGGAGACTGGTGAGGCGCTTTAGGACATACCGGAGAGAGTCCAGTGACGGGCCACGAAAATGAGTAAGGGACTGGAAGATCTCTCACGGGAGGAAAAAGGCCTAGAGCTGGGACTGTGTAACGTACCACCCCCTCCGTGACACGGCCACCCCTCAGTGACGAGGCCGGCCCCAGCCGAGCAGAGGTCGGTCCGGGCGCCGTGAGGGGCGCGGCAGGCGCAGAGGAAGGGGCGGAGGAAGGGGAGGGCCCCTTGTTTCCCCGGCGGAAAGGGTGCCGTGGCACTTCCCTGGGCGGCCTCGCGGTGTTCCGCACCCTCGCCATGGAGGAGAGCAGCGGCGTCCGCCTCTCGGCCGAGTGCCTGGACGAGCCGCCCAACAGCCGCATCTTCGTGGTGCTGGGCAAGGACACCGAGGAGACGCTGGTGCGGGAGCGCTTCGCCCCCTTCGGGGACATCCAGAACATCTGGCTCCTGCGGGACCGGCGCACCAACGAGTCCCGCGGCATCGCCTTTATCAAGTTCGCCCGCAGCTCGCAGGCCTGCCGGGCCATGGAGGAGATGCACGGCCGCAGCCTGCTGCCCGACACCAAGCCCATCAAGGTACGGGCCGGGAGCCGGGCAGGAGCAGCCCAGCTGGGAGCTCCGCTGGCACCGGAGCCGCCGCCGCTGCGTGGCTGGCGGGCGTGGGGAGCGGTCTTAAACAGCGTATTCTGAGCGTTGTAAGCAAGATAGATGTGAATGAATAGAAAGAACTGCCTTTGCAAAACTTTGGTTTTGTAGCTTGTGAACGCTTTTTAATATTATTTTTTTTTTAAATCTGTGGAACTGGCTGGCAGCTTTCAGCCGTCTGATTTGTTTTCATATTCACCAAATGCTAAGACGATATGAACGAGTTTGAACAATAGAAGATTCCATATGTTTAATTTGAGAATGCAGTTGAGTCGTTAAAATTTTAGCTGAAAAACTTGCCATCAGAAGCCAAAAGATCAGGGTTCTATTTCTCCCTCCCCTGCATGACTATTAGAAAAATAAATTAAGAGCTCTGTGAAACCAGTTGCTACTTTTGTATAAGAAGGTTTGAAAGTTGTTTGTGTTTTTCTTACATAGTTGTTGTGGGTTTGTTTATTTGTTGGTTTTTATTTGTGGTTTGTTTGTTTTTTTCTCCCTGTCTTCTGATGTGCACTTCTGACATGAAATTACTTCAATAATTAACAGGGCTTTTCAGAGTAACAGGTGTGAGATGTTACGATCTTTCATAGATCTCACTTGACCCGCAAACTTCAGCCCAGCTGAGCAGTGAACTGCAGTAGCAAGGTTTTAGTAAGCTGTTAGGCCTTTTTTTTTTTGTTTGGTTGCATATTTGTTTTTACTGCTGCTGTACTAGACCTGTTACAGTAATGCATGCTTTGCTACCTCTCCCATGTCACTGGTGATATTGGCACTGCTGCTGAATAAGCAACAGTATTCCTCACCATTGTTTATAATCACCGGTAAGAACTCCTGCTAGCCTCTGTCCTGCTTGGGAAACCACTTGGGGTAATTTTTTTTTTTTTGTAGGTCTTTTGTCACAGTTGATCATAGACATTCTTTTTTCCATGTTAGGAAAGGTAGCTTAAGTGAACAAAGGCAAAGATTGTTAAACTTTTTTCTTGCTTGTTGATATGTGTTTAAGACCCTTGTGCCAGTAATTGGTTTCTATGCAATTATTTCATTAGGTATTTATTGCCCAGTCAAGAGCTTCTGGAAGCCACCGAGATGTTGAAGATGAGGAGCTTACACGAATCTTTGTTATGATACCAAAAACCTATACAGAGGAGGATCTGCGAGAGAAGTTTAAGGTACTGATTTGCAATTTGTTAATTGTTATTTTAAAATGCCTTTGTCTCAATTATCAGAAGGGCTTGGTGTGTGGAACTTCTATGCCTTTTCAAATATTGGAAATTAATATACTTTTTAATTGTTCTAGATGTATGGAGACATTGAATATTGCAGCATCATTAAAAACAAGACTACTGGTGAAAGTAAAGGTCTGGGCTATGTGAGGTATCTAAAACCATCTCAAGCTGCCCGAGCAATTGAAGAGTGTGATCGAAGTAAGAATATGACTGAATTCTTTGAAATGTTTTTGCAATAAGTGTCTATCATCATTGATGTACCTTTTACCCTTAGCTTTGTTGTCAGGAAAACTATTTATGATGTAGAAATATGATGTCAAAGTTCTCTTGCCAATAAATAATAGCATTCTTAGCATTCAGTGAGAACAGTCACCTGATTGTATTCCTTCAGGACCAAACTGTAGGTAAGATCAGTGAAAAGAGTTTGGAAAGGGATCCAGAGTTTACTTTCATGCGTTATTATTGGGCTGTAATGTAGGCTTCATGCACAGGAAAGTATAATTTTAATGTGTTCTTGGGACTGGGCATTTTAAATAAAATTTATTTGATATAAGATTATATATAAAATATATTTGATAACCCATAGGGATTCTGTTGTGATTATACTTAGTTAAAAAAAAATCGTGCTAATTGAAATTGGGGGCAGAGTGTTTGTATTCATTTAGTGTCATGATTTATGTGTTACAGAGTGACTTTGTTTGCTTTGTTTATTTCCAGCCATTTGGTGAGGCACTGGAACAAGTGGCCCAGAGAAGCTGTGAATGCCCCATCCCTAGAAGTGTTCAGGGCTAGGCTGGATGGGGCTCTGAGCAACCTGGTCTAGTGGAAGGTGTTCCTGCCCATGGCAAGGATTTGGAACAAGATGATCTTTAAGATCCCTTCCAACCGAAACCATTCGGTGATTCTATAATTTGTCACATGCCAAAACGTGTTAGCGAATTTAAGTGAATCGGATGGAAGGCCACCAAGGTGGTCAGGGGCTACAAGCACATGACTTAGGAGCAGAGACGGGGGGAATTGGCCTTGCTCATCCAGGAGAAGAAAGGCTTTTGGGGAAACCTAACAGCAGCCTGCTAGTTCAACCTTCTGTTCAATGCTTGCTTAATCACAAATATGAAACAACTTGGTGTGTGGGCGTGGTTGTTTGCTGCTCTTATTTCTTTTTGTGTCCTTGTTTGGTTTTTTCCCTCCCTTAATATATGTGGTGGTTCTGCATCATATCTATCATAAGTGGTTCTATAAAAATTGTATTTGTGCATAGGAATATGAGTCAGAGATTACTTAGCAGTCAAACTGTATTTCCTTTTTGCTATGAGGTTAACATGAAATTAGTTGGATAGCTTGAGTGTATTATCCATTACTTTCATAAAAGCAAAATTTAGATCAGTGCAAAACACCCATAAATATCTGTTTTAGCACAGAAGTTAAGGGGATTGCTTCTGGAGCATCTCAGAATCCTGCTAAGTATCACTGAATGGTTGAAGTTGGAATGGACCTTTGGAGGTCATCTTGTTCAAACAGGGTCACCTGAGCACTGTGGTTGCTCAGAACCATGTCAATGCAGCGTTTGAATATCTCCAAGCATGGAGACTCCACAACCTTTCTGGGCAACCTGTGCCAGTGTTCAGTCGCTCTCATGGCAAGTTGATTGTTGTGCTTAACTTGTGAGTGGGAGTAGTTCTGTGTGGAAGTTGTTGACTTTCACACAACTATTACAGCAGACTTCAAGCGTTATAGATTAGTTATTTCACTAAAGCCAGTGCTTACTGGGTTCTCTGAATAACATGTTTCTAAATACGGTACTGGAAGAATGTGGGTCTGGCCGGATAACAGATGTGCTGAGGTATCGCTATATGTGTGATTGTTTCTTTCAGGTTTCAGGGCCATTTTGGCTGAACCTAAAAATAAGTCATCTGAGTCTTTTGAACATGACTATTACAGTAATAACACGAGGCAAGAACCAAGAGGAACTACACTTCCATTTTGTAAGTCACAGCTTTTTACACTAAAAATTATTTGTAGTCTTGAGTATGGTCACTAAGTAAGAATGCAGTTTGGAAGAAGGGAAACTAGTGGAGCCTTAAGTCAACACTTAAGTAGTCAATTGGATGCTGAAGTTAGAAACTAGCCAGGCATTTAATCTCTTAAGTTTTTATGGCTTGTTTTGCTCTCGTTGGCCAATTATTACGTGAATTTCACTGGTGAAATTAAAGTATTACCTTTAGTATATAATTGACTTGAATTGCTTTTGAAAGTTGAATGCAGCATGTACATGAAATGAAGGCATGCTAATGTGATGACTCAAATTATTTTGTTGATTCTTTAGGTGTACAGCCAGAATTTTGTAGTTTTGAAAAAAATGAGAGCAGGATTCAAGAATCAGTCTCCAAACGTCTATCAGTGGTATCACGGCTTCCCTTTATTCAAGAGCAACTGTTCGCCCTCTTTGATTTAGTTCCAGGACTGGAATATTGTGATGTTCAGCGAGACCCGTATACCAATAGTGGTAAGTATGAGTAAAGGAAGTTTTTTTTCTTTTTTTTTTTTCTGAAGGGAATCCCTCATAATTTTACTTCAATTAATTTGTATGGCAAAATACAGTACACTTGTTGAAAAGAATCAGTGGTTGCTGCTGTGATTGCATAAACCTAAACCTTCAATTTTACTTGAACCTGTTTACAGGTAACCTTAAATAGCTTTACTTTCAGGTAATAAAATCTCAAGAAGGA
Source organism: Acropternis orthonyx (assembly GCA_035583155.1). Classification (NCBI taxonomy): domain Eukaryota; kingdom Metazoa; phylum Chordata; class Aves; order Passeriformes; family Rhinocryptidae; genus Acropternis; species Acropternis orthonyx. The sequence continues at coordinate 23,331,709 of JAWWEU010000163.1, forward strand.
CAGAATCAAAGTCATGATAAGTGGGTTTTGGTCAAATTAATAGTTTTAGACAGGATAAATGAAGAAAAGGTTTCAGAAATTATTAGACATCTAGTTAAAATGTTCTCTAAACAGATATTTTGAGTTTTCATCTTGAAATGAGGGGGGTATGTTTGTGTATGTATATGTATGCAGAAGATGACATGAGTAAATGGGATTAAATAATTCCAAAACAGGTCGTGTTTTCTATTAAAAAGATGTTTTGGTTTCAGTCTTACTTTGCTGCTGCTGAGACAAATGTGGAAGTGGTCTCTTCCCAAGAAGCTTGAAATGTAAATGAGTCATGGAGTTAAAATGTAACTTTACAGTTCTTGAGACACTGTTAATGGGATAATTGCACGGTAAATTGTGTATCCTTTTGTTACTCAGGATTAGTGAAACAGAGATTGTTATCACTGTTGCGATTTTATTGCCAGCCTTTCAAGTTACCATAAACACAGCTCATCTGTCACTAGTTAAGTCCACAAATACTACTGGTTAAGTAATGTGAGATGTGTAGTAAAAAGACAAGAATTTTGGGTCGTCCGTGACTGACATGCAGTGTAATCATATTGCTCTATATGAGTGTAGGATTTAGCCATGTCATACTGAAACTGTGTGCACTGTATTTGTAGGGTATGCTGTGATTCAGTACAGTACTGCTGCATCAGCTATATATGCCAAGTACAAATTACATGGGTTTGAGTATCCTCCTGGAAATCGATTAACTGTCATTTTCCTAGAAGATGGGAGTGATAGCTCAGAGTAAGTACTAAAACATTGAGGTAAAAAGTTGTAACTTGTGTTCTGGAGAGCAAAATTTTAATTAAATAATTTTTTAACATAAGAAGTAACACCCATATCACTGTGAGCTTGTTCTGTACTTCATGTGTTCTGAAATGGAGGTGTTAAGTTTTAGGTTTTCTTTTTGAATGGTCTAGAATAAGCCTTTTGAAACTTACTAGTCTTTGATAAAGAAAATACTTAAATATATATTCTTAAGATACTATGGAAAGATCTCGGATTTGTCAAGAATTTTTGGCAATGTATCTGTAATATGTTACAAGGCTGGAATGTGTTTTTGATGAAGTTTTTGTATTATAACCAGATTTATCTACTTGATCTTTTAGTTGTGTGCAGTGGTGCAGGTAGTAGTCTTGGGAAGCATATATGTAGAGTAAAGCTATTTGGTGCTGAGGATCTGATATCCTCACAGTGTGGGGAATCATCAGGTGTTTCACTATTCCTAAGTCATTCCTGTGATTTGAATGCCCATTACAAGTTGGAGTGGCTTAGGTACCCTCCTGCAGTGAATATTTTGGCTTAGTTTCATCCTAAAGGAATTTAGTTCATGTCAAACCTGTTCTGGGAGATAAATGGGGATGGTAAGGAGGGACAGTGGGGAGATTCACTTCAGAAGTGCATGCCTGACCTAAACTAGAAAAAATGCTGAGTGTAACCTTCATTCTTCAATAATTCCTACACCGTGGCCCTGCAACTCAGGCTGTAAATCTATGCAAGAAGTACAATTGCTTTTTCTTACTCTGCAACAAAACAAAGGAAAAAAACCCTGGAAAATGAGAGCTGGGAGTAAACTTTCTGTGATAATATCTTAACTTCTGAACTGAATCTTTGTGCTCTTTACTCAAACAGGTGACATTTTTCTGTCCCTTTTGCTTTCCAGAGACCTCTCACAAAACGTAGTGGACTCCTGAAGAGTATTAAAAAGCACAAAGAGTAATTTTGTATCCAGAGATGTAGTAATGTATGAGTGTTTTCAGTGAGTTCCAACTAGCATGCATACTTTCAGGTTATGACTATAGAATGTCCTGAAGGCCTGGCTCGGTTTTCATTATCTACATGATATTACAAATTTCTGGAGATACTCTTAGACGTGCATTAAAACTTATTTTCTCTTGCTGAATTTAAGATTACCATAACTTAGCTCTTTCTTTAAAGTATTTTGTTATCACTTCTGCTTGCAGCCTCATCAGAAAAATGGCAACACAGCTGGTAACAGCACAGGTGTCATCAGCATTGCGCAATAACAACGCGATTGTTCAGCAGTATAGGACACCTCCTGTAAGTTAATATAATGGGTAGTGCTAGCATCCTTCTGAATTGTAAGAAACTTCAGATATGTCAATAAAGAACACTGCTCACTTCCCTCTGTAAGTGTTTTAGATGCTGCATTTTTTAAGATGGACCTCTGATTGGTTGGTATGTTTTTATTCCCTGTGTGTCTGAGCTTACTTTGATTTATTGTCCAATTGAATGAAATAACCAAAATAAATAATGACAATTAGGACTCATAGAGACTGTTTATGTCCTGTGATGGGAACAAAAAATTGCAAGTAAGGTAAAATTACTTCCTCTGCCCCCTGCCATCAGTTAATTTATGCTTGCCTCTTTTTTCCCCTGTTTCAGCAGGCGTTTGGAGGAACTTCTGGCCCACAGTTACTTCAGCCCCAAACAGATGCCATACTTCCACCACCCAAAAAAAAAGTTCCACCTGACACTGCTGTGAAGGAAAGGCTTTTCGTACTTTTTCATCCCCATCCTTTACCTGTAAATGTATTGGAGGATGTGTTCTGGTAAGACTCCGTTTACAATTAAGTGTTCCCTAACAAAAAGAAAACTAACTATGAAATATTTAAAATAAATGTTGAAAATAAAAAAGATTATCATGAAAATGCTTTCCAGAAAAGGCAGTGCACAGTGATCCGTAAGTCATAAGTGAACAGGAGGTAACAGTTGCTTTTTGAAACAAGTGTGTAATGGAATTCCACATTGAACCATAGATGCAGTGTCATCAGTATAGCAGCTTTATTATCAATTAACTTAATATGAAAAACAATGTCTAGTCTTCTAACATCTATTTTTAACCAAAAAATGTGGTAGTTCCAGTTCTTACTTAATTTTGCATTTTCTTTTACTTATTTCTGTAAGGTATTTAAGTATTTTGATAAATTTCCACAGTAACTTAGGTAAGTATAGGGAGTTGTTTTTTTCTGATATATTATAATGGTTTTCATCTTATTGATACTATTTCAGCTGTTCTTTCACACAACCTCCTTCTGAGGAGTAAAGACTTGAGACAACTTTTGCCATTTTTAAAAAAAATCTATAGTTAACTGTTCTCCAGTATTTTGTACTCTTTATTTGTAGTATACTCTTGAAGAAAAAGGCATTTCTCTTTTCCACTAGTTTGCACCTGCAATAAGTGTTTGGAAAGCCAAACTATTTTCAAAGCACAAGGAGAGGAAAAGAAATAATATGCACATGTGTAGAATTTAAAATTGTATCTATATGACATACTGGATTTTCTTTATCAGATGCTGAAGAAGGAAAAGGCTATGAATACACTTGTATAACTTCAGTATGCAGCAAACATGCTATTTTTTAAAAACATATTTTAACGGACTGTCTAGGAATCTCCTGAGGGCTTGGAAATCCCTGTTTTTTCCCTAGAGCTTTTGTGCTTGCTTTCTGAGTCATTTCAGTGAGACCTCTTCAAAGATGAATCACAACTGAGCAAGTTCATTTAAGTGAGATGCAGGTTCAGCTTCTAAATTATCTCTCGGTTTGCCTGTGCATGTCTTATTTTTGGTTTGTTCAGGTTTTCTTCTTGTTTTGTTTTTGTGAGGCGTTTTGAGTGCCACTTAGTTTTTGGGGACTATAGTATTGATTAGCTTTACAATATTCTTTTAAATAAGAGAGAAATCACTGGTGTTTGTGGTTCCATCATAATAGTCTGTAAAAACATCGTCTATGACTTTTGGTGTTATTTCTATTCCTGCCTGTAATTCAAGAGGAGGAAATATGAAAACTGGGAGTTTTCGAAGGAGGCCAGCAGAAGAAAACATAGCATACAGATCAGAATACAGTTTTGGCAGTTAACAAATCATATGTATTTGAGATTGGATATGTTGCAGGAAAAACCTGTCAATTATCTTTTTTTTTTTTTTTTTTCCCCCGCCCTAGTCGTTTTGGACAATTGATACAAGTTTACCTTGTAGCTGGAAAAAATGTGGCCTATGCAAAATTTGCCGACAGAGCAAGTGCCAGCGAGGCCATAACTGCATTACATGGCAAGATTGTGAATGGTGTCAGGCTCAAAGTGAGGTTGGCAGACTCGCCCTCAGAGGAGCCCAACAAGCGCCAGAGAACTTACTGAGCAGGTGAGTACCCAGTCTGAGCTGGTACTTCCACTGAAGTTCTGCTTGAAATAGTGATAGGTGAAGTGTTTTGAAGTTAGATACAAACATGTAATGACTAACTTTAAACCTACTCTTAGCTAGCAATTTGAAGTGCCGTTTGTGGTATGTCTATGTGTGTATACATAGGGGTGTGTGTAAGGCACACATGCACTTTTTTTTTAGCAAAACTGAATTTTTATAATTCTTGGAAAACTATGAACCAGTTGATAAAAATCAATCTGGATGTTCATAGAAATATTCACTTTTGTACAGAAGAGAATCAGTTAACATTGAAAATAGAATGCAGAAATAAACAGTGGAATTGACATCAGCTTGTGTGTGTCTTTTTTTAATTAAAAACCATGCCATCAGTGGTGTTGGATAAAGATGCAGAGTTGAGCCGTTGGAGGGCAGAGGAGTGAAGGGGTAAATAAAGGACCTGAGGAGGACAGACAAGGTTTTCAGGTGAAACAGAAGGTTTGGGGTATTTGGGTCATCTGGATTCTCAGAAATCAGGTGTAGCTGGAATGTGTGATAGTGAAGAAAATATTGCAGAGCTTGTGGTGGAGGGATTGAGATGCATATTTAAGAAAATTAGTTTGGGAATTTACTGTTCGATGCTTTTGGCCTGTGAAAGCTGGCTAAACTCCTAGAGAGGTTTTATATTTTAGAGACTTCAGGGACCAACACTCAATTGTTCTTTTGAAACATTGGTTTGCTTCAAATTGTGTCAAATTTCTTCTTTTTTTTTATTTTTTTAACATTAGGACTATTACTGAAGGAGACATATAGGAGGGGAGAAAAAGCTAAGCCCTCAAATATTACTATAGCTTCCAAATATTTCCAGTTGCCGTATTATCTTCGTAGGGGACGTGAAGTTTTGATTTAACTTATTCAGAAAACATCACATGAAACCCTGACTTTCTTCGCATCAATATTTTACCTCTAAGCTTCACTCCTTGTACTTTTCTTTGTATAGATGTTCTTTGTGACCCCAGAGTTGCAGAGACCAAAAAAGACTTTGCCCAAATTGTTCTTTTTTCTCCTTTTTTCCTAAGGACTTTCATGTTGCTCTTTTGATAAGCAGCAGATGCTAAAGGTGGCCTTAGTCTTTATACACAGCTTTCATTTTAAAAAATTGTATTTCTAGCATTCTTTTTCTGCATTGAATTATAGCTAAAACTAATTGAAACTTTTTTATTTTTTTTTTAATCAGCAGCTCTGGTGAATGAAATTTTAAGTAGCTTGAATCCATGTTCTTATCTCTGTACAAAGTTTTGTTTTTAATGTGACTTTCAACAATTAAAGGCCAGCCTCTGTGTCTCTACAGGAAGAACTATAATGTGATGTGTGATATAAGACCAGGTCTGCCTTGTGTACTTTTCACTAGAAAAGTGTAAACACAATATGCGTCCAAAATTAGAAAGATGATTTATTCTTAAATTTTCTTTCTTTGCTTTTAAGAAAGATAAGAGTGAGAAGACTGGAAAGATTTCTTCTGATGGTCTATCTAAAACTTAGGTTTTTTTATTCAAACATATCAACACACATACAAGCACATGTTTGTCTAGTTACGATTTTTGAGAAGATTCTTTAAGGTCTCCAACTGACAAAAGGTGTCTAGTTGGTCACCAAATGGGATTTCAAAAGGCTTACTTTGTATTTCGAATTATGTTAGCAAATTCTAATAGACACATATTATTGACTGTTTAGAAACCTGAACTCTTTTATAAGTCAGAGTAAGACACACACATTTGCTGTTGTGCTATTTTATCTAATTAGAAAAATGGAAAAATAAGGTCCTATTTAAAGAATTATTTTTTTACAACATGCAAAATTACAGCACAGCTCTCTGTCTTTTCCTAGGTTTTTGCATTTCTATAAAATATCAAATAACAGAGTACTAGTTTTAATTGTTCAAAGACAGACACCCTAAGTCTGTCTTGAACAGATTACTAGTAATTCTGGTGCAAATGTTTGCTGAGTATTTCCCTCCTGGTTAGTCTTTCATCTGCTGTATCTGTGCAATAACACAGGGAGAAGATATTTCTAAATTTACAGTGTTACATCTTGTTACATCGTGTACACCAGCTTCCTAATTCTGAGTCTCTCAGCAGGTTGTTTCAGCATCTATCTCTTCTCAGGATGGACAGACAAAATTACTTGCTCTTTTTGTCCTTTAGTTGGCTTCTCAAATTCAAATGTAAATGGTACATAAAAGGAAAGATTCCCTTTCAAAAGGGCTTGCCCATTTAAATGAAGCTTATCACTGCCTGACTTAGCATTGGACTGGCTGACAAACAAACCTTGCAGTACTGTAGAGGCTTACATTTTGTTTTCAGTTAAAGCGTTAAGTTGTGCATGAGAAAAGAGACGGAATTCTCTCCACCTTGGAAATAGTTGTTGGGGTTTTTTTGAATTTTAGCTGTAGCAAATAATCTTCCTAGCTAAAACTTCTGAGAGTTTTCACTTAAGGAAATCATTGCCTCTTAGAAAATAATTGTTTCTAAAGTCCTGTCGTATTGCTTGCCTTTTGTCTCTCAAAGGTGACTGGATTTCCGAAACAGTCCTTTCTATACAAGGTTCTCTGATTAAAATCTGTGATAAGACCTGTGAATTCTAGAATCTATATGAAAATAAATGTAATTTGATGAATTAATTAAATTTAAATAAAATATTTATTTTTTCAACACATTTGAAGTTTTCCCCTAACACTTGCTTATGTAAATAATTTTTTTAAAATACAATTTACAAAACTGTTTCTTAAAAAATGTCTTATGGTAACAGTGTGGTACTGATAATGCTCTTGCAATGTAAAACTTTTGACCACAAGAACTTTACCTTGCAACAACCTTTGTTTATCAGGCAAATTTGCATACATGTGTGTTAATATTCTAAATTAACGCACCTAATGAATTTTACAGACTCAGGTTTTCCTACAAGTCAGTGAAAATTCAATTTATATGAGTAGTTAAAAGTATCAGAGAAGAGATGGAAATACAGACCAATAAGGTTCTCTTAACTGCTTTAAGTTCTAATGTAAGTTTTTTTGGGGGGTGAGGTTGTCCCCCCTTATGCTAAGTAAGTATTAATGGCTGATATGAGCACTTTAAACTATCTTGCTTTGAATCAGTGTAGGCTTGAGAAGGCAACTACAGTGTGTAGTCCTAGGTAGTTGCTAAAAGCAGACCTATCTTGATGTTCTTGCTGCTGACTGGCTTGTGCTTTCCACTTTTGCATTACTTTATTTCGTGAAAACCTCACTGCAGTGTCTGATACCAGTTATGTAAATTGTATCATTCAAAAATTAGAAGAGGAAGGAAAGAATTTTGCTATCTTTCAGAAGAATGCATTAATCTCTTTATTGCGACCTAGTAGGTGTATTTTAATACCACCCTCAGCCCCAGAAACAACCCCAACCACACAACATACCCACAAACAAAGAAAACAAAAAACCAAAACCTACCCAAAAAGTCTTTCACAAAGCTTTCAAGTAGACCTTAGAAAGCTAAGCTTCGAACTAGCTCTGTATTAGAAATGCAAGACACAGCTATATGGAACTGGATTCTGTGGCCTTTAATAGTCATTGCTGATTGACTTTAACCCACAGCAAATGGATTCATTGCATTTTTCCCCTTCTGAAAAAGTTTGGTTGTGTTTTTAAATAATTATTTACTAAATTGAAAAACAACTTATTCTGCCATGAAATACTTGGTTATTATTGTCTTTTGTTGCTCTTGCTCTGAAAGTCCTGAATCACTGATTTGATGTGCATTCATTTTTTTTACTTAGAACTTTATTAAAATCGTGAAGTTAATATGTATATTTATAATAACATATTGCTGTGCAAAAATGTTTAAAAAAGTAATTGGATTATAGTTGAAATATACTATGAAAAAAATAGCTGTATTTTGTTTCAACAGTATACTGCAGAAGAAATGCTGGCTTTTACATGCTGCTCAGAAAAAGAGGCACTTCTTTAAAAGTTAGAGAAGCATACCTAATACTTTTGTATTATTCTTCTAAAGATATTGAAAGCCTTATTTATATGTTGTAATGATTCTATTTTATAATATGTACTTTAAAATAAAATAAGTATGTTGCTTTTTGATACTATTTTTGTACTTGTGTTTTTTCTACAGAAACTAAATCATGACATGACCCTCAGCTAGCTGACTGACTGACTGAAAACGTGACTAGACATGGTTCCTGTGGACAGTGACAGCTTTTTCAGTGACAGCTTTTTTTTTTTTCTTTTTTTGTTAATTGTTACTTAGTTGATCTTCTCTCTGTGGTGCTTTTTGATTCTGAATATGCAGACATGCAATTTTGAAAATTATCTAGATAGTTAACATTGTGAACTGGTGGTTGTTCTTGTAGGAGTATATAATGTTGTATTACAGAAATAACACTTGCTTTTACCTGAATTCCTCCTATAAGATGGAAATTACGTTGATGGGGGAAATAAAGGTGTCTGCATTTTCTGACTTGACTGGTTAGTTGATAGTGATTCAGATTTTGTTAAAATAGGAGAAATTTCTCATTATCCGAACGGCGTTGAAAAGTGAAGTACAGCAGTAAATTCAAAGAAAATGAAATAACTGTTTAAAAATTGGTAACAGGCATGACAATATTAATCTAGATTTAAGAAAATGGCTGTAATTGAGAAAATAATTCAAAGTACATTCTTAAACGTTTTGTTGACTTGGGCCAAAAGTATTCTTTATGCTTTGTGTGCTGTTTAGTGAAAGGGACATTTGACTGTGGGGCAGACTACCAAAACTGCTTACATTTATCCTTTCTTATTCTAAGGTCTTTTGGTTATTATTAAGGTCTTTTCCGTGGGGAAAGTATGGAGTCCAGGGTTGTGATTTTGCTTTTGTTTTTGTTTGTTTCGAGGGGTTGGGGGTATTTTCCTCTGTGTTTTTTGTTTTTTTTTTTTTTTTCCCCCAGAAGCTTTCAGTGCATGTGTTCAAGTAAGACTTAGGCAAGTCAGAATTTCAGTAGGATGAAGAGGATTCCAGCACTGATGGAGAGTAAATGAAGATAGTTCAAATAAGTATTTGCACAGATAATTTTCAAATGCCAAATACTTTTCTGTGTATTCCTGCATACTACTTGTTGAATTGAAAATGTCTTGGTTATTAAAATAATTTATACAGATAAAATTGAGGAATTCTAGTTGTATGTACACTAGAGAACAAGCATGCCCTTGCATGCATCTTGCTCCCCAGCATCTCCCATCCTCGTCCCTTGATCATTGATGTGGGGAGAGGCAGTGAAGTATCCTCTGACTTCTGTCTCTGAGCATCTTCAGAAATATTTCCCTCCCAGAAATTCCTACCTTGCAGGAAGGCAGGGGTGAAAATGCAAGTCTTACTCCCTTAGTTCCAGGCATGGTATAGTTAACTGTGTTTCAGGGTAGACACAGCAATTTTAACGTGCTGGGAAAACTATTTACATTTTTGAGGGGGATTGGGTCACAGGGGAGACAGAGTGACTGACAGTACATCTGGATAGTGGGGTTTAAGAAACAATAGATTTGAGCTTTTATCCAACCCTATAATTTTATGCACATACCTGCTTTTCTCCTCTCCTGGCCAGCAGTGTTAGGTTTGCTCAGCCTCAGATTCCCTTCCCATTGGAGAGACAATGCTGTTGGGAGGGCTGGGCAGAAGGTTGCTTTTGTGCTGTGCAGCTGCTCAATCACCAGCTTGGGTCCCACTGGCCAGTGTCCCTGGGCAGCCCTGGGCTTTTGGTTTTAGGTAGCCTACTAAGCTCCAGGATTATCATCCGCCCCCCACCCCCCGCCCCCTTCTATGATTCTCACCTTCTGCTTCTCCAGGCCCTTAGTCTTTCCAAGACTGTTACTTCTTACCAGGAAACCTTCTTTGCAGCCTCCTTTCTGGTGCTGCAGCCCCCTTACTTTCCCATTCTCAATAGTGAATGTGCAGAAACACAGCACCTTACAATACTGGGTTTGTCTTGTGTCTCTTTATAACTTAAGCTATGTTTTTACCTACCACAGATAGACTGCTTTCCTTGTTTTATTTATTTTTTTAAAGAGAAGGAGGAAGTGAGAAGGTATTGGAAAATACCTCCAGTTGTAAGTAGCTGAAAGCTGTGGGTGAAACTTCTTAATTTTCTCCATTGCTTCCCAACAGCAGAACACATGCACCCAATAAAACAGTGTCCCTGGGTGGGGTGGGGCAGGGGGAGTGGAAAGAGGAGGGAGCAGAGAGTTTGATAAAATCCTTTTAACTGCAAGGTTTACTTAGAGCTTTACCATTCAGTGCTTTACAGTCAGCTGTCTTAAACTGCTGCTGGGATGCAAACCTAGATTAGCCATCTGGTAATGTCATTTGACTTCACCTACTATCAAATTAATGCAATTGGAATAATATTCACATGCAGGTTACTTACTGTTTCTCATACAGCAAATATTTTCAAGCATTTAGTAAATTGGTCTCTAATGCAAGATACAGTCACATTCAACTAGGTTTTATTTCCTGCTCTTTATAAAGAAGTATCAGTACAAATACTTTTACATTAGAGGTTATATGAGAATAAGCACTATCATTGAAATTTGTTCAAAAGTTTAAATTCAATGTGACAAACTGTGTACTTAAAAACCCCAGTTTTTCCTATGTTAAAGGAATACTAGAATTCAAATGCTCAAACGTGAGGAAGTTGCAGAATAAAGGTTGCCTAAGAAACCTCCTTTTCCTTCTCTCCATCTTCCTAGTACATGTTACAATGCAGTCCTTGATGACTCACCAGCAGCTTTTTCCCCCAAGAGCAGTTGTTTCATTCAGCACAAAGAACAGAACTCAATCAGGGCTGCATGGTTAATGCAGGCTGTAAAATTCCTGCTCAATTTGATGTAGATGTTAGAAATTAGAGGTTTATGGTTGAGCCTGAAGAATTGGATCCTGTAGCTGACTCTAGCCCAAAGGTGGTTTGTAAAGAGGGTTGCCATTTCTCTGGGGCTCCCCTGAAAAAGTCCCAGTTTGGGTCGGTGTGATGTGGGTTTTTTTGATTAGTGTGTTAGTTTTATTTTTTTTTTCTTCCTTCATGATGAATTTCAAGTAGCATTTGGGGTTTTCCTGTATTTGCTATGGGGAAATAATTCTGACCAGGTTGCCATAAATCCCAAACTCCAGAATGGTAAAGCAGCACCTTTGCAGACTTAACTGTGCCGTCAATGTGTGCAGTGAGTGCAAAATTTTCAGAAAGCATCACTCCTATTCTGCAAATGTGGAGGGAACACCATGCTCATGCAGAGGGTCTGACACATGCTGCTGAACCTGTATGGTGTGGTGTATCTTGCACAGGACCAGGTGAAATGCTGAGAATCCCTGTATAGTCAGTTGGAAAAAACCCCAGCTTCTTGTTTATGTGATAGAATCAGCCTTTTGATGAGTCTCTCCTATGTCAAGATCCCTGGCCTAACGTGGTACTGAAGGTGGATACCTGTGAGTTTAGGGGATATAAACATCTCCAGGAGGATAAACAGTCAAAAATGAAGTGACTGATGTCTGTATTTGGCCATCCAAGATGGGGAAAACATAATCAAGTTGGCATGGTCCTAACAGCTGCTTGAGGGAGCATTCAACACAGACAGAGGGCTAAAAGATAACCTTTACAACTTCAAGTACTGTTACAAAGTGGACAGAGTAGTGCCATTTTCTAATTGTTCTCAATCTTGGTTTTATTACTATATGTCTCTGGGAGTAGAGCGCCACTGCACTCCCCAGGGCATGAAAGATCAGTGCTCTGTATGCAGTCCTGCTTTGGGCTATGGAGCTCTCTTGCCCACTTGTTCAGTCAGGTCTGCAACTGAAGAGGACTGGGGGCTGGAACTTATAAAAAAAGTTTTCCCATTTCCAGTTCTTCAAGTGCTGAGACTTCAAGGTACCTGAAGAAGCAACTCTGCAAGCAGTATCTCCCTTTAGACGCTACTCACATGGAGTAATTTGTAGTGTTCTAATAATGTTTTTTAGAAGATACTTAAACCAAAATCATTATTGCTGTTCTTAGAGTTCAGTGTATTTACTGAAAATATTAATGTATTCTTCTCCGGCCAAGTAAGTTTGTGTAAATACGTCTTGCTATTGTAAAGTCACCCAGCATTTTTGATTGTATATGATACTCATCACTCCCTGTTTCAGTTGTTATATAGCACTACTGATAAGTGGCATGCTGCTTCTACAAGTCCTTTCATTGGTAAGTAAAAACTCTTGTCTGCTGTGAGAATGAGCAGTAGGTTCCTGCCCTGGAAAAAAACCTGTCACTCATATTCCTTTTGATGGTGTTTAGTGAATTGACCAAAACTGTATAGGGTTTTTGGTGTGTTGTTTTGCAGTATCAGTGCTTTGTGTTTGTAAATAGAATTTAGTATGCTTATCTGCACGTGACTTGAATTTCAGCTGTGTTTATCAGCCATAGCTTCTGTTGGCATTGAACAAGGCTTTTGTACCTTTTGAAAAAGAAAGAACACATATTGCATAAGTTACATGAAATGATGTCCAGTAGAAATAATTTTATCCATTTATTGAATCATAACTGCTTGGTCAGTAGAAGAGCCTTTTCCTTGTGTTATTGGAGGAAGATAGGAATTTGCTTATGTTGCCTGAGTGTCTGCATTAGGGCATTTCTGATGATGAGATGGAAAAAGGCCATTCTCAAGAGGGCATTCTGAATGTGGTCTGTGAGTTGGTGATTACAGTGCCCCTTGCTGGGTCCTGGGGCTCCTGAGACCTTTTTCTTTGGTGGCACAAACCACTAGAGCAGCTCACATGGGGGCAGAGCCCAGCTTTGCAGTGCAGTGTGTAATTGGATTTCCTTGGCATCCTTCCTTGGTCCTTCGTTCATGGTCCTTTTTCTGACCTGGAGCACTCTGTCATGTCTTTACTGCTCTGTCTGCAGAGAGATCATCTAACATCTGCAATACCAGGAACCTCCACTCTTTCAATTACTGTAGCAGTAAGTGAGAGACAGAAGGAATTTAATATGCAAGTGGAAGCTGCTGAAGGTGAACACATCATGTGATTATGTGCACAGCTCCAATTCAGGAAAACTACTAGTTTCATATTCTCATCATGCCATTTTCCTGAACTTACTATCTTTATTTTGTAAACATTCATTAAAAACTTCATCAAAGATTCTGCTCAAGTTTTTCACAGAATGTGAGATTATAACTGCAGTTATATTGGTAAATTTTCTCCAAATAAAATGGAAAAAAAAAAAAATGAAAGAAAAAAGGAGGATTAACGATGCCAAGTTCACTTACAATTATAGGAAAGGGACAAAGGGTGACACCACAGCTGCAGTGCTGTGAGGCAATCCCCCTGGTTCCAGCAGAGGTCACTGGGATCCCGGGTGTGTAGGTGGAGACTGCAGCTCAAAGCTGACACTACTGAAAATCTTAACCTGCTCCTAAGATAATCAACCTATATATAGAATTTCATAACCAAAAGCATGGGGCTTTTTTTCCACATATAAAGAATTATTGCTGGGTGTATCAATTTCAAACATGTAAAGTACTTTTAATATCAGTTAATAATTAAAATAATTTCAAGTAATTGATTTTTCAAGTAATTGAGAGAAGACAAGCTTAGATTAACTCGCATATTTTCTCTGAGTTATTTTTTAAACTATTTATTTCTTTACAGCCTTTTAGTTTTGAAATACAAATGTTCTAGTTTTGCTTGCACAAGCCTCACATGTCTATTCTGATTTATTTTTCTCTATTCCTGAGGCTTTTCCTAGTTTTGCAAATCCAGGATTAGACAAATAGTTTTAAAATTGTCATGCCAAGTATGAAAATCTTCTGTGACATACCTGAAAACACTGCATACAAAACACCTCTTTATACTATTTTTTGTCATTTTTGCAATTTCTCTGTAAAAGATTAGGAGCAAGATAATGAGCAGGAACTAGGAAGAGAATCAGGAAAGAGGGACAAAACAAAGAAAAAATAAGGAAGATTATAAAAAAGAGTTCAAATTTCGAGAAATAGAATAGGAAACATTCTAATTAGGAGGTAAGGCATGACAGGGTTCCCAGGGGAAAGCCAAATCTGATATTGGGAAAAGCCGGATAATCCAAATTATTCAGATCCTAAGACATAAAAGATGGGGGCACTGTGATGCTCTGGAAGACAAATGCTTTAAGATTCGGGTGTATGTAGGGATTTGGAGTCTTGTGGAGGGATGTCTATCATGAACCGCAGAAGCTCTTACATCAATCTATAGTACCGTCACTTTTGTGTCTTATTTCTCTGTCATTTTGCAATGCAGCGATTGTCATGCACCGTGCACATTTCATATACACATAATGAATATTATGGCACCAGCATTACTTTAAAAGCAGTATTTGTTTTTTTTCAAAACCATGTGCTTTCTGTTGAGCTCATTTATCTTGTTAGGTAATTTCTCCTTCATCACCCAGCTGTGTGGTGGTTCTGATCCTCCTCCTTGCACTGACACAGCTCACCCCAGCTGCAGCTGTCTGGAGTTCGCTGAACAACTTGAAGCACAAATTCACATCAGGTCACTCATCCACAGCCTCTGCTTTTGGCAGGGACAAGCACAGCAACAGAAGCTTGTGTTATGGGCAGGATCAGGCCTCCTGCAGCCAGCCTGATGCTGTACTGCACTCAGAACTCAAGGTGGGTCCAGATGCTTCAGGCAGCTCTGGTAGGTGAAGCTGGAGATACTGACGCTCTGCACCATGCAGCTCTGCCGGGTACAAGAGTGGAGAAGTGTGCAGCTGGATATAACACAAAACACAGTTCAGCTGCTTGCTCTGATTGGTTATAAATGCTTTTAAAGGAAGCTTTAAAGAGGAGCTGCTTTGAGGGATGATGGGCTTTATGGCCTTGGTGCTTTGTAAATATCGTAAGTCACAGCTTGAAAATAACACTTCAGTGCTGTAAAGTCCACATATCTCATAGATGGTGGGGCTGTTGTTTTTAGCTATACATGGTACTGTCAGATTAATTAATTATTGGTGTAAGACTCTTACTTCATCTACTTTAAGAGTATACATTTACCTGCGCCAAAACATGAATTCTTTTATTATGAATTTTTTTTGAAATTCTGCAAACTCTCTGGGGCTTGAGAAGGTGGGGTTTCACCCAGCATGAGGCTTTTCAAATCCAGTGTTAACATGCAATATCCAACATACAATATCTGCATGACTTATATTACGACTGAAGAGTTACCTGCTGACCAGACCCTACTCTATATTTAGAGAAAATATTTGCAAATCCTGAGCATGAGAGTACATAAGTTTCCCTGGGAATTTTTCCAACTATTCTGACCAAGTTCTGTCTTTGGAAAGTGCTAATGAGTAAATTTTCCAGATGCCATTTTAAGAAATACAGGACAATGTTAACAGAGCATATTCGGGTATGTAGACATGAAAACTCTATCAGAAATGCAAATATATGGTGGAAATGTTTTCTAAAAGTGAAATTATAAGCAACTTAAAAATAAAACTGTAAGCTTGCTGAAAGTTATTTAAAGTATCAGAATGTTGATTGTCCTCATCCTGAGCACACTAAATCCCCCTCCTAATGTGTCCACTATATCTAAGGATAGCAGGCATGAAGATATATTTAATCAACAAAACAAAATCAAAGCATGTGAAAACATGTACTGTATGTCTTGACCCACTTATGTTTTTAAGTTTGAGTCAAGTCCACAGAATTCACTTCTATTCAGAGTTCACATTAGTATAATAACGCTGGGGGACATTAAAATTTGCTGCCCTTCTCTGTAACAACATACCAGCTAAACCACTTTAAATTTTAGTGCCAGAATTTTAGACATGGGTTATCACAGTAAGTTTTACCTTGGCCAGGTTAAAGGCCAAGGATACAAAGATGGACTCAATGTCCATATATAACAGCATTCTTGGAGTTTTATCTGGGAGGCCATCTAAAGCTGTTTGAAACTGGGTAATCTCTGTTGTTGCTTTGGAAAAATAAATTAATTAGGTAGTTCTCAGAGCGTGCAGGGGAAACTGTACCACTGTGACCCTTTTTTAAGCTATTCCAGTGGAGTTATTGAGAGCAAAGTCCTTTAAATACTGAAGCTTGAAAGTACTTGGTTTAGAATAAAAAGCAGAGTGCTGGTAATAGTCAGCAGGGTTATAAGGTAGTAGTACCAACACTTCCAACCAGAGATTTCTTTCTCTTTGTTGTTGTTTAAAATGTATAGCTCCAAGTGTTTATACTGCTTTGGTTTTCAGTCTAAACAGTAAAGAAATCATGCATTCAGCTGAAGAGGAGGCTATGGGACTACTACCCATCCCCAAAGTCAAGTTTGAAACAAACTCCTTTCCTTTTTTCTGAGAGGACGTAGATATAAAAAGTATCAATGATATAGGTTTTGTTTATGTGAGATTGAACCAGTCCAGCTAATTTGTCATATATTTGTCTTCGGAGATTCTTGGAGTTCTGGTAAACTGCATTTCAGATTTGCTTTTCAGATTTCTGGCTTCTTGTATGTAATAGGGATATTATTAACAGAACTCTTAGAAATTATGATTATCAATGTAGGGTGTTTCCTTGTAATTTCAGTTTTAAATCATCTTTGGGTGTTTCTCGTTCCCTTTCTAGTTTCTTCAATAAGACATAATTTTCCCTTTTTCTTCAGAGATGTCCAAGAATGGTTTAGATTTTATTTCTGTGATGATCTATGAACATGGAAAGTATTTTTGTTATATTCTATGCATGTCTTATGTTGTTACGCTTCATGATTTCTCTTGCTATGTGCTGCCCCAGTCTTGTATAAAGGAGAGTGAAAAATAGTGCTGGAATGAATAGACCAGTGCATATGGACGATCACTACAGAAACTGAAGAGGAAAATGTTGAGAAGATAAAAACAATTTTTCCAAATTCTCTTCAGGGGAATGAAAAAACACCCAAATGGAAAGATCAAGAACTAAGACTCTGGTTTCAATCTTCAGGGAAGATGGGGAAAGGCAAGAATATGCTTTCATACGTAAGGATGCTGCTTGTCCTCTGCTTCTCGCACCTAACTGAGCTGAAAGAAAAGAATAAACCATTTGAATGGCTGCACAAGATTGTGTAATTGTCCTTTTAATTTGGTATTCTGCTCTCCACAGTAGCTGGAAACTGGTGCTCAGGGAGAGTGTTGAAACAGGGCAGATAATGAGTATTGGGCAACTCTCAGTAGGCAATGGGCAGGTACCTTTTCAGCAGGAACTGCAAAGGAAATTGTCCCTACAGCTGTCCTTCATTGATTTGTATAAACCCTGATTAAAGACATATGTCTCTTCAGCTTCATAGTGCAGTATAGAAGCAAGCCATCTGAATTTATAACATTTTGTATGGAAAAGTTTTTCCTCGTTGCTTTAAACCACTGCCTGATCATTTACTGAGTGTCCCTGAAGTCTTGTGTGATGCAAAATAACATGTGATCGTTTCCTGTCAGCCTCCTATGTATCATTTGGGATTTTACAGATCACAAGACAATTCTTTCTCTGTCTGCTCTTCAGCTAGATCTCCTCACACAAATACATTCCCATGCTTCTGTGTGTATTTTTTCAGCCACATGCATGCATTTTCTAGTTTCACATTTTCATATGAAGGAACCAGAACAGTACACAGCACTCAGGTGCAGAGAGATTTACACAGGGTTGTAATGAGCTCTTCTGCTTTGTTCTCTGCTGCTTTTGGAGCAATTTCTAATAATGTTTGCCTTTTGGACTACTGCTGAGTAGCAAACTGATGTTTGCAGAAAACTACTCACAATGACTCCAAATAATAAGGACTAATTTAGAGCCCATTATTATGTATGTTTAGTTAGGGTTATTTTCATTACTGTTTACATTAGTTTGCAGTTATTGACATAAACTTTCAGCCACTGTCTCATTGCCCTATTGCTCACTATTGTCAGATCCTTCTACAGCTGCTCAGAGTCAGCTTTCATTTTGCCTTACATAAGTAATTTTGCATCATCAGGAAACTGCAAAGATCATTGGTCTTCACACAAGAAATTTTAGGCTTTTTAGGTGCAACATCAGAAGTATTCTAAGCAATTCAGCCCTAAGGAGGGCTCAAAGAAGACAGTAAATAATGTTGTGTTGGGTGGTCAGAATCTGTCAAAGAAAGGGGACATTGATCTGGTTACCCATGTTGGTCCTGACAGCATCTGTGCTCTCTGGTTCATGAAGATGCAAAAAAGACAAGGCATAATTTGCAAAAATCTTTAATAATAACACGTCTGCTACCTCTGCCTTGTCTAAGGGTACCATTTTGCCAAACACACGCAACCCTTAACAATAAATGACAGCAAAGAAATAACAATATTGATTATTACAGGAGAAAATAAAAATATTTTCTTAGGGTTCTGTAAGTAAATATTTTCAATGCCCATAGATCTGCTTATCCTCAGCATATGGGTGGTAAGCAAACATTTGCTTTTATATTTAGCAAACTTCCCTGGTGCCTGAATGAAAGAATGGGACATTTTAAAGGCATTTGTGTCCTGCCAAAAATTGTGGAAAGAATTCCATGGTTTAACCTGTGGAGGTTTTATGTTTGGATGGACCATCAAACCATGTTTTACAGTTTTCTTTTAGAGAACTTGCCTCCCAGCTGTTGTTGAGAGTAAACTTGAGAAGAACAGGTCAAGTTCTTGGATGGACAAAATAGCTCCTCTCCTGTGTTTGGGTCCTTACCTCAACATTTCATCAAGCTGTTCAAACCTTTGCTCCTGGTGGTGCAAATTATGAGTAAAAATCAGTGAAAAAAATTCTCATGTCATTATGTAACAACTGCATAGATTTTAACAAAGTTTGTGTTGATATAAGATCAGCTTTTATCAACATTTCTGAAGTGATATGGTCATCACCATGTAAAGTTATCAAAGAAACAGTTCTATGTAAATAAGGTCTCAGAAGATGAGGAGGGTACCTGTGCGCATACACTTCACTGGCATTTTGTCATCTACCATCTATGTAACATAACTATAATTTTAACAAGATATTTAAACTGACTTTCTACATATTTGTTTCTCTTTGGTTTAAGTAGAGGCAAATCAGTAAAAAAACAGAACTCTGTAGAATAGCCACTTAAGAATTTAGGATCAAGATCATTAGAGGATATCAAAGAGGATATCTGAAACTGAGCTAATTAACAACACAGTTTTCTGGCATGAATTTTAGGTTACAGATGTTGACTGGCTTCTTGTCTGAAATGTTATTGTTGAATGGTGATCTTAAGACACCTCCATCTCCTTGCCCTGTTACTTATTTGTTTTAGAATAAAAATAAGTGACTACATTCCTGTTATTATTAGGTGTTCCATAACGTATGTGGCTTCTTACTTAATCTTTCTATGGATTTTATATGAAAACTTACTCTGACACCCACCATAATCTCGCTTAATGTTTTTTCTGCTTCAACTCTTGGAAACTAAACACTGAAAAGAAAAAATTGTGTTAGTTAATGAATTCCGTAACTTTATTCAAGCACATTCAAAATGAGACTTGGAGGTTCAGCTGAGAGAATAAAGCATTTTTTTCCAGGAAGCTTATCCTAGAAGTTACACAAAAAGTAGCATGTCAA
This sequence comes from Acropternis orthonyx, assembly GCA_035583155.1. Lineage (NCBI taxonomy): Eukaryota > Metazoa > Chordata > Aves > Passeriformes > Rhinocryptidae > Acropternis > Acropternis orthonyx. The sequence goes on from JAWWEU010000163.1 coordinate 23,351,530, forward strand.
GGGATCCTTCTATGGGGGTCTTTGCTTTAATAGGAAAACAACTGTGGTCTTTTGTATGCCAGGGTCCCCAAAATGATCCTTTGTTGCACCATGATGCTGCCAAATCTGGAACTGCCAGTTTGAGAAATGGGGAAAACATAAATCAGCATCATATAGCCTGTTTGTCTTTGCTTAATGAATAGCCTAGGCTCAGTAACTTATAGAATGCTGTAAATCTCCTTTTTTTTTTTTTTTTTCCCCAGGCATTTGATTTTTCTCCCCTTTTCTCTTACTGAAATTTGCTGACAGTGGCATCTAGTTCTCCAGGGATTTCAACTGATTTTCTTGGACAACACAATCTATTTCCCTTCTTGTTACCATGAATCAGAGAGCAGGGAGGAAGTAGGAAGAGTGTGCAGTTTGCTGAGAAGTCTCAGAGCCATCCCTGGAGGGCAGGACAGTGGGCCAGCCCTGGGGACAGGGAGTGACCATGCTCTAGCAGAAGGACCAGGGTGCCAGAGGCAAGTCATTAATCAGGCAGGTGAGTCTGAAACCTGCCTCCTTCACAGCAGGTGCCCCTCAGTAGGTTCTCTACACAAGACAGCTCAGCTTCCCGTTTCCAATGGTGTGTCTAAGCTATCAAGGATGTCATAAAAGCTGTGATGGAGGATCCACAGAGGAAAAAAGACCAAAACCAACCAAACAAAACCCCCCCAAACCAACAATAACAAAAATCCCTAATACGGATTGAACCAAAGGAGTGATTTCTACAGCAGCTTTCTAGACTATGCGATGTGGTTTTTTACAACCTCCCATTATCGGATGACAAAGACTGATCAGCTAACGCAGCGAACACTGCGGGAGGGTGACGGTGCAAGGTTGGGTGTCGTGCTTGTGTCACCAAGCCTGGGTGGGGAAAGGCCCTTACGCGGCTGCTGACAGCCCAGTCCCACGGCGGCACCCCTTTGTCTGACACCCTCCTCCCGCCCCTGGCACGGCGGTGCCTCTCGCTCCACCGCAGCCCCGCTGTTGCCCACGTGCGCTCCCGTTTAATTCCAGACCTGATGTCACGACCGAAGCCCATGACTCGGTCCCCGCCGCTGCCCCGTTTCTCCGACACGCCGGCAACAGCCTGACTGCGGGCTCTGCTCGGCGCGCCGGGGCTGGCTGCGGGTGCGGGCAGTGCGGGCGGTGCGGGGCGGTGCGGGGCCCATCGCCGCCCCACCGCTGCGCGCACAGGGACGCGGCCGCGCTCAGCAGAGCATCCCTGCGCGGCCCCGCCACCTGTCCCCGCGCAGCGGAGCCGTCCCGCAGGTGGGTCCCGCCGGGGCGGAGGGCACCTTGGGCGGCGGGCGGGGGCGGGGGGCGGCGCGGCGGGGCTGCGGCGGCGCTGCCCGCCCCCTGCCTGCCTCCCTCCCTCCCTCCGTCAGGCGGGCGGGGAGCTGCGGGAGTGGCGGGGCGCAGCCGCCCGGACCGCAGCGGGGATGCGCCGCGGAACCCCGTGAGGAGGTGGGCGCTGAGCGTCGGCCCTGGGGGCGCGCAGGGGCCCGGCCCGGAGCCGGGGCGGCGGGACGGGCCGTGCCGGGAGGTGCGGGTCGAGTCGGGTCCGCTCCTGGCCGGGCCGGGCTGGGCTCGGCGGGGAGCGGCGGTACCGGCGGGGGGGCCGGCAGCGGGCCGGGGCCGGGGCTGGGGCCGGGACTGGCGGTGGCTCTGCGGCCCCGGGGCGCAGCCGGAGCATCCGGACCGGGGGGGCCGGGCCGGGGTTACGTAACTGCATCCGCGCAGGGAGATGCGCCCGTGTCAGCCCCGAGCCCGCCGCTCCGCTGTCGCTCCCCCAAGGAGCGACATTGCCCCCCTTACCTCCAGCGCAATTTAAAATGCCCCAATAAGCTGTGTGGTCTGTGAGGTTCGGTTGCAGATTAGCTATTGCTAAGTTGATGCACTCTTAGGATATCTTTATTGTTTTCCTTGTTTCTCTCAAAACCAGGCAGGAACGGCCTGTATCCTCAATTTTCTAGCAGTGCTGCAAAACCTTTTCAAGTACTTTGGAAATGCATGGATTCGTTAAAACTGATGCTTGGAAATCATCTGTTTGTCAGAAGTGCTGATGCTTAAAATGACTGACGTGGGTTTTGCTATTGGCTCATCATTTCATTTGAGTTTATAATTGCTGTGGTGTGCTGTGGGGTTACATTGTTGATTTTCTTCCTGAAAGCTTCAGCAATGCAGATACTGTGGACTAACAGTAGCTGAAACAAAAGACCTTGCTGTACTTCTCAGAACAAACTAGGAATCCAAGGTCGAACAGCAAACTGCAGCGCAACTTGTATGGGGTAACAACAGAACAAAAGTATTCACAAATCTTATTAGACAGTTTAAGTGAAAAGTGTTCCTTAAATAGACTCTTACTCAGTAGATGAAAAAAAATTGCTTAGTGAAGGTGTGAGGAAATAGCTATTTTAGGAGTACAATTAACTATATCAGCTCAATTTTAATGGAACGAGTACATTTAATTGCATTCCTAACAGAGTTCTGTTCTCCAGATGATTAAGTTGCAGAATGATACCAGCTCAAAGATTAAAATCTCATCAAATATCTAATGGTTTCTGTAGAGTGTAATTGTGTTTGGTTTATAACAGTTCTTTTCTAATAACCAGCCATTGTCCATATAGCTGTAGATACTATAATTAGACTTTTTTTCCTTGGTGTAAATGACAGGACCTTGACCTTTAGAGGTTAAGCAGATGTGGTTGTTATGGATCTTACACATTTAGTAAAACTTCTTTACGTATATATAATAGAGTTTTCTTTCTGTTTAAAAACTACACAAGAAGACGGCTTTCTCTTTTCTCTGTGTTTTAGATAAATTAACAGAGGTGTGTACAAGATTTATTATTTAAAAACCCTGAAGAGTTTGTATTTAAACTACTTTTTCTGTACTAGTGCATGGCAGGATGTGTATCTGGACAACAATACATTGCAGGATTTGTGACTGAAGACCCCCTAAACATTTTCATTTATTACTGATGGCTTAAAGAGGTACCTTTTGTTGTACTGTGGTTCATGAAGCTTGCTTCTTCCACTTCCTATTAGTTGGCTATTGGGCTCACAGATCCTCCATAGTGTTTTTGAGCTACACTGTTAGTGGTCTTGTTAAGAGTTTTGCTTATTATTGGCCATTTTTGGTTCTTAGTCCATTCTGGGAGCTTATTCATAGATCTCTATGATGTGAACAACTACACAACTTGTAGGAACAAGTGTGGGTTTTTTTTCCCAAGTGCTGGTGTTGAAGGGCTGTACTCTATATATTTATATGGTTGGCTGTGATATTCTATATAACCATCAAAAACATAACTTTGCTCACAGGTGTGAGAGTCCCTGTGCATCTGAGCAGCCATTCAGACATTACTACAAAGCCACCATGGCTATGGGAAGATAAAGCTTTGTGACTTCTTTAATAGGAGAATCCCCTGCCTCCTGCTGTATTGCAAATGGTGGTGGAGATGGGACTGCTGTCCCTTGCTACTTTTCCCTCTAGTCCACTGTGGAGATGAAAGCAGAGGGTGTTCATAGTACTGCTTCATTTTCCTTTAGTCCTCTGGCACGTGTGTGTGTGGTAGGTACTTGTGCCTACCCCTTGCTGCTGCACGTTTCAGCTGAGGCATAGTGTACCGATGGGTTTCAGTGTGTGACAGAAGTGAATGGTTTTGCTCTTGTTTTGCCAAATGCATGTGGTATCAGCATGGGTTTTCTCTGGGGATTTTTTTTCCCCCATCTAGTCCTTTAGAATCCTGAGAATTTACACTTCTTTACTGTGAGGCTTTATCTCAGGAGGGGTTGTATTTCTTACGGGACTTTAGTCCTCCAGGTCAGCGCTTCAGTGCCTGTGCTGTGCCAGAGAACCTGCTGTCACTGCAGTGGGGGACAGGAAGGAACTGCTAGCACTTCACTGCTAAAGATGTGTTTATATTTTTAATGTGTGTGTATGTATACAGTGAGCCTATCCTAATGGTTTAATTAGCCCTTATGCCTCATATATAGGGTAGCAAATACTTGTGCATTACTCTTGTATTTTCTAATATTTTTTTAAAACACTGAATTCAAGCAATTCCCAGAGATTTCTGGGAGGTTTTTTGTGCTTTTTTCTTTTCTTTTTTTTTTTTTTTTTTTCCCCCTGACAACTAAATGCTTTCTGGTTTTGAAGCTTTTGACTATGCTAGCATGGAAAAAGACAGCAGTTTCTGCAGATAATTTTCATGAGAAGTGTTACTTTGGGCAATTATACTTTAAAAAGGAATTTCTCCAAGAATTTCCTTCAGGCTTGTGTTTCTTTCTTAAGCTAAGTTTAATGAGATTAAAAAAAACCTCCTTCACAGTGGAATACTAAAGTAAATACCTTTTTTTTGGCAGTGGGGAGAGGTTGGTATTGAATTTGCTGTATCAAGATTCTAGGTGTTGAAGGAAGCAGCAACGGGTGTGATACACAAATGAAAGTAAACATGCTCAGGCACGTTTGAGGGATGTTGGACTTTTGGCAGATTTAAAACATGGCTTTGGTCATAGTTAGGGAAACTCCAGCTGTCAAAAGTCTAGTGACAAGGAAGTTGTATAGTGAGGTGCCAGGTAACATGAACTGAATCTGGTTGTAATATGAAATATGTAAGGAATATGTAATTACAGAGTTATAGAATGGTTTTGGTTGGAAGGGACCTTTACAGGTCCACTCGTCCAACCCCCTGCAATGAGCAGGGACATTTTCAACTCGACTGGATTGCTCAGAGCCCCATCCAACCTGGCCTTGGATATTTCCAGGGATGAGGCATCTACTGCCACTCTGGGCAACCCATTCAAGTGTTTCATCACCCTCATCATAAAAAACCTTCATCCTTATATCTAGTCTAAATCTACCCTCTTTTACTTTAAAGCTGTTACTCTTTGTCCTATTGCTCTTGTCCTAGGCCTTGCTGGTAGAATTCATGCCATAAATGCTGTTACTATGTTTGTAATTAATTTCACCATCTCCACACCAAGGTTTTCTGAGCTATAAATACAAACCTACAGTTTTCAACTATTTCCTGTAAGTCAAAATACAGACGAGAGGCAGTTAAAAGGTTTTGTTTTTTTTTTTAAATGCCACTGCTGTATATATCCTGATGAGTTGTATTTCTAGCATGTTTCTTTTGGGGTTGATCCTTTCAAAAGAGTTGAAAAAGGAGAGAAGACCCTTTTGGTGATGATAGCTGATAAACCAGTGAAAGGGGAGACAGCTAAATGTGAAATGTGGAAGCTGAGAGAAGACCATGGGAGTTGCCATGTGTAGACAAAGTCTTGACTTTTAGGGAAATTTATGGGCTGCACAGACTTGGTGAGATATTAAGGGAGAATTTTTGGATAGTTTATAAGCTGGTTCCAAGTGAAATGTGTCACTGTGTGCTGAGGGCTATTTACGTAGGTGGCAGCAGCAGGTAAGGAGATGCTGAATTTCCAAGTTTGTCTTTCTGAGAAAGCTTAAATGGTTTCATTGTGAACCCCACCATCACCAACTCAGAAACCGAAAAAGATTCTCCGTCAGTACTTGTTACCTATAACTTTAAAAAGAGAAGTTTTGAAGGAAGAGAAGGAGTAGTAAGTTGGGGATTGAAGAAGAGTAAGGGGATAGGTCTGGAATGTATGGCACTTGTAATCTCCTTAAACTAGGAGTGCTTGATAATGATTCTTAGAAATGTTCACTGTAGCAGAGAGAACAGCTGCATTTTGAAATCAAGTTAAATAATTTCCTTTCTTTTTTTTCCTTTTAGTTCCTTAAAAGGGAATGTATTTTAATACTAATTGAGAACACATCTCATAAAGGAAATAATGGATATATTAATTTGAGGTGTAAAGGAAACAAGTCTCTAGTTGATTGTGAGCTCAATATGGAATTGCAAGAATTTTAAGTAGTGGGTGTCATGTTGCACTAGATTCAAAGATTAAGTTTTCTAACAAAAAACTAATTTATTTCTGGGAAACTTAGTTTGCTTGCTGTCTTTCTGCTGGAGGATAGAATCTATATTTCTGTGAGAATGCAGTCCTTGGGCATATCTTGAATGTTCTGTGTTCCTCAGTCAAATATTTCACATTTTTTGGAATTTAAGTCCTCCTCCCACACCAATGAATCTTTTCCTCCTTATTTTGGGATGCTGAGAATCCAGTGGATAAGCTGAATCTATGCATAATTTAGCATATAGAAAGTCCAATCTTGGTTATGATCTCTCACAGTGCAATCTGACAGCTTGCATTCATAACTCTGTTCAAATAGGTGTTTTATTTTCCCTTTTTACAGTGGAAATTGAGAGATGGAATTGCTTCTAGCCTATAAACTACATCAACCCCCCAGTATTTTTCAGTTCTCATGAAAATTGTGAAAATCACAAAAATCATGCTTAGTCCTTATTGAATTGCAAGTTTCTAGTCCAAACAGAGCAAAGGAGCTGATGGATTCTGTACTTAAAAGGCTGTATAACTGATCTCTGTGGTATTGAATGTAGTCCCACTCTAATGCAAAGGCTGTTTTGTTGGTCCAAAGCTTTTCTATAGCATATATTGTTTCCAATTAAGTTAATGAATTGTGACTGTGAAGGATGCAGAGGTATTAAAATGATGTATTGGATCTTTACATCAGTACAGTAGGGCATATATCTGGGATTGCCTTGTTATGAAAACAAGCAAATTCAAAGTAAGTAACATTTGTCTGAGAACCATCTATAGATCAGTTTCAAGATACCTTGTCTTGGAAGGTGATATCTTTTTTCAGGTGATGAACTGAAATTTTTCAGGTGAGAAATATAATAAAGTCAGGAAACTTGTGCCATGGGGTGAAGGCTACCTGCTCAGACAGAGGAGACCTTAACCAGATGTACCAGATAAAGGGACTTTCAGCTTGAAAATAGGAAGCTGAAATGGTTAGTTTAGTGCTAAATGTTTCTTTCAGAGTGGAGTAGGTCAGCTGGGTGAGAAGGTGGTGGCTGATGGTGGAAATGATGCTTGGTTAAAAGGAAGAAGCTTCAACATAAAACAGCTTGCTGAGGTCTGAAACTTGGCAGTTGATGCTGAGTCATCTTGAAGTCCCATTTGACCCAAATGTGAGCATGACATGCCTTCCTCTGGTAAATAATCATGTCTCTTTCCCGCATAAAGTCTGTGTTTCTTGGTTTTAATCTGTTTCTGGAAAACAAGCTTCATAAGATGCTTGTAAAAAACCAGAAAGATGGCTGTGATATGAAATGGAGCTATAGGGTAGTCAGAGGGTGAGTCTGGATGTAAGATACCGGTGTGCCCCTGGTACTCGAAGGTCAGCACTGTAGCAGTACAAATTCTGTGTCTTTCTTTGTAATGGTTGAAGAATGCGTAAAATCCATCTCCTTTTTCCCCTCTTCAGGTGAGCTGAATGCAGGTTGCCTTTCCAAGTTCACCTGTGCCTGACGACTGTGTTCTGTAACACAGAACTGTGTTCTGTAACTGTGTAACTTCTACGGCCTATGGGCAGGCCCTATGTAGTTGCTACGTGGTTTAATGTTCTCGGGTGACACAGTGGAGGGAAAAAGTAATGCATTCTCTCACTGAAGGAAAAAAAAAAAAGTGTTCTATAACTCTCCTTAACTGTGGTCTGTATTTGTGTGGGTGTGCAAATGTACTATGGAAAGCTAAATGTAAATTATATGGTGTTCCACTGAGCAGGCTTTTCTTGATCCTCATAATGACTGATAGTGTAGCCTATGTATAAAACCCATGGTCAGTTTGCAGTATGCAATTCAGTGACATGCAATTATTGTTTGCAATGCAAAATAATCTTCAAAAAATCCAAACAAGGTATTTTCTTTAGTAGCTGCGCACTCTGTCTCCTGCGCAGTCACCATAAATACCATTGTGGGACTGAGCTTATGATGAATAACCAGAGTGGCTTCTGTCTCTAATTAATACAATAATGGTTGTGTTTTCTTTTGATGTGGGTTGAGGATTAATGGGGCAGGTCTTAAAACAGGTCAGAGATGAGGGTTAGAATTAGCCCAGCTGACCAAACCTCAGACTCTTACAGGACTCTTCAATAGCTCCACATGGTTGTAGAGTGTCTGTGAGTTTAAGGGATAGAAGCAGCTTCAGAAGTAATCTATGATATACTTTTTAATTTCCATTTCTGGTGATGCAAAGGTTGTGGTTGGATCTGCAAAGTAGTTGGATGCTCTGAAATGTAACAATGATCATGGCAGCTTGGGTTCATAGGTCCTACCTAACTTTTCCGTAGCAGCTGCTGTGTGTGTCCATCTGCCTGAAGAAGAGGAAGTGTGCTACAAATTTAAATTTTGTGAGCTACATGAGGAAGAGGAGGGAGTGTCAGATTCTTTGCCTTTAAAATTTACAAATTCCTATTCATAAATTTCGTTGTTTTTTCGCAATGCTTTGGCCAAAACAATATAACATGAATCTGCAAAGGGTAAATTTGGGTAAAACAACCATGCTGTAATCACCTGGCCTTTCCTAAAGCTGTGATTTTTTTTCTTAATACCCTTAGGTTTTAGGTTTCCCAGTTGAAATGCCCAGACCAGTTCCCTGGAGGCTGCGTAAAGATCGCTGCCTACAGTTCTCCTGATACTTTGTGTCTTCCTGAATGCCTCATTTTTCTCCTAACTGTATGACCCCTATAGTTCCAAATATATACTTGTCCTGTGTCATGTGTCCATGTTCTAATAGTTGAGATGTTTCTCAAACTGTGATGCACTGTAGGAGGGCTGTGCACGGGGCAGGGGAGGAAGGATGTTGCCTCCAGCTCTGATACCTGCTGCCCTCCCAATCCACAGCTGTTTGCTGTCAGCTCATGATGCAAATACACGGTGATATTGTTATCCCCTGCCACCTTACGGTATTTCTGATATAATTACCTTCTGATATATTCATTATTACATTTCACCCTCAATGTTCCTTAGAATTTTGAGAGATTTATTCAGTATTTGCAAGTTTTTGTGCTTTCATCTTAATTTTGTGAGCATATTAACTCAATAATTTTGCATAAAGCTATCAAATGTCAGTCATAAATCTGTGCTGTATCTCTTTACTATTCTATGTACTATTTACTATTTGAGTTATTTTAAAGTTACACAGCATTCTTTTGTAAAGTTAAATACATGGACTTTAGCATCTTTGACATTTTCATCATTCTTTTTCACATGGGTTTTTGTAGTAAGTCAGTAAAAATAATTTAGAAGACGCAGTAAGGGGTAATGCTGTGTAAAAAATAGGTAGATACTAACAATAAGGACTTGATAAACGTGGTGAATTTCCCTTGAGGGCAGCAGAAGTACGCTATCTTACCTCAGTTGGAGGGATTTTAAGTACACTAAACCAGAACTATTTGAGCTGTGATTGATGTAAAGCAGGCTCATAGCTCTCTAGAAACAGGACAATATCTCATAACAAAGAAGTTTTATTTCTTGATGCCACTGCATGGGTTCAATAGTAAGCTCTCTGTTTTCCTTCTGTTCTGCTTTGTCTGGTGCTTAGTGCTGAGATACACAGAACACAGTTGTGGAGTGCATAGCAGCTGCAGAGATTTTATACTTCAACATCTATGGCAACATTCCCACGTTGAAAACTGATGGAAACAAACTGCTCTTTAGGCAACAGATACCTTGAGGAATATATAGTTCTGTTTACTTGGCTGATTTTTGGGTAGTTTGCCATGAGAAATGTGTCATAGTTTTGTGGTATAGCACTGAGAAAACCACCAACATTGTCTAAATCTGTTTGTAAATGAAATTTAGTTTCTTGTAAAAAACTGCAATGAGTACAAACTAATTTTGAAACTAATTTTTTTAAAGCCAGCTTTAAAGGCTTTCCAGCACCAACACATTGCTTCCTCAGCTTTGCCTTCTTTATCATTCTGCTACTCCTCCACAGGTCATTCCCTACCCGTGAATTCACTGCCCTCTGAATTTCAGTCCTATGCCCAGGCTCACCCATTCTTCAGGGGACACAGGCATGTCCCCTTGTCCAGGCTGCCCATGTTCCACGCCTCTTCCCTCCAGCTGCCTCTCCTGCATCCTGGCTGCTGCAGTCTTCCCTGCTTCTCCCAGGGGTCCTTAGCCATCTCAGGAGATCCTTGGGGGATATTGTCAGGGACTGGGGAATATGAAGGGAAAAAAACCTTTGAGAACAAAATGATTGGATTTTCATAGTGTGAGCACACCAAGGAAAATCAGTTATTTTCCTGCCAGTCTTTATGCCCAGTAGCAGTGTAAGGTGCTGTTTCTTAATGGCAGCAAGTGAAATATTTTTGCACTTGAGGTTGGACATTCTGTCAAGGTGGGTTATATGTTTCAACCATGTTGAAGCAGATTTAAATGTAATGGTGCAGCTTCCAAATGCAAGTTTCTCATTTAGAAGGACAAGTCTGAACAGAAAGAAATGTCTATGTGTGTTGTGAGATCCAGAAAGTAATTCAGGCAGACTTCTCTGAGATTTTTCTTTTTAAACAATCTCAGTATGCTGCAAAAATGACTTTCAATTCTTTAGTTTCCCACAGGTTACAGCATAGAAAATCAATACTTTTTCAGCTAATGTCAATTTTTTCCATTAAGGGACAAATGAGGAAGCGTGAAGCTTCTCATCTTCTCTGACTTCTGTGTGCTTCCCAGACACCCAGTTTTAATTTGTCTTTATATATTGTATAGTGTGTACTTACTGCTTGTCTTTTTATTCTGATTACCAACCATTGTTTATGTTTATAAGTTAAATAATCAAATAATGATGGAAAATGGTGTGGTTTTAAAGCCTTTGTTCAAGTACATCAAGTCAAAAGGGTGAATGTTTTTCTTTTTTTTTTTTTTTTGAGGAAAATAGACTTTGTAAGGAACTGAAAACAATTCCTATCGTGAGTTAGTTTCCTGCTCATTTGGAAATGTGCTGCTTTGTGTTATCTTTGTAATCACTGATATTTGTCAGTGCTTAAGTATTGGTACTTTGCAGTGTTTGGTCTTCAGTTTAATTTTTACAAACTAAAATATTATAAGACAGAATAGACAGTTTACAAATACTTTCAAAGGCTAAAACATAAATATTTGAAAGGAATAGGCTGTAGACCTCAAACTCATAGCTTGTTGTCTTGCTGAGTGTCTGACTGGAATGGTGGGGAAGTGGAGACCAATGTCTTGGACAGCTGTAAAAAGTGGCGGGGGGGGGAAAAAAAAAGTTAAGGTCCTAAGTTTTCCAAATGCATGGGCAAAGCTCTGCCTTGTAGAATAGATGCAATTTTCCTGTTTCAGGATGATTGTTAAAAATCAGAGAAAATAGGGATGAATTTGAGATTTTGCTTCCAGAACACTGTAATTTCCAGATGAATATTTCCAGTGTTTTTTTCCCCTCCTTGTCAATCTGCCTTTTAAAATTTGTAGAGTTGAGTAGTTGTCCGAAAACACTTATTTGTCATTTGTCACTATGTAGCATTAATACTATTAACCTTACAAGTCTTTTTTTCTTCCTTAGTGTATTTGCTTGGTAGTCTTTCAAGAATCATTTTGCTGCTATTTTCTGTTGTTGATTAATTTTGGAACAGGTATTGCATACAGCAGGGGAGTTTCTCTTTTGTGTAAATGCCTGTGGGCATCTTGGCTGAGGTCACTGACATATATTTGGCTAAATGCTGACTTACTGGCTATTGTGAAGGACTGAAAAATGTTGAAAAAATAAACTGAGTTACTTAAGAAAATTACTGTTGTCCTTACAGGTGGAGTGATCTCTGAAGGAAGAAAATAAATTGCAACAGACCTTCAAAGTCAATACTGAGATAAAATAAATGTCAGGCATAACAAAATATTTTATGATGTTGTGCTATGAAACTGTCCTGAAGTGCCTTAAAGTGGCAAAGTTGAGCATCATCACTCATTCAGTGGCAATATACACATTAGTGAAAAGTTTCAATTGAAAACCACTGAGTCTCACTTTTGAGTGGAACAATTTTCTGGTATAACTTTCTGAAGGTGTATTTGTTTACAATAACGACAGTATTATGACTGGTGATAAAATTTGGGGGGGGGGGATAACATTTTTGTGTAAATAGATCAAAATATATTTTCACTGTCTAGATGACAGATGACTCAAACTCAATGCATTTTACGCTAGTGAATTTACAAATACTGAGTTGCCCTAACCTGAGTTTATAGTTTGTGAATGGCAACAAGGAACAGAAGGAGAAATTTTATCTCTATTTCTATTCTTATGGTATTTTTTTATGATTTTTAATATAGTAGCATTTTATCACCTGTACTTTTGGCATTAATCTTGCATGAAATATTTTTTCAGGACTGTTCTTATGCTTAGATGTTGCTGTTGGATAATGTTAGATGTTGCTGTCAGATAATGTTAGGAGATTTCTCAGTAACTAAGAAATTAGGAGCATTCAACAGGAAGCTTAAAATTCAACAGGAATTAAACAGGAAGCTTAAAAAGGAGTTGTTGAACTTCAGACCATGGGTTTTAGTGCATTAGAAGTTCAGAAAAAACTGATTATTCGATTTGCAACTTCTGACACAAATTGTGAGGGCTGGAGCACATCTCCTGAGAAGAAAGGCTGAGAGAGTTGGGGTTGTTCAGCCTGGAGAAGAGAAGGCTTCAGAGAGATTTTATAGAACCTTCCATTACCTAAAGGGAGCTTTTTTATGAAGGCATGTAGTCACAGGACCAGGGGGTAATGGCTTTAAACTGAGAGTGGATTAAGATCAGATGTAAGGAAAAAAAATCTCCACTGTGATAAGGATGGAGGCACTGGAACAGGTTGCCCAGAGAAGCTGTGGCTGCCCCATCCTTGGAAGTGTTCGAGGCCAGGTTGGATGGGGCCCTGAGCAACCTGGTCTAGTGGGTCCATGACAGGGAGGTTAGAACTAGATGATCTTTATGGTCCTTTTTAACCCAAACCATTCTGTGGTTCTATATCTAGTTCTTCATGGCCAGCAAAATATGAAATGAACCCTTCTATTCCTTCTTCTGCTTTGGTGGTGGTACACAAATCCTCTGTTTCATAAACATGTGTGATTCCTCTGAAGAAGGAAGAGGATGCATGTATTTTAGTCACCAGTTTTATTCATGCAAGTTTATCATTAGAATCCTGCCCATATTTTGCTGGAGCTTGTTCTGAAAAATCCAGATTTGTCAGCATCTTAATGAGAATAAGAAACTCTGAGTGGGAACAGTGCTCCCTGATTTGTCAAAGCCAGTGAGCGGAGGGAGGCAGAATACTTAATGAACACTGTTTGATTGGAGTTTGTGACAGCCAGCACATCATCTCAGCTCTGGCCAAGACCACAGGTCAAATCTTATGGCAGTTGTTAACAGCAAAGGTGGAGGTGTGGATGGAATCCTGGCAATGGGGGGATTTAATGATACAAGAATGAAGTCTGATGTCAACATGAAAGAAAATTTTTAGTGTCCTGTCTTGAACATAAATATTTACCCGACAGTGATAAATGCCTCCTCTTCAGGTTGACAGTCAGTCCTAATAGAATTGCAGGTGAACATTGAGCTGCTTCCTTCTGAGAAGTCATGATGATGGTAATTGAAACAATGCGATTTATGTTCAGCTGCTTACTGCTGGAGGTCTTTTTGTTATCTTTAACCGAGTGTTAATTCAGATCACCCTTTAATCTAAGTAAAAGAGGCCATGCATGCTTTTTCTCTTTACTGTATGTCTGTACAGATGTCTAGAGAATGCTGTTCAGTTTGTTGCTTGTGTATTGTATGCAATTCCAGTTTCTAATCTTGATATAAAAACAAGAGGGCTTTCAAAATAGTTTGATAGTTTATACTCTGTATTTATTTATTTTGGGCATCCTTCTGTATTCCTACTTTTAAGTATGGTACCAAGTCCTTAAAAAGTATCTATTTTATTGGCAATCAATATGGATACACAGGTGCAGCAAGAGTCTGTAATTCTGTAATATTTCTGCCCTGTGATTTGACGTGCTTAAGCAGTGTCCTCGAGTCCTCCTGAAGTAGACAAAGAGCTATGTGTGCTGTGAACTTCGAGGCCTGCACATAAATACTGTACAAGCAAAAGTGTCTTCCAAAAATTAACTCATAATTGAAAACAGAATGCAAATAGAAGAAGACCCACAAAAGTTACCTTTTTTCTTTGTAACATTGAATTAGTGCAAGTAATGTTGTAACTTGTCATTTGCTTGCACAACTCTTCAGAAAATTAACACACTGCCAATAGTAGTAGTTGTAAGGACAAGTCTTCCTTTAATTTTCCTGTTATTTATCTCTTGAACACAGTCCACCAATGTAATTTATTTTATTAATGTTTCAGAGTGCATAAAAATTAATAACAGAGAAATATGACTCCCATTATCTCTTTCTCCAGGCTTAAATAATAATGTTTTGTCATATCTATTTATATTGTGTATGTTAAAGCATCATTATGAAATTGAAAGTGCCTCTTGAGTGTGTTTTATGAAAGTCAAAAGCCCCTGAGTGATAATGGCAGGATATTGCTGACCTCGTTGATATATTAAGTGCTAGTGGTAGCATTTTAGAATGCAGAACATCTTGATAGTCAGTTGCCTGTGACATGGGCCTCTCAGATGGTCTTAAGTGTTCTCAGTGGCAAAATCTGCTTTCTTATGTTAGAGAGCTGGACTGCTTTCCTTGGACAGGGGAAAATAGCTGAAAACATGAAACACATGGAAGGAGCCACCCATTCTGGAAGTAACAGAGGCTAAGGAAGTGGTTTTGCAACAAGCAAAAAATTGCAAGTACATGCAAATCTGGCTAAACAGACACTATATCAGAGCTTTCTGACTGGTTGTGGATAAATAAATACATGAAATTGCTATAGTTACATCTTACTCTGTTTAGTGGGAGCTATTCTTAAGCTTTCAGAGCTGGGATGATCCATGGGGAGAAAAAAGGGTTATAGTCAAGACCGCATCCTTAAAAGTGCTGTTAATGGCTTTGGAAAGATTTTTTTGTTCCCTTTTTTCTCTCCTGGTGAAAGGTGAGCACAGGATGGATGCAGTAAGTTGGGTCTGCTGAACCTGGTGTCCTGCCCTTGGCAGTAACTCAGAGAGCACAACACTCTGCTCTCACCAACACTTTCACTCTGCTGTTGTACTGGGAATTGTTGCAGGGCACTCAAGACATATCTTTCCCTTCCTACTTGGTCCAGTCACTTCCTAGACCTTAAATTTGGCATGTATATGTGCTTACTATAACGTGCTAAAGCATGCGTAGGTTTGGAGAAACTCAAGGCAGATAGACATTGCATCCAGTAATGTGGGCTGGTGAGTGTAGGCTGGAGAAACCCTTCTATTACAGGGCAGAGACGAAAGCAAAAACAGACTAAACACGGTTAAAAGGCAAACTTGGATAATCTTCCATCTTTCTGCTATGGTCTTAAAGAATCTGCTGTAAATTTATCTATGGCTCCAGGGCCAGTTAAAACCAGAATGATTCTGGTGGCTCTGTGCCTCCTGTGAGCCAGGCAGAAAATAGAGAGAAACTGGGATCCACAGAAGAGGATTTTTCACTGTTGGATTATAAACTTCATTAAACTCTGAAAAAAGTTTCAGTCTTGTGCCTTTGTTAGTGAATTTGGATTAAATTTAACAAATACTTTACATAAAAAGAAAAATGGAGAAAATTTTGAAAAGCTGAAATTTTATCTGAATATATTTGCAATGAAATGTTCGTTTTGGTGTGTCTTGATTTTTAAATGATCTTTCCCCCCCAAGTTACTTGAAATTTCTCCTTTCTTCCTCCTTTTGGTCTCTGAACTAAAAAAAAAAAAAAAAGCTGCTTTTCATACAGCCAAAGTAGGTTCCTTTTTCAGTTAAGGATTTGAGGTTTATGAAACATGTCAATAAACATGCCAAAGGAAAAACTTGCTTGTTCCAAAAATATAAGCAGACTTTCCTAGTTAAAAAAAGCCAGCCCAGCATATGGTGTGTTTCTTTTAAGATGCAAAATATTCATATATGGAGATGAACCCTCTGGAGGGACTCTGAGGAAGTAGCTCATGCTCTTAAAGCTTCTGCCTTTATTTGTTTCAGCAGACATTTACTTTCTGAAAATTTTTCATCGCAATCTCTAAAAGATGTTAATAGTGTCCTGCCAAACTGTTGTTGACAATCTGTTTCTTGTAGGATACTGTTATATATATATATATATATATATATACACACATATATAGTTATATAGTTATAAATAGCTTTTTTTAGATGTTTAATTTTTCAAGCCAGGAGAAACATTTGAGATTTGCTTTCAGCCTGAGTCTACAATAACATTGTCACTGGCATAGTAGTTGTTGTAGTCTCGTGTGACAACTGTTGTACACATTATCTTACATGACTGTAGGTGCAGAGTAGATTGGGTTTTATATGTGATTGACATGTTATTGCACACAGGGCTGCCTGATGTGGTTTTTTCCAGTGTCTCCCTTGCTGTAGCAGTAACGTGTGCTTGCTGCCCCTGTGCTACTGTGACCTTCGTACAGACCAGCAAAAAAAATTCATCTTGTTTGCTCAGCATCCCAAAAGGCAATTAGGAATGATTGCCCGAGCAACATAACATCCTTGTTGAATACCACAGGGATTTCTGTTTCTGTTCCCTCAGAAATGGCATGCTTCCATGCACAAAACAGTGGAGTAATGAAGGAATGTTGTTGCTTCCCATTTGTTTTCTCTTTGCTTAGACTCTTTTCTGCTGAAGCAAAGGCACGGAGTAAACAGAGAAGTAGAGAAAAAAAAGGGTAACATGAACAAGGAAAGAATCCTATGGAAAAGAGAGGTGGGGATGCTCTGCATTCTGGATATAGGAACAAAGCAATGGAAAAAATCCAACAGAAAAGATTGTCAATGTGGAAGAAGCATTTAAACAGAATAAAACCATTTAAAAAAGGAAAAAGGGTAAAAACATGGGGAATGCTGGAGGAGCACTATAAAGTGGTAAAAGTGGGAAGCATCTCTTTTTTTTAGCATCTAACAGTTCTTATATTAAAACTATATTAGCTGTTTTTATTAATGAGATTTGTCTTTGTTGAAAAATCCATAATTCAGGGTTTGTTGTTGGGTTTGTTTTTTTTTTTTGTAATTATAAAGAAATCAACAGATTTATTGATGCTTTGATACATGGGTGTGTTTCCCTAATACAAAACCTATGAAAGATCCCTTCTGGGTGCAGGTGGCTTATTGATCTTGTGTGGTTAAGGCCTACTTGTATTTTGCAGCCAACAGCACACAGGGGAGCAATATGGCTAGTATCACATCTGTCTGTCTTTTTTCTTCTCAGCTTGAATGAAGAGCTACCTATTTACAGCTAGGATAACGATGAGGAGGCCTTGGCACCCATCCAGACAAAGGGCTCACACTCACGTCTCTACATCCATAGTGAGATGCTGTAGCTACTTTCCTGCTGTTAACCCACCTAATTTTCCTTGTTTTATACACATATAGCCTGTGAATTCTTGGATCACTCATGTACTGTAGGAAGTATTTGTTCCATCTGTTCAGAGCATTTGAGCTTTATAACAAATTCAGAACAACTCAGAGGGTTAGATCTTGACTATTTTTTTTTTTTTTTTTGCCAGGAAAGAATTATATGGAAAAAGCTAAGCTGTGAGAAGAGAATAACAATAGCAAACTAAATAGGAAATATTGAAATTAGATGATTTTTAAGGTCCCTTCCACCCCCAACCATTCTATAAATCTATTAAATATCTTCTTTTAGTGTTTTTCCTGAGAGAGGTGTATGTATTTGGATTTTAACTACCTGAAGTCTCCTTAAGAGTTAGTTTATTCTGCCACCTGTGTACTAGTTTCTTCAATTTGTACAGAAAGGTATTCCTTGGTAGTCCAGAAGTTTGTGTTCTCCTATAACAGCTTTTCTGCTATATAATTTCATTATGGATGATGTAATCTTTAAGGTTGGGTTGTTTTGGTTTTTTTTCTCTCCTGTAGCGTGGTATGATGGGAGCAACAAAATCTCTTACACTGATGTGTGTTTTAATATATTAAATCTCATTTGTGCTGGTCACTGTAGTACTCTGCTCTGTCAGCTGCTTTTAAGGAGCTGCTACTGTCAGCAGTCATAATGACTACAGCAGACTTGTGCATGTGGAACTGCATTTAGAAATCAGGGTGCACTGGCTTGTAAGTTACAGAGCTCTAATGCCAGCTACAACAAAACTTGTCTCCCTTCTCTGGATGGTTTGATAGTTGACAGGAATTTATTTTCTACTTTCATGGTGTCCACTTCTGTTCACATCCTGTTTATATTATAACCTGACCAACAACTCTTCATGTTACTGCCTGATGTTTTGAAAGCAGGATGAGGATTTAGGAGGTTAATTTTAGGATTCACAGAGTTAAAAAAAATAAAATTGACTCTTATCTCTAAGATTAAGTAAAATGAAAGTACTATGTTTGGGTATGCTGTCCTCAGAATAAAACGTCTCTATTTATGTAAGTAGAGATTTTTCTTTATTCATTTGGATGAAGCAAAGTACATTTCTAAAGTGTGGTTACAGATGAAATTCTTCCTATCTTTGTATAAATGTTATAGATAATAAGCAGAGACCTAGCACAATTTCCCTAACATTTAGGAAATATAATAAATTTTGCTGAACTGTTTTGGGTTTTTTTCTTTTTACTCTGGAGTCAAAGTCTCTTTTATGGTATGTGCATATAAAGATTCATAATTTTTGTCTATTAACTAATATATATATATATATGTAAGAAAAGTTTAGTTACTGTTCAATACAAAAATTGGTCACTTTATACTTTGCAAAGCTTTGTATTTCATAGATTGTTCAGTGAATTCTAACTGCTATACCTGGAATTTATTGTTTTAAACAATACATTCATTATAATCTCCTTATAAAAAAGAAAATGACCATTATGTAATTGTAGAACTCTTTTTTCCCTCCTCTTCCATTATCCCCTTTACTTGCAGCCTGTGTAATCTTACTTTCCATTCTTCTGATCCCGTATTTCCCAGGAGATCTCTATGTATTATGATTTTTATTAGATAAAAGTAGAACTCCTGATACATTTTCTATATGTCTGCTATTAACGTGATTGAGAAGGCACTTTCTGGGCTGCTTTGTTTATTTATTTGCTTGTATTCCCATGCTGGAGTGCCTTGTCATATGCAAGTCAAGTGGATTGATGAGTCATTCTGATGTTAAAGTCAGACTACAGTCAACCTCCCCCATCTTACTCAGTTCTTCGGGGATACATGGTCACTGGTAATGAATCATCTCTTAACTTCACTGATATATTCCTGTTATTTCTGAAAACTTTGTTACTGTGGCAGATGTAGTACAGATACAGACCAAAATAAGATGGAATGCATGTCATAACTGAAAGGTACTAGCTGCGTTCTGGTTACGGAGTTTCAGTGTGCAGTGCAGTTCAAGATGCACTTCTAGGACTGACACAATTTTATTTTTTTTTTAGTCACTACATAATGAGTTTTTAAATTTGAAACCAGTCAAGGAATGTACCATTTTTTTACAGGGAACTTTCTGAACAGAACTGCACTTTTGCATTGGGGAATTTTTAAATTGCAGGGAGGGATGATGGTTTTCTTGCTTGGTCTGCTATGTGATACAATAGAAAAATGTCCACTTGTAATTCCTGCAACAATCTAATTTATCTGCACTGTACTATCTGCAATAATTCTACTCTCTCCTTGTACCAATTACATTTAGAAACTTAACAGGACAGAAGCAGAAGAAACTGTTGCAAAATGTATGTAAAATATGTAAATGTGTACTAAGAAAGGATGTTCTTTGATGGTTGATCTTGGTATAGTTTCAAGCCTAAACAGCAAGAAGGAAGATTTAACCCATTAAACATATAGCAGCCAACAAGCTCTATGTGATGTCTAGGTGTTAGAAAGACAAATGTTGTAGAATTGCCTTGTTAATATTTAGAACTTGACATGCTTCAATGATCTGAGACCTAGGGGGAGGTTAACAAAGCTCGGGAAGAAGGATGCAGCACTGATAGTGGACACAAGAATGCAGAATTTATGGGCCACAAGGACATCTGGCGAAACTCCCAAGATAAGGAAGACACTCTGCAGTTGTACTGAAATCAGCTCCAACTGCGTGCAAACTGATTCCAACAGAAGCTGACAACCACTGACTCACAGACCACTGTCCCAAGAAACCCACAGACTCAAAAGAAGAGAAAGAATGAGCATGGGGACTAGTTAGCATGAGAAGTGAGAGAGTTATTAACCAACACAAGACAGAATACTAATTAATAAGAGAACTATAACTTGTAGCCAATGAACACTAGTTGCTTTGTTTGCTAAAAGGTATAAATAGTAAAAAGTTTTGATAGTTGGTGTGCTTGATTTGTGGAACACCACTGAGCACCCAGGCCTGTGCAACTCTGAAATACATTATCCATGTCTCTCTCAAGTTTGTAATTATTGGCTTGTTGCACACTGGGTAACAAATCCGACTTTTGTGGACAACAAACTACCCAAATTATTGAATCACATCACATGCAGTTCTGCAGTGGGCAATAATTCCTGACTGTCTGCAAAAGCATCTGCTGTGGCCAGAAGTCAGAAATGTGCCCGGCATTGTAAATCCTATTGTATCAAAATCACAGAGATGAAAACATGACTTATGCTATTGAGAAAGCAAAACTTATCTCCATTGTCTTGAGGTACCCCAGTGACTTGGAAGCATTGATATGTCTCCAGCAAAGAGTTCATGCTCACATGTCACATGCCCTTCTCCTTTCCTTTCTTTTTGAATTCTGCGTAACAAATGACTGAATAATGCAATAAAGTTGTCCAACAGATATGAGCATGCTAAGAGCTGTTGCAAAACAGTAATTTGATGGTCTATACTAAGAAAGATCCATTTTCTATGATATTTAAAATACTCAGTTTTCCATTCTGGTACATGAATAATTATGACTAAAATGCGTTCCCTAAGAATTAACAATGCAGCAATTGGTTCATAATTTTGAGGGTTTTTTTCTTTTATTATTTTTATGTGGCAAGTGTGAAGATGCTTTGTAAGTGATTTGTATTTTGCGTTAGCCTGGAGCTGCCGCACCCTTATCTCCCATGTGGATTCAAAGACTTGGTTTGTAGCATTGCAGGTGTAAAGATGATGTATTTGGTCATTATGTGCTCTGTTTGCCCTGGCTCTAATAGTGGCTTTTCTGGTTCAAGAAAGGCAATGCCAGCAGCATCTGCAGCTTTGTAGCACCTTTGCAGCAGTTTCAGTCTTCATAAGTATGTCAGCTTCTTCCATGAATAAGTACTTCACAGCACTATTTTCTCCTTTGGGTTTGCTTTATATGTGATATGTTCCTTAGGAACCAGTCTGTTCCTTTCATGTGATATATCACAGTGAGAATTGTGTCTTTTCCATGTATCTTTTGGAGTAAGAAATGAGACCCATTAAATGACAGTGTTGATTTCACTGACCCTCTTTTGGTGACAAATACGTATATGTGTATTATCTTTGAACTGACTGTACTGGTTTCTGGTTTTTTTTTTTGGTTGCAGTTTTTCAAGGTGATAGTGTACACCAAGATATACTAGAGCTGTCTTTCTCTGAAGAATGCAAAGCATCCAGGATTCCTCTTGCTTCTTTGTCTTGTGTGTGAAATATGCTTCTTAGATAATTAATCTAAAGTTCTGTGATGACAGTTGTTACGTATAGAAATAGTATTTATGTAGTAATTGTCTGGTTATGCTTGTAGGTATTCAGGAAGTGCTGGCATTTCTGATGGTGGTAGTGTATTCCTGGAGATCAGCCTAGTTTCTGCCGCTCTATACATACTGCAGCTCTTGTTCGTAGTTCAGAAAGACAGTGTGCCCCAATATGTGTGTGGTGGTGTTTTTCAGTTTTTGATGTTTTGTTAACATTTCTGTTTTAAAACATTTATTAAATCATCTTGATTAGGGTGCAGTTTTTCATATTACAGAATTAAAACCTGTATATTAGAGCAAAAGCATTTCTGTAATAACTGGCTTTTGTGGCCTTTCAGCCCACCAGCTGGGCGGATAGTCAAAGACTAGAACATTTCAGAAGAAATAAAATTTTCCAAATTAAAATAGTTAGGGTCACTGTGACTAAAACTCTTAGTTTTTCTGTGTGACTGTAGAGCTTAGGACACTGCAGAATATCCCTGGTATCTGCAGTGTGGGGCATAGGCAGTGAGTCATAAATGCTCTTCTGCTTAACTATCTGCAGGAGGCAGGATAATGCAAACACAGTGTTCCTTAGCTCTGGCTTCTTTCCAGGGGCTTTCAGGCAAAACAGAGTGGCAGGAGTCACAGGGACTTTTGTGATGGGGAAAGCTTTTATTGATTGCATCGGTAGCACCAGCACCTTTTCCCATATGGTAGACCACTAACTGGTGTTAATGAAGAGTGAGATTTGGTTGCTGTCAGTTTGCTCTTAAAACGTGACCCAGTGGGCTCTGACTGTTCCTGAGTTTCGAATTGCAGCTCTGGTATTTGACGCGGAGGGTGGGAGGGGGGGGAGGGAGGGGCAGCATAGCTAGATAGGAAATTACTAAGATTCCTTTTATAAATGAAATGATGAGTCTTGGGTTTATGCTTATATGGAAGCATGCTAAACCATACAAATTTAGTAAATTTTATAGAACATCTCACATTCCCCTAATTTCTTTCCAAGCATAAGAAAAAAATATGAAAAGGGCTTCCCCCCACCCTGCCGCAGCATGGTATTGTATCGTTTTCTCCAAGTGCTAGATAAGGATTGTTTAGATATTTGCAGATCCAGAAACCACTACCCCTATTACATTGAAAAAACAGTTCAAAGAGAGCTAGCTCAACCTTCTTACACTGTTAACATACCACTAAGTAGATACAGATCTGTAGGGAAAATACTGCAGGATGTAGGTGTTACTTGTTTCCGTCCTCTTTTTCAGTTGTAGAGTGTCACTCTGGTTTTACATCTTAATTAGCTCCCAAATTTAGTAATTATATCAACAGAGAGAAATGTAATTGCATGCAATTTTTTTTTCTCTTGAAGTAGTAGTTAATATCTTGGGGTGTGGCTTGGTTTTGGTGGTGGCTTTTTTTTTTAGGGGAACTCTGAGTTAATTATTCAGTTGCAGTGAACTGTATGAAGATGATGAGGACTCACCTAATGATTACCTTCCTCTTTTCTTCACTTTCTAATATGCTGCATTGAGTTCCCCAATTTCACTACTGGAAATGACCATTGCACTTCATAGTTCCCAAGTACTTAGAAAAAAGAGTCTCCCTGATAGTCAATGGCAGGCATTTTAAATACCAATTCTCATGTCAGGTTGTTCAAGCAGGTCTATATATATGATGGCTAAATAGAGATGATGCTCTACAGCAGACAGAGCAGTCAGATCAAAGAGAGAGTTGAACTGACGAGTAGTTGTGGATTACCCAGAAAATGCCATTTATAACTGAGCTTCTTCACAGTAAAGAATGACAGATTTGTTTTAAAATTTGTGAATATTGGTTTCTATACTGCATTTTTTTCGTGACAGAATAAGGAATTGGAGCTTTTATTGCAGTTCCTTTTCTGTTTTGAGATTCAAAACTGTAGCGATTTCGCCTTTATTTTATCCAATAAAGTCATGATTAGAGATTTTAAAGGAAACAGTAGTAATTTATGCCTATTTGTAACAGATGATATATTTATGTTTGGGAGATGGTTAAAGGAAATGGTACCTCAAGTCTTTAGCTCTATTCCACTTGATTGAATGTATCATCATTGGAATATTTCATCATAACTTAGTTGATGAGTCATTTCTGATTCAGACAAATAAAAAAAGTCAATCTAGAAAGAAACCCAAGATCCGAAATGAGAATGACAGTTAACACTGAATAAAAGTAGGGAATGTTGGAAATCTGGATATGAAATTCTCTAGCATCTCCATTTTGTAGGCTTTTATTTGTCTAGGGAATGAAGTCATAAAGAAAACCCTTGAAAATAAATTTCCAATTAATGAAAGCTACTAGAATGAATAATTTAAGTAAATACTCTTGAAATAGTTTTTCCTATATAACCAGCAGTAGTTCACTTAATTAAGTGAAATAGATGATAGGCTTCTCTTTTGTGCTAAATTCTTTCAACTGTTAGCTTTCAGTTTACTTCACTTGGGATGGTGAGGTGATGTTTGCCACACAAATATATAAAGGCACTGGTAGGGGAAGAAGGCAACAGAATTCAAGTGACAGCTCTTTTGCTTGCCTGCATAGACCATACAAAAGTGAAGTCCTTGTGGTCTCTTTGATGTAGAAGTCACAGAAAATGGCCTTATTACTTGTCCTTTATACTGTTATGACAACTTAAATAAAAGCTTGACAGCACCAGTGCCACTGCTGAGTTCTTTTTGTGCGAGGTAGAGCTACGTTCTACATTCACTATTATTGGTCTTGCCAGTAGTCACAAGCCATTCAAAAATCATAGATTTTTCCCCTTGAAAAAGGACTTCCTGAAGTGCCAGCTCTAGTTTGGTGAAGCCCTCAGAGCAACAGGAGATGGGGAAGGAGAAAGGAAGAGAAGAAAATACATATTTGTAATGGACAAACTTATGTAGTTTCATTAAGGACTTGAGAAAACATGCAAACATTTTAATCAAATGAAACAATATTAGACTTGTACATACATACTAGTTATTTGCTTTTGCTTAATGTTTTAAAGTCAAGGGAGATAGATGAATACTTGCTACATACAAAAAAAAGGCAAACTGGGAATATTGCACTTGATGTTTCTCTCACTTGTGCTTTCTTATGCAACTTCCCCAGTTAGAGGATAGACTGGATTAATCATTGTATTTGACTGAATCAAATTTTGAAGAACATGTATAAATAGTTCATAGTGCATCCTTCTCTTACTGTTTTCTGTGCTGAATCGTCCTGCAACTGTGAATATTGCAGTCTTAATCTTATGTTAAAGTTGCTGGATAACTCTTTGATTTGGATTTTAGTCTCCCCTCAAGCTGAAAGCATCATTGCCTCATCTTAGAAGGACCAAAAAACCCCCCACCAAACATTCTAAGAAGCAGAAACCTAATAATTCTAGGAGCTTTTATTTCTGTTTGCTACTGCTTTATGTTTTACTTGCTTCCTCCACAGTGTAGAAAGGAGACGACTGTTAGAAGTAACATCTAAAGAACATGGTCTGTCCTGTCAGCACTTACCATTCAGTTTTGCCATGCTGAAACTGTAAAGGCAGCTTCAACACAATGTTGATCCTATGGGTATTGCTGGCTTTGATCATAAGTTGCCTTTCCTCAAGCGTTTACCATCCTTGATAGTGCTCAATTCAAATTTGTGGGTGTGTTGGAAGGCTCTCTGACCCAAAATGTTTATGACCACTGAAAACTTCCCTCAGATTCCTTTTCACAGAGCAGTTCATTAGCATACACATGCTCTTACATAGTTGCCGCAGCCATCTAACTTCTTGCTGTGCAATGTTTTTTTCAAAGCTCTCTTTAAATCTAATGGATGTGATTAAAGAAGCTGACACTATTAGCAGGTAAAATGAATATTGATGTGGTCTCTGTGACATCCTTAGCCTTTGATTTTTATTTTTTTTTTTTTTGGCATGTTAATTAATACTGTGTATGGCAAATATTGTGGTATTGGTGCTCGGCTACCACAGGTTCGTAAGGATAACGACTGCAGACTGAAACAGATTGCTAAAGCAAATAACCACAATGTATAATTGCTTTGTTAATTAATATAAAAGCTCTTTTGTTTTCGAGAGCTTCCATCTTGGATTCATTTTGATGAGTTAGAAATGATCATTATAAATAATGAAACAGGACTGTTATTTAAACCTCTATGTGAAAATATGATCTAGAAAAGCAGGCTTGTCCTCTTTATAAAAATGGGTTTGGGAGTTAGCTCCTGCTGAGCTGTTCTCTGGAGGCAGGAGGCAGAACTCAGCTTAACGCCTTGTGCCATGAACAGCGTTTCAAACAGGGCAGCATTTTATTGTGGAATGTGAGAAAAAACAGTTTTTTACAGATCACATTGACAAACACAATCTGTTAATGGTTTGCTGGTGTAAAGAACAACACTTAAAAAGCAGACAGAAATAGTTCTAAAAAGACCTTTTTAGGCCACAACAAAGCCATATCCAGCTATGATTTACCAAACACTGACAAAATCTTTTTCGCTTCAGTGTTGCCTTGTGGAAAACTCTGATGTACACTGTTTTTACATCTCAGTGTTGCAGCGGGCAGACTGTATTATAAGTGGTCAATTAGCACCATCATCGCTAATCTATGGAATATAGTATGTCAGGGAAATACTCATCTGAAATGTGACACAGTTATTCAAGAAAACATGGAGATATAAGGCATCTATCTGCAGTTTATATTTCACATTTCTTCTCCATACTCCTTCAAAGTAAAATATGTTGGGACTGTAAATTTGTAGATGGCAGTTTTGAGATAGAAGATTCATACAAAGGCCTTGCCAGTCAAGGATAAATAATCTCTGAGATGTTTGGAATTTTTGATCAATTTTACTCTTGGAATGTACAAGTTTGCACAGATTCTTAACATTTAATTGGTCGTACTTAAGAGCCATTTTTTTCCATTGAGACCTATGGTACATATTAGTGTAATTCTTGCATTATGATTAATAACTGCTGTAGCACAACGTTTATATCTATGTGGTTCAGTTGTCATATGTGCAGTCTTTGAGTGCAAACTAGATAGGTAGTGGAAAGTAAGTGGAACAACTGTAGGCCTGGCAGTACTCCTAGAAAACAAGGGATGAATGTGGTGTGCAATGCTCTTGCATTACCAACTATGAAACTTTAGGGGAGGATTGAGGCAGAGGTACTAGAGGAAGAGCGACATGTAAGTGATGCAGAACCTGTTTGTGTGCTTGAAAAAATAGCTAGTGGGACTTTATTGCAGTGGAAGCACAAATACCGGTGACATGACTGGTCACTTTGAGACCAGATTTCTGTCAGTGCTGGATAAACACACAGGAGGATATTTTTTTAATTACTTTTTTTAGTAATTGCTGTAGGGTAGTAGAAAATTATGGGTTTTGGAGGGTTTTTGTTTGTTTGGGTTTTTGGTTTTTTTGCAATGTTTGTTTTTTCCATTTCTGTATCTATTAACACAAACTGAAAATGCACATTGTTGCTGCCTTATATGTTCCCATTAACTCTTTTGGATTGCAAAAGCTTCTGAAGGGTTACTGCAAATTTGAGAATGCTGCAACCTGCCTGGCACTGTGCTGAGAGTGCTTGGCACTTTTACAGCCATGTCTTCGGATGCTACTGTACAAACTATCCTGTGCATACAGCACAGCAAGCATTGCATCCAGATGGTTTAAGACAGTAAGTGCATGCTAATTCAGTGATTTTTCTCTGGTGCTTTTTCCAGTAGTTAAAAATTTTATGTCTCTGAAACACTTCTCAGTGTATCTTTTCGTTACAAACTCATCACAAAAGAAGCAACCATTCTCCTCTTGAGTAGACTGCCCCAGATCTCAGGAATTACTGAGGAAGGTTAAAATACTGCAAAGTCATACTGGCTTTGTTGCATCTGCAGTTGCAGCTTGGTTTGCAGTTGCTCACCATTCTTGATGCAGAGGTCTAATTTATAGTTATTAGCTTACTGAATTTCGATTGGGCAGAATCTGAATTTAGAATTTCTGGCCTCTTCAGACAGGTGAATATTTCACACCCTCATTATAACTTACATCATACTGTGCAGAAAACACAGTGCAGCATTGCCATCAGACACAGGTATACCCTAAACAAGTGAGGATGTGACAATGCCTTTTAACATCTGATACTGGTGCTTAATTCCCCAGTCCCTCTGGGATTTGGAGGCTCTTTGGGTGGAGTAAACTCTATGAGACTTTGAGCAGCTCCTGATCTGGTGAGTTATGCTGCTCATTGCTAGGTGGAAAACAATTGTATTTTGGTTAGGTTTAATTGAGTTAAATGTACATAGGAATTATTTTGCTATTCCGATTTCTATTTAAGGTATCATAAAATGATACAGTAAGTGAAAGATTGATAGAAAATGGTTTTATGGGCTATATATAACAAAAGGACATTATGGGAATTTACACAGAGAGGTGAAACAACATCAAGACTTGCAGCATATCTGGGACCAATCATGTCAGCCAGGATGTGGAGGTGGAAGAGCCGTCTCTGTTCAGGGCAATGTGGTTGTTTGAGGAAACCACTTTCACTGAAATACTTGCTTTTTTGTGTAGTCTAGCTACATACAAAGGAGAAGTCTGTAAGTTAATAATTAATCAATCAAACAACTGAAGAGAAATAAATAAATATTTCAACTTTTGACTTTAAAGAAATATTCTGAGATTTCTAAAGTATTTTAGTGCCTTTGTTTTTTTTCTGTAAGAAGTGTGTATGAAAACTTCATTATGAGAAATTAGTCATAATCTGTGTTCCAACAATCACAATTTCTATAATATATAACTATCCACTGCTATTACCTTTTTGTTGTTAAAGAGATTGATAGTACTTCCATTGCAACGGTGCAAAAAAAAAAACATACTTTTGAATAGTTGCAATAGGAGAAGGGAGAAACACTTCCAGCTTTTTTTTGGTTTTGTTTTGTTTTCTTGCACTGGTTTTGTTCCTGCACTGTTGATCTTTCCAGGAGCCAAAACAGCAACAGATTTAGGTCTGTACTGTAGTTTAGTTACTCTTGGTCAATCTTGTGTTAGCTTACCTGCATGAAAGATTACATTTTCTGAGTTAGTAAAAAAGCCATGTAGTTCACTGGTATATTGTGTGACTTTTTAGACTTCCCATGCGTATGAACACCAGCTGTCTCCTATAACAGGAAGCACAAAACAGGTTGAACAGTCAAGGCTTTCTGTTATGTCATTGATGTTCATAAACATCAGAGGGCAAGATGTTATTTCACGTGACCTGCGTTTTTTTATTATTTGAATTCAGACAGACCTTAAATCTAAATTCATCCTTAATTGATCTTACTTTTAACTGAATGTATTAGAGAAATAACTCTTACATTTCATTTATGAATTAAGCAACATCATTGTTCATGAAAAGCCATCACTTGGTACTTATGACTCACCCTGTCTAGCGACCAACATGGAAATGGTCAAGCCTGCAGAAGAGCCCTCTTTCAGCTCTATTAGTTGACTTCATCAGTTTTCTGTGCTAGAGTAGCAATTCTATTAACTACTAGATTTTACATCCATCTCTTGCTATGCCCTATGACTGTAGCTGAGTCACTGCCTTTGGCCAGCACAGGCCAGATGCTGGCTTTGCCTTTTGGCTGTTCTCTTCAGTTACAGTGTTTGCTATTCACTTTGACGTTAATGCATACCAGACAGCAAAATGCTTGAGTGTTGCTTTCATAATTGAACCTCACATTTGGCTGCTCATACTTGGTTAGCAGCTGACCAACTCTGACCAACTTGTGCTTATTCAGGAGAGGAAGAAACCAATTCTTTTCATCTTACCCACTATTATCCATTTGATTTCTCTCTCACCTTAAAATAAACCTCAATTTTTCACCTCCCAAGTTCTGTGATGTGTGTCAAAGCTTGCTGCAGTTTTTGTATTTAGCTTATATCTCTGATATCCTGGTAGCTCTCTAATGGTGTTTACTTCTACAAATACAAAGTGCAAAATCATGTAATTCACAGATAGAAGATTAATTTATCATTTTGTGTGTGGTAACATTTTTAAAAGTTTTAAGTTCACCTTAGATGATCAGAAGGCTTTAAAAACCTGTTTATTTTGTTCATATCAATGATAGTATACCATAGGTTTCATAATGTTGAAATAAGACTTCCTTTGCTTGCTGTTACACCATTTGTGTTTTGTTCGGATCAAGCTGAAAAAAAACATCCTCGTATCTCAGCCTGAGAGAGAAAGGCCTGTTTATTGCAAAGTGGCAGGGTGCAGCCATTTGGTCTTTAAATTCTAATTGTAGGTTCTCTTTGTTTATTTTTTTTTTCTTATGACTCGAATCTGCAGCCATGGCCCCTTCCATGAAGAACATTGTTTTGCAAATACTGAATATGTTTTAAATTGTTACTAAAGATTTTTTTTTTTGCTATGAGCTGACTTCTAGGCTCTGCTCTGTGACCAAAAAAAAGAAAAAGAAAAAAGAAAAGTGGGGCATCTATAGAGCTTGAGATAGGAAAGGAAGGAAAAATTCAAAGGGTCATGATTGTGTGCAATTTATAAGAGGATATGAACAAAATAAAAGGAAAAGGGACCTGGCACTGTCATGCGATATAAAGAAGTAACTGGGTCGGCAGGGAGGCAGTCTGTACTTTGTGACTGCAGGATGAGGGAGAGGAAGAATGAAAAATACTGGAGGCAGAGAGGTTGAACTTTGATGGGTATGGGTTTGCAGAACATAGATTGTGGGAATCTGGAGTGATGCCGGATCAAGAACAGTGGGGGAAAAAGAATTTGTAGTAAAAAGTATGTATACTTTTATAATAATAAAAATGTTTGTGTTTCTACTGCTCTGTTATCCCTACAAGTCTTCTGTGCTTGTTATCACAGGTTATTTGTATGGCACTTGGGTGATGGAAGTGTTCATAAGCACCAAATATCTCACAAGCACCTGCTGAGGCTGCCAGGTGTGAATGTTGGTGACTGACACTGAATAGTCCTCTTCTCCAGCCTGTGTAAAATTAACCTGTTTCTCAGTTGATTGACTGAGCTTGATACACCCAATTTCCAGATTGCATAACTCCAAGTGTCTCAGTCTTATTATTGGCTGTTCTTGTACAGGAAACCTAACTTCATGTCTTGCAAGTGATGCTAATCCAACAGGTCATGCAATGATTGTCATTTACTGAGGTGTTAAAAGGCAAGTTGGTTTTAGACAGATGAAACAGCGTTTTCAGCTGGGCGTTACTAACCTTGGTGCTTTCTGTAAGACCCCAAAAGGTACTAAATGTGTATGTCCTGTCCCAGTTTATGGTGAAGTGTAAGTAGAATAATGCTCGAAGAGAATAGCAATGTTTGATGTTTGAGGGAAGGATGGTTGTTTGCCAGTTGGCATGTTTGCTAATTTATAGATATATAACTCTTAATTATGACCAAAGTTTTTTGGGGTTTTTTTTTTTTTTTTGAGTGTTTTTATAGTTTGTCTTATAGTCTTCATCCATCAGACCTTTTGTTATCATTTGTGAAGCCTACACAGACTTGCAGGGAGCATATCTTTGGGAGCCAGTGCCCTGCATAGCTTATGCCAGTTTTGCCTAAGTCTGATGGAAGAGTGTAATGTGGTTGATTAGGAATATATAAGCAAGTTGCTATTGTAAAATTCATCTGTGATTGGAGTAATTGCTCATGCATACCTCTAACCACTATCCCATTGAAACACACTATGTGCTACTGTGTGCAATGGGATGAAGCATCATGTTGAAGTCTAGAGTGTATAAACAAGTACGCTGCTGTGGGAACTAGGGAAGTCACCTCACCACTGTGCTCAAGCAACCTTTCAGCTCTCCTCTTAAGTAAATACAGGCCTTTCTGTGCATCTGACTGTAAATTGTTTGTCAGTTCTTTAATTATGCCAATTCTCCTTTAAACTTCATCAAACTCATTAAAAATCTTTGAGAAAGCTGTGAAATCTAATGTTAGGTGCCTCAAGTCTTGTAAATATAGTGTATTTGTGCACTAGCAAATTTTGCACTTGAAGAGAGCTTTTAGGTGTAGTAGACAAAGGTTTAATAAGGGCTCTTGGCTAAGATTTGAGTTTAGACATATTTAAAGGAGAAATAGCATGCACATTCTTAGTAATTCAGGAAAATCAATTTTTTTTCAAGAACTTATTAGGATTTGTGATCGGTTCACACCACTAAGCGCTTTTGCATTGGGGTTGGATGATTTGCTATGGTATATGATTTATATGAAACAGGAACTAAGCTGGAAAATTGCTTTGGTCCCTTTTATGTTACATGACTCTAGTATTCTCTTATGGCTTTATAATCTGTTTATGTATAAAAATCAATACATATTAGAAGTAGTTTTCTGTCTATAATATGTTTTGGAAACCAATGACTGATGGAAAACATGCAGCTTTTCAATGATGAGAATATTCTAGGAGTACTCAGTTTTTTCTGTGCAAGGTGCCTTGGGGCATTGCTGTCCTCATATTAGATCATGCTTTGTGCACAGGCTGAGGCAATTTAGTGTGGTGTAATTTCAGCTGAAGTTATTAGTAGTGTTGTAAGTGGAGAGTTCCTTCTATTACAAATGAATGTTACTTCTGAGCACACCGTGTTTTTTGTCAGTGCAGCTGAATGTTGATTCATTAGTATTTCAAAAGTAGGAAGAACTAAGCACATCTAGCTATTGATGTGTGCAGGAGTTAGTGTTTAGTGTGATGATAGGAAATGATACGTGTTTCCCTTATGGAAGAGAGTCAAGAGATAACCAGATGGGCATTAAGAGAAAAGGGATTTTCATTTTGTTGTGGATTTTTTTGTGTGTGTCACTTATTTGCTCTGTCAGGAAACTACTTTTGAGCAACTGCCCATTTTTGTGCTCAGTTTAATTTTAGTCAGTGTGTCTTAGACTTTGCAGGAACTTTAAGAGTGATTACTC
Source organism: Acropternis orthonyx (assembly GCA_035583155.1). NCBI lineage: Eukaryota > Metazoa > Chordata > Aves > Passeriformes > Rhinocryptidae > Acropternis > Acropternis orthonyx. Next base: position 23,384,132 of record JAWWEU010000163.1, read on the forward strand.
CGTCTCATGGTCTTTTCAACCATGCCTGTCATTCCTAATGTGTTTGTCAAGTGCTCAAGACATTTATAGTAATTTTTTTACATGAACAATAATTATCTATTTTTCTTTTCTGTCTTTCTAATGAAATGATCACTGAGGTGCAAAGAAATTCATGTAGTAATGAGATTATAAAAAACTTTATCATGTGCTCCTCGTCTTCCATGGAAAGTTAGGTTTTAAATATACATGTCAGATTTCTTTAAAGCAATAAGAAAAACAAATATTGACAGAGATGAGAATATAGATTTCTTTAGATTTTAAGAATATTTAACATTTTGTTCCATACAAAAAGTCAGATTTAATAGATGCCTAGTGACACATGAGGATAAAATTGGACAACCTCAAGTGGAGAGATTATTGGGGTGCACCAGAGATAAAACTAAGAAAAAAATAATTTTATTCATTTGATCTTATCCCTCTTTTCCTGTGTTGATTTGGTGGGGTTTTTTTTTCTTTTTTTTCTTTTTTTCCTTATTTGGTTGGTTTCAGTTGTGGAAAGGGAGAGACTGCATTATGGTCTAACCTGAACTCTTGCTATGGAATAGCTCATTGAACTGACCTGAAAGAATACCTGCTTCCTAATCAGCAGTGATGACTGAGTTTTGGAATATATTTATATATATAAAAAAACCCCACCCCAAAACCTTAAAAATTCCAGTCTGAATCTGAAAATGTCTTCTCGTACCTCTTCACCATTAGAAATCTGTGCCTTACTTGTAACCTGTATATATTTGTCTCCTCTTTTTTTTTTCCCATTAGATTTTGGTATACCTTTCAGAAGAATTCTAACAGTAAATTCCTTCCCCCATCATGCAGAGGGCTATAGATTGTCATCCAGTGACACTTCAATCTTCTGTTTGACAAACTGAATGGATTGACGTCAGTAAATCATTTATTAGTAGTGATGTTTTTCAATCTTGTCGTCATGCTTATGGTTCTTTCTTGAACCCATTTGTGAATGTCTTTGAAATGCTGACAGCAGAAGTGGACACAGTGATTTAGTAGCAGTCACAGAGGCAATGCAGCCTACCTATTCCTTCTCGATGTTGCCCAGATTATGTATAAGCCATTAACTATATTATCCTGTGCAGCTGTGATCCCCGTATTGTTTGTCAAGCTAATTGCTTCTAAGAATAAAATTGCATTCTGCTTTTTGTTCCTGGGTGTCACCTTCCATTTAGCACCCCAAAAAACAGGTTGCTGGAAGCTCTGACTAATCTGCCAGTTTCGTGTCTCCCCATTCAGTTCTCTGTGACCTGTTCAAACTCAGTCACTTCCAGTCTTGTATTTGTTCCCATAAACACATTACATTTATATTGAGACAGCACTGACTTTTTTTTTTTTTTTTTTACATCCTTCCTACAAGCATTTGATGATAATGTCCAAAATTCAAGATCAATAGAATGGACAGTACTTAATTTGCTCTGAATAAGAATTTTAATTGTTAGGTTTGAAACACAGCAAAAATGTAAAGCTTGTGTGGTAGCAGCAATGAAACATGCAGAGAAGCAAGAGATAGCTTAATAAATGGAGGGCAGCAAAGTGCAGCCAGACACGGATTTCAAGGACCACAAGAACCTTTTAGGCTCCTGTGCTCTGGAGTATTAGTACCATCTTTGTGACATTTTGTAGCTCTTTTATAAGGGAAATTTGTTTCTTTGCTTTAGATTATTGTTCAGCTGAGACTTTAATTAAAAAGCATTTTAAGAGTCATTAGAGTTCTAATCTATTTTTCTTTTGTCCAAGTTGCCCAGTGGTAGACAAAAATTAATTACTAAAATAAGGGGGAAAATGTGATTTTTTTTTTTAAAGAGCTTTTTGAAAATTGTGAGGGTTTTTCCCATGAAAAAAAGCAGAATCCATGAAATTCTTTTATTCTTTAAAGCACTTCCAAAGTTTTAATTAAAGTTTTTGCTTTTATTTATTTATTTCTTTGTTTATTTATTTTTAAATTGAAAAATGTGATTTTCTGAAAAGGTTTGGATAGAAGCAAAAATCCCCTAGCAATGTTTTTAGTTTAAAAACGTGGTTGAGGGGTGTGATAGCATGCATTGCAGTTTTTTTTCCTTTGGGCTTTTTTTTTTTTTTTTTTTTTTTGAAAAAGATGACCTAGATTTAGGTTAGTCTAGAAAGGATGATGATATCTACCTGCTTAATGTTTAACTGGTATACATTGCGTATTATTTTTATATATTTGTGAATTTGTATGGACACTTAACCCTCTGCTCCCAACAGCCTATTACAAATGCATGCGACACAGATTGATATGCTGCCTCTGTAAGATGCAAAAATTACCTCTGCCATACAAATCAATAGTATTCTATTACTGTGATAGCCTGAGGAACATGGAACAACAAAGATTTCGTAATGAAAATCCTAGGGTCATTTCAGCTGTTGAGGCAATCCTCAGAGACTGCAAATGAGTTGAGGGTTTATTTTGAAATTATCTAAACTGGAGGTTTGGACATACTGGACCTCCAGTAATTACTGTGTATGCCTCAGGGCTTCTGTAAGGGCAGAAAACTCTGCTTAATCATGTGGGCAAGCAGAAAACAGAAAAGGCAGATGTTGTACTGTCCTCTTCTTGTCATAATCTGACTGGTTTCTGACCTCATCCACCTCTTTGCTGAAGTCTGTCATAACTGTGTGTTTTACAGAGATACGTGCCCATGCAAGTATTTTTTCTTACTATTATTTTTACTTTTTATATTATTGAGACTTACTTGGACTAGCCACCCAGAAAAAACATTATAACTCAGTGTTAAGGAAATCATACCAACTGTAAAGTGTTGAATGGCACTACATTCTGTTAAGGATGACATGAAAGTAAGAGAACCTCAGTGATGTTTGCTGATACTGCGGTCTCCTGTGGTTAAGATGTAGAGATTATGTACAGTAGACTTTAAAAACAGAAAACCCACAAGATTTTTCTCCCCTGCAACCCTCCCCTTGAAAAAAACAACCACAAAACCAAAACTATCCCTTAACCTGACCACCAAAAGAAAACCTAAGGACTTTACAAAACAGTGCTTAGTTACTTAGTCACTGTTTTGGGAAACACTATGTTAATTAATTTTAATTTCCTCGGTACTTCTTCTGACAAATGCTTGTTACGAGAGGCTGTCAAAAGTAGGGGTGTAAAACATGACCTCTATGAAATATGGGGCTTTTTTTGTTCCATTACTTTTGCTGTTTTATTGAATATCAATCAGTCAAGGAGTAGTGATATCCTAATTAAGAACTTGAGTCACACAGGTTTACAATTTGCTCTTATTGAAATAAGCATTTTAAATTGATTAAAATATTTTCTTAAAAAGTTGATGCTCTGCTGAAACAATGTGGCTGATTCTCAGTGTCTGTAAAGGGATTGGTTTGCTTGTTTGTTAAAAAAAGAAAAAAGGCGAGTTGCTTATTTTCCACTTGTGGTCTGTTACATCACCACAACATTGCTACTGCATTGGGAAGTTGTATTTCCATTATATTTTTATGTTTGCTACATTCACATGCTGTAACAAAATCATGGTTATGATTTTCCTGCATGGAAGGTCAGCAGTAAGGGGAGCCGGGGGAAGAGGCACTTACATATTCCTCATAATACGAGAGCAAAGGTCGGCCTTCACTGAGTGCTCCAATGCTGAGTGACTGTGTTATAGAGATGCAGAGCATCACAGAAAGCCTCTTCTCTCCCAAGGGAAAAGGAGCCCCATATTGACTGATCAGTTTGAATGTTTTCCTTGAGATAATGCCAGGGACACTTGCATATTTTTGTTTCGTTGATGCCTAAAGATTCATCTCCGTTTCCTAAATTGTCTTCTCAAATTACTTCAATACTGCACAAGATATTAAACACTCTACAAAGCATTCTGGGCACTCTTGCAGAAAAGACTCAATCAGAGCGAGAAACAACGTAACATTTATCACAGATGTCATTTATTTGAATACAGACTTTATTTAGAGTTACCCATTGAGAACTTTAATTTATCTTTTATATGACATACATTTATTTATAACTGTGGATTTACGCACCTCATGCAGTTGTACCTTTTTGTCATTTCTACTAATAGCTTTTTCACAAACCACGCTGCAGTTGCCCAGGCTTGGTAGAACATTCAGATTTTGGGAGAGGGCAGAGATTCTGTAATCACTGTCAATGGACTTGCCATACAGTAGAGGCTTGTAAAGTGCAATAATCCCAATATTCCTACCTTTGATATTGCTAATATTCATTTCCACAGGCTGCTTCTCTCCTTTGTGTCACCCATTTATTTTGTGCAGTTTATACAGCTTGTGTTTCCCAAGTCTTTGCCCGTTTTGCTCCATGGTGTATTGTCTCATTTCATTCCGTGTGAATCGGTCTCAGTCAGACCTTTTAAACCATCTAACTTTTTTTCCCCCCAATAAAAATAGTCTTTTTCTATTCCTCCACACTCCCCTTTTATTTTTTTTTTTAATATTAAAAGGTAACATAAAAAGTCAATGTTAAAATGAAATTTCAAATAATGACAGTCTGTGCAACTTCAGATACAATGTAGTTTCTTCACTGAAGAAAATGAAGAGTAATGAATTTGTATATGGAGATTCAGTCTCTACTTCAGTATTTTTTTACTATTGGACAGTCCAATCCATGAAATTCCAGGAAATACTTTTAAGAGATGTTGAATCAAACATATTGTAACCTGGGATTAAAGGTCATGAGAAATCAGTAAGTAGCTCTGAGTGCTTCCCTGTCTTCCAGGTTATTTAGTGTAGCATTGATATAAAAAATAATCACAATACAGCTTGGTAATGGATTAGTCATTTGGTGCTTCTGAAGTAATTTTGTGTCATGATAGACAGCAGGACTATGGGTAAGCATAGTATCTCCAGTGTAAATATCAGTGGTTTTCAATACAAGAAATAAAATGTATCATTTTCCTTTATTTATTTAGACAGACAGAGACAGTAACCCTTTGAGGTTGGAAAGGAAATAGAGAATGGATTTTTTTAAGTTCTAGGAATAAATGAGAGGAAAATAATTGTATAATAAAAAAGGTTCAAATCTGAGGTTGAAGTAGAGAAAGAATGAGGAAAGGGGAATCCCTACCTCTCTCCCCCCAGGCTTGGACAAGCTGTAACAATTGAGATCAAACACGAAAACATTATTGAAAAAACCCTATCTTGAATTCAAAGGCTAGCTTAAAAAATAAATATGGTAGGGGTGAACTGCAAGAAGTAGTGGAATAGTTCTCATTTATAGAAGAAGTATTCAATACCAGATATTTAATAAAGAATAAACAATTTCTTAGCTGCACAGTAAAGAATCTTTGATATATTTATTAAGTAATTCATTGTAGTTTCTGTACAGTGGTTTCGTATTTCTTTCTGAATAGAATTAGATATAGAGGTTTATCTCATCTGGAGGATGTTAAAATCATGGGACATGGTATTTTTGCTCATGCATCAGAGTTAAAAGACCTCACTGCATCTTCTGCTTATGAGACTCATTCTCTCCATGACTTTGGGTAGAGCATTTTACTTTTCTATATACATCACTTTACTAAAAAAAACCCCCAAAACCAAAAAAACAAACTTAGAATGTACTTAAGAACCAGTAAATAATTCCTAAATTAAAGACAATATTTTAAATCCAAAATAGTTGAGATGCCAATAAAGAAAAAAAGAAAACTCACAGCTGGGCAACTCACACTTCTGATGATTGAAACCTTTCTACAGTGTTTGCTTTTTGCATTCTAGGAAGTCTGTCTCTTGGTGTATGCTAGAAGCAATGTATATATTTCCTGCCTTGGGAACTCGTGGCAAAGCAACTTTCAAGCTACCCAATGCCTGGTCACACTGGATGTGCTGAATCAACTTGTGGTCCTAAACTGACATGTAGTTTTGAGCAGTTCATGTGGGATTTAGTTGGTATGTGCAAAATGCAGCCTACAGGCCAATGGTACTTGGAGATGCCAAAATTAACAACCAACAGCCAATACTGTTACCCTTATTTATGTCATTATTTTTTTTCCAATTGATTTCCAATTAAATTGTTTGAAATACTTCTGGGTTGAAGACATATTTCCTGTAAAGTGATAATAGCATTAGCCTTGTACAATGAGACAGATGTTTGAATCCTTGTCAGGACACAGTATCAGAATAAATGCAAAATTACCAGGGGGTCATCCCCACTCACTGAAACCCAACATTGTAATTTTTGAATGTGTTTTTAGATTTTCTGTGATTGTTTTTAGAAATATAATACCATAATACATGGCTTGCTTCTTTTCCCACTGAAGTCAATAGCAAGATTTCCAAGGACCGGTGTAAAAACCCTATGAAAAATGTTTCAAATACATAATTTTCACTTTGGTAAATTCAATTTGTTGCCTGAAACATTAGATTTCTTATTGTTTGCTTTGATCATAGCTACAGAGAGATTGGCATCTGTTTATGTCAGTTTCTCTAGATTTGTTCCTTCTAACATGCTCTGAAAAGATCTATTGCCCCAAATTTTAGGCCAAAATTGGAAGATAGACTCTCAGCAATACAGAAAAAATCCAAATTCAATGTGCAAGAAGAATAGCAAAGAACTCAATGCTAATTTGCATTATATATATTTTTTGTTGTGTTTACAGGGCTTCCTGGAAGCCTTCAGAACACACTTGAAGTGCCAGATCACTGTCCTTCTGTGCCATTACTAAATATAAATTTTTCCACATGAGTCAACTGAGTGAAGATCAGATGTTTTAAAAAGGGTTTATTTTCATTTGCCTGAAGGCTACTCTGCTAAAAAAAATTTAGTGACCTCATAGCTGAAAGTGACTGCAGATCTGCTATTAAATAACTGAGCTTTGTGAATTACAATTACAATACTTTTGTTCCAGTTTTTGTAATCTCATTTTTTATTTACATGAAAATTGCATAGACCTGAAGATATCCCTGTTGGTACACCTCTTTGACTAAAATTTCTCTGATGCGTTTGTAGGATATGAAAATGCTGTTAAACTAGAACAGCAATCTCTAATATGCTGGAATAGAAGGAAAAGCCTTTCTTTGGGTGCAGCTTTCGTATGTTATCTTTCTGAAGTTCTGAAAGAAATGTGCTGTGCAGCTGTTGGAACAGCCATGTCCTCCCAGTCATGTCACTGGGGTGCTGTGTGGAGTCTGTGGGTATTATGTGGGATCTGTAATTCTGTGGGACACTCCTTAATGGAGTCTCATTCATAAGATAAGATTCATATTTGCAAAAGTACTGATAACTAATAAAGTGAAGTCATTCCACTTTCCTATAGTACAGCAAGCAGAAAAAGTGGCTGTTACTTACGAGATCACAGATCTCTGCTCCAACCCCGGTGTTTCTCAGGGTGCAGTATCCAGAAGCTGGTGGCTGTAAGGCACAATGTGGATATCTCTTGTGACTGGAGAAGCTAGAGCTCTGTCTCTAGTATGTCATAATTTCTTGAGCCTTGTAGTCGTGTCTGAGTGTTAGTTAATGTATTTTTGTCCTGATCTCATTTAACATGGTGCACCATCTACAGCTAGTGATGCTGTGCTGACCCGTGGTGTGCTGTCATCACAATGCATGTGGAAGGGCACTATTTCAAAATTAGAGAGGGCAGTGGAGAAGATACGTCCTCTGCCTGAAGCTAGCACCTCATTCAGGGAACAATTTTATCCAAGGTTAATGGAAGATCAGACACAGTATCAGTCAGCTGAAGCAAGATGATAGTGATTTGTTAAACACGGAGAAGTGTAACTCCCTTTCTAACTGTCATGATGTACTTGCAACATTTTGGTAGGGTTTGACAGATAGTGTTTGACTGTTTATTGACACAAATATCCTCTGTGCTGCTCTAAGGATCTATTTTGGGTGGAAATTAGATGTTTGGATGGAGAGAAGTAACTGAGAAAAAACATGTAGTATTCATAGAGAGGTAAAGTACATAAGAGTGGCTGCGTAAACAGCAAAGGGAATGCCCCCTGCAGCTGGGGTGGGTTAGCCCTGGCCAGCAGCCAAATGCCCATCCAGCCACTCACTCATCTCTGCCCCAGTAAAGCTTTTGATGCTGGAGGTGAGGCCACCATCTTTGAGAGAGACACCTGCTTTTGGGAAACAGCTTGCAGAGTTTTTAATCTAACTGCAGGGGTTTTAAGAGGTACTGATAATAACGGGGTGTTCAGTGGCATCTCTGCAGTATGGGAAGTCCTGATAATGTTATGATATTGTGCAGGAAGGGATAGTGCCTCCTTCTCAAGGATTTATAATATTTGCCTGAGAATTGCTGTAAATTACTTAAACCTTTCCTTAGGGTTTTTTGAAATAATATAATACTGTCTTCATCTTCTGTGAAAAGGCAGAACAATGCATTTGTGTTTGTACTTTGTGTTTGTTGTTAGGAAGGGCAGTCAAAGACTGGGAGATCTGTTGGATTAAATAGGTAACAAATTTCTTTGCTGCAGAGCTACTTTGGAGCGAGGGTGTATCCATTCAGTCTTTCTCTCACATTTTTCTTTGTTAAGGTGCAGTTCAGCTGAGACTGAATTCCTCTTTGGCTGTCCATAAACTGCAAAATAGAAGGATGCAGAAGACTATCCCTTGCCATTTTGTACATGAGTGATAAGAGCACAAGATCATTAATACAAGTTTGCTGCAAAGATGAGTTCAGAAGAGAAGAGTATATCTCCAGCTCACAAAACATCCACTCCATCACATAGAAGTGCCTCCTCCTCATCATCGTCTCAGAGAGACAGGAGGCAGGTAAGGAAAAGTTCTAAATGTTTGCACCATCTGATAGGATGATACATTTATTCCTGTAATGTGGCCTTTAGTTCTCACTAGCTCTTGATTTACTTGATTGTAGCATTGCATGCTATTGCCAGTGCCAAGAACTGTTGATTTTTTTAGTTTATTCTCCGTTTTCTGAAGTGGCTTGAAAAAGATTCAGAAGCAACATGGGTACCATGTGCAGCACTGGAGCAGGAAGTATGTAATCACATGGACAAGTAAGGAACATGCTCGGAGGAAGTGGTTTCTTTGACAGCATGAACCTACAGTTGCTTCAAATTGTTTTGTGTCCTCTGTGAATGTCTCTTGGTAAATGTAACTACAGGGATACATTATCATTTTAGAAGGTGATGATTAAGTTTAAATATCATACTGTTCATCCTTTTGGTAAAGCCTGACATTTGAAATATTATTTTACTAAAAATGACACTGATTTTAGCACATCATAGAGTAGTAGTCCATTGTTAGACTTTAATTTTTAAATGCGGATGTAATGCATCTTTTCTCCATGATCCCTTTGAGATGAGGACTGTATTTTTTCCCCTCAAAACAACTTGAGCATTCTGATGGGCTTTTTGATAGATAGGTGTACAGTCTGGCCACAACATCAGTGGGAGCTGCCCATTGGAAGGTATCAGAGCTACCCACTAGGTTTCAGGTAGGTTATTATATGTATATCGACAAATGCAAAGGTTGATACCGAAAATTTGGTTACAACAGACACATATTTTAAAACTTTGGTCTGTGGAAAAGAGGTGAGAAAAGAACTAAAATAATAGCTTGCTGTGGTATGGATTTACTTGAATGGCTGTGGCTTAGGAATATTTTCACAGCTACTTGTATGCCAGCTGTGACACTTTTTGTCCGCTCCTGGGGAAGTTTTTTCCCTTACCTGTCTTATGAAAATTTTGAAAACTGAGGATTTTGATGGAAACTGTAACATTTACAACTTTGAATGTAAATAGTCTCACCATAAGGTATGTTTAAAATGTTAAATCATGTGAAGAATCCTGTTCAATAACAGGCAGGACTTGTGTCTGGAATTTTTAAAATAATTTCCATTGCTTGAGTAAATCCGAAAATTATTTTCTCAGAGGTGGTATTTTCCCTCTCATAGTGCACAGGATTTGGGATAGCTGTACTCAATTAACTAAGTTCTGGTTAGCACATGTTCTCTTAATTTTCCTGTAGTTCCATCTGTAGCAAGGATTTTGACATCTTTTGTTTAAAGCATCGGTATATTTTATCTTCCACATTTAAACCCAAAAAAGAGGAATGCAAGAATGCTGGTCTTAGCTCAGGGCATATCCTCTGAGTTTTCTTTGTAATTAGGTAATTGGATACAATCATGCAATTGAGAATGGGGGGGGGGAAAAAAGCACCTCTTGGGAACACATTTTACCATAAATCTAATGGCTTCCATATCTGTTACCATAGCAACAGTATAGAGCAAGGTATACCTGTCATCATAATGAAACGGATGTTTAACTTTAAGCCCATATTTGATCACAGAAACATGAAGCGTGATTTTAAAATAATGCCATAAAGGTTGATGATGTGATGCATCCAGAAGATCCAATAAACTGTGATGATGCTTAACAGTTATATTTAGGCATGTAAATGAGGACTGGAAAGGCTACAGCTCGGCATTCATTTTTCGCCTTCATGCTTTCGGTGTTAAAGGCAGGGAATATCCAGGAGAATGAATGAATGAACAGTTTCTTCTGCAGTAAGAAACTGAACTGGACCAAGCAATGCGGCATGAAAATGCAGTGGTACTATATCCAGAGAAAGAAAGATACAAATGTTTCCTCTGTACATGTAGACACAGTAAATCAAACAGCTTCATCCTACCACCTACTATAACCGTTGTATTTCTGATTTCTTTCCTTGCTTGTGGTATTGTTTGTGTATGTTTTGATTTTTGTAGGCTTTCCCCCGAACACAGTGATAGCTATGGGGTAGGGGACTGTGGTTCAGGAATAGTTGGGTTTTACTTTGAAAAGGTTTAAAAATTCTGTCTTGTTGCCTCCTTGGACTCTTCAGAGCAGGTAGGAGAAAAGCACCCTTCCTGAATCAGTAATATACATGAGTGTTAAAAGTGATGTGACTGGATGAAGTTTCAATGTAGTTTTCATTGTCATATGTGAGTATAACACTTGATATTTCTAGGTGGTTAATGACTGAAATCTTCTCATCATATAGTTCTTGTCAAAGTCATACCAGCAATTATGGAACCGGTTCCCATTCAATTATGGTTCAGGAGACTGAATGAGTGTGCACATGATTATGATAAATCATTTCAGGGAGAGCGGAAAATGTCGTGCTGTATATAATGGTGACATTTTAATGTAACTTTCTTATTTGTGTAATATATATCACCTAAGAGATTTAGCAGTCAGCAAAAGCTTTGACATTGCTAATTTGCAGGCTCCATGACTAGGTAACATATAAATGAACAGACTAATGAAGCCAGCAATAACCAAAAAACTGATTTCAGATTTTTGTCATTTATTTCCTTAAAATCATGTTTAATTTGGACTGTTAGGTAGAAGAAGGCCCAGAACCAACATGTTTTGTGTAACACCCAAATTGAACAGGTTGGCAAGGCATTTTTGGTGTCCTTGATAAGGAATACTTCAAAAGGGAACAGTTTTTCCTGCTGTGGAACTGTTGCAGAGCAGGAAATACCTGTCACTTCCACTTTCCACTTCAGTAAGAGTCTTCATAAAAAGGTTAGGATAAAAACTGCAATTCTGATAGCCTTTTTTTTGAGGACCATGCTGACCAGGGAGATTCTTGTTTTGCATCCCTTATGAAACTCTGAAGAGGTCAGCTATATGCTCTTGCACGGCAAAATGGAGGAAAGCTAACAGCTTTTAAAAAGTACAGCTGAATACAAGAAAATCATATGTTGTATATTCAGTTTTATGGGTGTAAGTTCTTTATGAATATTATGTATTTTATTTATTGACTAAGTATGCAAGTCATAAGGCAGACTAATACATTATATATTCTCTGCAGTGCATGGGTAGTAATATTGTGCTGAGAAGGCAGAAAGAAGTGAATACATCATAGGGTTAATAATGGGCAGTTTGGAAAATTGGAACCTGACCTCAGGCTATTAACCAGAGGGAGTGATGCAGGAGAGTAATAATATTGAAACTGTGAACAAAGGAGAGATTTTGACTTCCCTGACCACCATTTAAAGTGTAGCTAATACATGATGGGAAGTGAATTTAACAATGTCTTCTATTTTAAATGTGAAGATTTCTCTTCTAATGTCTTAATTTTCTTTTTGGTATTTTATGGAGGAGAGATGATCAGCTTTTACCTCTTTCATTTACTGTTTCTGTCAGTTTGCTTTTTCAACAAATCCTTGGTTCTTTTCCCACACAGCAATCACAAAAGAAGAAAAGCTTTTAGTCCTATTCTATTTAGTCTTGCGTGGTCACCTTTCTACAAGGAGAGCTTTCATATTTCAAACAACTATTGTCTTTCAGCCATATGTAAAGAGTGAAAGATAGGGGCTTTGAAGGAAGGAGAAACAATGATTTTCCAGAGCAGCAATCTGCTTTTCAGATTTTTACATGGCTTGTTGGGTTTTGGGTTTTTTTTTCCTCCTTTTTGTAAAAGCGGCATTGACTAATAGAAGGGGCATACTCAAGGGATGCACAAGGGACTGAGTTGGGTTGAAGATGTTTATCTGGCTGTGAAATTTAGAGGCAGGGTGTGATTCCAAGGCTCTGGTCTTGCCTAAAGGTCTGTGTTGGAAAATGCCTATTTAGCTTTTTGCAAACACTGTGTTTTAATTGTCAAAGCAGTCTCCTGAGAGTGGTATTTCCTAGGGTGGGTAGCACCATTTTGTAGACATAAAGGGTTTAAGAGTGATGGAAGGATCAAGACATCTGTCTGCAGCAACCTTAACCAAATCTTAGTTTATAGAGTAACTGGAAGACTGGGAAAGAGATATTGCAGTAGGTGAATCTGGCGGTGAATATATGGAACCTGAAAAAAACAGGACCAATAATCATTATTTGGATATAGGGATGCAGTAGCAATCTAGACCTCACAGTGCTGTGTACTGTATTAAGCACATAATAAAAGGCAGTCACTAGCAAAAAGTGCTGATTAGATGAGACATATATTAGGAGCAGAAAAAGAGGCGTGGCTTGTCTGTTGTCTCTTTCATCAACTAATGATAAAGCATAATAGGAAATTCTCATTCTACATCAATTCTAGAGTTTCATGCTTTCAGCTAATGTTAAGAAGCAAAAAAATAGAATTACGAAGGCTATTCTTGACTAAAAAAATCACCGTCAAGTTTTTCCCAAGAGTTAGAGCTACAAATTTTTTGTAGATGTGCTGCAGTGCCCACCAGGTTCTGTGAAGCTGAGTCCACATGGGCAATCTGCACTCCACAGCAAGCGGGTGGTGCAGGAGGAAGAAGTAAGAAGTGCCAGGAATGGAGCACTTAGCTTACAAAGCAAAAGGTACTTGATCTGGAGAGTGAGAATTGTGGTCAGGAAATAGCTTAAAAAATTGAATAGGGGAGAGAGAACTGGGTGGGCCAAATGCTTCGTGAGGTTTTAGGACATGAAACTGAGAAGCAAGGACTGTTTTTAGGGAGAAAAACACCTCTGAAAAAGTAAAGGTGGAGTAAGAGAAAGACAGCAAGGAAAGAGATGTGAGTTTGGTTGGGTTTTTTGTGACCAGGAGTAGCTGGGAGAGCTAGCTGATGTGTAGAAGGGGGAAAAAATATGAGAAAACTTTTATTCTAACTAATGATGTTTAAGTTCTTTTTGTATGATTATTCTAAACAACAGCAGATTCACTTTTTATCTGTCCTGTAGAAAAAGTGGTCCAGTATTTGAGACTGAACCTACTTAATGCAAAATGTCCGGGCTTCAAATGAGAGACCTGCTGTTGCTGTTGCTTTGGCTTGCTGTGCTGTTACACCTTCCCCTTCAGCTCAGTGGCAAGCGGAGGAGCGGCAGGAGCAGCTGTGGTGGCAGGAGCAGCTGTGGTGGCAGCAGCTATGTGATTTCAGCCACTAGTGCTTTTCCCCTTCTAGGCTAGGTCCATCATACACACAGGTCCAATTTGCCTGCTGGAAAGTCATTGTCCTATTTAATTTAGCATTTTTGGTGTTTTTTTGGAGACTGGGAACAATTAGATGTGTGAGTTTGTGAAGGGGTAGGAGGGGGTGTTCATGCTCATGTAGTTTAATTGTTTTGTTTTAGTATGTTGAGATACCTCAAACTCAACTTTCTTTTTGTTTATGACCAGTTACAATCAGTGGTGGAATATCAAGGATGCCTTTGTGATGTTATTATAGATTTCTACCTCACAAACTGGCAGTATAGTTGATTGGCATTTTTACTGTCCAGTGTACCTGGGGCAGTGTTGCTCATGAAAGATTGCAATATAATACAGTGTAGTAGATTCCACATGGAGGAGACGTCTGAGCACATTTATATACCTTCTTTATTCTCAAACTGGGTAGCAACCTACATGCTTGCTCACTGATGTCAGCCTGATGTAACAGCTGGGAAAAAATTCTTGGTGGATACCTGTAAATTTCACTTGTTCCTGTCTCTCTGACTTTAAAAAAAAAAAAAAAAAGAAAGAAAAAACGGTGGACAGTGTTCTAGTAAATATGGTAGAGACCTCAGAAAATGCAGCCTTATTGCTAGCTTTGCTCTGTAGCAAAATGTAGACTTTAAAAAGCCTTTTTACTTCTCAGTAGTTTGTGAGAATTGGTTCAATAATAATTATTAATCTCTCTGAGTTTCAAACTCGAGATGCTACTAAATGCCAAGTACTGTTGTTACAGTGGTGTGATTTTCTTTTGCTCTCTTTGCTAATTAAGTTTCTTCACATAAAACAATTGAAGCAGGATTAGAGCAGAAGTCTTGAGTACTTTAAAAGCAACAACTCACTGGAGCAAAAAAATGTTCAGAGGGAGCCAAAGAACAAAGTGGCAGAATTGTTAACAAAAATATGCAATTATTCTTTAAACTGATTAGCTACTGCTACTCTACAACATTATTTTTTCTCTTTGGCTTTGTTAGAATGCAAAAATGTTCCTTAGGTTTGGAAGGTAGTGGGTCTTCAGTATCTGAAAAAGTCTGAAAAAACATAACTTAAAAAGCTGTAGAATACTCTTGTGGATGTTAATGTAAGTTCAGTGCCATAGCACTTGTTTTAAATGAAGTCATAAATCTCAGACATGTTAGAATTTCATCACTGAAATGGGTAACAGTGACCTACTTGACAAGTGAACTTCTCTATGTGGCACAATCAGACCTTCAGAAGGCGGTTAAACCTACAAAGTGGAGCTCTCTGGACTACAGGCTTGTCCAGGGATGGGGCAGGAACCCATGTAAGTGAGACTTGTAGGGAACTGGTACAGACTGACCCCAGGGGGTGAGGCAGCCCCACCCCGAGTACCAATGCTGAGGAGTGCACTGGAAGTACGAGACACTCCTGCTCCGGCTCTGGGAATCCTTGAGGGCAGGGCTGCTGGCACACACGGGCAGCAGCACATGCCCAGGAGCCCAGGTCACACTGGAAGCATCAGGCTTGCTGTGTGCATGCTGTGAAGCCAGCCTGCAGCAGATGCCCTTCTGCCTATGGACACCAACCAGAAGAAGTACATCTGTGTGCACGTGCACTGAATGGGCCCTCTCCAGTCCATATTTGGAGATATTTGCGTCATAACTGGCCCTGCCCTTGGTAATATCTACAGTGGTTTGGAGACAAGATCCAGGGCACAGTCCTGGAGATTAATAGCAGGTGATGCTGTCTCTTTCTGAAAAAGACTTGGCTTTAAAACTTTGAAGAAATAGAAAGGTCTGGAGCAGTCAAGGAGAGACAGTGATAGCATTCATTCCAAGCTGTCCTGAGGGGCTGAGCTTCATGAACATTGTCATCTGAGTTACCTCAATTCTAGAACTGCTTTACAGACGGCATGGAGAATGCCGAAATTCAGATATGTCCTATGAAGAAATATGGAGTTCGAAAAACATTTGCATGATACTCTCAGGCACATATGACTCTTGGGAGTGGCCCTGTGCAGGGCCAAGAGTTGGGCTTATAATTCTTGTGGGTCTCTTCCAACTTGACATATTTTGTGATTCTGTGATTTTAATTTTTTCTTCAAGTGTGTCAGTTTGATTGGAAATGGTGCCTGTAGCAATCTTCTATTACAAACCCAAGGAAATTGCTCTCATAAAAGCTTAATTACCCATGCAAATTATGACAGATAATTTAAAGTGGTGTTTTCAGATGATGGTCACTCTTGCATTCCTCCCTGTCTCATTTTTTCCCCTTTGATTTGCATGCACATCAATACCTGCATAAGCAAGTCTCACTTTCCTTGAGAATACAAAGTAGAAGTGCAATTGACATACACACAAATGTAGAAGTAAGTGCAACCATTCTGAAGTGTTGTTTAGGATTTATGGGAAACAAATGGAGGAGAAGAAAGAGAAGCATGATTATATTTTCATTTCTCCAGTGGAGAAGAAAGGCACAGAAGTGAAGAGGGGGACTGATGGGCAGGTATTATATGGAGGCTTCTGTTTTCAAGACACTCATGCGTGATTGGGATTATGCACATTTCAAGATGTACAAATCTATTAGGCAGAATAAATATGGGCCTTAGTAAAGCTGTTTGCTGTTCTGACATTTCTCTTTTCCTGTTTTTATTAAATACTTTACCCTGGAATTGAAAATGAAGCAGTTGCATCAAACGTTTTTTTTCTTAGTAGAATAATATTTCATGTTAAAAAAAAGGAAAAGAAAAATCTGATAAAAAATTTTTCAAAGCCTCTTTTTTCCTATCTTCTGTATTTTTGTATTCTGTATATTAAAGTTTAAAGGATATTGAGAAAGGCTAAGTAGGTAGCTTACAGAAGGATGTGAAAGAGAGTCACAGATTGGTCTTTCTTTTTCTGAACCTGTGCACTTTTTTAAGTGATGGTCCAGCTTTTTGCTTTATGATTTGTGTTAACTTAGACTTCCTTTCATGTCTAGAGCTCTTTCATTCATAAGCCAATTAACCTGTCAAGGAATGATTTTCTTTTGTGTATGTAATTTTATTTTCCCTTTTTTTTTTTTTAAACCGTATCAGCATGAATGAAATTAAATGCTAGCCTGAAACTATTTTACAAAATATCAGTCCTTTTAATTGTGATTATTCCATGTTCGTAAAAAAGCTTTGTATCATTATCAAACTTTCGAATTCTCTCTGTCAGATGTTGTAAATTTATCTGTTATCTTCTCTCTCTTGAGAAAAGTGCTAAAGGAGAAGATTGTCATTAAAGACTCAGACTGTGACTTAGCAGTCACTCCAAACCATTGTTCTGGCAAAGGGAAGGTTGCTGTTACGGTGATAGCTCTTTTCTGCTTTATCCAGTTGTGCTAATGGTTCCTTCCAACAAGCTCTTCAGCAAAGCAAGAGCTTATTTCTCTGCAGAGTTTGTCAAAAAATACCTTGAAAACCAAAGACTTCTTTCTTTCCAGAGCCTAAAAGCATTGATGTGAAGTATAATACAAAGCTGGAGTTCTAGAAAGGGCTTACAGAGAGTCTGAGCTAACAAATCCTTGACATTTCTGTTACACAAGAAGTGTTTATTTTGCATATCCCCGGAAAGAAGTAGGCATACATATCTGTCTATTATTCATATGCTACAGAACTGCTGCTTATATATACTTGTCTTTCAGTAAAAAGGTTACAAAGGGAAAACGTTACTCCTAAGCACATTTCTGTACAAGATGAGCATGTGTTACAAGAATTAATAAGAAAAAGAGTTAACTGCATGTGCCATTCAGAAAATATTGTTAAGTTCCTTTGTCAGTTAGTTGATAGCTGAGATTGTTGAAAACAGCTATGGAGCAGCGTAAATAGGATAGAGACTTAGGATGAGAATAGGACCATGATTGCTTTATAAAAATTAAAAAAAATGTGCTAGAAGAAAGAAAGGAGAAATACATTGATGAGATAAAGCTGTTTTGCTTTGCACTCACCCTTCTCTCACAATTCTATTCAAGAATCTGCCTTTATTCCAACATCAGCAGAAGGAAAGCCAGAGTTGACTGAGAAGCAGCCTAAGATAAAAGCAACTTTCAAGGTTATTCCCTTTGCAAATAATATGGCAGATTAACTCTGCATATATCACAGATTGTTTAAAAGGTCAAATCTGAGTCTACCTTATTACTTCTGTTGTATTTCAGATAACTGGAAAATATTATGTTTTTAATTGAGAGAAAGTGATTGAACATTGAACTTTGTACTAAATGGAATTCAAATAAGAACACAGGTTTGTTAGAGTGCAAAAAGAATGTCAGTGAATAGCATATAATAAAAGATGCACTAGTTAGTTCTTTGGATTGAAAAAAACCCAAAACCCAAACCAACCAACAAACAAAAGAACCACAAAAAACCCCCAGAGAGAAAAGCTCTGCTTTGAATTGCTGTTGTAGAACAGTGTATGTCTAGACCCCATGTTTACTGAAGGCTGCTAAAATGCTATGAACAAACAAAATGACCCACCAGATCTTCTTTCATTAATTAACTGTTAACCATATGTTGTGCACGTTTCTGATCTACAGAGAGTCTGTGTCCAGTGTGAGTGATAAATTCTTCACCAGCTTCTCTCTTTTCAGTAATTAATACGTTATAATTCACAGAGAAGTCTTTGCATTAAATATAATTCTTTCCATTAAGTAAATAAGCGGCGGAGCAGGAAGGGGAGGCATGAGTGCCAGACTTGTTCTTCACTGGATTCCCTGTCTCTATTTATTCAAAATCTCTTTTCTTTTTCTTGCCATCCCCATGAAAACAGCTAAATGTCTTTTGGTTTAATGGGAAGTCAGAATCAATGAAGAAAAGTTAGGGTCTTCAGCCTCTGGTCTGATGGAGACCAACCCTGCCAGTGGAATTGGGAGGAGAATTTGGGGAAAATAGAGGTAAAACCTGAGGGTTGAGATAAGAACAGTTTAATATTTGAAATAAAATAGAACACTGATTGTAATGGAAAGGAAGAACAACAAGAAAAAGAAATAAAACCCAAGAAAGGCATGTGATGCCCAATATAACTGCTCAGTGATGGCTGACTGAGGCCCAGCCCATCCCTAATCAATGGTCATCCCCTCCTGGCAAACTCCCCGGTGTATACACTGAGCGTGACATTCTAGGGGACAGAGCAGCCCTTTGACAAGGCCAGCTGTCCTGGCTGTGCTCCCTCCGGGCTTCTTGTGCACCTCCTCACTGGCAGAGTATGGGAGACTGAAAAGTCCTTGATGTAGGGAAAGCGCTACTTAGCAGCAGCCTAAAACATCACTGTGCTATCAACATTATTCTCCTACTAAAACCCAAAACACAGTAGTATACCAGTTACTAGGAAGAAAATGAACTCTATCCCAGCCAAAACCAGGACAACGAGGTGTATGAGTCACTGAACTGCAAACTGAGAAAAGAAGTTGGCAAGATATATGGAAAGATACTGTAAAATATGTGTTCCGTTCTTGCCCTCCAGAGAAGATGAGAATATGACACAACATCATACTGTTATTCTCTCCATCAATTTCCTTCTGCCTCACGTGTCTTTGGGAAGCGACCGGAAAAGAATTCAGGGCAGAACAAGCATTTGTGTTCCCCACATATTGGCTTGTTAGGGGCATTTTGAGGCAATTGTGTGCTCCCATATGTAATGTATGCTGTAGATAATCACAAAGGTGAAGGAAAGATTGTAATTAGGATGAAGATTTAGCAATGGCATTACGGAATAATTTGAGTTAAACTTGTAATTCTGTTGAATTAGTTTTCAAGAGCACACAGACTTTGACAGTGCTGGCATTTGCCTCCAAGACAAACCAGCACAGGTAATCTTGAAACACGGGTGAAGTCTGGAATGCAGCAATGTGGAGATTGATTTTGTCTGCCTGTATTCTTGGGATGAGAGGAATGAGAGCACTGGGTTGATTGATACACCTAGTTTAATGGATTATTCATTCTTCTGTTTGATTATAAACAAACCCTGGAAGCTGTATTGATCTGCCTCTTTCCTCCTGTTATTCTTACCTTCCTTTCCTTTCCTTTCCTTTCCTTTCCTTTCCTTTCCTTTCCTTTCCTTTCCTTTCCTTTCCTTTCCTTTCCTT
>JAWWEU010000163.1:23404200-23479715 GCA_035583155.1 Acropternis orthonyx
TCCTACTTCCTTTCTCAACTCTGTTTTTATGTGAAAACACAAAATACTTGATAATAACTTCAAGATCTAAGTAATTTTTATTTCTGTGGTCCTAAATAACTAAACTCTTGTTCTATGAAATGAGCTGCTTTTCAAAATGTCAAGTGATTGTGTAATTTCTAGCTGTAACTTTGCAAAAAAAAACCCCAAACCCAAAAAACTCATTTATGGAAAACATTTGCACCAGGTAATGTCTCTTAATATTATGCTAGAGACATGTCACAAATCTAAAGCAATGATTTTGTGTCAGTGTAATGGTGGTCATGAGAGAAAAGAATTGAAAAGCATACATAGACAACAAGCCAACACTTCTGGAAATAAGGAATATAAAGAAGGCAATTTTATTTTAAAAGCATTCATTTTCTAATTTTCAAACAAATGGTTGGGTAAGTCAGCATTCATTTAACTGCTGTTAGCTAATAATGTATTTCTCAACTGAAGTGGAACTGCAATGGCTGAGGGCTAATTAAAAAAAAAAAAAAAGGTACAAAACCTCCTTGCCTTAAAATCATGCAATTGAAAATGTCACTGGAAATCTGGCAAGCTGAGGGCTGTTGGGTTACTCCTCTCTAAATAGTGTACAAAATGAAATTGCAGTTATGTAACAACAAACTGAACCAGCTGCTACACATGAGACCTTCAGAACATCTGTGTTGGGCATTGCTCCATCTCAAGATGGATGGATTCCTGCCTGCCAGACAAAACTGGCAGGAAAGTTGGGAATCGTCCTGACTATGCTAATCAAAAGACATTTTAATCTTCCTTGGAGGAACAGGTTTAGGTTTTCTTGTATACTGTTAAAATGTGATACTGTGTACATAAACGGTATTTTCTCTATTTAGTGACAAAACTTATCCTTGTTTATCATTAGGAGCTTTGTGGTTCTCAGCTCAGATAAGTGTATTAAATTATTTGACGTGTAACGTAGGGACTTGTGATACATAAATACAACCGTTTTTTCTCCCCTGACTAGTAAAATACATTGGGCTGAGTAATAAGATTGGCCTTTCTTTGACAAAGCAGAAGTTTTCAAAGCATAAGTGACATAGCTTTTTGCTGGTTGGCCCTGGAGTAACACAATATTGCTGCTTTACCACATTCTTCACTGTAAAATTTAATTAAAAGTAACTGAAAATAAATGCTGCTTACTTTTGCATGGTGGCAGGGATGCTTATTAATCTCCACTGACAACAGAGACAGTTCCCACATTTTCCTATTCTCATTCACAGCTGCAACTTTAAAAAGAAAAATGAAGGTCTGTGTGTTGCTCTGCAGCAAGATGGGGTCTGTGTTATATATGCATTTAAATGAATAGCTGTGTTTATTTCCATTTAGTTTGATTATAGTCCTTATGCACTTAGTTGTTTGTATAAACAAAAATATTTACACTGCTGTTTGTGTTTTTGTACTCCCTGATTGTTTCTGCTCTCACTGGTACCTGTGTAATCTCTTTTTCAATGTAAAGAAGCTTAATTGTGAACAAAACTTAATTGACATTTTCAGTTGAGAAAAACTTACCCTTCCTAGAGGGTAATTGCAACTGTGAGTTTGTTATTTGTGCTGTGTGTCCTGGAAATGCAATAGTTTTTTTTTTTATACCAAAGAGATACTATTGACATGGTGTGGTAGAATTCTTACCAAATACTAGTATGAGATGTAGCAAAACTTCATGAGAGAATGAATTGCATATCCAAGTATTTAGAATGTGGTTATTTCCTCCTGTATAAAAAATTATTTTTCTTTTATAAAATAACAGTGAAACATTTCTGGGAAATGGGAAGACATTTTTAGATGTCTTTTAAGAATAACAGTTTTTCAGGACTAGTTTTGACATTACGTACTTCATTTTTATTACATGCTTTGAAGATATAAAATTTTATAGTATTGTGAGGTGTAAAAACAGCTGCAATGGTTTGAGATCACAGTGTTCCATAAATGTTCGCCAGCAAGCCCATCAGCTGAGACACAGTAACTGATCTTGTTAACACCGGTAATATATTAAAAGCATTCATGTAATGAGTTACTTCACTTCAGCTGAGAAGCCAATAACAAAATGCTAAGGTGTGATGAAGAATATGTTAGAGGCAGTAATATCTTACTGCAGTGGTTTGCTTCAGAAACGAATGTAGGACGACAGTGCTGACTGCACAGTATTTGCACTCAGTGTCTTGTATATTAGCAGAAAACATAATAGTTCTGATTAGGAGCACTTTGCATTTGTGTGGGTAAGAACTGCATTACTTGTCTTTCTTGAGTTTCTTCAGTTCACCATCATTTCTAGGTTAGAGTAGTTTAAGAACTAACAATAAAAAAAGAGAAGTATAATGCTTCAGAAGACAAACTATTTGCACATTTAAGTCATGGATGGGTAGCATTTTGTACATTTTGAGCTATGATGTTTTCTTTGATTTTTGGGTTTTTCTAGAGTGTGCATATTTTGGAGCGGAAGGCTTCTTCAGGAAGCACAGACCCCTCTTTAAGCAAGCAGTTCCTTGAAAGTGATCATATCTCCCTCTCCAAGGTAAGCAAAAGCATGGGATGTAATCTGGGTGATGAGTTTTCCCTCCAGAGTTACAAAGTAGTTTGACTAACAGCTTTGGGATAGTGCTTTTTATGATTCTACCATTAACTATATTGTGAGTCTGCCCTGGAGCTTATTGTTCCATAACTGAGGTGTTAGAGGAACCAATAATCTTTAGTAGTTGTTATATTAACAAAATTAAGAATTTTTTTTTTTTTTTTTTTGTCCATGGATGGCCCCAAGGAACAAATGTTACAGTCTCAGAGTATGGGGCTGGAAGGAACTTTGGTGATCCTTGTGGGTCTCTTCCAACTCAGAATATTTTATGATTCTATGACTGTGAGAAACTTTCCAGTCCAATCCTTATACTAAGGTAGAGAAAATCATTTTCAAGTTTAAAACTGCTGCTAATCAATAATTATATTAATTTAAAAACTATGTCCTAATGACATTTCTTGTGGTTAGTTTGAAATTTAAAATCTCTTGTTGAGACCATCTTTTCTGAGGCAAAACAACAAAAAAAGGAAAACTGCAGGGGTGACACCACCAGTTCCTGAAGGGTGGAGCTTTCTCTGTGGTGCTTTGAAGTCAACTGCTTCCTGGATAAATTCCTCAGCTTTGGAATAAGTGGTTCCAAACAAGTCTAATTCCATATAAAAACAGGTTCATTTTACAATAGTTCATATGCAAAAGTAAGATTGTTGCTGAACAGGTGAGGATGCTGTGATGAAGTATTTGGTGGAAAAGAAAAATCTGAAATTAAATGTCTGTCCGTTCTGAAACAGAACTGGCAAAACAACTTCACAAGGAAATACTGTTTTTCTAGGGAAAATGAAATAGTGTATTCTTTTTTATTTGAAAAATAAATATTTTACAGTCAAAAAGACTAGGTTCAGAAAGCTGTTGGTAGTAGCTCCATTAATCCCCATATGTGGGGCTCCTGCAGGCTCAAGGACTGAAAGTTGTGACTGTGTTCCCCCAGTCCTGCTTCTCACGTAATACTTATGGTATCGCTGAAGTCCTGAAGTGCTGATTGGCATTGGATGAGGACTCTTCAAGCATGTTGCTTTCACTCTGGTTTTTCCCCATTTCTGGCTGCTCTTTCAAAATGTCTCTTGTATTGGGCATATCTCATCATGCCAAGCCTGTGGGATCAGACACAGTTAGGATTGTTAGGATGGTTTTAAAAACAGCTTGTACCAACTGATGCAGCAGAAGACAGGTATCCACACTGCACTAAATAATTGCTCGTTTTATCCCGCTGTATCTGGCCTTTTGTTTAAATGAATAGCTATATAAGATTGTGTGATTTCTACCTGAGAAGTAATCAATACTGATGTTATCTAGTAGATAAAAGACTTATGCCTGCAGCTGATCATCTAAAGGAGAAATCAATATGGTGAAGAATCAGTTGGCAGAGTCGCAGAGAGACTCTCTGCTCACCCCAGGGGACTTAGAGTTTAATTTGTCCCCCTCAAGTGCCAAGTACTTCCTTGCATGGAAAAAATAATGCATGTGTGCTTCCCTCTGTGGAATGGAAGTAGAATATCCAAGCAAAACACAGGGAAGTAAAAAAAGGTGGGGTTTGAGTATGGCATTTACAGATAGTGGCATAATTAAAGTTTATAGTTATGCAGGAAAAAACAAAATGAATAAAGATTTCTATTAAAGTTTGCTGCAGCATGTATTATTTGGGATAGAGCTTTTCACTCTTCTCAAAACAACAAGACGTTATTGATAATTGTAGATTTGAAATTTGATGTTACCTTTGATATTGTATTTTTATAATAGTAACGTTGGTGTTATCAGGACTCTGTAATTAACTCGGAGGTGTTATGAAAGACTGACAGCGCTTGGCTTTGAACAGTTTTGTGGGAAATGGGGAGACAATTTGTTTCCTCCCTTTAAATGTTTCTTGCTATAACCTCCTTCCTTTCTTGATAACTTATCCTAACATTTCTGGGAGTTGTGACAGATCAGCTGAGAAAACGCAAGTTTACAACTTTGTAAGGTATAATTAGTAAAATAGAGTGTGAATGAGCTGGCAATAAGAGAATTTTAAACTGTGCAGAATTCTGTTGATTACAGTGGTAGCAGGAGGGTAGAAATAAAGGCAAAACTCAGTTTTTCTGTCTTTAAAAATATTGCTCTTTACCAGTTCACTATGCTACGTTGTAAATCTGGCTTGAGTTGCACCAGTCATCATGCATAAGAAGTGGTACGTACAAGAAATATGCTTTAATTGGCTCCCTGAAAGGCATACAACTGGTTGTATCTGAAATAATACTGTTCCTGTGTTTTTCTCTAGAGAAAAAATTAGTTCACTTTCCTATAAATTTCTCATAATACAGTGAAAATGCATGCAGGAAAAAAAATCCTTTTGCACATTTCTGAAGGCGCAATTAGTCTGTGAAACTCTGTCATAAAATGCTTTTGAAGATGATCGCTAGCTGCATTCAAAATCAACAATAAAGCAACCTCTTCTGCTAGTTTTTCTGATTTGGAGGAAAAACTAGGGTATCCTCAACCAGTGTAGCTTGTACTTTAAAGATCAGAAAATTTAAATTTTTTTTATGATCAAGAAATATCACAGATACCACTGTTAATATATGCATTACCTGGTAAGGGTTAGACTTCCAAAAATGTTAATATTTACTGTTTTTAAATGAGCTGCAGATGGATGTAATATAGTGACCATGTAGCTTGGTACCTAAATAGATTGATTTAAAAGCCTAGCTCTCCTACCCTGTCTTGCATTGGAGAATCTGTGCTACTTGTAAGTGCAATTTTTCACCATGTGTGTGCACAATTAATTAATCAATGTCTTCATGCTTTTTCACCAGGAACCTGACAGCTGGGAAATCATAGAGGGTCTGAAAATAGGCCAGACCAATGTCCAGAAGCCAGACAAACATGAAGGTTTCATGCTGAAAAAGAGAAAATGGCCATTAAAAGGTTGGCACAAGGTAAATGTATCATAAACCAGTCAGAAGGTTATTATCTTACTTTATGAGTTGGAATTTTTTTGTCTAGAGGAAATTAGGATGTCAAATAAATACCCAGGATTTTGGGGTGCGACTTTTTCTTTCTCCTGTATATAGAATTATTTTGGCTTTCAAATCACAGTGCCTGCTGCCTAATGTTGTATTCAAAATTCAGATGGAATTTGTAAATAACACAGCAGATGCCTTGTGTTTTAAGAAGTTTAATTTACATCCCTTTTGTTCTTTCCCATGTATTATAACAAAGTGTAGCTGTGTACCCTAAGGTTGCATTGAGTTTACATTGAAGTACATAGCAAAGGACACCTGAGGGGCTTTTCCATGGACCCAAGGCTTGTACAGGAGAGAATTTGCCTTCAGGTCTGCTGACTGAGCAGATTTGCTCAGCTTTGTCCCCAGATTTTGTTTGTCTTCTTTATTGGAATCTTCTTTATGGGGATGCAGTGGCAATATGCATTTTTGCCATAATATGTCCCTAAAAGAAAGAAACAAACCACCCCAAAACTCAATCCCATATCTCCTGGTTCTGTTTAGTTAATTTGGACACACCCATGCATGATTCTACCTTTTGTTAGCCTTAAACCTGGTGCTTCTAAACTCTTGTCTGTATTTCATACCATAATAACTGCATTTCCCCACCTTTTTTAGCAACAAGATGTGTGGTATTCCTGCTCACTCATATTTTTTTACTGGAGAGTTCTTGAAGCAGGATAATTTTCTGGGACAAAATGCATTTTACAGCAAAGGATAATGATCTGTAATCATTTTAAGATAAACCTGGAGCATAATGTTGAAAAAAGAGAATCTAGTTTTTTGTGTTTAGAAGATAATTGTTGTAGTCAAAAAAAAACCAAACAAGAAATTTACTCAGTACTGTATTTATACTCTCCTTCCAACTCCCAAACATTCCTTAATTGCTACAGTGTAATCCTTTTCCAGATGAATTGTTATACATAGTTTAAATTGCATCTGATTGTTAAGAAAGAATTGTTTTGTTTGTTTCTTTCTTTCTTTTTCTTTCAGAGGTTTTTTGTCCTGGATAATGGAATGTTGAAATATTCAAAGTCACCAATCGATGTAAGTAAAGTTGAAGACCATTTTAAAACTTTTATTGGAAATCAGCCTTCCAGGTCTCATACTCACTCTAGGCATATTTATGACAGTACACACATGGAAGTTGTTGATGGATTCATATATATATGGAAATAATGTAAAATTCTGGTTATGTCATCAAGACTTCTACCTTTTTTAATTCTATGGAAATAAAAGCTACATCACTTGAAGTAGTTTCTTTAATGTAGATGCTTGAGAGATTAACCTGACCATGTATTTTTCTTTTCCCATTTCTGTGTCAGTCAGAGCTGATTATTCTGAGATATGTGGATAGGACAGAGAATCGATAACGATGTACTCTAGAGATATAAAGATTAACATTAAATTAGTTAGATCTGATACCAATAGCTATCAAGCAGTTGCAGCAGGGTGCCAAGTACTGCCTGATTTTTTTCTGTTTCTCACTTACCTGTACCTGTGTACTGGTGTGAACCAACACAAACTTTGGAATTGGCTTTGCATTGAGTATTTCTTGTTAGATACTTTCCTCTAACTATGAATACACTACATGTTTATACAGTCTGCAGCTTTTTTTTGATACGGCTTTGTGTTAAAATGTTTATAAAATAGGAAACCATTTCAGCACCGGATATTTTTCTGTTAAATATAGTGAAGGAGTGCATGATACCTCCAAATTCTAACCCTGATTTTTTGATTTAGATACAGAAAGGAAAAGTCCATGGGAGCATTGATGTTGGTTTATCAGTCATGTCTATAAAAAAAAAGGCTCGTAGAATAGATCTTGACACAGAAGAACATATCTATCACCTGAAGGTAAAAAGTGCAAATATATATTATTTTTCCATCCACAGTAGAAATAAATAAACTTGTAAAAGAAGGTGCAGAAATCTAGTATTTTCAATGTTTTTTTGATAGTAAGTTTTTTTCCAGGTGAAGTCACAGGATTCATTTGATGCATGGGTTTCAAAATTACGCCACCACCGGTTGTACCGTCAGAATGAGATCGTGAGGTCTCCGAGAGATGCTAGCTTTCATATATTCCCTTCAGCCTCTACTACAGAGTCTTCACCAGCTGCTAATGTGTCAGATGGAAAGGTGTGTATTCTTTTGTGGAAAACCCTCGGCTTGCTCATGGGCAGTTTCAGTGGGCTCTTCTTATAACATCAATAGGACTGGAGCCTCCACTGTGGGAACCAATGGCCAGCAAAAAGCTGTGGGTGTGTGCAGCTGAAATACTGTCTAATTCAGCCGTACTGCAGGTGTCATTAATGGGCTGCTGTAGAGATCTTACAACGAATTCACCATCTGTGCAATTTGCACTTTCCTTTGTCATCAGATAAAAATCTGTCTCTTTTCTGATCAATAATGTTCTTCCTCTTAAGCAACAGCTTTTCTGACTGGTAGTTAAGCAAACACGGTTCACTTGCGAGGTTCTTGGTTTGGTTCTTCAGTGTTGTATTCTGAAAAAATCTGCGTCTTGGGGAACTATGTAGCCAAATCACAATTGTCACTGAAAACACAGCACGTATTTTGATTTCTATTCTGCTGTAGCGTGGTGATTACACTGACAGAGCAACATAGCAACAGTAAATGTAAGCATTTTATTGTGCTTTAGGTGCAACAAAATAACTACCCCTGGCAGTCTCCTATACCTTGCAGTAACAGCCTTCCTGTCACCTGCACTACTGGTCAGAGTAAAGTAGCAGCCTGGTTACAGGACTCTGAAGAAATGGACAGATGTGCAGAAGGTTAGACTTTACCTTTTCATGCCTTATTCTTTCTCCAAAACTTCTTGTTGATACATAATAAGAAAAAGTCAAGCTAGTAAAGTGCATCTTTACATGCACATGAAGTAGCTCTTCAGGTAATTAGATGCTTGTGGTGGGAACTTTCCTCTCTGCATGTTTTGGGATGTTGCTTTTAAAATTTGACTTAATAATCTGTGTTATTGTAATGGATATCATTGTTCAAATATGATCAACTTTTGAGGTCCAGAGTTGTTGCTGACTCTCATAGAAATAACAAGTGTTCAACATCTCTAAAAATAAAACTTTTACTTAGATGACTTATTACAAGGAGTTTGGACATTTAACTTTTATAATGCAATAACGAGCTAACAGTGGACACCATGGCAAAAAGGTCTTAACTGAAGCACCTAATATATTTTTATTTTATATCTGCTAGATCTTGCTCATTGTCAGTCTAACCTTGTGGAACTCAGTAAACTTCTTCAAAATTTAGAAATACTACAGAGAACTCAGTCAGCACCAAATTTCACAGACATGCAGGTAAATATGCTTGAACATAAATAATTACACTGAAACATTTGTTCTTGTGTTAAGGAAAGTATAGAGGTGTTGTCTGTTAACTTAGAATGTTTTTCTGAAATAACTGTAAATCCTGGGTTAAATCTTTATCTTACATGTTTATTTTAAGCAAATGTAATTCTGTTTCAAGTGTAAACAAATAATTAAGATGTATTTATTATTTTAGCTAAATAAGACAAATCAAACTATTAAGTCATTTGCAAAAAACCCTGAGAATTGTTTTACAGTAGAATACATGTATAAATTGCAGTTATATTTAAGAAGTTTTTGTTGTGCTGAGTAAGATAATATTTTAAGTTTTTTAAGGATTGGAGACCCAAAGACCCTCAAAGATGAAGTTGCATGCTCTAGAAAAGAGGGCATAGTACAAAGGTCCCAAGTTTTGGACTGTTTCCCAGTTCAGGGTGAGTTTTCCTCTTGACAGAAAGCAACAGCAGATCCTAAATCATAAATACTTTCCTTCTTTTTCACTGAATCCTCTTGAGCACACAACTATCTGAGTAGTACCACAAAAGAAATCCATGAGGATTTCAAGATCAGGTCCTAAATATTGTGCACTGAGAAAAAAGTGTACCAGTAGTTTTGCTAAATGAGCTGACTCTACCGTGTGTTTATAAAAGTGTATGGGTAGCTACAGCTGGGCACTGCTGCAGTTTTGGGCCTCAGAAGCACCGTTCCTCTCCTTACTTTCTAATTTGTACCTGTCTAATGCTACAATTCTTTACTAATTTGCTGTGTTGTCTGTGTTGCTTGTGTCAACTTAATAGTACTTTGTTGCTTTTAACTATTTGTGTAATGTAGGCTAACTGTGTAGATATTTCAAAGAAAGACAAGCGGGTCACGAGACGATGGAGAACAAAAAGTGTCAGCAAAGATGCAAAAATCCAACTTCAGGTACTGAATGCACAATGTTTTACTTTTCACTGTACTTTTAGATTAACTTCTAAGCATGAAATTATATATTAGCTAAAAGTAGGAAGTCAATGTGCTGTCTCTTATGTTTCTGATGAAGTAAATCAAATCTCAGTTTGGTGTTCAAAACCTAGAGGACATAGTGTATTGATTTGAAAAATCAAAATTATTTTATATGAAAAGTATTGATTTTACTTTCATTCGTATGAAAACATTGCCATCTAGGAAAAGGAGGGGGATCTGAATATTAGGCAGTTAAGGTGCATAAAAAGCAATGAACATGCACCACACTGGGATACTGCTGTTCTATATCAAACTTGCTAAGAAGGGCGGGTGAACAGGTAACATCAAGCTCGTGCCAGTTGTCTTTGTCAAGATCTATATAGGAATATTTCCAATAACAAGTATTTTCACAAGTCTTCTCTTATGAAAAAGGCTGTAAGGAAGCAAAATGAATAACCAAAGAATAAATCATGTGAAGAAAGAGAATTTATTCCACCCTTCCATGGACCTGAAAGGGGAAAGCACTGAAATAAGCATAATATGCATGTATTGCTGCCTTGTGTTTTGTTGGAAGCAGTTGTGTGTTTCAAGGTCTGATCCAAGAGCTAGTTTTTTTAATAACTGAGCAACTGCTAATGAGGACAATATTCAGCTGACTTTGAGAGCTAACACTCACCAGTGTGATGTCTGCTACTCAATAAATAAATGGCAGTAACTTTTGATCCATTAAAATACCTTGAAATTCATGCAGACTTTGAAAGCTTATAATACGTCCCCTAGAGGCACATTAAGGAGTTTTCTGTGACTTATGTAAGGTTAATAATCTTAAGGAAAAAAGAAATTGTAGTTGCATCAACTTTCTCATTGCAGCTCTTGGAGGTGATTTTTCTTTCTAGCTATTATACTTTGACAAATCACAATAGGTTGAACAACAAAGTATCTGTTAGGATTAAGAAAGTATATTAACAAAGGTATTTTGGTGATGTCTTGTCCTATTACCTGCAGTTAAAGGATCACTGTTTTTCCCTGCTGCTGACTAAAACAGGCAAATAAAAATATCAGGAAAGTGCATGCAAGTATTTGGTGCCTACAAAAAGTCAGAGTCACCACTGCATGTTCTTCTTTCATGCCACAGTGGTCTCAGAAAAGTCCTGTCTATAAAAATGATGAAAACAGTCAATGTATGATGATCTATGGTGGATGATAGTGAATAACGAGCAGTTCCTGTGTTGCCTACGCTTTGCCCAAGTAACACTGACCTGCTGCTTGTGGTTTGGCAGGAGTTGTGCCTCAGCCCCTGGCGTTTTCAAATACAGTTGGTTTGAAGGTCTTATGAGAGAGTTTGTGTGCATAAGACTGCTTTACATGGGTCTGTCCTTTCTGCATTGATGATGAACTCTGCCTAACTTGGGCCAACATTAATTCCTGGCAAGTTTAATACTGGAAATGTAAAGCTTATGTTGTTAGAGCAAAGCATGAAGTTATTGTTGATTGATTTATAAATTAATTTGTAGTGAAACAGAAACTATATAATTGTTCTAAATTATATGGAACACAAAGAATCCTTTATGGCTGCTCCATTATCTTGCCCAGTTTAATGGGCTCAACACATTGTTTATTCTTCCAAGGGCTGTCCTGTCTCATGAATGGTCTAAAGCTCTGATATCTAGGAAGATGGCCTCACTCTGACTCATTTTCTTTTTCCTAATTTGCTTATGTTGCCTTTTCATTAAAATGTGTCTTTCCTCTTATGTCTTCATGCCTTTTAAGTTAAATACCATTTTGTTCTTCTGTTTGGCATTCCTTCTACCTTCATTGTCCCTTGTTATAGGTCATTTTTTCAAGACTACTCCAAATCTTTATAAACTGTCTGTCAGAATATCCACTACTGAGAATCATTTTGTCTAATTTGTGTTGGTTTCTTCATAGTGCTTACACGTCATTTGCTATTAAATGGTTGACATTTGGTAGCAAGAAGATTTCTGTTGTCCTATTACTTTCCTCATGCCTCCATACAACTCATTAGTTTTAAGGGATAATGCTAATACTAACATACTAATTTTGAGCTAGTTGCACTATTAATTCAATTTGTGGTATTTGCACTTATGTTTCTTAGAATGAGCAGTTGTTAACTACCATCAAAGACCCTCTGATAGTATGATGGTGAGAGCTCTCCCTCTAGGGAGCATAAAAATTAGGGAACTTTATATACAGGTGTGTTCTTTGTGAGTAATGGGGAATGAGGGTGTAATTTTTGCTGGCTCAGCATCCACTGTGTAACATGCAAGGAGAGAATTCTCCCATTCAGATTTTGTATTGGACCTGTTACCATTTTTTTGTCAAGAAGATAGCTTTTGTTGCATTCCTGCTAACACATTCTGTAGTATGAATGCTAGGTGTATAATGTATTTAAGACATACTTTTACTTGTAAGAACAGCTGCTTGATTTGTTTCCTAGAAATGCATATTTGCTAATTAAATATACCAGTTCTGTGTGCAGTTGCCTTTGCTCACACAGCTAATCCCAGTGACTAGAGTGGCATTACTCCTTGAAGTAAAATTGAGCATAGCATGTATATGTACATTTGCAGGTTTGGGGATTTAGTATTCTTGTTAGTAAGTTGTTTAGAATTAACAGCTTGACTTACAGGCCTTTTCTCAAGAGTAATGCTTGAAATGCTTCTCTGAAGAAAGATTGCTTTTATGAAGGGTGTTTGTTTTGTTTTTAAAAAGCCTGTTTAAAATCTTCCGAAAATGACCTGCAACAGCAGGTTGTTTGACCTATATTAATTCATTACTTTTGTACAAAAACGGAGTTGTGGTTTTGGGTTTTTTTTTTTTTCATTTCTTTCCCTTTGAGTCAAGACTAAGTTATAATTCTCATGACAACCTAAAGATCTTCAGAGGAAGCAAGGAACGTATTACTGAAAACCAATAAAGTAAACCAGTGCTATCTCCATTTCCCTCAAAACCTAAAAGTTGTGATGTTCCAAGACTAATTTTTTTTATTTTTAATTTTTTTTTCTACAAGGGGAGTAATTTAGTAGAGATCTATATAGTAGTATGGAGTAACCTGAAAAGTCACCTTGCTCTACTGAGGCTTTCAGCTCAAAGCTGAACCGAGACCCAGACTAGCTTGCCACTTTTTCCCTTAAATAAATATTTCTTTATATTTCTCAGATTATGACCTCACTTCTAGCATGTTGGGGAGAATGTGTGGTTCTGTAATGCTCACTGTTCCCGTTTTAACAATGCATACCTGCATTCATAATTTTGCGCATATATTTGTATATATATTTGTGCATCTCTCTCTCTGTACTTATATATGTCCCTATTATTTAAAGAAAAGTATTCTTCCATACTCTTATTCACAGGATTGGCATATTTTTGTAGAGCATAAAGAGCTTTATATTATACATATGAAGTGTTCTCTGCTTTAACAAAGTTTATTATCAGTATTTTAGAGATCATGTAAAAGTTTTTTTCATGTCATAACTGTATAAAATACTACACTGCAAGTCTTCTTTATTGTGATCATTAGACAACCCTTCCCATTGTCAGTAGCATTGCCGCAAGTATTAACCAGAGGCTGAAATATTAGGCCATTATCAGATGCAGCAACCCTACCAGCGGGAATGTTACAGAAGCAAGACAGTTCAACTAATAATTGAAATACAATATCCTGTTCTTTAGCGTGGTGTCAGTGTATCCAAACTCTACCGTTGTTATTTATATGGTGCCCAGGCTGCTTTCAGAAAAAAGTAAAAATGTATATAGATCTAGGAGTCCTGAAGTGGCTATAGGTGAAGATATAGGGGAATAAAAATGTAAAGGAATTGAGGATTTTTTTCTAAAAGCAGAAAGGTTTCTAGTCTTCCAGAATCTTAAAGTGCCTTCAAAATAATGACATTATGATTAGAGGTTAGATAGAATGACTTTATGATAGATGTGGAGCTTATCTGCATTAGATAATTATTTGCTTCACTTTAATGTACCATGACAAATTTTCTTAAGAAAATAAAAGTGAAATTAAGCAGCATAAGACACAAGTTAGGCACACAGAAAACAAAGTAGCTGTTGGAGTACTGAGTTTTCATTTTTGCTGCCTTATCTGAGTTTTTACATTGCTTTGGAAGACAATCCTTCAATAATGTATGGGAAAAGTAGCTGGAACTCAAAAAAGTGATGTGTGGAGGAAATGAGTCATGGACTCAAGGATGGATATGGAAATGCTAGAGCTGCGCATAGGAATGTTTACATGAGCAAGCTCACTGTATAACAGACACACTGAAGTTTTACCACTGAGACACATGCACTTTCAGTGACCACAGTTCATGCACTTCCACTAATGCAAAGTGATCTCTTTCAGAATTCATCTTCTAGATGGTCAAGTGACCCCCAGAAGGAGTTTGGTTTTTGTTTCCTTTTCAGTCATGCCATAGCATCCTTTTTTGTTTTCTTATTCCATTATTGCCTTATGACTCTGAATGGCAATGCTGATAGATTTTTTTTTAATTTTTTTTTTGGTAGTCTTAGTGAGTGCACTGCAGTCCGAGTCATCTGCAGATAATTTTAGTGAAGTATCTAGCTTTTTCTGTCTCTGGCATACACAACTGAAAACACGTGATATGACCTCAACATGTGTAGGCCATAAGAGTTAAAAAAATTGAAACCCACTTAAAGACTCTCCCTCTCCCTTTTCTGATCACCTTTCATCTTCCTGTGTCCCATCACCCCTTCCCTTCTCTTTTTCTACTTCCTTCTCTTCTTGCATTCACTGTCAGGAAGGGCCGGCACCGAAGGGCCAGTTCAGCACAACACGACGCCGGCAGAGACTGGCAGCTGCAGTGGCTACAACAGTGAGTGGATTTAAAAATCAAGGGATAGCTCTAAAGATGGGGAGCTGTGTAACTTGGTTGTGTAATAAGCTTATGAAAATGTTTCTTGCACTTTTTGGAGGTGTCTGTGGTCAGGCCCGACTGAAATGTTTTCTGTAAATGTGGGTCTGAGATTTTTTACATGGTACACGTGCCTCCTCTTTTATGCAAGTGCAAGTGGCAGTTAGGCCCTGCACTATTTGAACATGTCTTTGACATACTCTGCTATATACTATAAAAATTAGAAAAAAATGATCAAAATCTGTTAAAGATTGTTGTGACAGTCTAGCAAGACAGCAGAACCAAGGAAATTTGTTACAAACAATGATGGAATTAAAATTTTATGAGTTTTTTAATAAGTAGTGTAGGGTTAGCCTTTTTGTTTGAGACACTTTCTGTTTACATTCCATAATCCCAAAAAGTCATATTACTACTTCAGTGTCTTTATTTAGTTTTACTGATTCTGTTAAGTTTTTGACAGAAAATATGGAGCTATGAAGTCAGTACAAGGGCTGGGAATTAGGTGGGTGAAATCCTGTTTGTGAAATCAAACTAGCTTGAAAAAGGTATCTTCAGCTGCTGCTTTATCAAGAAAATGCTCATTAGGAATGCACAATATAGACATTAGCACTAATCCATCAACTGATTAGTACAACAGCTAGGTAGGGAAGACTGTGCAGCCAAAGATTGAAGTGAGCTTTAAATGCATATCCCTTATGTAGCCCAAACAGTGAATGTCTTCACCAGGCTTAAGTATTCCAGGGCCTGCTGATTTAGGCTGTAGCTAAAATCCCCTAGATCGGACATAGTTAGTCTTAAGGAGAAACTATCTTGAAGTCCTGCTTCCTGAACTGCAAACTCAGTTACTGTTATGCCCTCCTAAAAACCGTGAGAGAAATCAGTGTTTCTCATTTCCAAATTAACTCATCTAAGTTTGTTCCTCCCTAATCAGCTGATGCTGAATGCTGTGCTCAATAATTGATTGCTGTTTTGACTTCATCAGTCTGCCTGCCTAGGAGAGAAATCAGCCCGATTCCCAATTTACTTGGCTGAGCAACCAGGTTGGTGGGCAGCTCTGGCCAGTAGGTTCAGCAGTAGTTAAACAGCATTGCCAAGGGTTGGACTCCTTATGGAAAGAGTGCTTCAGTGAATGTAGATTGGAAGGCAGTAAGAGTACAGGGAGTTGCTGAGTTGTTACTTGCAGCTGAAGGGAGGACCTCTTGAGGGAGGTCTTGGAGGAGCTGGAAAAAGCACAGGAGGAAGGAAAACTAGAGGCACCAAAATGACTCTGCAGCAGTTGCAGTGTTTGTGACCGTGGCCGGTTCTTCCTTGCTGATGCAGCAAAGTGCTTGTCTCTCCCAGAGAGCGAGGCTGTGTGCACAGACCAAGGGACACGGAATTATATCAGTTAAATGCACAGCAGAAAGAGGACATTTCCCTTACAACCCACTCCACCGGGAACAGTCTGTTCCTACATGAACACATAATTCTGAAGAGGGTGATTGATGAGTGGGTATTATGCCTCTGGCATAAAGCAGGAAGTTATGACAAGGTTCATCTGAGGTCATGTCTAGAAGGGTGTGTATGGTGGAAACTAGAGTGATGCATCAAGAAGCTAATTAAAAAAACAAAATGAAACAACAACAACAACAAAAAAAACCCCCCAAACTTTCGAAACAATAAAAAAAAAAAAAAACCAACAGAAAAGAGAATGGCTTATAAAGTCAGAATCAGGTCACCATCAATAGAGAGAGCAAGCACATCAGTGAAAGGAAAAAAGGGTAAGAGAAGTATGTTGGCGGTGTTTCTTGGACTGCTGCCTATTCAAGAGAACGAAAAGTTTTGTTTAATGTGGATTTTTTCATCCGTTATGGAAAGTACAGGAGAGTTCATGTCAACAGTTCAGTATTTTTGGTTCTTGTATTTAAAGCAGTCAGCAAGACAGCTATTTGTCTCTGTCATGCAAATGTATATTTCTTTTAAATAGTGTGACAGTAATTGTAGAACATGCAAATTCTGTTTCTAGGGCATACTGTAAAATATTATTTTTCCAGTAAACCTTTCTGCAGAAATATTGCAATATTGCTTTTCAGCCTGCCCAGCTGAGGTATGAGGCAGAAATGATGGATCCTAAAGCAGATCTCTCCAGTTAGATTCATCACAAGAGTGACTAAAGAACTCCCCACCATGTGTGAGCAGCCTGCCTGCAGCTCTGCCAGTCTGTGTGGGTCTGGGGCAATCTGACCCATCCCCACAGGCACATGTGGCTGCAAGGCCTCTCCCTTAAATATTATAGCTGGTATCAGCTTCTTTCCTGCCTTCTGGATGGTTGCGTACGTGCTACACACACACACACACACAGATGTCGTGCAGATACCTACTCTGCCCTCCTGGAGCCACCTTGAACAGTTGAACCTTTGCAGTGCTTGCAGTCAGAAGGTTCTGGAAACATGCTCTCTAATTTAAGAAGGGGAAAGGTTTTGTAAAGGAAATTTGAACTTAACTTACAGTTAGCCGCAGTAGTCTATTAACCTAGTTTTGCTGGGCTTTTGAGAGAGGCAGTCTTGTACTTGCAAAGAACATAATGGGTTTAATATCTAGTACAAATAGAAGGAATTTATTCTACGCCCCCTGTTAATGATGTGTTCTTGATATAAGGCTAAAATGAGGTCCAGTAAAAGCTACCTACTTTGTTGATACTACTAGAACTCAAAATGCAAGGGAAGGAATAAAGCTTGTAATGGATAGGTGCCACAGAGCTAATATTTTATGTGCTATATGTATCTGGAAATGGAGGAAGAACAGAGTGGAAAATGGTATTTTACAGAATATGCTCATGAGTGGAATGATGAATAGATCCAACAGAATTTTGACAATTTCATTGGAGAATCAGAAACCTAAAACATATATTGATGTCAACTTTTTCAGGAAGAGATTGATAAAACCATTCCCTGATCTAATTGAATAACAAGATACCAAGTTCAACCACTGATGTCAGTATAGAACTTACCTGTTGATAAAAATTCATAGTAATATGACTTTTTATGTTGTCTGCTGCTCTTTATCATGCCTTGGAAGAGACATTTTGTACTGGCCCCATTTTTCATATTTTAATAATTACATTGGGCTGCAGTGTGAAAATTCTTGATTTACACATTTGATCAATATGAGGAAATGCATTAGATTTAATGTATTAAATGGTGCTTACTACATTAAACAGTGCTTAATATTTAAGTAACAAAATGTAGTTCTGTATGCCTTTCCTTCGCATTTACATTTGATAATTGGGTTCTTGGCCTGATTTTCATATAAATGTGTGCAAATGGTAACATTAAAATAAAAAAAATACAATATATGCTCTCACACACATCACATATATAACAGTGGTAGCCATGTACTGCATATAGGTAACTGCTCAGTACACAATACATGTATATATAACTTAGAAAACTTTTTTATTACTGTACCTGAAAGTATAGGTGAAAGAGAAGTGGAAATTATAATAAACTAACTTCTTTACTCCTTCTTACTACACGAAATCTCTCTGTATTTAGGGATCATGTACTTTAAATGGAAATCAGGTGGATTTTGGATTTTGTTGTTGTTTATTTGTTTAGTTGGAAAGAAAACAGAGAGACTATACACTTTTTTCCCTCTTCAAAGTTGCTAGTACAATGAGTTTCAGCTAAAGACTTGCCAGTAGTGTTGAAAAACTTCAGTGATGTATTTGGTGATATCCTATTTCTAGGTCTGTGGAGGAACTTGCATACTTCAAATGTTGATATTGTAACAATAGTCATCTCCATGTACTCTCAAATATAAAGGAGCATGTCTTATGGTTCAATTTTCCCGTAATTTAAGCATTAGGAAATTGTCCATTTTTGTAAATACTAGAATTGAAATGCTCCACCACTAGCTGTTAGCTTTGTATTTAGGCCTTCTTTTGTCTGTTTCGGTGGAAAACTTTAACAGAACTCTGCATCAACTGTGTTGAGATTTAGGAGAGTAAAAAGTTACATGTTCACTCTTACCATCTTCTTCACACTGTGAACTAAGTCTTTTCAGAAGAAATTTATATTTTGCTTCAACAGAGTCAAAAGTTTGGTTACACCTTATACAATATTTCTTCACTGTTTCTTGCTGTAGGTCCCTTTCAGTGCTACAATGTCACCTGTTCGATTGCATTCATCCAATCCCAACCTTTGTGCAGACATCGAATTTCAGGCTCCCCAAAGCCATGTAACAGATCCTCTGGAGTGCTCTACTGAATACATGAAGCTTCAAGAAGAGTTCTGCTTGATGGCACAAAAAGGTAACTGGAAATGTCAAGCCTTTCCTGTAATGTGCTTCTCTGTTGTGTTTCTTTATTGCCTTCGCCTAGTCATGGCCAGGGCATTCATCTGCGTTAGATGATATTGTATAAGAGTTTTTAGCTGGTCAGGGGGCTTACATAAAGGCAACTTGTTATATTTTCCATCAATGGCATGAATATAGAGATAGGTAAACTCTTTATCTGATGTGAGATTATTTTAAAAGTCTTCTAAACTACTTTCTGCATCCTGTAAATATGTGACTGAATTTGCAGCCATTTTCTTTCTCAGTAAAATGCTTTTTTTTTCTCCCCAAAGATGAACCAGAATGTCACTGCTACACATAATGTTCCATTTTTGTGCAATATTTTCTATGTCCGTAGAAACACAATGTAATGGAACGTACCTTAGAAATGCCATTTTATTGCTGGCAAATAAATGGTCCTACAAACTGAAAAATTTTATTTTTAAAAGGGTTTGTTACCAGTTTGGTGTCTGTTATATAACAGGTATAGAAAGAATGTGAGACTGACATCTTAAAAAAGTTTAAAGCCTGTTTAAAGACCAGGCAATCCTCTTTATTAGTGCAATATTAAGTCTTAACAGAA
This sequence comes from Acropternis orthonyx, assembly GCA_035583155.1. NCBI lineage: Eukaryota > Metazoa > Chordata > Aves > Passeriformes > Rhinocryptidae > Acropternis > Acropternis orthonyx. The sequence goes on from JAWWEU010000163.1 coordinate 23,423,874, forward strand.
CTGATTTTTCTATTACTCTGAAAAGCACAAATAAACAAGAGAAAGAAAAGAACAGCTATTGGACAATTTTCCCAAATACGTACCTTTCCATATGTTCAGCACCAGGAATATGCTCAGATGACATATGTGTGAACCATATGCACGTTACAGTCGCAAACTGTAAGTGCTTGTATTTAATCTGGCATGGATTATTTGAAGTTCAGATCCTTGTTTCAAATGTCCATAATCGTGGGATGGAAGTCTCACTCTCTCTCTTTATTGCTGAAATATTGTAATAGATATCAGTCTATTTCTGTAGCCGAGAAAACACTTGTTTTATTTTTTTCTTTTTGCTTAGTGCATTCTCTTTTGAAGTCTGCCTTTAACAGCATAGCTATAGAGAAGGAGAAGCTTAAGCAGATTGTTTCAGAGCAGGATCTTACAGGCCACAATGCTCAAATAGCACACCTCAGACAGTCCCTCTCTCAGGTATGTTCTTGATTTGATTTTGAGCACATCTAGCTTGCCAGATGCACTATTTCTGTTGTATTTCGACCATTTCCTGAGGTAAAAGGAGCCAAGGAAAAGCCAAGTTCTTGACCAGAACTATGACGTATTCTGTTATAGCCCAGATCTAACCTCAGTGCATGTGGAGATAAAGGATATAATTTGTTTGTGTAAGCATGTATCTTTTACAGTTTTCCAAAGTAAAGAAAAAGTACCAAATGTTTTTATACAAATGACAGATATCTTTCCTGGAGCTGCTTCCAGCACAGCCAAGGAGATATTCTTGTTTTTGTAATTAGGTTTTAAATGTTCATGGTATATTGTCAGATTTGTTTTATATGTCCCTGTCTCTAACTGCAAAAGGAATCCTGGGATACAAGGTAATCATGGGTAAACTGGATTTCCAGATACACACCTGTTACTGCCCAGCATCTCTCCCACTTAAGCTAAAGGGAAAATTACAATTTACTCTAGTAAGGAAGAAGTCAAACAACAATAAGTCCTCCGGCTGCAAAATAACTCAATTTTTCTAATTCATTGTCAAAGAAGTATAAAAGCTTTTGCTGGATCTGTGTGGAGGACTGCATCTGCAAGAAAAATGAATAGAGGCTTAAAGACAAACCTCTCTATAGCTATAGATGTATATCATGTTATGCAGATTGATTGCCATATGTTGTAATAAAAAAAGGTTAAAGACAAATGAAAAGAGTAACCATTTCTGGTTATTGATACAAATTAACTAATACCCGTGGAGATTTATTAGCAATTTGTATTAAAAAAAAGGGAAACATGTTTTCTTCTAACTTCTGGCCTCCAGTGTTAGTTTAAAAGTCGCTGTCACACATTAGTTCATAGTCTCAATGGAGTGTAAACAGAAAATTGACTTTGCCTGGGTTTGTCCAGTCTCATGGCCAGGTTTGAGCAGTTTTTGAAGCTGCTGCCAGGCTGTTGTTAGTCATCACCTTCCCAACAACTATGACCATGCCCAGACCGTCTCAGAACAAAGCAAAATCATGTAATTTGAACTGTTAGTGACAGTTCAATCTTACATATTTTACTTTGGTCCTACTTTGGGTACATTCATTGCATCTCTTCCCGAGTCTGCACTCGGGGAAGACAGAAGCAGATTCTTACTCCACTGTAACAGTATTTTACTATTAAAATAGCATGTGTGTCTGTTGTCCTTTTCTATGATCCTCAGTGCTGGGGATATAGTAAGGTTAAGTCAGTTCATGTTCTAGATATGTAGCATAATATACTTTTTCTAGATTTCACAATCTTGCATGGGAGTCTTTCCAAATAACAGATAACATGTATATATGCACCTAAATTTATAATCTGTGTTGGATTTCAAAACAGGAGAAAATCAACCGATATTGGACACCAGCTGAACTCTGCTGGTATTTGTGACACTGTAATGGATCTGTAGTTTGAAATAAGTATACAAAAGCAAATCTATAAAATTGATCTGGGTGGGCAGACAATGATACTAGCAATTAGGTTGGTTTTAGTGAGAATGAAGCAATTTTTGTTTTGAGGCTCTAAGTGCTGATAATCTTTATTCAGAAGGATCTGTATAGTTGTAAACCAAGAACTGCCTGTTTGGGCATTGTGTGGGTAGTTCCTGTTTGTTGCTCTGCAGTTTCACTCTTTCTTGCTGCTTTCACTGCCCATTTTCATAATGTACATAACCCACCAGTACACCTGCCAAAGAGCGATCTGAGAATTAAGAGAGAATGCCAGTGTTACATTGTGGGAGAAATCTGTTCCCCCATCTCCTGAAAATCACAGAAGGCAATGTAAGCGAAGATTAAATCATGTTAGAGAGAATCTCAAAATAGGTATCTCTATAAATAGAAGAAAGAAGGTTCTGTGATTTCTTAGGAAATTGCTGGCAAGAAGATTTTTTTTTAAATTCTGTTTAATGCTTACATTTTCATTTTTAATTTTAAATGAAATGTGCAATTTTTATTTTAAGGCTCTCAACCAGAATGCTGAACTAAGGAGTCGCTTGAACAGAATACATTCAGAATCTGTTATTTGTGATCAGGTTGTCAGTGTAAATATTATCCCTAGTCCTGATGAGGTAAGACTTTGGCCTTTAATGGATTTAGCGTACAAACCAACCTTGCTAATTCTCACTAATAGCTTAAACACACCTGACAAATTACAGAATTTTTCAGATTGGCAAGTGTTCATTCATAGAAAAAGTCAGGCTATACTTCCTTGCATAAAATAAAACTTCTGTCTTTTGTTTTGCATATGTCAGACCTCATGAAAGAACTCAGCATGTTCTCTGTAGAGGAACAGAGAAGGACTCCAGTTTTGGAATATTAATTGTTGGCTGTGGGAATTAGTGAGGTTTTACTGTATTTGAATGTAACACACAGTAGCTAACCAATTCTTTGTATTAGTTTCTTTCCAAATGAACAGAACAGTTTCGTATTTAATGGCCTGATCTTGCAAGTGCTTAAAGGGCCTGACATTTAGTATCTCGAGTGGTACTGCTAAAATCAAAAGGTTCGGTCTGTGAACCAACCACTACACTAATAAGTTTGCAACATCGATTCTTTCTTGCTTTGCTTTTCTTAGTCAACAGATTAATGACCGTTTGTATTAATAACAGTGAGCTTCCCTCATGACAAATCTGAATTTATGAGCTGCAATATAATACAATTGATATGGTCACTTTGACAACCATTCTGCTTGATTTTACCAAAATGTTTTTGATTTGTCATTTCCACTAATTTTTTTTCTATGCATATGCCATTTCAATTAAAATACTCTTGTCTCCTAATTATTTTTTCCAACAAGAAAGAAAGCTTAAAATATATTTCAAATTACTTTTGTTTATTTTCTTTTTGAAAACGTCTAAACAATTTTTCTAATAGTCCAGCATGCTGGAGACAAGCAACAGAAGACAGAAGTGAAGTGGTGCCACAGCACAGCAATCTGCAGTGAAGTTCTGGGCAATGGCCATCCCTTCTGTTTTGTATTTTTTGTTGCTAGCTGTTTCTTTTTCACATGTGCATCGTTGTCTTGGTAGGAGTGTGCCTGACTGAATGAGTTTTTCAGAGAGGTTTCCAGATCTCTCATTCAATTCTTCTATTGATTGTTTTATATATGTATAATCTTGCAGTGTGTAGATAATTCCCATGTGAGTGTCTTTTTCAGTTAGGGGCATGTGTATTTTTCCAAACCTCTATCTTACAGAAAACCTCAGAATTTTAATCACTTCCTGTAAAGATTACAGTGGAATGAGCTTCTATTTTCACTGTAATTCATCAAGCATCACAAACCATCTAAAAGCTTATAAGTCCCAGTGGGAAAGGAATGGGTTTTTACCTCTTGGTTTGTTCATGATTTTTTTGAGGTTTTTTGTTACTGCATTTTGAGGTGTCTGTATGCAATAATTCTACAGTAATAAGATGTCAACAAAACCTCCTGGAATAAGATTAATGGGGATTGAGTTGCAGTCTGAAGAGTTAACTGTGTTTAGAAGGGCTTCAGTACTTTCATCAGTATTCTCTCCCAGAAGCAACATGCTGTATAAATTAAGGGATTAAGTCAGAAGCCTCTTTCCATCCCACAGCAGCAGATCCCTTGGTAAAATGGTACAGGGAAAGAATCTTAAATTTTCTTAATGCAATAGCCTGCAGGGTAATGTTGAAATCTGGTGTTCCTCCCATCAGTAGCAGGAAGAAGAAGGTATATTTTGCTATTTAAACTAGCTTGCCCTATTACTGACCTACACATAACAGGGTTTTGAACCCTTGACTTTGCTGTTATATTGTCTTTATAATAAACCATAGAGAGTTTTTTCCCTTTAGTAGTATTGAGTTAATGGCATAATTCAAATGAGATTTGGAGTACAACCATGGAATAAAAGCCCATAAATACGTATTATAGCCAGCCTCCTAAATGTTCAGACCTTTCAAACATTGTTACTAAACTGCTTCACAAGGTCATTTATTTGGAAAGTAACTTATAGCTCCCTGACCTTACAAAGCTTTATATTTAAATTTCGGTTGTATCAAAGCGAGCTCCCAGTGATGTAATTTGTTATGACCAGGTGTCATTTCTTTTGAATTTCATGTTTGAACTTGTCTGACACAATCCAGCTATTGCCCATAGAATCATTCCTTCGGATAGAGAACTAGATCTGTAATGTCACGCTACTAAAACTTAGCAGTAGGTGCTGAGCGGGCCTTAAATGAAGACATATATCTCTCTCTTCAAAATGCATTTTATTTTGGAATTCTGAGTCTCATCTGTTAGGTACACACAAAGTCCTACTAAAATGCTGTCTTTAGTCTCTGAGCTAACATTTGACATAGAAAAATTAATTGGGTGATTTAGCCCTTCTCTGCATATTTCTTTTATATTAGTAATAATAGTTGTACTTTATTGTGCTTTATTTACAGGCAGGTGAACAAATTCATGTCAGTTTGCCACTGTCTCAGCAAGTTTCTAACGAAAGCAGGCTCTCTATGTCTGAATCTGTTTCAGAGTTCTTTGATGCACAGGAAGTGCTTTTATCTGCCAGCTCGTCAGAAAATGAGGTAGGCCATGAGAGCGTGCTGCAGTTTTGCTGTGGGACAGATTTAGGTATTGCTACCACGAGGGATTTTTTTTTTTTTTTTTTTTAATAATGCTACTTAGAAGGTTTAGATAAATAAACCTGAGACTACCATGTGAAGGGGTGCAGACGTTCCCTGAAGTGTAAAACTGAGTTGAAGGTGATTTGTTTCAGTAGCTTATGCTCAGTGCGTGTCCTTTCTAGGCTACAGCAGTTCCACATAAGGATGACACAGAAAGGAACAGTTAAATCTGGCTATGCAGTCAACTAAATTTAGATTTTAAAATACTCTTTAAAAAAAAGTCTTCTACTAAACTTATAAGGTTATTCTCTGTAATAAGAGAAGTAGACAAAAAGTAACATTTCTGGGGAAAATAATTGTTAAAAACTGTTCTTAAAAATAGGCTTAGCACCAATGAGATTCTTGTTTTGCAAAATGATAGGTTGATGTTTATATTATATTTTTTTTCTGAAACACAAGCTGCGTTTCATTGTTTGGTTTCTTTATAAAGAGCACAAATCTGACTATCTCTTCTTACCTCCCATCCCAAGCACATTATGTCGTCAATTTTTTTGTTCATCTCTGATCTCACTTGAAGCCATCTTTTGCAAATTTAATGTCTGTGTTTGGCTTTACAGTAAGGGATTCAGAAACATGAGGGTAATATAACATTTGTTCTGACACTGTTAGTACATTGGCACTATGGGCTGTTTGAAACATCAGCTGATTTAGTTAAAAGTTCTAACTGGGTAGAGATTATTTCTTTGAATATTTGTGTTTCAGTTAGATACTTTTATCTTATTTTTATATTTTATATGTATTTGAGTTAATTGATATTTTATGTATGTTTTAGGCTTCTGATGATGAATCTTATATCAGTGATGTGAGTGACAATATATCTGAGGACAACACCAGTGTTGCAGACAACATTTCTCGGCAAAGTATACTGTGTTTCAAAATTTGGGAAATTATGTTGGTTATGTTCATGTACCAGAATTACTGCATGTCTGTACAAGGCCAGCTCAGCTGAAAACAGTGAAGTTGGGCTTGCTTGTTCTGGCAATGATTTGGTTCAATAGAGAAGTCTATTTTTCTTAATCTGGTGTTTTCTTATGATAATACTTTTTTCCCTTCCCAGTTCTTAATGGTGAGCTAACAGGAGGCGCATTCAGAAATGGACGGAGAACTTGTCTCCCAGCTCCCAGCCCTGACACCAGTAACATCAATCTGTGGAATATTTTGAGAAATAACATTGGCAAAGATCTTTCCAAAGTATCCATGCCAGTTGAGCTAAATGAACCTCTGAATACCTTGCAACATCTTTGTGAAGAGCTGGAATACAGTGAACTCTTGGACAAGGCTGCTGAAACAGATGATCCATACGAACGCATGGTAATAAATTTAGTATAGCACTACTTCTGTCTGTATTGAAAAGGGAGAAGTTGAGTGGAGGTCTGTGCAGGGTTCCTTCTTGCTTCTCCTGTTGACAAACAACAGATCTCCCTGCTGTGCCAGAAGAATGCTGTGAAAAATTCTGAGTGGTAGGTTTGATCTGAACAAGGCTGAGGGACTTTTTTTGACCCCAAACAAGTGCTGCAATTGTGACTCATTTATTTAAGATTGATCTCACACTCTACGACTGTAAGAATGTAGACATTGGCAGTTTCTAACTCTGCAGCCTCCTTTCCTGGCTTTCAGTGATCAAGTCCAGCAGCCTTCAAGAGCTAATCAAGTCTGTGGCTGTCTTATGATCAATATAGGTGTCAATACGGTGTCATCCCAGGCAATTTCTAATAGAGAAGTTTCAAAACAACAAAAAAAGTTTGCCTGGGCAGCCTGATTTCTGCTCCCCTGTAAGTATGTCTTGCTTTTTTAACTGACAGCCAGCAGCCTATGTTCAGCTCTTGGTGTGCTCTGATGATGTTGTGTGTCCTTTTCCTTAGAAGGAGCAGGGAACGGCTGTCATAGAAAGTCGGCAGTGTTGGTGCTGAATGTACCTGCTGATCCCTGGTATGGGTTGGCAGCACTGTAAACAAGTGGGAAATGAGAGGTTGCCTGTGGCTGTCATACAGTCACAAGCTCATGTCCCTGAATTGCCTTGTTCACAAGGCCTGCAGGAGAGTGAGGAGTCCTGAACACTGGTATTTTCCTTGCCACTGAAGAAGTTGAACCTCTCTTACGATGGGGAGTTGAATTATTCATTATCACATTCTGTTTTCCTCCAAGACTAAGGAGATGATCCTTCCAGCTCAGAGTAGTCTGTGATTTTGTCTCTCACAAAAGGGAGATTCTGTAAGGACTGGGCTGGGTTATACTGAGTAAAGCAGACTGATTGCCCCCTTTGTTGAAAAGTTTGGAAGGTGAGTATTGAAGGAGTAAGGAGAATTCAGAAAGGAAAAGCCATGGTGCAGCTGAAAGTTTCCTTGGAAATGTGAATTCAGTCTCCTTCTCTGCTAGAAATATCTAGTGCAACACTTGGGAATACACGCCAAACTTTTAACAAGCACCTTAAAAATGCAAACTGCACGCCCCAGCTGAGGAATTTGGGACTACTTGGGAGACATGCTGAATACCCAAAGCTAATGGCAACAATGCTGTGAATATGCTACCTGCTTGTTCACTGTTCTCTGAAAAGTCAAGACTCTGCCGTCTTAAATAAGCATCCAAAAGGAGTGGAAGCTTTTTTCTTCCCATTGCTTTCTCTGTCATAAGGATCATGATTCCCTCGGTTCTCTGTAGTGTCTTACAGTCAAATTCAAAAAGAATTTGAAATTAACCTGAAAAGTTTTAGAAGAATAAAAGTCTTTACTGTTGAAGAGAAGCCCATGAAAAATTGTTGATGCTGCATTTAGAGTAATATGAAATGAATACAGAATGGAGCACCATTACCCAATGGGAATAAAACAAAGCATGTAACGCTCACATAAGTGTTCTGTCCTTACAAGCAGGAGGAGAAGGGAACTTGGTTAAGATTTGCCCCATTGGTAGCAGATTGTCAATACCTGACTCATTTTTATTCCTGTATTGCTTTTCTAAAGTTTTATTTGAACTTCTGAATGCCTCTCATGGTTTTTTTTAACCCTGCAAACGGGGCCTGTAATCTAAATTACCATGGCATGTCACTTAGCTTGTTACTCCAAGTTAGGCCTGTCTTACAGGTTATTATGTTTTGGTTGTACAAGTAGACAAGGGGACTGTTAAGGCCGCACATGTGGAAGATCCAGAGATAACTCAGCATTAGGAACATCCTAAGGGAGAGCTGTTTATGCTTAGCACTAAATAAAATAATTCCTGTAGGAAAATGGTATGTGATCTTGTAATTAGAAGTTATCATATAGTATTTATTCACAGGGAGCAAAGACGAGAGCTGGGTCTGTAGTGATAAACCTGGTCAAAGGTGGAAAAACAGTGTCATGTACAGATTATCATTTTAAGGGACTGTTGAGAGACTGAATGAGGTCATGAAAAAAAATTATATCAACAAAAGGAATACAGTTTATACTGTTTTTGGCTGGGATGGCTTCACTCTCAGGCATGCTTTGTTAATCCAGTGTTCACTCTGGGTAGAGTGAGTTTTGTGATACTGCATGGTAAAGACATACACAAGAATCTCTGCCTATTCTCATGTTCTTGTCTCTGTTTTCACAGGTCCTTATAGCTGCTTTTGCAGCATCAGGTTATGCCTCTACGTACTTTAGAGCAGGAAGCAAGCCATTTAACCCAGTGCTTGGTGAAACCTACGAATGTATTAGAGAAGACAAAGGATTTAGATTTTTCTCAGAACAGGTAAAACTTTTTTCTAGATAGAAACTCCTGTTTAGATTTATATTTTGGTTTCTTCATTTTATAGAATAAACCAATTTTTTATTTTTAGTTAAAATGGTTTGCTTTCTTAGTAATAAATAAGTATGGTTAGTATGAGTGAGCTTCATTAAATGCTAGAAGGTATACATTTTTATAGTAAGCAGGAAACTGTTTTAAGTACAACCACTTAAGTTGTATCTGTTTTCATAAACATAGGCTAATAAAGAGTGGGGGCTATTTAGTGTTTTCGTATTGCAGTAAAAATTGTACTGTCTTAAGAATGAAAATGAAATGTTTTTAAGTCAGCCAAACTCTTTTCCAGGTTAGCCACCATCCTCCAATTTCAGCCTGTCACTGTGAATCGAAGAACTTTGTGTTTTGGCAAGGTATACTTCTTCAATTCCAAAACATTTTTTTTTTTTATTGTCAAGTAAAACTTTCTACAAGCTGAGCTTTACCTTTGGAACTTATTCAAAATTTCTATACTTATTTTTGGAATAACATATTATAAAATGATGCTCCGGTTTATTTCACTCCAAATTCCTATTCTTAAGAGTGGGCAGATGTGTTACAACTTCCCATGTCACTTGCAGTCTGTTTATGCTTTTCTGTTTAAAAGCTTTTTACCAAGAAAATTACTATTTCTTACAAATGCAAGCAGTTCTTTTTACACATTTGAACAAATAATTCTGTTTTTCCTTGTATCTGCTGGCATAGGTCTTTAATTTTTATTGAATGTTTTTATGAGAGATTTGACAATAATGTAGCACAGACATGACTCCTAGAAGAAAATGAAACCTATCTTTAGTTTTTCTGACCTAATGCCATTTTCTAGTATTTTTTCGCTTTTGTTTCTTCATGGCAAATTCACACTGTCCTGTTTTGAACTGGGTGGTCTAGCACAGATCATCTCTTGCGCCACACAGATCACTGGAGGGGGGGAGACTTTGGTCATTTCAGTTTTTTAAATCTTTCACTATTATATTCAGATATCAGGTGGAAAAACAAATTCTGGGGGAAATCAATGGAAATTCTGCCAGTTGGAACCTTGAATGTGACTCTTCCAAAGTAAGCTGCTGTCCTCTTTCCTTTTGTTTTCATTCTTTCCTGCAATCTAATCTGTGCTGCCTTGTGAATGGGTTGGGGGAAGTGTATGCAGGCATCACGTGAATTGTACTGGTGAGAGTTAGTGCCTGGCTCAAATCTCTCCTTAGTATTCAGGTGGGGTTACTGAAGCATTTTTGAGCCTGAAAATCCATTTCATTTTTTGGAGGGAAAATATACAAACTCCCTAGGAAGTGATGGAGAGAAGGGGATAGAAATGTTTCAGGAGAGAAAACGCATGTGTGCAGTAGTGGTCAGCTGTTCAGAACAAGGCTGCACTATAGGACTGTCAGCTGCTAACACTGTCCTAAAGATCTCAGTGCTGCTAAGTGTTCCCTCAGAACAACCACTAGTGACCTTATAAGCTCTTTTTGCAAAATGTAAGTAAACCAAAGCATGTTCTTCAGATGTTGGCAGAGTAGTGAGAAATAGTAGTTTCACCACAGGTAAGATAGTTGCAAGTTGTAAATTCTATGAGTATTCAAGGAGAGGATACTTTAAACACGTCTGCTGGTTTTGCAGTATTACTCCTGCTCCTGTACATTTCAGCCAGCCTTTTGTTCTGCCTCTAACAGTATGGCATCACTCCATTTCACCTCTTTATTCATCTCATGAAATTGAAGTAAATGCACTCTACAGCAACTTTGTCTTCTGTCTTCATGCTTGTCCCTAAGCTCTGAAGGAGAGTGTCCTTTGCACAATATAATTCCTTTATTTTATTCTCTTGTTTGGCATTAGAGATGCTCTGACTCTGAATAGTTGTTGCAGAGGGAAAGGGATGATGTGCCAATCTGCTCCTGGCTTCCTACTTCCTTTCCTTGATCTTCTTTTCTTCTTTATTTTGTTCTATTTGTAATTTATTTACACTGACTGCTTATAACCTCCACTCAGCCTTATGTTGATCTGTGGGTCACTGTCCTGACCCTATAGGGACTGTGGCCAAAGCACTTTATGCTCTGAGGACAGTGAATATGCCATGCAGGGCTTCAGTGGTTCATAATGTCTTGATTTGTGGTTCATAGTACCATTCTGCAGTTCTCTGCACTGGAGTTTAGGTGAGCTTCCCTAAGGAGGATTAATAATGTACCCAGAAACAGTGATTTATTACTGTAAGCTATGCAGATGTTTTTGAGCAATTTTCAATAATGGAACAATGTTTTATTTTTTTGTCAGTAAAGATCCTGATTAATAGATGTTACCAACTAGTTTTTAATCTGTTCTTAGGTACGGAGACTACTATGTCTGGAACAAAGTCACTACTTGCATACATAATATTCTTAGTGGAAGGAGATGGATAGAGCACTATGGAGAGATAACTATCAGAAACACAAAAAGCAGTGTTTGTATTTGTAAACTCACATTTGTCAAGGTAACATGGATGCTAATACATTTCTTATATTTATAGAATTGCATAACTTAAGCATACATCAGTTCTTCATTTCCTCAGTATTCCTGAAATTCACATTCCACATTTTATCTTTATCTTATCAGCATTCATAAATATGTAAATTGTCAAATGAGATGCTGTGTCACAGGGTATGATTCTGTTCCACCAAACATTTGATATCAGTGTGTTCCATTGTTGTATAGCTGTGTGCTATACTGTTGCTGGTTTTAGATCAAAACTGTCTTTTTTTTTATATATATATTACCACAATGAAAATACAAAGTCACTGTATACTACTGTGCCATTTTACTTTGGCCTTTACTAGAATTTGTTGGTCAATATTTTCTCTCTTTAGATTAAATAATGCTGCTTTGGTTCATTGTGTTTTAATATCCAAACAAGGACCAAATATAAAAATAGAACTCTGTATAGCTATCTTGTTATTTATTACTATCAATTATTTTACCTAAAAATAAGTTTGTCTTCATATTGCAACAAAAGACATCAATATCATTGCAGCATTAGCAATAGAGTGTTACCATAAATCTGAAATATCTGAAATCTGTGTTCTGATTGATGTTCTGAGAATGGACAACTGGCTCTTAGATCAAAGCGTAAAAAATAAATGTGCCTAAGAAAAGCAAAACAGAGAAGAGAAGAGAAAGAGAAAGAAACAAATAATATGTAATACTGGCTGAATGTCTTCCCTGATGCAAACAGTAGTGTGCAGCACAGATCAAAGGATTCCCTTACAGGTACAGATATTTCTTGATCTAGGAACAGCAGAGTTAGCTGGCTCTGACTGGCAAAGCAGAATTGTGTGGGATTTGGGTTAATGAATGACAGTGTCTTTCCCAGGTGAGCAGATATTTTAAATACTTTTATGTCAAATCTGCATAGCAAATTATTCAGCATTTCTCATATATTAAATAAGTTAATACTCAGATCATATGAATTTTGAATTTTGGTATTCTTGGTTCCTGGTGAGCTGTTCCCATACAAAATTTGAACAGTTGGTGCCACATACCAAGATTCATGCAGTATGTGTATTGGTACAAGGGGGAGAGCAAAAACCAGTGTGAACTAGTAATTCTTTGTGAATCTTGCAGGTGAATTACTGGAATTCAAATGTAAATGAGGTCCAGGGTGTTGTGATTGATCAAGAAGGGAAAGTGGTTCATCGCCTTTTTGGAAAGTGGCATGAAGGCCTTTATTGTGGAGTTGCACCTTCAGCCAAATGCATATGGAGGCCAGGTAAGAAACTTGTAATAAACTCTGACAGGCATTGTAGGGTTAAACCTAAAAAATGTAAAGCTGTTTTAGCCTTCCCTTTAAGTACACAGAAAGGTACTAGAGAAATTAAAATGCCTGGCTAGAAAAATAAACAAGAACTTATATGACTTTATAATAATGATAAGTGAAAGTTCTTACAGGGCATAATCTTCTACACCTCAGTGTGACTCCTGGTCAAACGTGCTGGAGTCAACATAAGAGTAAAATTAGGAGAAAAATGGGGCATCTGGGCTGGCCTGTCTGCCTTCTCACAGAGTGAGGTAACTCATTTGGATTCAACATATGGGAGTTTATTGAGCTTTTTGTCATAAAGTTTATTAGCTTAAAGGATTGGTCTTCAGAGATGGTGAGCGCCTGTGACTTTAGGATTTGATCTCAACTTCCTTACTGCTTGCTTAGAGGCGCTGAGGATGAATTAGTCATCCTTTGCATCTGTGTCTTTTACACATGCATGTATCTTTCATACATGCATTATCCAGGAATTATCACTATTCTCAGTATTTTGAATTCTACTCATGTTTATAGTATTTTGAGCCTGACTTTGCACTCTGCTCTCTGCAATGTCTACTCTGACTGCTGATAGTGCTGTAAGGTGTTGGACAGTGCTGAATCAGCCTGTGAGTGAGTGTTAAGTTCCAAAATTAACCTAAAGATCAGCCCACTTTCTGAGCAACAGGAAACTATTTTTAACATGAAAATCTTGAAAAGATTTATTTTTATTTAAAAAAGAATGAAGATCATAAAAGTTTTGAGTCTATTAGCATGTAATTACAACCTCTGCAGATTAAGCAGTTGAAATTATTATTTAATGAATTTTGTTCCACCTTGAGAATAGCTTTTGATGCTTTTTAATTGTAAGAGTAAAACATTAAAATATCTTTTTTTCTGTTAAAATTTAATAAATAAAGGAATCTCTTGCATACTTAGAGTAATAGCTTAAAAGGCTTTTTTCTTTCTCTTACATGCAGGCTCCATGCCAACCAATTATGAACGTTATTATGGCTTCACAAGGTTTGCTATTGAGCTCAATGAATTAGATCCTTTCCTGAAAGATCTTCTTCCTGCAACAGATGCGCGCTTCAGGCCAGATCAAAGGCAAGAGTGCTTATTTATGCACTTAATATTTGGTGGACTTAAGGCTGAGTTTGGATGAGTCCTGAATTTCACCTGTGTCTTCACTGCAGTCTGAATTAAGCTTTGGAGGATTCTGCTTCTAGAGAAGATAGTCAGTATTGCAATCAAATTTCTGCTTTGCCCAGCTGAGGTAAAGTAGAAAGCTTCTGGTTGATATAGTAGAGCTATAGTGCAGTCTTGGGGCAGATTGCTCCTAACAAACTGAAGGACAGGCTCTGAAAGCTGTGCACTCCTGCTATGAATGGAAGCAACACTCACTGCCTCCAAATTCTCAGTTCATAGCGCTTCAGCAGTTGTGATATGCTGAAGATACTGAAGAAAGTGTGTGCCTTAGGCTATAGGTCAGGCACATGTAGCTTCACAGTCACATCTTGGACTAGATCTGAAAGTGGGTACAACACAGACGGCAGACTTGGCTTCTGCTTGTCTTTTGACAATTTTGATGATTGGTGCTAAAAAATCCCTTGTAGTAGACACTGTATGTTTGCTATAACGTCTGCTGTTATTCATACAGGCTTCTGGAGGAAGGAAATATAGAAGCTGCAGCATCTGAGAAACAAAGAATAGAGGAACTTCAGAGAGCTCGGAGGCGGTACATGGAAGAAAATGGCATTGAATATGTACCCAAATTTTTTAAGTGAGTCTGTTTAATGTCTCTCTTTTCTATAGTGTAACTGGACAAAGTACTACATGAATTACCACCAACATTGTCTGTTACTCATGAAAGCTTGGAAAGCTGCAGTTTTAGGAAACATAGTTAGATATCTGATCTCTGCCTGAAGCATTTTTTACACAGTTTAAAGCTTTGTAACTTTCTCACAAAGGGCAACAGCTATACACGCCCATTGCACCCCTTGTCCAATGTTTTTGAACTTTGAAGTGAAATAGCAGTATAACATTAAAATATAAAATGTTAAGGTTATTTTAAGTCATTGCATAAACCAAGTAATAATGTGTGGCCTGAACAACAGCATCAAGCATATATATCTCTATAGAATGTACATATAAATGTATATGCATACACTTAAAATCTGTTCATTTTTGAGTGCAGGAGTTTTTTTGTTGGTTGGTTTTTAATTAAGCATTTTTCTGAAACAGGAGATAGTCATACCAAATAGCCAAATAGCCAGCATGGGAAATCAAAAGTGAAAAGACTGAACATGCTTGATGCAGTGGTAGTGTAATGTGAGCAAAATACAGAGGAGACAAAAAAACAAGTGATAGAAGGCTTACATTCTGCAAGCTATGTCTTTTGGATGATCCCCTGCACATAATTCGGATCTGTAATGGTCAAAGAAGTTTTATATGGCACTAAGACCTGGTCACACAGATCAGACAAAAGAGTCTTGCAGTCTTGGCTGTTTTCTCTATCTTCCACTTCTGCTAGAGGTAGAGGTTGATTTTTGTTTTTAAATCCCTGACCGTTCTTGTGTCCTTTAGAAATATGAAATTGGATTTAATATTGGGTTAGATCAGAGAAGTATGGAATTTGATTTTATATTGCATAAGAGTAGAGATCAAAGTCAAAACTTTTTTCCCCTCTTTCTCTCTCTCTTTTTCCGCACCCCTCCCCCCCACCTTTTCTGCAGAAAAGTTATTGATGCTAATCAAAGAGAAGCCTGGGTTACCAATGAAACCTACTGGGAACTGCGAAAGGATCCTGGCTTTAGTAAAGTAGACATTCCTGTACTCTGGTAAACTGAGAATGTAGATCTAGTAAACATATCACTCTGAAGATAAAAAATAACTATGCACAATATGTTTCTTATAGCTAAGCGTGGTTTGTGGGTCTACGGAAAAAACGTATCATACGCATTTCTATTCATCTTTATAATGGACTTTTGAAAGTGCATTAGCCCAGGCCCCTGACCACTTCTGGATCTTTTTAATTTTGCAGCAGCCATTTAAAAAAAAAAAAAAAGAAGAAAAAAAAAAAAGGAAAAAAAAAGGAAATGGAAACCTTTTAAAGTTTCATATGCTGAAAATTCAGTAAAAAAGAAGGAGATGAGTTATCCAAAGTCACTCAGAAGAGGTGGTAAGCGCAAAACTGCAACCGGTGCTTTAAACTGACATTAAGAGTAATAAAATTTAAATTTAAAAAAAAAGGAAGAAAAAGAGAAAAACATCCATTTTGTTTCAACTATTTTTGTTAAAAACTCTTGGGTCACAACACTGTCATTTCTGGCTTCAGGTTAGTCCTTTGATGTGATGTGCTTGGACTGGCCTTTGTCAAAAAGATATGCTTTTCCGGAAGCTGTTCCCATTCATATGCCATTGTTCATGCCTTAACAAAATATGAAGATGTACAGTAAGTAATTTTAAAATATCTATGCTTAGGCTTGTGCGAAGGGCAGATTTTTAAAGCACTAGAATTTTATCATAATATAAGTATTGGAAGAGCTGCATCATTTAAAATCAAAAGACAACCAAACATCTTACTGTATTTCAGAAGAATGAGATCTACTGTACGTGCTTTAGCTTTGGGATGCTGACTGTATAATCAGTCTGAAAAGAAACTCCTAGCTGGTTGAATTTGAGACAGTTTTGGTAAATGCATATGAATTGCTAGTCAGCAAGTTCATATTCTAAATGACTGATGCTGAGATACAATCATCACTTTTAGCACTGTCTGGACATAGATGTCACGTTTTCCCATAACTGTTTATACAGCTAGAAATCCTGACACTTTGCAACAACATTAAAAGCACGGAAAGATTTCATGGGAAGGTCTCTGGCTTCTCTCCCGAAGCTGGATAGTATTGTAAATGCAACTGTTTTCTGCCACGCATGCTGTTTACTTTCCTGGCTCTGGTTTTTCCCCATCCACTTTTCTGATCTAAATTTATATTTGAGCGTATGGCAGAGGCTTCCTTGTGTTGTAGCTAGCAACTACTACTTGTGTTGCCAAAATAGCTTTTGTGCAAAATTATACTTTACATTTTTTCATAAAGTGACTCTATATTTTTTTGATTAAGAACCAAGTCTCTTATGTGTTGCTAAGCCTCTATTAATATAAGTGGGAGAAGGCTTGGCACTTTCTATTTGAAAACCTCAGAAACATTAAATAGGAGGGCAGATTTTAATAAAAGGGGGAAAAAAGTAATTTATTAGATAAAAACTACATTCCGTATAGTATGATCTAGTCTGCCATCTATGCACGTACTATATACCCTGCCACCAATGATAGGTTAGATTTCATGCATATACATTGTATTTCTTTCTGCTCATACACAGCATATACAATGCACACAATTTTTTCTATTTGAGATTGATTCCAGTACTGAGACCTAACATCAAATTACTAGATAGGGATGTGATCCTGGCAGCAGAGCTGCTTGAACAGTTCTCAGTGGATCACCACACATGCCCAGCTCTCAGCCTACTGCTTCTTTTGCAGAGTCAGGTCCCCATAGAAGTGAGATTACTTTGGTTGTTTAGTATTAATTTAGTTCTCCCTGTTGATTGCATGGCAAAATAACTAGCAGGACAATTAGCTACTAATCAGTTCCAATTTCTTCATGCAGTTGTGTTAACAGAATTAACTATGGAAATGTACAGAAAATATTAAGTAGACTTTTTAAGAATTTGAATGCTCATGAATTGTTTATCAATATTTGATATTAAAAAATTATGTACAGATGAATAGGATTTCTTCCAAAGAAAATTTTAAGTTATTTAAGGAATGTTATGTTTTTCTTTCCTATTTGAACCTAGTCTGATTTATTCATTTTTTAGTTCTGCAATTGTTATTATAAGAAAATGAAAATATATCAAAGTTTGTTTTTATAAGTAATATTTGGTTAACTTCATCCTACTTGCTTTAATAACATTACACTATGAATCAAATTGGCACATTGTGTGCAAAATAGCAACTAATTATTCTGTGTTGCTTTTGTTAAAACCAACTCTATTAAACACTTGTCCACCTCTTGCTCCAGTCTTTGTGTGCAGTTCACCGTGATATTAGGAAGCATTATGTGTGTATGACTGCAAGTACCTTTGAGGGACAGAACTGCATGTCCTCACATTTTTAATTTAAATGCAGAAAGAAGGTCTTTAGTTTTACAGTGTTCTGGTAGTGCTTTGTGAATGTCACTATTTGCAATGCAAACTGCAACTTGGGGAACAGTGAAGATGCTATCACTGAATTTTTTTTTTTTTTTAAATTTTTAGAATTTAAGAAGTTCTGTGATATGCTAAATCTTTCTATTCAAGGCACTTTCTAAGTCTAGTTAAATGTTAAATTAGTGTAGTTAGTAAGTAGAGAATACACAAAATGATGCCACACAAAATATTTGCAGTCTCTATCAGAAGTTGAAAAGTGCTACCAGATGTACCATGAAGCAGTTTCTTTTAGTGCAGAATTCTCTGGATTTTGTGCAAAGTCTGTTACTAAATCTTTTTTTCTCTGGTGTTGGTGGACATCATGGCATATTTTGTGCTGTTTCTAAAGACAGTGGGTCTGGGGGCTTCTAGCCAAATTATAATTTGTAGTCATCCTGTGAAATTTCACAGCACTAAGTCACAGGGGATAGCAAGCTGTCCACATCCCCTCCCCATGCAGTGCAGAATCAAATATCCCATGCTGCAAAGAGAATGCACCACTGGCTGTTTTGCAGCCTGGTACCTGCTGGTTTTTGGCAGGACTTCTGCTCAGGCTTCCTGTCCCAGCACGTGTGATTTTTCTGCTCCAAGAGCAGACCTTTCCACTCCTGTTGAATGTCATGAAGTGTTTCCTGTCCCAGTCCTCAAGTTGAGCAGCATCCTTTAGGGTAAAGCTTTTCCATTTGGCATGCCATCTCATTCTCCTAATTTAATGTCATCTGTGAACTAGTTCGTATGCAGTCTGATGGCCTTGTCTGGGTCACTGGTGAGATGTTGATTGAGATGAGCCACAAAACTGACCCCTGCAGGGCTGTTCTCATTGCTGGCTGCCAGGGGAGCATAAACCATTGATAAGTGTCCTTCAAGCTTGCAGATTTGGGCAGTTCTCAGTCCACATCACTCCATTCATCCAGGCACTATTTCCTTTTGGAAGGCATGAAAAATACTATCCAACTCAGCAGTTTTAATGGCTATAGGTTTGGTAGGTGTTGAAAATTTGTGCGATATTTTGGCATTTAAAACCTCTTAAGCAATTTAAGAAGTTCTAACTTTCACTTCAAAGACATACCCTTTATTTTTTTCCTGTTTCCTCAAAACACTCATTTCTGTATAAAATACACAACTTTATGTTTTTGTTTCATAATAGTGAGCTGTACTTTCAGTTACTATTTTAAAAGTGTACCTTAATTTCTTCCCTGTTCTGGAACTGCAGATATGATAGGGTAATAATAGCTATTTTCATAAAATGCAATCTTACAAAGATTTAAATAGCTTCATTCTTATTTTAGATTAATATTAACAAGGTGGTAGTTTTTTTGCGTATTAGAAATTGTTATCTCGCTGGGAGAGACAATTTGCACATGAGTTGATTTTCATAGAGTATCACTGTAATTAAAAAGTCATCTAGACACCCATTCTAATTTTAGACAGATGTAAGTTGCATGAAATGAACTTCTTTGCATTTGGCTTTAAACGTACAATTCCCACTATAACAGTCTGTTCAGCTTACAAATAATGTTACCCCTTTTTTTTGTCATTTTGAACTCCTGACTCTGAATGAGGTTGTTTGGCATCTGCGGTTTTATTTTAATAGCATTGCAATGCATACACGTGGCACTGTTTTGAAAGATATTATCCTTAATTCCCTACTGAACACTGTCAGCGCTTTATGGAAACAAATTACACAAACCTGAAGGCACACGGGGAGCCAGCACTGGTCCTGCTTTCGTGGGCACCTGGTGAGAAGTTTGCATCTGGGCCATGCCCTTGTCCTCTGTCCCCAAGGAGGTCACGTGTTCTTCTCACCTCTCACCAGTGGACCCCAGCACAACTGCAGTCTTGCACTGAGTTTCTCTCAAAAAATCTGAATTTTTAGAAATATCCTGGAAGGAAGGGGAGGTTCATTTACAATTGCACAATAACCAAGAGGGCTGAATATACCAACTCTGTTTTGCCAAACTTGCTTTCACTAGCAAAGCTCATAGGGAAGGTTTATGTGGTCTTTTTTTTTTTTTATTTTTTTTTTATTCCCCAAACATTTTCTGGTGCAACAGTATACAGTAGCTATTTAACATGCCATTGGCTGCAGCTGTAGTCTGAGGAATTAACAATTTTAGATGTCCTTACTAATACCAGAGCTGCATAATGAAAGTAAAGGAGACCTTTTCAGATTAAATTCACCTGAAAGGGAAGTGTATTTGTATTCATATGCCAAAATGACAGTAGTGGTTAAGTTAGAGAGTTTGGCCGACCTGGTGGAATAAGATTAATATTGACAAAAGTGTGTAAGAAACACTGGAAGGGTCTCACTGGTAACCTTGTGTTATACACAGACCTGGTAGAAAGCTAACAGAATTTGCTTTGCCATAACTGCTTACCTTGGCAGCTACTGGGGCTGAAAAATACCATCTTGGTTTTGCTTTCTCTCTGTCATTAAGTAATAGTCATCAAAACTGTATAAAACTTGAATCTGCACTTTAGTGAATATGTTGATAGAAGTGAGATATATTTAGTATAAAAAGTAGTATAATTTTCTACTTTACCATCCATGGTTACTTTTATAATAATTCTGATACGACTCAGTATTTTCATGAAGAAAGGACTTTCTTCCTTATTGTTTTTTTCTTTTTTCTTTTTTTTTTCCTAACAGAAGAATCTGGACTAAGTATATTAATCAACATTTAATTAAAACAATGACTGTAACCCAGGAAAATGTTGCAAATCTGAGTAAGGTCAGAGAAATGGCTTATTTACAGCAATTTATTTTATTTTTGTGTTATGTATTGTAAGGAGTCTACTTACAAAAGCAAATGCATTATTGTTCTTTAAACTAGGGTATGTAAAGCATCGTCATTCATTTGCTTTGGTGTAAATGAAATATTTCTTTCACTAAATTAAAAAGCCTCTTCATAAAAGGACTTTTATATGGTTTCTTGCAAGTTTAAAAAGTAATATTTATGTGCTTGTGTTTTATATACCAACCTTCTCCTTTGTCAAATTTTGTGGCGTTATAAACGTCTCATATCTTTAATTTTATTTTTATTTTTTACTTTCCTTACAATCTTTGACAAACCTCAGAAAAGAAAGGGGAGAGAGAAACAGCAATGGAGAACTGTGAAACTAGTCACAGAAGCTGTCATTGTGAGATGTAACAAAATAGAAAATTTTCTAACTTCTGTGAACTAAAATGTCGGCAGAGCTGTTGAATCCATTTCAGGCAGGTTATCTTAATACCATTTTTCTTTCCATTGATCCATGACAGCATGAAAAGAGGGAAGATTGGTGACATTTTCTCTGAATTAATGCTGAAGGTGAAGGGAAGTTTTTATTCTTTTTATAAATAAAAAATGGCTGTAGCCAGCATTTGGCTGAACATGTCGTGGTAATATGGACAAAGGGAGTTATATTTTTTATAAATAAGGAAATCATAAAGTTGGAATATATAATCAGCAGTTTGTAATATATTCTTTCTGACCTATGAATAATTCATTGAATTATGATAAAGCTACTTATTGGTACTCCTGGAGCAATGATTCAGATGTCTGCTGTGAAACACTGAAACATATTTCCGTAATGACTTCTACTTTCCATGGTCTACATTAATGAAAGAGGGATATCTTATGCTAATGTATAATGTTGCTGGCTCAGAACATCAGGCATGCAAAATGGGAAGAGGTGAGGAAATTCCTTCAAAAACTCCGAAGCGGGTAACTTCCCTGAGTATCAAAATTATGTGCTATACAAGAGCAGCACACACAGTGGTAAATATTCAACCTGTTGTTCTTCACTGAAATACTTGCTCCTTGTGCAAGTCAGCGTAGCCACACATGTGACCTCTTTTTCTGAAGTTGCATCACTTTTTAGGATTGAGCCTGTGTCCCAGTGCTTGATTTGTCAGGTCCACCGAGACCAATCAGTGTTAGAGTCAGGATTGCTAGCTCAGATTTCTTGTCTAGCAGTCCTGTGCTGAATGGTCTCTCTTTCTTTGTTAAATTCACCCAAACAAGGAGAATTGCAGTAACATTAACATAGTTAATACAAGGTTAATGCACAGTATTTTCCAGGCAAAGAAAAATTCAGGATAGTATCTTCAACTATGTGGAAGAAATACACATACTATTATCCTTGTATTTGCTTAATATTTTATGAAAGATATTGAGACTGGATCACAATAAGTATAGTTAAATTATTTTGTCTTGTATCTTGAAGTCAACCTTGAAAATGACCATTCCAATTTGAGGTTAGAAAATAGTTCTATTTAGTTTTTAAAGAAAGTGTTACTGGTATGCTTTAGTGGTTGAGATATAGTATAACAAATTCAGATCACAATAAATTTTATTTTCAGCTAAGTATCACAGAAGACCTGACTGAGCAGAAAAATAAGTGCTGATGAGTGTATTTTGGTATGCAGGCATAAATGCAAAATGACAACTTCTACCTTAGTCAAGCTTTCACTCTAATTAGCAAAGACACTGTTTTTGTTCCTGTATAATTATTTCTAAACTACTTATTTTCCAAAGTTCTTTCCTCACTAAGAATTAATTGCACATGAAGTTTGAGTTTTAAAAATTAAACCATGTTAGAAACTCTGCAGTCATGAAGAGGGCTGCTTCTGTATTGCACCTAATACTCGTGTCTTGCTAAATCTCCAGCTCTTGGGGTGGACCATTAAAATTTCACTCTTGCACCAAAAAGAAGTGTCAGTGGGCTTTTCCAGTGGGATTCTTTTTTATGTATTGATTTGTGTCTAAGTTACTCTAAAATAAGTAAGAAATCAAACTACTAGCATCTGATGTCTGAGAATTTTCTTGCCCAAAATGCATAGCAAACTACTTCTTCTTTATCTGTTACTGCTAGATTGTCTGAAGCAGATGCTCTTATTTAGCACATGAAAAGCCATCATAAAATCAATAATAATCAATCTGGATCTGTAGGATCCAGAGAGATTGTTATGATACTTCTGTGTTAGGATATTAGCTATATTTGCTTTGTTGTAACCAGTAGCAAGACTCTGGGTCTTTATCTACTTTTCTTTGTATAATTAACTATTTAGTGATTTATGTTTTCTTGTTATTTCAACAGCGAAGAGGTTCGTATTTTTCCCCACTTTTGCACAAAGTTAATATAAATTGGGAATAATGTCTTTATCACTTTTTTGTGTGATTAGATCCCATGCACACATGTATGAAATGTAGTAAATGTTAGTATTTTTTACCTTGCTCAGATTACAGAAATGCCATTAGAAGAGTAAGGTTCATTTGTCATTTTATGTTGCCTTACTGAGCTTCTTTGCTTTTAATAGCCTTTCAGCCAATTCTTTAGCAGGCCAAGATGTCAGATTCTAAATAGCTAACAGAACGTTCTTTGCCAATTGCCCATATCCCTGTGCTCATTCTTAAAAAAACCCCAAATCTGTTGATTCCTTTTACACCTCTTTGCGTAGCATACTTGTAAATGGAGAGCCTCAGTCTTTCCGCTGTGATTAAGCTATTATGTCAGCTAAAAAGGCATCCAGAAACTTGCTTTGTGTTTTTAAGATGAATTTAAAGGCAAATAGTTGCTTTCTAGAAGTGTAACATACAGAGCCAGTCTTACTTTTGAGTATTGAGTAGACAGTGTCAGTTTTAAAGGAAATAAGAGACTGTAATGAGAAAGGGCCTGAGTTCCTAGATGCACCAGATAAAAAATTTTCTATTGTTTGAAAGCAATAAAAAAGGTTTACTTAAGGGAAAGAAAGACACTGAGAAGCATTTACCTACCTACCTACCCAAATGTTGCAGAAGGCATTATTTTTGAGCGCTGTAATACTAAACCTCACCTGCCGCACCCTTAATTTTATGCTCTAATGCTCACTGTGGACTTCCATAATAAGATGAAGAAGAATAGGATATAGGAAAAAAAATCAGTACCAAAATTTCTAAATAACTCAATAGAATACTGATTCGCAAATATTTGTAGTGAAAATTGTATAAGCTCTTTACGGCATTGCAATTTTCAAAAGTGTGACTTTAGTTCTTCACAGTACATTCAGTAACTTAACATTAAAAAAATATTGTTGATTGATCTTGATTGATTTCCTGCAAATCCATTCATCCATGCTTGACTATTCACAAGTTTGGGATGTCTTCAGGATGATTCTTCTTTACATCTTATTAATTCTTATTCCAAATATGGGCTGTAATTGTGCCTGTAAGAACAATTTATTGCTTACGCTTACTAGGCGTCAGCAGTTGAGGACTAATACAGAAAGGATATAATTTACATATTCCAAATCATGTAGACTTTTATTTCACTGCAAGAGTTAATCAGCAGCACACATCAGATTTTTTTTCTGCTTCATCTGCTTGGACTCTGATGTTGCAGAGGCATCAATACGTACTTATCATGAACATTAAAGTTTAAATCAATTTAAAAGATGTAGATGCTTAAGTTCAAATAAAAATGCTCAACAGTGACATTCCTAACAAAAACATGAACCTGGTTATCACGTTACACCAGGCTTTGTATTAGTTGATTTTTATTTCCTACATGCTTAAACAAATGAGCTCCTACGCAGACAAGGCTGAGCTGCTCTTGGTACTCCATTCTCCATTGAACTCAGTGACCTTCCAGGTGAGTGGATGGTGTAGCCACCCAAATCTCTTTCAGCTGTAGGCCTAATGTGCAGTCAAGCCTACCTATTCAACTGCTTGCACTTAAGCTTAATTTTGAAGATGTGCACTGTGTTGGGGAAGATAAGTTGTGTGAAATACAGTTGGTTTGACTGCTTGCCACTCAGAGCAATATATTTGACTTTCTTTTGACTCGCTTGCATTTGGGAACCTTCCTCTGGAGCTTGTAGTATTTAAAAACAGGTTAGCTTCATGTCTTTGCAAAGCTCAATCAGGTATGACATTTGGAAGGGAGTACATTAAAACAGTGACAATTCATCACATTATGTCTCATTCTGGGGAGTTTAATTGTAAGAATATTTGCAATCCCTTCTTGTTTCCCTGTACTTTCCCTACAACGGTGCCAGCCCAGAGTTGAGGGTTGCTAGTACTGTATGCCAGTCAGAAAAAGGAGGCTAATCTTTCTGATTTGTGGAGAAGGGGGTGGCTGACTAAGGGCACACTCCTAATCTTAGCCCAGAAAAGCATGCATGTGAGAAAGTGCCTCTCCTTCTAGGCTTTAGCACATAAACAGAATTGCTTTTTTTTTCTTTTTTTTTTTCTTTTTTGCTATATCAAGTTCTCTGGCTACTTCTGTGTTTGAACCTAGCCAGAAGGGAACAGTTAAAAAAACAGTTTTAAGTTTCCATGTAATGCAGCTGCAACACTTACTCTGTGTCTTTGCACTCATAAGTTGGTTTTGAACGTAGTGTTAGAGTAATCCAGAGAGCGGATGAGGCCTCACACTGACTACCTCTCATGCAATAAAAACCAAGCTCATTCAGTATTCAATGTTTATTACAGTCAAGCATCCTTTGGCCACGTGATTCAGGGAGGTGGTAGTGGGGGGAATAGTAAACAAAAAATAATCATTAAGATTTTATTCCAGTGATGTACATGATATACACAATACCCATAATACCAACTCCAGTTGAAGGAGGTCCTACAGCTTCTGGTAGGAAATAGAAAGTGAACTTGGCTATGCTATAGTTTTTGTTGTGCTCTAAAATGTAACAACTTCAGGCTAAGTCGGGTTTACCAGGATATTGTGTCCAAAACACACACACAATTTTAGTTTTTGAGGAAACATGATGCTCTTTTACCTGTTGCAATGTAATTGGATAATGCATGTACAAATGACTTGTGTAGCCTGCCAATGAATGTTGCTAATGCCTTACCAAAAAAAAAAGAAAAAAAAAAAAGATAAAGCATATTTTTTGTAATTTTTTTTCCTCAGAGGCAAATCCAAACAATGCTAGATTTGGGAAACTGTTTACTGAAAAGCATTTTCTAATAGATCTCTGAAGAAGTGCAATTGTATAATTATTATTGTTCAGTGCATACAGTACATTGTCTCCATCACTCTGTACACTGCTGCTATTAGTGCTTGTTCTAATAAATCTCAATGTACACTGTTTAAACTGCTGTTGTCTGTGTTCTGATTTATTAACATAAGAAACACTTGAGAATATGGTTCTTGAAGGAACTATTTGTAACTAGTTAAGTGAATTGATTATTAATTGTAAAATTCTTAGTATATATTGTACAGATTGATTTTGAAGAGGTGGGTGATGGTGGCAGCAATAGCACTGAAACAATGGCTTCTCAATAGCATCATCCTGTTCCTTTCTAGTCTTTTGCCACTGCAGGAATATTTTTATAAAACTTTTCCCATGTGATTCTTTATGCCCTTCTTTTAAATCTGTCAGGAGCTATCAACTGCAGTCTAAAAGAGGGTAATTTTCTTTTTGGCAGTTCCTGGTTTTATCTTCATGCTACAGCTGGTAAGAGCCTTTTTCTTTTAAAATTTTTTGTTTTCACTTCGTCTTGGTCTCTGTGATTAAAGGAGCTTGCAGTATGCTTCTCAAGTTTTGTGAGAGGGTGTAGGAAGAATGATTCCTGATGTTCTCTAATAAAATTGAAAAAAGAGGTGTGGAAATTTAAAAAAACCTGACACCCACCCCTTCTGGTTTCTTGGGAAAATAATGGTATGTGGCATTTTTCCATTATGTGTTCTTGTCAGTTCTTCAACCCTTAAGATTATTCAAAATGAAAGCATAATAAAAACAAGGGATCTGGCTGGGAGGAAAAATTAAGGTTTTTGTTGTTTCTTGGCATTGTAAAAAGAACAAGCGTTCAAACAGTCTGGAATGCTGCCCAAATGAAAGCAATTGCAAAGGAAGGGAGAAGCTTTTTTCATGAATGGCAGTGCTTTCTTTCTTATGTCAGAGTACACACCTGATCCCATCTAAACCGGTGCTCTGGGACAGGTGGCATACTGGGAGCTTATTCCCTGCTAAACAATTCCGTGAGCAAAACTCAGCTCTGCTTTCACGTGTGCATAGTTGAGATCTCACTTTGCCTCTGAATGCTTTGCAAAACAAATCTAGTGGTTTTGGATGACTGTGACTCAGCAAAATTTCTGTGCATGAGTGAAGTGTCAAAAGCTCTATGTCATTACTTAATTGATTAAAAAAAGATCAACAAAACAGATCTTTGGGAATAGAATGCAAGAGGCCTGTGATGCAGCACTAGCAACCCGACAATTTAGCATCAGAACTATTCCTTGAAGTATGAAAGTAAATTATATATTTAATCTAGCCAAGAGACAGATGATACTTCTTCATAACCACAAACATGTAGGCACTGTGGTGTGGTGAAGTGAGACAGTGTGGGAAGCTATTGACAAGGTTTCATCCTGACTCAGCTAAAGCAGTTGCCCACAGAAAGCTGTTCCAAGTTTCACTGCTGGTACAAGAATCTGTTCTGATGTGATGATACACAGCATTTTTGGACAGCAAACATACCAAGCTACATGGTTCTCCAAGTCCTTATGATCTTATTAAATATTTAAGTTGGCCTAAATATTTTTAAAAACGCACAAGTGCACAATATTGACTGTTCCTGCACCTCAGTATGTAATATTACTTTTCAGGTAAGCAATTATTGGTAAATCACATTAAAAGAAACTAAATTGAAATATTATTCAAAACCAGGGTACCAGGGGCTAGCTGAGGAGGTGGTCTATTTTGACTGAGTGTGGTGAGTCTAATTTTACTCACAGGCAGCAAATAAGCTCTTATATTTTGATTGTGCTTCTTATTTCTGAAAGACATATCTGAGATGTAACTTAGGCAGAGTAGGTAAGAGACAGGCTAGGTTGTATATCCTATATTTATATCCCAAGTGAATATTAATAATGATATATTAAAAAAATCCAGAGCAAATTAATAAAGCATACATACATGAATGTTACAGACATGAATCTGCTATGAAGATGTTTTTCTACCTGTGATCAGACTGTATTAGCTTACATTTGTAATTACAAGGAAAACTTTCAAATTAAAATCAGGTGTATAGATGCTTTTCTCAGTGATGACTCTCTGGATGTATTTCCTTCAGTAAAGAAATAGACTAATTACTAGCTCAGATTTCATGATTACCCCAGGTTTCCTAAGCAGGTTTCTTGCAAGTCAGTGGAGAAAAAAAGTATAATTAAACATTCCAGAAAGGCTACACTTGTTAGACTGCAAGTGGACTACAAGTTCTGGTAAGGACATTGAGTTATTTTTTTTTAAACTCATAAAATTTAAGGGGTCAGTTGTCTTTTAAGTTCCTCTTTAAGTAGGTGTTTTTTTGGGGGTTTTTTTGAGGGCCTGGAATTATGTTTAGCAGTCAAAGAAATTGAAGTGATATAAGTGATACAGCACAAGGACACACCCATTCTTCAGTTCTAGTTCAAGAGCTTAAATGCTGATCAGCTGACCCAGTACAATATTAGTCTGGCTACCTTTTATGTTTGGTGACAAGAATATTTTACATCACCTGTTTGTTAAAATCCTTAGTATCTGGAAACTGCTCAAGTGTATTATTTTATGCCTACACGTGTGAAAAAAATAAATTAGAAAACTAGATGGGGAAGTATTCTTGTAGCATGAAGAAGGACAGGCCGAATAAGAATAAAGGTGATTATGAAAGAGGATACTGAGTTTTTGCATGCCCTAAAAACACCTGCTTCATTTTGTCTGTTTATAAATGCTCTGTATCCAAAGATCTGATAGTATTTTATTATAATAGTTCTTGCAGTATCCTTTCCTGGGAAGTGTTATGGTACCACAGCCATATGCAGAAGGTTTCATAGACTGGTTAATTGCCCGCTACCACAGAACAGCTGATGTCAATGACAAAAACAAACGCAGATCACGCCTGCTGCTCAAATTAAAACATAAGGAAAAGAAGCAAGGAAGAAGATACGTATGTGACTGAAAGAAGTATTACATAGAGATAAGCATACCAGTGCCCGTCAGACAGGTTAGCATAGCCAATGTGAGTTATATCATAGTAGTCAAATCCTTTGTTTTGTAACCTTTCTTCAGATAGAGCAGCATCTACAGTTCTGCATCCTCATACAGGTGGACGTGCAAGCCCACAAAACTTTCTTCTCAGACACACACACACCCACTGACTGATGCTGGAAAAAAAGGACTCAGTCATTTGGGCAGCATTCTCCAAAGGAAAGGAAGCATTAAACCTACTTTAGGTCACACTGACTTCTTCGTTTCCAGATTCATCTTCACGAGCTAGTAATGCTAGATGGTGAAAGTAGTTTCATTATATGCTGTACTGTTTATGTAGCAAATGACCTTTTGGCTGAAAGATGTGCCTGCTACTCACAGGTAGTAAGCGTAAATGCAAACATATTATCTCAGCAAATCTGTCCCTGGAGGACTACTTCTGCATTTCTTTTTAGTAAATTCTTCATGGATAGCACATTCATCTGCCCATTAAAAATATTGCCAGTAATACTGGGGCAATTACAAAGAAGCAAAAGCTGGGATATTTCGTATGCTCTGAAGATGGACACATGAAACACAGATTAAGCAATCTGCAGATCCATGAACAAAGGTGTGAAAGGTAGGTCTATGGAAGAGTATATAAAACAATCAGCAGAATGTGTATTCCTTAATTGCTTTTGTGCTTCCGTTTATCATCAACATGGCTCTAGTGAGAAGGCAGTGAAGTGGTATAAAGGAGCCAACTGTGCAACACATGCCCTTTTCATCAGGTTGACAGATGTTGCTTGTATAAAGATGAAGGAGGGGGGGATGTCAACCTAAAGACTTAGAGAAGCCAGTTGAACTCCATCCACATCTTACAGCCTTTCACTGATGTAGCACTTACAATATGGTTCAGCTTTAAGTGCTTTGACTGCTGAGCAAGTTTCATGCTGTCACGCAGCACCTCCTGGCAGGAGATCTAACTTTTATGTGTATGTAGCAAGGACTATGAATTTGTATTACCGTAGTCTATTCTGTAGCAGAGAATAGAAGGTGGATCCAATAGTTTACTTGCGCTGTAAACCTGAGGAATTGTTATATAGGAAGCAAAGTGATAGCGAGTGTGTGCTGCCTGTCTTTCAAATGAACTGCTTAAGGTGAACTTGAAAATAATTTAGAACAGCCCTGATGCTATGTTTTAGATATCTGTATAGAAAAAGATGACAGTGTTTCCTGGACCTGTCAAATTCTTTTTTTCCAAGTTCATTCTAATTTGTAAAGTAACTGTTCACACACAAAAGTTCAATAAACATAAGGGTCCATTAAAATACATCTAGAAGCTTATTAAAATTTTCTCCTGACACTACAAATAGTAGTGGAATATTCCAAAGGATCTGGCTCCACAAGAATTAAAACATACTTTAAATGTGGGGGAACTTAAAACATTTTAGGACAAGGCTTCTGCAAAAAAATTAACATTTGCTACTGCTAATTCAATTCTTCCCCTATACTGCATAATGAAAATATCATAAAATTTTCACTGCACTTGAAATATATAATAAAGAAGTCCAACATGGAAGTATCTCTGCTGAATCTAAGTCTGCTGAAAACCTTCTTGCTTTCCTTCCCACAGTGGTCTCTAAATGCCACAATGCTTTTTGAGCAGCAGTAACTGTGAGCCATGTGCCAAGGGATCCCAGTATCCCAGCAAACTGCTAGTTCAGATGCCCCCTTCCCTCTCCCCAGCTGGCAATGCTGTGCCTGATGCCCCCCAGACAGGGTTGGCCCTCCTGGCTGCCAGGGCACTGCTGACTCAGATTCAGCTTCCATCAACCAGGACCCCCAGGGCCCTTTCCCGGCACTGCTTTCCAGTCTCTCGTTCCCCAGTCTGCCTGTACATCTGGGGTTGCCCCATCCCAGGTGCAGAGTCCAGCACTTCCCCTTGTTGAACTTCCTATGGTTGGTGATTGCCCAGCCATCCAATCTGTTGAGGTCTCTCTGCAGGGCCTCCCTGCCTTCAAGGGAGTCAACAGCTCCTCCTAGTTTTGTGTCATCTGTGAACTTGCTCAGCAACCCTTCCAGTCCTGTGTCCAAGCCCTGTGGAACCCCACTAGTGACAGGTCACCAGTCTGATGGCACCTCATTCACTATTACTCTCAGTGCTTGACCCGTGAGCCAATTGCTTGGATGAATCCCATCAGGCCCTACAGATTTGTAGGTATCCAGCCTGAGCAGCAGATCTCGCACAATTTTCAGATCAACTTCTATGTGACTCTGTGCTAAGGGGTGTGGGACATTACAGGCCTGACCCTCCCCAGGTGTAGCCTTGAGACTAAATGTGAGTAAGGGGTTTTTTCATCTGCACAACTTGGTGACACAAGGCAAATTTTTTTTTTTTTTATTTGGATGCTGACTCAGGCATAATATATACACTTGGAAGTTAAATGTTTTTCATTTATTGATTGCCCAAAATGAGAGCATGCCAGGGCTGCAGAAATGCTGAAAGCTCATAAATATGTTTGTGTGCCAAGTATAAAAGTGACTGCTGGTGGAGTGGGGTAATATCTTAGGTTTCTTCCCTTGGATGTACAAAATTAGTGAATGTTTTCAAAATGCAGCAGCGTTACTGTACTTGTACTCCTGTTCTCTGATCTGTGGCATGAGAATGATACAAACATCTGCTGCAACATTTATGGTAGATTATAGGGTGTTGGAGTAGCAGAAGTTCCACGTGAACATATCAAATGAAACTATTCATTATCAAAATTAGAGCTAGGATCAAATTGAGTATGATCTATGACCGCATACTGAGCTAGAAAAGTACAAATACATGTTGAATAAACAGTGCCAGCTGAGCTTAATTATCCGTGGGAAAAATAGTATCCTGTCAAATAGTTATAAGACATATACAGGATTAATCTAAATCAAGAATCAACAGGCAATTTTCATTTTAGAATTTCCTTAGCTTTTCCCTCCCTTTAAAACCTTTTCAGTTCTGTTAATGTGTTTTGATCAAGTAAATACATACAGGGTTCTTCTGGTAGTGCAGTGTAGTATGAATTGCAGCCTGAATTAATTGCAGCATTTCACGTGCTTTCAATTCAAAGTCTGTAACCAGACTTGATTTTTCAGCCCCCTCTAGAGTACGCAGAAAGCTCTGGCAGCCTTCCTTTCATCTTAGATAACTGAGGCAATGTACTCCTCCTTTGGCCGTTTTATTGGACTTCCTGATACTCTGAATCTTTAAGAATGTTATGGAAGTATTGGAAAGAACTAAATTGAGATATGATAAATTATTAAATAAGAATTCATATCATAAAAACAGTCCTTAAAATGCTTTCACATGAAAACCCTACTTCACAAAAAAAGCCAATCAAACCATTACCTGGCAACCAAGGATAATATTCATACTAAAGTGTAACTTTAGATGCCTGTGGCTGATGTTTTAACTACTGTAACTGCAAAAGGAATCTCTGGAAAAGGTACTACAAGGTTTAGCCAGTTGTATGTTTGCTAATCTTGCAAGAAAATCAAGTAATTGTTTACATGACAACAGGTGGGCTCCTGCTGCCTCTCTCACACAGTGCTCTCTACTAACTCTTCTTTTCCTTTATAATTTTAAACCTTTTTACACTGGTACTTTCCCTCTTGGGTCCTCGAGCTGCTACAGGTTCCCATATAATCTCACTTCTGTCTGCAATTTTACTTTTATTATTTTGCATAATTCTTACAATTTAGTGAGTTTCTCAGTAGTCTGAGCCAAATACCTGCAGCTCAGACCTAGCCCTTGGGTCACAGATGGCTGAGTCCATAGGAGAATAATAACATATGATGAAAGCCCACCGCCGTTTCCCCCTGCCCCCAGCCATCTCTAGTCTTACACTTCAGCCCACCACCATCCTCAGTGCCCAGCTGAGCTCTCACAGGTAGGTTATGCAAGTGCTGTGAAAGGCAATACTGTCTCAACAGACCCAGGGCCGTTCATGAATGTGTAATTTCAGCCGTCTCCCAGAGTGTCTGGGCTGCTTTGCTGGTTGTAGGTAAAACACCAGAGTTCAGCTGCAGCAAGGACCCAACAAACATCAATACATCGATATCCCCTCATGGGAAGCTAAGGGTTGGCTGAGTTAGTCTCCCATTTCTTTGACTGCAAATTTTGATTTCAGACAGTAGCATCAAACTGCCAAGAAAAGGGCCACAATTTCCCTATCAGTTTACACTGGTAATTCATTATTCATCATGCAGAATTAGAGAGCTTAGTTGAAGGTCTTTGAGAGAAGTCTCGAGCAATACACCACAGAAGTTTGGTAGCTAAGATGCTGTTGAAATGAAATATAACTCAATCTGAAAAAAACAAAAAACAACCAGTTTGACAGCCTTTTTTTTTTTTTTTTAAAGCATGTTAATTTTTTTCAAAGAACATTATAAAAAGAATTGAACATGGGCTTGATGTCTGGAAGTTACACTTCATGCAGAGCTTTTTATTATTATCATTGCTAATGTCATAATATGTTTGCTGCTGCAACCAAAAACTTTGTTAAACAGGTTGGTGATGGAGGAAGACTAGTTCCAGTGCCCAGCCTCAGTGAAGCTGACAAATACCAGCCTCTGAGCCTTGTGATTAAAAAACGAAAATGTTTGCTTTCAAAAAAGTCTAAATTTGCTTCAACACCTTTCACATTAAAAGACATTCTTCAAGGGGAGAAAGAAATTTCTGCAGGTAAGATTTTTATCTTTCTTTAAAAGTGGAAAAATGCATGTTTTCTAGTAAATACAGAACAGTAGACATAGTTTAAACTGTGGAGGTAGTATGATGGTTCTTCAGTAAATGGGTAATAATATTTTTCTTATTTAATAATAAATATTTAAGAAAAAAAGTACAAATCAAAATGGCTTAAAAAAAAAGAAAAAAAGGACCTTCTGGAAAAAGAGTAAAAAATAGAAAGTCGTATATATTTAAAAGCCTTGATATTTTCTGAACTAGTATGAAACATACTCAGTTAAGCCTTGTTTTTTTTTCACTAACCACAAATTCCTGAAGTTGTACTTATGTTTGTTGACTAATTGCTACTTAAAATTTGTTTTGAATGTACACTTTTCTCTGTATGTTCACTTTTAAGTGTGTTAGAACGGCCTCAGTTCTGCAGCTGTTCCATGCTAGTAATCCCTGGCTCTGAACTGGGCTCTGCACAGGCAGGAGCATTGCATAACAGCTATCTAACTGATGTAATTGTATTTCTGTAAGACTTTTTCCACATTTATACTCTCTTGGTGTATTTAAAGAACTCAACTGTGTTCAAGTTGCCTTTGCTATGCAATAACATTAATTTTTGAGGAGATTCTATGAGAATTAGGAAGTTCAAAATTGAATTATATTTCCCTGTTACCTGCCTTTGAAAAGTATGTAATTCTTGTCTATGTGCTATGTTTTCCCAAAACAGTTTCATTGCTTTATTTTTTTAAAATATATCAATTTTGACAACAATATTGATGATAATTGCACAAAAATGCAGTAACTAAAAACTCTACTAAGACAAACCATTATGAGCACAAGAAAACAGAAATACCAGTTGACCCCACAGGAAAGGGATTCCAGGATTCAAGCATGATGAAACAAATTGTAATCCCACTAATCCTACTAATATTACATTCAGGAAAAGGCAGCTGGCTTGTCCTGAATGAAAAAGATATTGAAAAATCTCATAAAAAAATCTGAGAAAAGAATTGCAAGATATCATTTAAAAGTCTCACAAAAGCTTGCTAGTCTTTTCTATAAAGGTTAAATGTTATGTGCAGAAAGTATTGTCCTTTAACATAAACAAAGAGCTTTGTAATTGAATTTCCTTTTTTATTGCAGACAAGTGTCTGCAATCTTTTTATAATTATGAAAAATATATGAACCTTTTTGTTTGTTTGTTTGTTTAAAAATAAAGACAAACAGGATTCATAGTAGGTGACTTCATAATGTCAGTTTATCCTAAAAGCTTCAAAGGATTAAAAAAAAAAAAAAAAGGGGGGGTAAACCCCAGATTCTTAATTGTGTTTGGAAGTCTAACCCCTGCATTCATTTTAACTCAGCAGCTAATGCATCCTTGTATTTTTTTTTTCTGTTGATGCAATGGAAATGTATTTAAGTTTATAAAGACAGCATTCTAGAAATGCTTTGGTACCTACCCTTTGATTATACAGTAATTCGATGCAAACTTCAAGTAAATCAGAATTAATCTGTTGTTTTCCTTAAAAATAATCTGACATGGTCCCTGGAATCACTAGGCATACGTGGAAAGTGTGGTAAGTCTTTCTACATGTGACATGCCAGGTTAAAGGCAGAGTTAATGTCACTGGCACACTCATGTCTCATTCAGATATTGCAAAAACAACGACATGTTGGTGCCGTTTGTACTGCATCTAGACAAAATTCAGAATTCCCTAATATTTTTTAACATATAGTGGTTTTCACTTTATTCCTAGTTTTAATATTCTGTGTGGCCTCTGCTGAGTAATTTTAGGTTTCAGAGCCTGTGATTAAAGCCATTATACATTACATGTATAGTTTATATGTGCCAACAGCACAGCTACAGGTAGAAGTACTTTAGGAGAATAATGGTAAGCACAGAAATTTAGAAATAGCCCTAATCACCATTTCACGGCCAGTACACATCACATGCAGGAACATGAGCACAATGCTGCCAGAGAGAGGCACAGAATCCCTCTGACTCCTCTGTGCTCTCTTTCCATCAGTCATCAGTACTAACACCAAGAAGTGCTCAGTGTAGCTCTGGATTTCATATCAAAATGGTGAAGCATGGTAGGAATGGTACCATGTGCTCTTGCTCTGTGCCAATACTGTGCTCAGACTTTCCATCACACAATGATTTTCTTCTTTTACTCAGGTGTCTCCTCTTACCAGTTGCTCAACTATGAAGACAAATCTGATGTTTCACTTAACGGCAGAAGAGGAAATCAGATAATGAATGATGTTGGTTTTGATGTTGCTGGATCAGATTCTGTTGCCTTTAAAGCTTCATTTGGCATAGTGACCAAACACGAGGTTGAAGTACCAAGATTACTTAAAGAACTTACTACAAGGTTATATTATATATTTTGATTTCTACTTCCATAACTGTATTTCACACAGGTTGAAAGTCCGAAATGCTTAGGTTTTGATTCTTTTTAGTCAACCTACAGCAGTCATCATCTGATATTTTCAAGGGTCTCAGGTTGGATCACTGGGATTAGACACATGACCTTCTGTTTAATACAGACTGTACAAATTTCTTGAATTTTTGTTTGAATTACAGTGCAGCTCTCAGGAAAGAAAGTACAAATTCAGAGAGGAAGAGTCCATCCAAGCTTCTATCTGTGTTATACCATAGTATTGAAAATTTGAAATTTACTTTGAATGACATTACCCAACTCCAGGTTTCAGAAACAGGATTTCTTTGTATTTTATGAACTAGAGAGCCATCTATGTTAGTGCCAATGCAGGTACTTTGAGGTTTTATGAAGTTGCTACACAGCCTTTTCTTTGAAAAGCAAAATAGGTTTATCTACTTGAAGTTTTCATAACCTTCTGTGGCTTTTCTCTAAATTCAGTCTCATTTTGCCAACATTCTTGTTGAGCTGCGGACACTGAAAATTAACTTGGTGTTCACATGGTACTAGCACAAATGTCAAATGTAGAAATATAATGTGACTAATTGTAGGTGTCATTTTTTATTTTATATTTAAAAGATTGTCCCTTGCTCACAGTATCATCCCAGTGAATTCCGCTGTTGCATCCCAGTAAATTATTCACTATGCATGATGCAACATTTGGCATTTTCAAATATATATTGTTTCTTTGTAGTTCTTTACCAAGCAGTACATTTTATTTTGCATCTCTAATCTCTCATGTTCTGTACCTACCTCTTCCTGCTTTATTTGTAATCTCCAAAAGATTATAATTCATAACTGAGGGTGAGGAAAGGGGATGTAGCCTCCTGATAAAAAGATTCAGTGTTATAGGACTAAGAGCCAATGCTTGTAGAAATTATCCTACAAACACTTGTTTCATGATTGTTCAATGTTTATATATGATACAGGGTGTTTTTTCAGTCATAGGCACTAAAAACATTCAGATGGACTGACTGAATTTTCCAGGGTGTCCCAGACATCCTCTCTAACATTTGTACATTATTAGCTTTCCTTGAATCTTTTAGTTCTTCTGTTCGCAAACACTGAAAACCAATATTAAGTTTCCAGAGACCTCCTCAGTTAGTTGTTTTACTTCTACATTATGGTGATTTATTTACTGATTTAAAGTTACTATTTCTATTAACTGCTTTGTCAATTGTTAATCAGGTCTGAATTTCCTTCCTGCCTCCCTCTTTTTTTTTTTTCAGAAAAATAAACTTTGACCATTGTCTGGTCCATCAATTAAGAAAAAGTAGGATGGAAATTTTGTGCGTGGTCATGGAAAGTATTCGAACTACAAGGCAGTGCTCATTAACCGTCCATACTGGAATGCGTGGAGAGACAATGAGGGTAAATATATTTGACAAAGTTCTTCTGCTTATATGGTCAAGCATAAAAAGCTAATTATTATACATTTTATGGTTGGATTTAATTGCGTTTTTATTATGTAAGCTCAGAAAAAAGTCTGAAGTAAATCAATATTATTGTACTGATGTAAAGTGATTTAAAAGCTGGGGGTTTTTAGCAATGCTTATGTGACTGAGGGACAGGAAATGCATAAAAGAATGGCTAGACAAGGAGCCATTGCTTGGGGTGAAGCCTCAGCAAAAATGTGGAACTTACATCTTCTCAATTTGACTTCCTAATAAATATATAACCTATCTTTCTTTATTATAGTCATCTTCTATAACATGCTGGAACTCCAGGTTGTTAGTATTTCAAGGGTCAGCATCTTACTCCACTCTCATGTCCTTCCTCCCTCTTCCCCTCTATGTGTTTGAATAATTGAACCTACAGATCTTCTGACTTTGCTCATTACTAGCATTTATGAATCATTCATGCAATTTTCAATGAGTGATGCAAATTAAGTTACTACCTCTGTATCAAACTTTATTAAAATACAAAGGAGTTAATAGAAAATTCTTAAGTTATGAAATTTGATCTTCAATTTCAAAGTTTCCTCCTGGCATTATAATTCTCAATATACGCAGTTTGAGAGAATATTTTGCTTATTTTTTTCATTGCAATTTGTAACTTTTTTCCTCTTGATGCTTTTCTAAATTACAGTTTCACATTATTGAAGATCAGAATTCTAAAGGGAGGGACAAAGCCATTGTTTTTCCTGCGCATACAACTATTGCTTTTAGTGTATTTGAACTATATATTCATTTGGATGGTAATTTTGGTAAGTGATGTGGATTACTGTCATTACTGCTATTATTTATAATGATCTAAGTTTTTTAAACAGTTTTATTGCTCTTGATATACATAAGCTCTGATTGCATACAATGGTATGCTTTAATTTTATATGCATAAGTATTCTGACCTTCTAAGAGAAACAGTGCTTGCAAAGGTAAACAAGGCAGGTGCGAGAAAACAGTCTGCTGTGGACACATTTTTCACAAGTTCATATGATTTTGTATTTTCTTTTTAATCCTGCAATTGCATGAAATAAAAACAAACAAACAAACAACCCAAAACAAAACATATTTCTAGCCTGTAAGGAACAGGCTTATAAGTTTATCTGATCATTTTTGCATAAAATAGGCAAGTATGAAGACACAAGTAAAGAAAAAAGTGTACAGAACTTCTAAACTAAGCTAACATTTTCTTCTGTTGGGGCTTTAATTTCAGTCTGATATATCATTACCACATATGAGTATCTGAAGATATTTAGGAGGAAATAACCACAGTTAATTGGAAACTAACAAAAAATTTGCATAGCTTATACTTAATTTTAAAGATTTTCTTTCAAGTTATGGTTAGAAACATAGATACTTATTTTTATTAAAAAAAGGTTTTAATAGTTCATTCATTATTGGAAGAGGTGACTACAGAACTCACAGCCTTGCTTGTTGTTTTTCATTCTCAGTTTCAAATAACACCACAAAGATGTTTCTTCTTCAGAATTAGGGCTTCCATTTATATGACACTGTCTTAGTTCCTTAACAAGACCGTAATTTGTGCGTGACACAAAACAAGCTCTGACAACGTTATTTGAAAGCCACCAATATTTAAGGATTCCTGTTGAATCTATGTCACTTGATTCTAGGGGCTATTACAGTGTACAGACTTGTGTTAAAAAATTGTACTAGCTATTAAAAATGTTAGCAAAGCTGCATTTAATCACTGTTAGCTTCATTGATTAGAAAGCATATCCAACTCTCTTGTGCAATTATGGATTTTATATTTTGTTCTTTTAAAAACTTATTTTTCATTTTTACAGAACTCTGTGTGACTCCAATTTCAAAAGGAGGATTTGAAAAAGAGAAGTCTGGACCATCCTCACTGACCAAATTAAGGAGATTAAAGAATAATCTGTTTCATCGAAGTATGACTTTTGATATTTATATACACCTTATTTAATGCATGAAAGGTTTATTTTTGTTTCTATAATTTCTGTGCAAGATGAATGTTTAAAGAAAGAAATTTTTATGGAAAATGTACCTGAATTTCTAGTGTATTGAAATTATTTAAAGTCATTAAAATTTATATTTGAGAATCTGGCTCTTTCAGGAATGACAAATCTACAGTATTGCTGTTCATTAAAATGCTAAAGATCTTAAAGTGAAAATTATGGCTGTTGATTAACCGGTATGGAGTAACTCTACAGCTGACTTCAGTTAACATTGAACCTATTTTATATGCTTGCCTTTTACAGCTTGTGTTATGCAATGCAAGTTATAATCTATAGTAATATTTGAGGGCAAATGCTGTAAGTTTAAATACCAAACAGTGTTAATTTCAATATTTGAATGTACTCCTTAGGCTATATGTTCACATGGCAGGGACATGGGCAAGATACCCTTATAGTATTCTGTATTCAAATATGAACACAACATCCAACAATACGGAGTGTCATTGTCTGCAGCTGTATTTTCTTCAGACCAAGATCTTACACTTGTAACACTCCTTCATCCAAGTACTTTATAAATCTGCAAATCTGAGTGTGAAGACAAATGCTGAGCAGAGAACATGTCCTTCTAGAGGTTGGTCTGTGTGGGTGTCCTTGCTCCATTGTATCCCATTCTCAATCAAGACGTTTATGGACCAAGCTGCTCCAGTCCAAACTAAGAGAGTAAATCTTCAGTGGATATGACACATCTCAGTAGCTGTGG
Source organism: Acropternis orthonyx (assembly GCA_035583155.1). Lineage (NCBI taxonomy): Eukaryota > Metazoa > Chordata > Aves > Passeriformes > Rhinocryptidae > Acropternis > Acropternis orthonyx. The sequence continues at coordinate 23,463,987 of JAWWEU010000163.1, forward strand.
TCATGTAGTTGCCATTCAATCTAAACTAGTTAATCACCAAAGAGAGAGGGAAAAGGTAGGTAGTTCCAAAGCATATTTGGATGCTCAGAAATCTGTGAGGATGTCAACAGAGTCCTCCAGGTTTTCTAAACCTGTTAAGTATTAGTGGGATTTATTTGTAAATAACAAGAAACAAAAGTAAATTTACAATGTGTAGAATATAAAACCAAAAATGTAAAACTAAAAACACAGAAGTATACAGCTGTGATTTGACTTTGCACCAATTTCTCAGAAGCTGGCCTCATGCTTATCTTTTATTTCTAAAAAAAAAATAATTATATAGATCATATACAAAAAAATTCTGGCTTTTTGTCAGTGTCTTATGTGAAGTTAAAGAAAAATTTTCATCACACAGTTTTTGATCAGAAGTAATCTATATGGCATGCCTAGAATGGTTTTGTGAATCAGTTATTTCTATAATTAGTCTGACATGTTTTTTAAACTGCAGTTCATAATGTAATGACAAATCATTGCTTCTTTTTCTTGTGCATTCTTTTTCAGATAAAGGAGTAGTGGAAATCATTTCTAACTCTGATCCTTACTTGGAGGACCTTTTTACAGATTATTATGAAAAAGCTGCGAGCATGACTGATCTCTCTACAAGCTATCTCAGAGAAGGTTCTCATATCCGAATTAATTTACTTAATAACAACATCCCCAAAGGTCCTTGTGTCCTCTGTGGAATGGGAAGTTCTAAAAGGGAGACAGTCTACGGATGCCTAGAATGTTCTTTTAATGGACAAAAGTATGTACGACTGCATGCTGTGCCCTGTTTTGACCTCTGGCATAAGAGAGTAAAGTAACTGAGCTAGGTAAGTGCCTGTTGTCACAGACATGGGCATAACTGTGCCACAAACTTTTCATAGTAAATATGACTCAAATTGTGAAATGCAAAATAGTGAAAGTGCAAAACATTTTATTACACTGTTACCTTCCAATTCTTTGCTTCACAATGACCTTTTACTTTAAACACCCTCATGCATTCCCTGACATTGCTTCTTTCTAGAGCCTTCCCATTGTAATGAAAAATGTACTCTTAAACTGTATTTTCATGTCAAAATATATGCTAGAAGTTACTTTGTTTACACAAACTTGTTGTTAAACCCCCAAAATGTTGCCTTTCTTAATACTGGCACATGATGGTTAAATGAGAATATTTGTTAATAATTTAGTGTTCTCATGAATGATTTATTGAAGTATCAGATTAAAAAACATGCTAAAACTCAGTCTAATGTTTCATTTACAAAAGGGAACAACTGAAACTATGGATAGGAGATTCGTATTAGGATGCTGTTGCCGTATGTCAACAGTTTGTTTAGAGAACTAAAAAAGTACCAGCCACTCCACCTTTTGCATTGGGATTTTTTGTCACAGCTGCTCTTGACTTCCTTTTACGTGTTCAAAAAAATTGCTTAGCAGAAAATGTTTTGGAAACTTCTGAAAATAGGTGGAACTACACATTCCAACAAGACTTCAGCAGTGAAGGTCTTTAACCGGCAATGCCAAACCACGAACATTAAGCCTGTTGAGAATAGGAACATGGGAGGGCAGCACAGAGTTGTGTCCAGGTCTGGGACTGGGCATGCTGTTGGATAGGGTACTGTTGAACCTCTCACCATGCTGTTTTAGCCTGGCAAAGCAAAAAATGTTTTTCCACCATTTAAAATTATTTTAAGGATAACCCAGGTATGGAAGCTTTTTTCACTTGTGCTGCCACTTTCACTGTGTACATCTGATTATTACATGTTGAAAGGAATACAGCCACTGCTTTTCATGTGAGAAGAGTGAAGTATGTAATGCAAATGTTGTGCTGACATCTGCGTAAGCAGAACAGTTAATAAGATCGAAGTACTGTCTATTAACTATTGCTACTATTGCATTTTTCCACAGTGAGGGAAACCAGACTGATGCCCAAGGAATTACTTATGTTTCTATATAGTATCTCTCATCATCTTCTATCTCATCTAAGGAAATTATGATATTGTAGATTTTTAAGTTGGTGCTGCTGAATAAACTGGATAACTTGATAATTTTACAAAGTCAAAGTTTAAAAAAAATCACTTAAAATACTGCTTTTTCTTCAATACGAAATTATTCGTGTTAATATTTCATCAAAGAGGTTATTTTCAGTTGCTTTAAAAAATTCGTGTTTTTATCTTAACATTCCATAGACAGCGTTCATTTACTTTAAGGCTTTTCATACTTAATTGCTGTAAACAGCTGTTCCTTGAGAAGCTGGCCTAGGAGCCTGCAGTGGTTTGACCAAGTTACATTCCTGGGATTCTGTTTTCCCTTTTATTTTACAGGGAATTGAGAAGTGTTCATCAGTTATATTCTAACTCTGTCAATGGTTAGTAGATCCACTTTAGTGGATAGGACAGAAATAATTATTTTCATCAGTATTTCACACAATGAGAAAGACTATTGAGCAATAGTGTAGACTGGAACATGATGGAAGAACCACTAATTATAGATTATGGTGTTTTCCAATTTGATTTATTTCTTTTGAAACATCTAACACATTTTATTAGCTGAATGTTAAAAATAAGACTTTTACAGTCACCTTAAGAGATATAAAAAGATGTCACTATGAAAAAAAATACAAAAAATTCTGTGACAAAGTATTATTATTTAGAATTCAGTGTCCAGAAAACAGTGAAAAATTTTTTTATGTACTTAGAGTTCATCATGCTGGTAGACATTGTACTCCTTTGCTGATATGAAGCCGTCTCTATCATGGTCATTCTTTTTAAATATGTCAGCTAAGATTTCATCATGGGCTGAGGGATGACGCTTTTTGCCATCTCTTGCAAATTCTTCTTTCAAATACTGGCTTATCTAGAAAAAAAAAGAAATAAAGTCCAACTGTTGTGATTTTTACTCCAGTTCTTAACTACTGTCTGTGAGGACACTTGGGGTATACACCTAAGTTAGTGTGACTCCAGTGCAGACACATCTACAGTTCACCTGCAGAAGTCTGAGACATATTAATGTATTAAAGCAAATTTCAGCATTGCACAGTGTAGCTTGTGTAAGCACACAGAAGCCTTGTATGATCAACTGCAGCAGAGGCAGCTCATGTGAAGATAAAACTCATGAAACCATACCTATAATTGTATAAATTATTTATTTCAAATTATTTACATTATATTACCTCAAGTTCAGAGAGTTTCTTGTCACTGTCCTTGTCTATTTGGTTAAATGCTTCAACACTACGAGGTCCCTTATTTACTGCATAAAGTTCAATCTCAAAGATCAGTGTTGCATTGGGTGGAATCTTGCCCTGTGCTATGAATAAAAGAAAAAAAAGCATTTAAGAAATCAGACACTATGGTCAGAGATCACATGATGAATTCACATGTAAAGCATTTTCTTTTTATATTAAAAAAGTCTGTGTTAATATTCAGATTAAGCTCTGAATTTAAATACTGTACATCTAGACAGGAAGATTATCCCATTGTGTTAGATAAATGATTTTGAGAGAAACTTGCTAATCATGTACTTCCCTGAAACAAAATTATATCACTCATATCAATTCAGGTACTTTTAGAGACTAAGAAAAGGTTTATTATGAAAAACAAGTCTTTCTAGAGTTCTCACTCTTTCACATCTAGTCATATGACAGGGTTTATTAAGATACTGATTGTAAGATGTATGTCTGTATTAAGTATCTGCAATCTGATTTCAAATATTACAGTAATAGAACAATGCTCGTATGTTTTTTCCATCTGAAGAAACAAGCAGGTAAATTCATGTTTTCCCCAGTTCCTACGAATGATACCTATGGTAAAAGGATTTGATGTAAAATAGTGTTTAAAGCGTACATCTCAGAAAGAAGCAATAGAATGTAAGTCATCTGATTTGCCAAAAAAACCCCACAAAACCCCCAAACTACTGGAATATTTTGTCTGGTCTCTGAATTTAAAAAAACCCAAAAGATCTGTTAAACTTCACTATTCTTGGTTCAAAGCGTTTTATGACACCTGATCTAAAAACAGCACAGCTTATAAACCCATGCCAGTGTTTCATGCATTTCAAAAAAATGAAGCTGAAAAGAGACAGCAACAAACTAATGACGTCTAAAAGTAGTGCCAAAAGAGCATCAAGAAATCATGCAGCGTAAAATTAAAATGTAAACATGCAAGTTGCTTCTATTCATAGCCAAAGCCAGTTAGCATGACATTGTAACCTCAGAATTTTGACAGAATTTTGAGCTTGTGCCCATCCTTCATAAACTGAAGAAAAGCTAAAGAATCTACTTTGTTTATAAACAGAAGGTAAACAAAACTATTACTCACACTACTCACCTAAAATAGCCATAGTAAAAATGGCAGGTTTCAGAGTTCAAAATATTTTAGCCTTCCAAGCTATAGAAAAACAGAAGTTTTAAATACATCTGAATATAGATCCTGGTTTAAATGCTACTTACAAAAGAAAGATACAACACTAGAATTCAGTAGTTTCCAAATATACATACCAACAAAGGAAAAACATGTAAAGATTTAGAAAGCCACATGCATCTTTTCTAATTCAAGGTTAGGCAGGCATCTTCCGCAGCATGCAGGAATACGCTGAGACAGAGGACAGGTATACTGCAGGAAAACAATACTTTCTTGAAGTGCTACCTGGAACAAACAGTTAACACTAGTATTAGAGGTAAAGAACATCTATTTGTATCACTGTTTTTATTTTCTGTATGAAATTGTACAAAAGACAAAACTGGTGCATTGAATTTTGACATCTCGCTACCAAACTACTATTACAGAGCAGGAGCTACCTTTTTACAGAAACTACTACACCCATGTCAGAGCTGAATTTAGCTACATTTGAGTGCTGAAGCACTACACAAGCTCAGACTGGAACTTTTTTTAAAGTGATCTGCACACTAAATTATCTTCTGTTTGAATCAAATTTCATGCATTGCACTGCTGCAATCAATTACTGTGTAATGTGATGATGATATTCATTAACTATACAGAAGAAAAGCAGTACTTTAAGCAAATTATTTCTACTTAGATTAACTGCACTGCATTACATTCCATTCTACTCAGAAGATGCAAATTGTCATTAAAAGGCTAAGCAGGTATTAGTCTAATAACAGAAACTAAACATGACTAGAATTTAATAGATTAAGACAAAAAATGCTGAAATGGATCATGAAGATCTTCCTTTTGCTGTCAATTTTTCGTATTATGGCAATACTATGGCAATACATGCACCCAGTGCATGTACTGAACTCTGATGCAAACTGCAAGGCCTGGGTGTGGGTGTATGACAAGGACTTAAACTGCACAGGAATGAACAGGACTGGGCTGCACAGCTGCAGTACCTCCAAAAAGAATGGGAGCACCAATTCTTACAGACATTTACATACTGTATGTTTGAAAGGTTAAAACAGAGAAAAGACAAATTTTACTGTTAAAACTTCTTTTTTACCGTATCCTTGCTGTCCATATGCTAATGATGGAGGAATTGTCACTTTCCGTTTTTCTCCAGGACACATATTCATCATAGCAACATCTAACCCTTTTATGACTTGTCCAACACCCAGAACGAACCATTTTGGATGACCTTCATTGTGTGTCCGACTATTAAAAAGAATCGTGCATCAGTAACAGTAAATTTAGTACTTTTTTAACATAATTCGAAATTACAGTCAGTAAAAAGATACATTACATTATTAGCGCACAAGAATGTTTAGAGTGCAAAGTATTAACACTTCTTCTGTTCTGTTCAGTCCAGACATTCAATGGCTGAGGCAGCCTCTGGTCATATAAGGTATCCCCAGTATGGGAGCTGCGCTGAATGGCGACTGAGCAGCATGTAGCTCAAAAGACACAAGGCAACACTGTATCTACCCAAGTCAGTCACTTCAACAGGCAAAAAGATCCAAGTAAAACGGTACTGTTAAATGCAGAATTATCCTATATTGATCTTTTTTTCTTAAATTATACAAGTGGGGGGAATGAATCAAGGTTTTGTAATAAGCTAAGCTATTGTCCGATCTGTCCAAATATGGGTAAGGAGTCAGCCAGGTACCTGAAAGGAAGAAAATACTCTCCCCTCCATAGTTCTGCACGGGAGAGTCCCGCCTCACTAGTAGGATGGACCGCCAAGGCACTGTAAAAATAAAGCTTTTGCACAACAGCTTCTGTGCAAAGCCATCTAGACCAAACGGACACGGATGGGTAGGGCAAAGTGAAAAAGCAAAAACCTGAGTGCTAACACTGGGGCAAAATGGACGCCACAACAAATCAAGAAGTGAAGCAGCGACAGGGAAGAGGCAAAAACGCTGCAAACCACTCGTGCAATAATGTGGGTGCCCCGCGCAGTGCCAGCTATGAGGAAGTGCATGCTGTATTCAAGTTTCTGTCTAAAATTATCAGCCTGCAAGAGCTCCTCCTTCCAGCCCGAGTTTTTCTGCACAGATTGCAGCACAGGACATGGCAGGTGATAACGTGGTGGGGTTTTTATTCACTCTGCCAAAGGAGTTCTCCATGTGAGGTGCGGGCTACGGGCTCTCTGCGTCCCTCCCCATCCCAGCACAACTTTGATCTCCATCCTGCCTCCGCGCTGGTCCCTCATGATCCCAGGGAAACCCTGCATCCTTCAACACTCGGCTGAGGAAAAATAAAGGCTGGGGGCGGGGTGGGAGGAATTAGCAATGCTGATGCGGACAGTGTAGGGCCCAAGCTGTTCCCGGCTGGGGCTCATACACCGCAGGGAAGGGCCCTCGGCCCCGGCCCTGACCCGCTGCCACGGCGCCCACCTGCAGTAAAACTTGGACCCGTCGCTGGCCAGGAACCCGTCATAGTGCGCGTTCAGCAGATCGCCTTTCTTGCTCTTGGGGCTGCAGGTCTCGGGGAGGTGCAGCACCTCTATCTGAACCTGCTCTGCCGCCGCGGCCGCGCCGCCCTCGGCCCGCAGTGCCAGGGCCAGCAGGAGCAGAGCCAGCCCGCGGCCCATGGCGCTCCCTCCGAGGCGGCCGCCGGCGTGGCACTGTCCCCGGACAGCAGCGGCGGGGCGGGCGGTGCTTGGGGCCGCCCCCTGCGCTCAGGAAGGGGAAGGGACGCCGGAAGCGCCGGCGGGGCCGGGAGGGCAGGGGGATGCAGAGCGCCCCGCAGGGCGGGCGGCGCCGCCGGGGCCGCCGCGCCTGAGCTGAGCGGCTCCGGCTCCGCGCGGGGGAGGCAGCGGCGGGGCCGGGAGGGGAGCGCCGTCCCCGCGGCAGCCGCGGCCGCCCCTTTCCCCCGGCGGAGTAGGAGGATGCGGCCCGGCGCCGGGCTCTGAGCGATGGAGGGGGTCCTGTACAAGTGGACCAACTACCTGGCCGGTAGGTGGGGTCGGGCCCGGGGGATGGCGGGGGGCGTTCGGGGGCGGCCCCGGCCCGCGGCGCCTGGCAGGGCTCGGCCTCGACCAGGAGACGCCGCTGCTGCCCCGGGCCGTGCCGTAGTGCCGGGGCTGCTGGTGGCGCGCTGGCTCAGCCATCGCCCGCCGCTGGTGCTCGGAGCCCCGGCCAGCGGGCCTGAGGCGCGGCGGCCGCCTGGCGCCGGCCCGGGGCCTGGGCTGGGCCGGGCCCCGAGGGCATCGGAGCGGTGCCCACGGGCAAGGGGGGCCCGGGGTCCGGCCTTACGCGGGGAATGGCGTGGCCGAGCCCCTCTCACGACCTGGATTGCGCCCCGCTCTCAGCACGACAGGCTGCAGGGAGCTCCTCTATCCCAGCCTGTAAAACATATGATAAACTTCAGTTTCACGAAATGCATTTTTAGAAGCGCTGCAGACAAAAACCACCAAATGCCAGCATTTGCCAGCAAAATTCTGGTTTTGTTTGGCTGGTCGTGTGCTGTGATAGACATACGAACTCCCTCTGGAGCAGGAAATGGCCAGGCGGTGCTGTCAAGGTGAAACACATTTCTCCTCTGACACTGTGACAGAACTGATTGCCTCTCCAGAGCAGGTCAGCGTTGGATCACACACCATGCTTAATCGTGCCTCCTGTTCTACTGCTTTGGTGGTATCTTCTTTGCCGTCTCGGTCTTGTGGATTTGCTTTTTAGTTACCACTCTGCATTTAAAAAGACATGTATGCTTATTGTTATAGCTAGTAAATAAAAAACCAAACCCGGTTACATGTTGTTATTTCTTTGTGGTGGAGTGGTGATATGATGTAATTGGGCCTGGTCTTACACTCTTCATTTAGTGTTGTAATGACACCTGTGCTGGAGCTCATCCAGAGAAGGGCAGCAGAGCTGGGGAAGGGTCTAGAGAGTAATGAGGGCAAGCTGAGGGAGCTGGGTGTGCTCATCCTGGAGAAGATGAAGCTCAGGGTTGATCTTATCACTCTCTACAACTCCCTGAAAGGAGATTATAGACGGGTAGGGGTCAAGCTCTTCTCCCAGGTGGCAAGTGACAGAACAAGAGGAAATGGCTTCAAGCTGCTCCATGGGAGGTTCAGGTTTGACTTCAGGAGGAGTTTCTTCACTGAAAGGGTTGGCAGGCATTGGAACAGGCTCACCAGGGTGTTGGTGGCATCACCATCCCTGGAGGTGTCCCAAGAAACAACTGGACATGGGACTTTGTGCTATGGTCTAGTTGATGAAGTGGTGCCTGGTCAGAGATTGGACTTCATCTTGAAGGTCTTTTCCAACCTTAAATGATTCTGTGATGATAGCATCATAAAAATGATGAAGCCTTTAGCTGATTTCATGAGTTTGTTACCTGTTATCTGCCTCCTGTGTTAAAATACACTGTTGGTGGATGGCTGCAGCTTGCTCTGTTGGTATGGCAATTGAGAAGCACCACGGACCACACCGTGATATTGCCAAATACATCGAGTTCTTGGCCACCCAGTTACTGCCATTCCAAACCCTAAGCCAAGCAGGAAGTTAAATTTTGGTGTTGAGTTGTAAAATAGAGAGTTAATCTGCTCCTATTGTATAGCTGACCCAGACTATAATGGGCCAGTATAATTGTTATGCTCTATATGGAATATTTTAGTGCAATGTTACTTTTAGAAACAAAGGTGTTTTACTAGGCAAAATGCTTTGCATTTAGTTATATTATTTAGTTATATTAGTACCTATTCCAGTGACTGTTGAGTTTTATGAAACTAAAAAAAAAAACAAAAAAAAAAGGAAAGGAAAAAGCCCTAATGCTCTCATATGCTTTAATTCAAGAAGACCCATGACAATAATTTACTCTGTGGTATAATGCTGCATAGAGTTCTCAAAGATGTTTTTGTCTATGCATGAACTGCTCTGTCTTGTAGATGTAGTGAAGTCAGAGATATATACATATATGCAAATATATACGGAAAGCTGGTGAAAACTTTAGTAGAGGAGCTGGTGTATACTGTCCTCACAAGTGGACCTAGGAGTCTAAGCCATGACTTCTACACACAGTGCCTGACATTTAATTATTGGGTGATGGAACTGGACTACTTTGAGAGAACATGGTGTGTCAATACTTAGGTGTGAAGTACAAAGTTTTCACTGAAATGCAGTAGGCAGAGGAAACCATAGCATAGCAGTTGGTGACTTCTTTGTATCTTACAAAGAAGTTTCTACCATTTTAAGAAAGTCTGCCTGGACAGTATGCTTGCATGAGAATGGTTTCTCAGAGGTATGTAATTTATCAACGTTCAAAACAGGATTCCTTGGTGTCTAAAGGAAAATGTAATTTTTCTTTAGAGTGGAATATAGTGAAAACAAATACTGATTGTCTTGCATCCAAAAAGAATAGGAGTGAAAGATCCTTATAACACTAGTCTGGTTATAGAGCGGCTCTGGTCTTCAGACTGCACAGATTGTCTGTTTTCTGTTGTGTTATAGGGTAATTTAATCTTTTCATCTTTAATACAAGTTTTAACAGCCAAAGACATGAATTTGATTTACAATTTAGTAATTAGACTAAATTTTCCTTTTCCTGTTTTTGATCTTGCTAGGTTGGCAGCCTCGGTGGTTTGTTCTAGACAATGGGATATTGTCCTACTATGATTGCCAGGATGATGTTTGCAAAGGCAGCAAAGGAAGTATAAAGATGGCTGTGTGTGAAATAAAAGGTAAGAATTAATAGATTTCTGCTTGAGGAAGTTTTAGCTGCCAGGGAAATAGAAAAGATCACCAAAGACACATTTTTGCAAGTTTTTCCACCTCTACTTTTCTTTATCTGTAGTCCAGTGTGACTGCTTTGTGGTTCACAAATAATAACAAATGCGAATAAAGCTGCATTTTGAGATTTGGAACCCACCATATATTATCTTTTGTTTTAAATAGTTGTGTGCATGTGGCTCATGCTTGAAATTACCTCAGCTAGTTGTTTAGTTCTGCTTTTCACTCTTATGACCAGGAATAGAGACTGAATTGTGGATGCTAGTTTTCCAGAAGAGCAGCAGCAGTGATCCAAAATGGGAGATTCATAAACCAGAGATGTTTAATCTTTTGTTTTTCAGAGTCATTTTTACTTTTGTTACTGATAGTAGCTGCCCATGGGCACAGGTGATGGGTGTATTTGAGTTAGTATGTGAACTGTTTATGCCAATCTATGAATTTAGCCTTTAGTGCAGTCTAAGCTGTAGGTCAACCTCCTTGGCTAATAGCAAGGCATTGTCTAACTCTCCAGTGCTGTTAACTCTTGACCTCTTCCAGATCCCTGCAGATGGCTGGGCATATGATATGGGTACTTGCAATATTAAAAAGTGGACGGGCCACCAAGTATTTCTCATGTTCTTTTTGTTAGTATTTCCTTGGTGTAGATGAAATCAGTGATATATAGTGGGGAAAGTTACTTTTTTTTTTTTTTTTGGCCATTCCAGTTGTTCATTTTGCTTGTCATCTTGTTCTTTTGATGAAGAAAAGATAATAGTTGAAGTCTGGATTTGGGGCAGTCTCCTGCATCCATGACTAGTGGGGATTAGATCTGGAGGAACTGTGGTTGTTAACATGAAACTCGCCACAGAACTCCATTAGAAGTGTAGTACTGAATATAATAGACTCAAACTCCACCTCAGTTCTTGGTTCTACGACTCTGCAACCTGAGGCCAGATTTTATCTAGAAGAGAGATTATTTTAGTTTTTATCTTGTCCCCTGTAAATACCTGTCCTTGTGACAGAGCTCTTCAGTTTGCCATGGTTAGACCAGGTTTGGAATACAGCAATTATTACAGACTCACATGCAGTATATTTGTAATGTAGAAAAGGAACCCCCTGTATTCAAGTCTGGCCACTGCTCAGTCTCAAGTCTCTTGACTTGAAGGTGTGCTGGGCAGAAAGGTTGAGCAGCTTTGGGCTTTTCCTTAGTTAGCAGTGGTGCATTGTGATTTACTGTATTTAATAGATCATGGTTACTGAGTTGAGGTTACTGGTTTTTTCAAAATTGTTTTTTTTTCCCTTCTAACACAAGTTCATGCAACAGACAACACGAGAATGGAGCTAATCATCCCAGGGGAGCAACATTTCTATATGAAAGCAGTTAATGCAGCTGAAAGGCAAAGATGGCTGGTAGCACTGGGGAGTGCAAAAGCCTGTTTAGCAGACACCAGAACAAAAAAAGAAAAAGGTACGTATGTTACTGAGAGTATACCACTTTTTCAGATGCTTGTTTTCAGATAATCATAGTGCCAATATTGTGGTACAAAGTCAGTATTACTGACTTTAATATAAATTGTGATTATTTCTAGTCATGTCTGTGGTAAGTTTCCCCTCGGTATTTGAGTTAGAAGAGGTCAATGGAGTTTAATTCTGTTTTAATAAGCTGAAATAGCAGCAACAGTACTGGTGCCACAAGAACAAATGTACTGTTCGTAGCTGTTGTGAAGCCATTTCATTTCTGTTGTTTTGACTCTTTAGTTAGTACTTTTTTTCCATAACTTTTCTTGGATGTTTCCAGCCACTCTGGTGGGCATAAATTTTATCTAAAAATTTTTTTGTGAATTACATTACAGCTAAGAAAGATTTCAACTTTATTTTTCCTGGTAATATGCCTTTTCCACAATAGTCATTAAATTAGTATCAGTTATCTGAAAGTAGAAACTATTGTCTGCTTCAAGTTTAGTTCTTGACTCATTTCAGAATTCAGTTTTCCTCAAAATTAAGTGGATGTTTAAGTGAATTTTTAAATTGATATTTAAATGAAAAGTGCTTAAAAATAGAAAAGTGTACATGCATTACATACAATAAACTATTTCCTTTTTTCCAATAGAAATAAGTGAGACCAATGAATCTCTTAAAACCAAAATGTCCGAACTTCGTCTCTACTGTGATCTTCTAATGCAGCAAGTTCATACAATACAAGAATTTGTTCACCATGATGAGACTCGCTCTCCTCCCAGCATCGAGGTACAGAATTTCTAGAATTTCACTGGAGAGAGTAATTATATAATACAGCTCAAGTTACTGTTGCTGTCTTACGCCTTTTTCATCTCCCTAATGTTGGGAGATTTAACTTAAGTGCAATTTTTGAGTGTTTGTGTGTATATATACTAATAGTGATTTTATGTGTAAAGTACCTGGATGGTTTAAATGTAATTGTACTATGTTTTAGGAAGCAATTGTGTTTTTGAGCCATTTGGTTGAAAGGCCAGAAGAGCTGTCTAATGAGCAATGAAATATTTTGTCTTGTTTCCCATCTCTCTTAAGGCCAGCATAGGTGAAACAATCTTGTTTGTCCATTCTTACTTATTTGTGTAGGATAGTATTCCATTTTTTTTGAGTGAAATCTAGTGTTACAGGTATTGGAAACTTGTAGTGCACAGGTACAGTACTAAAACACTAGTATTGTGCTAGTACAATACTAGATTGTATTTCTACTTTTGAATGAAAATTAATAATGGAAATTATGAATGGCTTCATTCTTTACACTCTTGAGCAGGGTGGGCACGGTGTTACTGGTCACTTAAGAGCAGAGCAAGGGGTTGATGCTCAGTTACAACAGAGCAAATTGTCAGTTTACAGGGGGTGAAACTGACCTGCAGGCTCCTTGCTCTGGAATGGTAAGACTGTTCACACATTCTGCCGCATTCATTTGTTACACTAAATGATCTGCTACCAGCTAGTCACTCTGCGACATGCTTTGCAGTAAGTTGTTGTCTGGTATGCTAAAGAAATTCAGATGTCAGAAAGAAATTACAATGCTGTCGCATTTGTTTACTTAAATTGGCCTCATCGTAAGGTGTACATTTCATTAAATAAAATGGGAAATGGAAGTGCTTAGTGGTAGTGAGGGAAGTTCGTGTGTGTGGGAATAGTGGTGGGGGAGAGTTGTATTTACATATTTTCTTTTTTTTTCTTGCTTATACTTGTGCTTTCATTTATTTTCAGAACATGAATGAAGCCTCTTCCTTGCTTAGTGCCACCTGTAATACATTTATCACAACACTTGAAGAATGTGTGAAGATTGCTAATGCCAAGTTTAAGCCAGAAATGTTCCAGCTGCCTCACCCGGATCCCTTGGTTTCTCCTGTGTCACCATCACCTATTCAAATGGTCTAGACATTTTGAAATACTATCATTTCTAAGTGTCATATTGTTAGTTGGACGGGGGGGAGGAGCGTCAGAAGGCTATGCTATTGCTAGGTGCTATGATGTCAACAGTTGAAATCTTGACTCTGTTATAAATGAGTACTGATCCTAAGTATAAATCAATAATTTTCCATTCCCAGTCTTTGTTTGCTAGCCTTTGCATCGTCAGAGTAATTTATTGTACATGTCAAGCCCCTCTAATGAGGTGTCTCATAAATGAATGAGATTTAACTTCTTGGTTCAACTATTTGATTTTTTTAGACTGCTGGCTGTACCCTGATCCTAAAAGTTTCATAACCTCACCTCCTGTTTAAGTGCTTTGTGACTTGAACCACTTGAGCAAGATAGCATAGGTTTCAGTGTATGTAATAAAAGATGTTTGTGTTAATCTATTATGACTTTATTTAAGAAAAAGATAAATAATAGTAAAGATACTACTTGCATAACTATTCACTACTGATTATTTCCCTTAGAAGGACAGGGTATAGGGAATCCTCTTAAATGTTTTCTCAGTTGTATGTATGGATTCCAAGATGAGCAATATCATGGAATTTTGTTGTGGGAATTTCTTTTTTGCGCTTGCATCTTTTCTCTCTATCTTCAATCAGTTTACTTATAAAGCTGATCATTATGATTTAATTTAATAACTTTCTTTGATATGCATACATATTTGACAGTGATATCAGAGAAACCACAAGGAATCAAGAGACAGGATTTGGCTTTTTATGGTATAATGAGGAATTTAAGCTTCTATTTGGTAAAGGAAAAATGTCTTCTGTATATCAGAACAATTAACAAATGGCTCTGTGAGTAACTTTGTTGCAAGAGGGAATGAATTCCATAGAAATGAGGTAGTACTTTTTTTGTAGTGATCAATTTCATGTGTGAATATTCTAAAACTTTTCATATTGATGGAAATCCATCTGTTTTCATATAGTTAAATCAGATTTTTAACTAAGAATGATTGTTTTTAATAAGAAAAATTACCCTCTCTCTTTGTAGAGACTGTAAATAAAGTAAGAAATAATGTAGATATGCATATTATTCTTATAAGTAGCTTATAACATTTTGGTGTGGTTTCTTGTTTGGAACTTGCATGTTTTTTCCCCCTAGATGAAGCGTTCCGTTAGCCATCCTGGTCCTTGCTATTCAGAAAGGTAATTTTCTGTTTCATTAAGCCTTTTGCTTACCTCTTAAAAGACCTCCCTGAACTTGCTAGCATTAAGATCAGAATGTGAGAAGAATTGTTCACTTGGGGGGAAAAAAAATTAAAAATCGTCAGTTGATCTGATTTTGAAAACAGAGGTTGCAGATTATCAGTGTCAGTGGCAAATAATGCAGCTACTATTTCTGATAGACAACAAAAATTTCTTCATACTAGAAAATTTATGTAACTTACTTATTCTGACAAGTTCATGAAGTTAGACCTAGAGCTTGAAACGCAAACATTTGTTTTGGATCAGTATTTCACATTCTCATATTATTTTCTTCTGCATGCAAAGATTATATAGCATTTTTATTTCCATTTCCAGGCTTTACAGCTGTGAAATTAAGGTTGTTGACTGTGCCATTTTTAAGTCCAGTGTAGTGAAAACCATTGATACTAAACTATCTATTCAAACACCGAAGTTATTTCAAATTTAAAGTATATTAAATCTTTATGGGTTGTTACAGATTTTGCTTACTAATAGATCTCATTTTATTTTGTAGGATTAATCACTCTGTAAAAGAACCAGGTTCATCTCTTCATCGATTTTCTCAGCGGCGCAGAAGAACATACTCGGATACAGAATCTTATAGTGATACACCTTCTGAAGATTCTCAGAGTAAGTTGGTGAGGGGGTTAGTTTTCTCTGTATCTTCCTGTACAATCTATTCCCCTGTTTACAGCAGCTGTTCTAGCACTGGTATCAGTAAAAGGGAAAAAAGTTTATTATTAATTACATAAAGTTTTGGTTGTAAAATTCCTATATTATAATAAACCAAAGCACTTGCATAGTTTTTTAGCTGACTGACTTGTGCTGGCTTCTTCTGGCTGGAGTAGTTATATTGAAATCAGTGAGACTACTGGCAAGATAAAAAAGAGACAATAAGCAGAAATGTAGTGATAAAAAGAAACACTTTAAAGAATAAAAATCTTGCCAAAGATGGAATATTAATTAGAATGAAGAGACAAA
>JAWWEU010000163.1:23479815-23513890 GCA_035583155.1 Acropternis orthonyx
GGCCACGTGTTTGGGAGGGGGCCGGGGGAGAGCAGCCCCCCAGGAAATCAAGTAAGTGCCCACACCTGGGGGATTCCCTTCCACCTGCTACACAGAAAGGGGATGTTTTTACTAATAAACTCTTACATGAATGATGTTCTGGTAAGTGGTGTGGAATACTGCTGTTTGCCACCTGCTTGTCCCAAAAGAAATGTTCCTTTTTGTGACCCCTGTAAGTGGCATGGGGCAGTTTCCACCCAGTGCATTTTGGAAAGATGGTTCATTTCAGTGGCTCCTTGCCTTTTGTAGAGAGCAGCACTGTTCTGAAGGTGTACAGCCTTGCTAGTAATAAAGGTCATGATCAGAATATTATTCCCTCTTAATTAGATGCGCTGACTGAGTTAGTAGCCAGGTCTTTGGATTTTCCTTTTGAATCTTGCTGTCATTTTGACTCCATTCTAACTCCTCTCAGGCAGACTTTAACTTGACTAGTTCTTTACCAGTTTTGGTTTAGTCTTGCTTCCTTTTGGAGTACTTACTGCCTCACTTGGATTTTAAAAGCCTGTGCATTGCTGAAAGCCCATGTGAGCAGAAAGTGATAGTAATGCTTTACAGTCTATCATGAAGCATGTATTCACACTTCAGTGCCCTTTCCTTGGTTCTTTGGTGCTCACATATTGCATGGTGACCACCTCTTTCACCTCACTCATCTTGCCCCAGCACAGGGTGTGCCAGTATGTATCGCAAGCTAATAGACTTAGTTTAGATCCTGTTCTGTGTCTGGTCACTGGTGTAGGTGTGTACCACTCAGGCTTCCTGTAACACAAGGCTTTTGCTGTTACCAGCTGGGCCTTTTGGTGTTGGTTACCCTGTCTGACTTAGGACT
Organism: Acropternis orthonyx; assembly: GCA_035583155.1. Taxonomy (NCBI): domain Eukaryota; kingdom Metazoa; phylum Chordata; class Aves; order Passeriformes; family Rhinocryptidae; genus Acropternis; species Acropternis orthonyx. Next base: position 23,480,681 of record JAWWEU010000163.1, read on the forward strand.
GCTGAGAAGAAGCCATCTTATAAGTTTCTGCTAATATAGGGCCTTTTTGGTTCCTTACTATGCAGCTCTAGTCTCTAGCTCAGCTCTTCTTTTTTTCTTTTACTGTTTTAGAAGCCCCCTCTGCTACCTGCCAGTTATCTTAGTTTTACTGCTTTCCTGTCACGTAACTTCGTAATACCCAACTTGCATTGTCACCCATTTCACTTTAATAATAGAAAATATTTTAATTACATGCTTGTCAATGCATTAGTTCTTTAAAGAGTTCATGTATTCCTCATGAAGAATATGTCTGTGCCCCGCAGGTTACTGTCCTTCATAATGTAAAAATCACTGTATATAAAAAATTACTTGATTTATACTGGCTGAACACTCCTAATCTCCACTGTTCTTGGGCGTTTTTAAGGATGAGTCCAGAGTAATGGCACTTCTGATTCCTTATGTATAGAAAATACTTAGAAATTGAATAATTGACAGATTGGATGGTATTTTTTGGGCTTGAAAATGAAATACTTATTGATCTCTTCATAGGATCTGCTCACTGTTCTAGAAGTGCTGTCAATGGAGATCTGGTATCATCAACCATTCCTGAAGAAAATAAATCAATGTCAAAGGAAAGAACTGAACTGGAAGAGACTCTTTCATCCTTTTCCTTGTGAAGCAACTGAAAGTATTCAATTTTGTATAAATAATGCTATGCAAAAGCTGCTGTAATTATACTGTTGTTATAGAAAGTAGTAATTTCCCTTTTTAGAAGGATTTCTCTGCACTTTATAGAATAACATAAATACTATCTTTGAAGTGTATTTTATCTTTATATAGTTTATTTGCAAGAGTATTTTCCTAATATTTCACAGTTTGAATGTGCATTTTTTGGAACAAATGATGGCTTTAACAGGTAAGCATCCACATTTGTAAATGTAGCTCTTTTTAAAAAGCGTGGAGGTCAGACTGATACGTTAGTAAACATGCATTATAAACTTCAGCAAAAAGTTTTCATTTTTTTGGAGAAAATGCAACTTGTGCCATGGGCCTCTTGGTCATTTGTACCAGGTCATCCACCCAGAGCTGTGATTAGCCCCACAGTGGCTCTTTTTGCCAGTGTAGGGGCTGTGGGAATGGGCACTAATGGGTCTCCTCTAGCAGTTTGATGGTTATTGACATTGCCGCCTTTAAAAACACAAGGATATACATAATCCAGTCCTTATTTTTAGCCAATGAAAGTAGAAATATCTAGTGTATTTTTCTAAACAAATGTATAAAAGTAACTTAATATGAGGTATTTGTACCAAACATGGGATATTTAATAATTTTTATTTATTTATTCTTTTTTGCATCAAAAATTTCTACCTACTTTCACTACTAAAGATCTAAAGATCTACTAAAGGCTTCAAAATGTGCATAAATTGTTTCTGGGGTGTGTAGTATCACAAGTACTTAATACAGCACTGTTAAGTTTACTCTGCCTACTTATGTTTTTTAGCGAAGTATGATAGAAGCAAGAGCTGAAATGTTAGACCGTTTTAAGCTGCTGTTGTAATGAATATTTGTATCTATATGTGTTTTATTTATGACATATTTATACGAAAGGGAGCTTCTGTTTTTGAGACTCCTTTATATCATTTGAGGATGGTATACACCAGAAGATGCATTCTGCTCTCAGTTACGTCAGTGTAAATTTGCATTAACTGTAACTGAGGTCAGTCTGACTCTTAATAAATAATGAGTAATATAGCATAAGAGTGCCTACTAGCACTTGGCCCAGAAGGTTGTTAATGTTAGCATTGTAAGCTTTTGGAGGGTTTTTGGGTGTTTGTTTAGGGATAAACTTGGTCTATAAAGTCTTAGCTGTAGAGCACTTTAAGCCATTTACTGTTCTTGATTTACACAATTGCTAAATAGATGTACAGGGTATTTTGCACTCAAGCACATACCAAAATCTGTTTTTATAGCCAAATCTTCTTTAATTTGGTTTAACTAGTCTTCCTTTTGTGTATATAAATAATTTGGTGGTTTTGAAGCAGGCTGGAAAGGAAGGATGGGAATGGAAGCTTCCCTTATACATTTTTGGAATGTTGATTTATGTAAATCAAAATAGGTCCAAATGTTGGGGAAAAACATATGAACTGTTGCCCTTATAGAATGCCAGTTTATAAACCATTGTGTCAGGTTCAAGTGGAATGGAGTGGTTTGTACAAGGGATTTGTGGATACCAGCTCAGAGCTGTCATTTGTGCTCAGTTCTGTCAGTTTTCTTACAGACTAGCATATGCATATCAGCCACACAACGTGCTTGTGCATTTTTTCTGAATGTTTGCTTTAATGTATTCTGTATGACATGACAATTGTAAAAAAAAAGTATTAAAAAAGATGTTCAGAGAACTAAACTACATATTGCGATGAGAGTTGTCTTGAATGATATGCTGTCTTAAAGCTACTTTTTGAAATTTCACTGAGGTGGCTGCCAGCTTGTACAGTGTTAAGTAGATGTCATGCTGACAGATATTTTTTTTCTGGCTTTGAACTTCCACAAAGAAAAGAGATTGGACTTCAAATTTTGCAAAAAAAGGTCTGAGACAGATCAGTACATTTCATTTCCAAGTGTAGGGGAGAGCTTACCAGCAATGCCTAATTATATCAGTCTTTCTAGTGGAGAATGAGATTGAACCTCAACCTAAAATATGTACTTAGTACTTCTAGTTTTGATCTTGTGTGCTTCTGAAGACATCAATCCGAAAGCAATTTTTTAAAATAGTATTTATCACTTAAAGAATATAAGCATAGTAGATATATTGAGGTGAATAGATAACTTCTAATTTGACCTGAATATAAGAAGTAAATAGTTGAAAATGTTTATTTTTTCATCCAGAGACCTGCTTAATGTATTGTCTCGAAAAAATGTTACTCTTTAGGGAAGTGTTCTGTGAAATGGAATATTTAAGCTCTAGGTTGTGACTTTAGCAATGTCACTCTGTATTAGCATTTGCTTAGCAGTCTTGTGGAAAAACACTGGCTCAACTGGTTGGCCTGTAATGTTTTCTATTAAAGCTGTCTTTCAGCAAAGCCTGTAAGTATTTTAAATCCTATTTTTAGGCATGTGACTCATCTACCTAAAGTTAGGTGTGCTTGCTTAAATACTGTGCAGAGTTGGGCCAGAGGAGTACTGACGGAGTGAACTTGCTTACGGTGCCACCCCAGTGTGCTTCTCTCTATCACGTAAGTCTATCTAGACTCAGTAGAGGCCATGTAAGATTGAGTTTCCAGTAGCCTTTGTGGAGAAGAGTCCATGGTTTAATCTGCAGATACTGTCTGTCACTGTTTCCTTCTGCTGAGGTGACCAGCTGACTAGTGCATTTTTAGTGTTAATTGTATTACATGCCTGTGTACACAAGTTACTTCTTGGTCAAACTAGACTGTACCTATGGATTTTTGTGTCTTGTATTGAGTTTGTTGGTTGGAATTTTTTTAAACATCTAAAGAAATGACAATTAAAAGCTTTCTTGAGGTTTTTTTTTTTCTTTTTTCTTTGAATGGTTTAAAGATTAAAATGAACAGTCTCTTTTACTTCATTTTTATTATTCTTTTTTTATTTTCTTCCCTAAGGAGGAATTACCACCCACTCTTAAACTTTCATCTTTATGATTGTTTCTAAATATTCTTGGTTCCATCATTTGAAAAGGTCTGGATGCTGTCCTGACCCAAAGCTTAGTTCTACTGAAATCCTTATTTTTACTTTAGTCCTTATTTCATTCTTAGCTTTCCTGCATCATTTGGATAGATAGTGGTTGATAATATATAAGTACAGGAAATTATAAAAAAGAAGTGTGCTCCTATAGTGAGTCTTTTTGGAATAGATTTTTTAGTAGGAATGGAATGCTGGGAGTCAGTGATGCAGTGTTTGCTAACTAATGCTCCTGCTACACTTCAGAGAATTTTCCAGAAATGTTGCATTGCTGTGAGTGTGTTTTCTCTCATTCTTTTTCTACAGATCAGAGTGAATTCTAGAAGCAGTTACACCTTGGCCCTTGATACTCTTTCCCACAGATAACGAAATTTGGACCTGACTACATGGTACTTGTGATTCACAACCCACACCCCCTATGCCAGCTGACTTGAAGGATGGAAAACTGATGCGACATGGGCCCGTAATCGTCCATGGGAGGTGACAACTTGTAGGTCCAGGCAATTAGGGTCAACAAGTCTGTACTAGTTGCAGCTGCCAAAAAAACAGAGGGTGTAGAGGAAAGTCTGGAAATAACAGGGCTAAGAACAGCAAAATGCTTAGACATGTGCTAGAATTTCTCCTTTGTCAATGAAGAACCTATGAGGTATTTTTTTTTTTTAAGTCTTTAAGTCTTACTTTTTTTAAGGCTGATTTTCTAGTGACCAGGATATTTCTGACAGATGGCTGGATTTTCAACAGCTAGCTACTTGGTTTACATTGGAGAAATGCATTTCTATCTCATCTTTTCTTTGAACAACTCTTTCTTTAGTGTAGTACAGGAACTGTAAAAACAGCATAATAAATAAACAAGGAGCCACAGATCTTACGGTGCAGAAAGCATGCTTTATTTCAAATGAATAATTCTATCTCAAGGAGGTTCAACAGCTAACAAGCTCTATTACTACATTAGGAGAACTAAAGCAAATTGAAGTGCAGGCCGGTATTTGATGTTGTAGCAACAGTTTGTTTTCAAACTGTGGTTCATTGCTTAGTTGCCTGGAAGTGACTACAGGGTGTCTAATGCTACCACACAAACTCAATCACTGCACCCTATGAACCTCCGAGATGGGGTACTGCTGCTGCACTTGAATACCTAAACAGCTTTGTTGATTAAGGGATGGCCAGGTGATGTTACTTTTTTTAAAGCTATTCAGGCAGTCAATATGTCAGAAACAGTACACAGACAGTGGGTGAACAAAGTGCTGGCCGCTTGCACTTTGCCCAAAAATTGTCAGTCAGGTATGGAAATTATGGCATAATCAGATCCAACGTAAGACATTAAAGCAATGCTTACAGGAGGGTAATTGCAAACATCACCAATGCCTTACATTTCTGATTCAACATAAATACTTGTGCATGTATGAAATACTATGCACGTTGTCATCTCGTAGGTGTAGGTAATCTTCAACAGGGAGCCTCTTTACCTGTTGAGGCATTCTTAGACATCAACAATGAGTTGAGGCGCAAAAAATTAGTTAAATGTTGAGCAGGGTAGTCGTTTGCTAGGAAACTTTCTCCTGCCAACTCTTAGTTCCAAAAGTTACGTTTCAAAATGTCATAAAATAAATGGTACAAAACTTCATAACCGTTAACTTCGGCTATATACAGTATGTACATGTCAGTGAAAAAAGTGTTTTAAATTCTTAGGTCAATAATGACTATAAGTCATAACGTATAGCTCTGGACTTTGTCTCGTTCAGGTAGGTTAAAAAAATAGTTTTCTTTTTATATTTACATATCAGATAGTTCATATACGAATCACTTGTAAAAAAACAAGTGTAAATAATACATATCAAGCTCTCTAATGTGATCGAATATTAATATTCACAGTGGCAGAATCAGTACCAAATTCATTTCCTAAATTCAGGGTATAAAGTCCCCCGTCGTTCTTCTGGACATCCATGATGATCAGGGTGGTTAGATCTTCACTGGTTTCAATGTGGAATCTGCCTTGCTGGTCCTGACTAGTAATTTTTTGCCCCCTGCAGTACCATGTTATTTCAGGAGCAGGGTCACCCGAAAAGGCACAGGACAGTGTAAGAACTTTTCCTTCATCAATGCTGATGTCAGATGGGAGAGCTTCAATTTTAGGCGGCACTCCTTCATAAAACAGAAGAAATACCAAGTTAGTCTGTTTCCACTAAGCCATGCAGCAGCTTTACTCTGAGGACTACTTCAGGATAGCTGAAGCACTAACTCTACCAATAATTGTAATGCTCACCTCTGAGACCTGATTTAAGCATTCTACTAGTTGAACTCTCCAGTTGAGCCATACTAGATTTCCCCATAATACTGCTGGAGCTCATCTCTACAAAGGATTCTTTCATGGAGGACATGCTTTTGGCAGACATGCTTTCAAATTTCATTTCAGTCATGCTGCTACTGCTGAAACTGCTGAATGAAGCCTCTTGTTTAGAAGAAGCCATTTGAAAGGACTGAGAAGAAAAACTTTCGTGCATGCTTGCGTCGCCACTGGTCTTCAATACTACCTCTTTTGGAGGTTCTTCAATTAGAGCTGAGGAGCATTGCAAACATAGAAGGAGAAAGCAACAACATCACATTAACAAAGTCATGCAGTTCTGTATGGTTAATTTTACAGAAATGAAGAGACAGCAAACTTTGCTTTCAATGGAAAAACTGCAGTGGAGTATAAAAATGTTTACAATAATTCGATTCAATATGTCCAAGTCACAAACAGTAATTTAGAAATGAAACAAGTACACAATGGAACTTACAAGCGTATGAGCTTGAAGGAAAAACATACGTACTTAAGAAAAAACAGGTTGTCACACTGTGTTTATTAGAATCATCACTAGAATTAGACACTGAGAAATGGTGTGTGGTCAATTCATGTTTGTAGAAGTTGCGAAACATTTTCAAGTTCTTACAAACATGGAACAGTAAAGTCTGTAACTATAAAAGGCAACAGAAAAACTCAAATCACTGCAGCTTTGCTTTAAACCCAAACACAGTCATACAAGCAAATCATGGTCAGCCCTTGATGCTAGGAACTGGGATATGATACAGCCAATAAAATACTAAACCCAGTTCAGTTAAGTTGCCATAAAATGTTTTAACTGTGGAATTACTTTGTTTTATTGGAATATATTCTGTTTGTAAATGAGGAAAGAGTAATTACCAGCACCAAGGTTTTAACATACTCATCCAGAATGAATGCTCACATGCTCATAGCTTTCTCTTAACATGCATCTGTTGATGTAATAGAGCACCTATGTGCTTCTCTGTGGGTGTTAAAAAGAGTTTCTGATGCTGTTTTAGTTCTGTATATATAATATACAAAAGCAAAATGAACTTGTGAAAATACCTAAGTCAACATTACCGGTACTATTTATCGTAAGTCATTTTAGTAGACACACCACAGCAAAAAGTTGTGATTATTCTGAAAACAAGGCTTGGAGAACAAACTTACGGAGTACAGTCAAAGATGCTGTAGCAGAGCACTGCCCGTGGTAATTCTTTGCCTTGACTGTGTATTTTCCAGTGTCACTCACTGCTGCATTTCGAATTTCAAGAGAATATATGTTTTTAGAGCGAGTTACTCTGATATGTGATGAAACCGCAATCTGAGGAGGGAAAAATAATGGTTTAATTAAGATCAATTTTATGAATAATTCTAACTTTTCAAGTAAATGTATTAAATTATTACTTACAGGTTGATTATTCTTTAACCACTCAATTTCAGGAGAAGGATCCCCAGAAACTTCACAGGTGAACAACACATCTTGTCCTTCATTGACATTTTGAGACTTAGGCTGCGTGATGAATGCTGGTTCGTCGGAGCGCTCTTTAGAGAAGGTCAGAACATACTGGCATTTAATAATGCCTTCATCAGTTTTACCCTCACAGGTGAGTATACCTTCTTCTTTACTACTAGCCTTTTTGATAGTTAGCGTGTGATCACTTCCAGAAACACCGTATCGATAATCATCTGAATTTCTCAGTTCCATTCCATTCAGCACCCATTTTACTTCAGAGGCACCAGGAATGTTGGCCTTCAGCATCACTTTCTGCCCTTCAGACACTGTCATTTTAGTTGAAGAAGTTTTAATTTCTGCTTTTACTTGTTGGACATCTTCAGTAATAACTGACTTTTTAATGACTTCTTGAACTGCAGATTTCTCTTCAGTTGCCACTACTGATTTCTTCTGAGTAGAAACTGTAAGCAACTCATCTTCTTTCTTAACTGATTTATGAGATTCAGATACACTTTTTAGCTGAGAATGGATATTTTTAAATACTTGGCCAGTAAACTGGAAGTTAGTTTTTGAAACACCTCCTTCCCCAATAACTTCACAGGTGTAGTCTCCTTTATCAGATTCCATGAGCTCATGGATTTTGAGCTCATAAGTGCCATCTGCTGAATAATGAAACTTGAAATGATGGTCTTCTTTCAGTTTTTTACCATCCTTATACCAAGCCACTTCTCTGACACTTAAAACATTGCTTTCAACTGCACAAGATAACTTTACCATATCTCCAAGAGCTTCTGCTTTGAGATGCTGTTTTATCTTTGGTGGAGAAGCAGTTGGTAATTGTACTTTCTCTGCTGGTACCGTTTTGTCTCCAGGTGGTGACTTAGCTTTTGGGGGACTGCTGATGGGTTCAGGAGATTTCACTCGTTTAGGAGACTTTACTGGCTCTGGAGACTTTACACGAGGCTCAGGAGATTTGATCCTTGGAGGTGATGTAATAGTTTTTTCGGGAATTTTTGTTCTTTGAATGGTCAGAGTAAAATGCGCTTCCTGTCTTCCTTCAGAGTTTTCCACTACAACAGTGTAACTTCCTTCATCTGACATCTGGACTGAAGAAATTTCAAAGGTAGACTTATACTGTGTTCGTGTTACTTGGAAGCGCCTTGAAGAAACAATGGGTTGACCAGCACGGAACCATGTTATTACTGGTGCTGGTTCACCATCAACATCACAGGAAAATCTTGCAGTCTCCCCTTCAGAAACTGTGATTGACCGTGGCTTTGTAAGGATTGTTGCTGGTAGAGTGCTTTTAAATGCCTTGTGTACAGTGCTTTCTTCCAATGATTTCTTTTCAGCTGCAGTGACTTTTTCTTCAGAAGCAGCATAGTGTTCATAGGATAAAAGTGATTCTCTTGTTGCTGACATTTCTGATTTGACCTCTCTTACTGAGGAACTAGCTTCTGTTGCAGATGCTTTCTTAAATGAGGAGATTGCATATGCCTCTGTTTTTGTCAAGTCAGGTAAAATTGACCTTGGTACTTCTTCATCTCTCCTCTGGGAAGAGTATGTAGTGTAATCTCCTCCAGTAACATCTAGTGTTGCATAATCAGAACATTCTCCTTTATAGTTTGTGCATACAGCCCGGTATGTTCCACTGTCATCAATGTGGCAGTCGAGAATCTCCAGAGTTAATACACCACTAGTATTAGTAAAGTGTATCTTACTGCTCTCCTGGAGCTCAATACCATTATGATACCACTTCACTTCAGCAGTTGGTTTTGATTGGACATTTAGAATGAACCTGGTATTATGGCCACACGGTACCCGGTGTGAGCGCATTCTCAGGGTAATGCGAGGGGCGTGGTCAAGGGTGAAAGGCTGCTGAGTCAGAACTTCGTATTTCCTTTCCATAGTTTTTTGAGTTTTCAAAGCAGATTTCATGGACTCATATCTAGAAAATATATCAAATCTTGCCATCCTCTCAAACCGCGAGAGAGATCTTTCACTAGAAACTGGGCTCGGTGAGCGTGGTCGAGTTCTCTCCGGTGTTGGGGATCTTCTCTCACTTTCTTCAGGAGGCCGTGAGCGAGGACGAATTAATTCAGATACAGGACGCATCAACTCAATGTAAGTTGGTGAAAGGGATCTTCTTCTCCTTAGTAGTCTAGAGGGAGGTGAAAATTCCCTGTGAACATGTTGCACCATTTCTATTTCTTCTTCTTCTTCTGATGTGATCTCAGTTATTTCTCTTTCCCTCCTTCTCCTGAGTCTACTCTTTTCCTCCTCTGCCATATATTTGAGCTCACTCTTGTATTCAGAGAGTCGTTGAGCAGTGCCAACAGGACGGAGCAATTCTTCGTCCTCCCTCTCATCCATTATTCTTTGCTTTTGTTTAGGTGGTCTGTAGGCAGCCCTGTCATGTCGTTGACGAAGTTCTGCATAGCTTGCGCTGGTCTCAGCTTTAGTTGGAATGTGATAGCTTGAATACCTCAGCTCTCTTTTCCTTTCTTCTTCTGAACTGACCTGTGCTCCTGAAGTAGAATATCGAAGGGCAGACAGTTCAAAGCGTGGAGGGCTTCTGCTTGGTGGGGAAGCAGAAAAGCCTAACTCAAGCTCTTCTTCAAGGCGCAGTCTTTCCTCTTCAGTTCTCTTCATAGCTAAATAGTCATCTATAGGCATGAGCAATTCCTCATCAGACAAGTCACCAAGCGACCGCCTTCTTGGCCTGTAGTAATATTCATACTCTGGAGATGGGGTATGCCGACGTGCTGGTCTCACAATTTCAAGATCGTCCTGTGTTAGCTTTGGTATGCGCCACCTAGGCTTGTACTGGTCAGAAATGCGTGGCAGTGGCATCACGTAGAATTGCTCCCACCTGGAAAGACGTATGCGTTTCTGGCGTTTCTGAACAGTCCTCTCAAGTTTTCCTGGCATTTCATACTGGTCTCGCAGCCTCTTGTACCACTTCATGTCTGACAGAGGCACGAAGTGTTTAATAGTCTGATCTTCCTCAAGAGCAGCATGTTTGCGAGGCTCTGGGACCTCGTATGGCATACGAAGTCTTCTTTCCTCCTTCTTTTCTTCTTTCTTAATTTCATATTCACCTTTGACGGTCTTTGAGCTAACGGCTGGTTTATAGAGGATAGCAGCTTCTCTGAGAGCCTCTTGGGCAGTTTGTGTCAGTGGAACAGCTTCAACCCCAGAAAGGATTTCTGCCATTCGTAAGGTCTTGTCTATTTGCCTTTGTACGTGTTTCTCACGCTCTTCTTCAGTCTGGTACTCACGCTTGACGTATTTCAAGCGTTCAACTTTTAGGTAAGCCTGACAGCTTGTAGATCCAGCACTGTTAGTAGCAGTAACTCTGTAATAGCCACTGTCTTCTGGTAAAGTATCTCTGATATGCAAAGCATAATAATCTAAACCTTCATGAATAATATCAAAGTTGGGACCAAAGGACAGAGGTTGACCATCTTTCTCCCATTTCAGTGTTGGTTTTGGTACACCGGATACCCTGATCTCAAAACTGACACTTTGGCCTTCTTGACATTCAGCATTTGCCAGCAGTCTTTTAAACATTGGCCTGAGTGTGGCATCTGCTGGAGGTGGATGCGGAATCACAGTCAACTTAGCTTTGCAGCTGTCTTCACCATATTTATTGCGTGCCACAATACTGTATTCAGCGTCATCCTCTTCAGTGACATTATTGATGACAAGTTGATAAAGACCCTTGTCTGATTCAAAAGTATACTTCTTATCATCATCACCAGGTTTGATTTTCTGGCCTGATTTGAACCATGTTACGCGAGGTTCTGGATGAACTGTTATAGTTACTCCAAACCTGACATTTTCTCCGACATACGCAGTGCGGTTATACAAAGGCAGAGTAAATTCTGGTGGATGCTCTAATAGTCTCATAGTATCAACCCGTCGTTTCACTTTTCTGACAGTTCTGCATCTGTAGTGTTCAGAAATTTCTCTCACACCTTTAACAAAAAGTTCTGCATAAGAGCTGTCTTCACCATACTCATTTACTACCTTGCATCTGTAGGTACCGTCATCTGATTTAGAAATATCTTTGACATACATGGTTGCCACACCATCATCATATTTGATTTCGTATTTCTCATTGCTTTCTAATTGCCTCATGCCAAAGTACCATGTGACTTGTGTGGATTCATCATAGTTTTCAATCGTACATACATATTTGGCATGTCCTCCTTCTTCTGCAACATTATGCTTTATCTGTCCAGCAATGGGCCCAATGTCTATTGGCGCAACCTTAACTTTAGCCACTGTGATGCCCTTCTGGGATCTAATCGCACCTCCACAGGAAATGCGGGCTACTGACACAACTGTGTTCCACTCCTTCTTTACTAGTGTTTGGTAGTAACGCCTGTGCCGCAAGGTCTTGATGGCTTTAGTGCTCGTCTTTTCTGTCTGCTGTTTTAGCCACAGGTGATTAAGCGCTTCAGCAGCTGTCATCCGAGATTTTCTTTCTTTTACTAACAGACGATCAATGAAATCCATGGCCTCAACACTTATGTCTTTGAATGCTTCATCATCGAAGCTGTATTCAGCATTTAGAATATTTTCAATAACTTGTTGGTTTGTTTCAGCAATGAAAGGATTAAGGCCACTGAGAAGTATATATGTTAGAGCACCAACTGACCACATGTCAGTAGCTGTGCTGACCAAATCATGGTGATGTACTTCAGGTGCATAATATTCAGGAGAAGTGAACTGGAGTCTAAAGCTGTCTCCAGGCTTCAACTGTCTGGCTTGACCAAATTCAACAATTTTAACCACAGAGCTTCTTCTTGTGAAATAAATAATATTGTCTGGTTTAATATCAAAATGTCCAATGCTATGGCGATGTAAAAACTCTAGTGCATCACAGACCTGGCGTACATAACTTACTATTTCTCTTTCGTTAAGTTCAAATGAAGGTGTGCTGATTCTTTCAAAGATGTCAACTCCAGACATGAATTCAAAAATCATGACCAATTCTTCTAGGCTCTCAAATGATTCATGAAGATACAGGATATTTTGGTGCCTAGCAACGTTTAGAATGGAAATTTCTTTCTTTACCAAAACTTGGTCAGCGCCCTTTACTTTGACAAACTTGGCCAGGTAAGTCTTTTTTGAAACTGCCTCAACACAGCGGTGTGCAATGCCAAACTGCCCACGTCCAAGCTCTTCTGCAATCATATATTTGTCATAGAGTTCCTTTGTAGAATAGTGAGCTGCTTTAGCTGTCGTGACTTCTCTGGTCTCATCAACTTCTTCATCATAGTTCATTACTCTAGTCTTATCTTCCTTTGTTACAACTGGATCAGTGGGTTCAGAAGGCTGACTTTGGCCAAACTTGTTTTCTGCGATTACACGGAACTGGTAGGTGGTCTTGCCAAATAGGTTCACCACTGTGTATCGTGTATCACGAGCTTGTGCAACACGAATCCATCGCTCTGCTGTTGTAGCACGTTTCTCAACAGTGTAGTTTATGATCCTGCTTCCACCATCTGTAGCTGGCTCATTCCAGGTTAAGTTGACTGAATCCCTTGAAATGTCAGTTACCTTTAGACCTCTTGGTGGATCAGGCACATCAGCCACATCTAATTCAACTGTTTTTTGATCGATTCCAAATCTGTTTTTGGCACAAACAATGTAAAACCCTGCATCTTTTCTGTCAACACCATTTGGGAAAACAAGAGATGTAAATGATCGTGTAACAATGACTTGGTAGTGTCCATTAGTATCAATGAGATCTTGTCCCTTCTGCCATGTGATCACAGGGGTAGGCTTGCCACTGAATGGAATCTTGATGCTCACCACTTCCCCTCGGAGGGCATGTACAGCTCCCATGCCTTCCAGGTTTTTGGGCAAGTGAATCTTTGCAGGAACTGGAATAGAAAGAAGAAAAAACAACACATGACCAAAAGCACATGAGAAGAGCATGAATAATCTAAATATTCAAAGCTTAAAAAGAATTTGTCTTATCAAGACCCTTCATTCACCTTCAACATCCAAAGAGGCAGTGCCAGACACAGATCCTCCTTGGTTGGTAGCTCTGACTTGATATACTGTGGCATCATCATCTGTTACATTCGTGATGACCAACTGGTAATATCCACCCTTGAATTCCTGTATCTTGATCTTTTCCCCATCTGGCATGATTTCTTTGCCCTGTCTGTACCACTTGACAATTGGCTTAGGATGACCAGTGACTTTGCAGACAAATGTGGCGTTAGCTTGAAATTTCACGTTCAGATTCCTTAGTTCTTCCTTGAAATGTGGAGCTTTAACTGGTACATCAGATTTGGGAATGACTGGTTGGGATACCTCACTCCACTCACTTTCCCCACCCAGATTTTCACATTTTACACGGAACTCATATTCAAGGCCTTCAATAAGATCTTTCACAGAGTAGACTGTTTCACGAATTTCATCTGTTGTTACAGAAATCCATTTGTTTTGTTTTTTCTCACGCTTCTCAAGATAATAAGTTCTAATCTTTGCACCACCATCACTTGCAGGTGGCTTCCATGAGACAACACAGGAATCCTTTGTGACAGCACTTGCTACTGGCTGGCCGGGTTGTCCTGGTTTATCTGTAAAGAATAAAAAAGTTCAAAAATTGAAGTGAGCTTACCTTACTAATTACAGGGTGTGCTGGTTTTGGCCAGGGTAGAGTTAAGTTTCTTCACAGTAGCTATTATGGGGTTGTGTTTTGGATTTGTGCTGAACACAGGGTTGATAATGTAGAGATGTTTTTGTTATTGCTGAGCAGTGCTTACACAGAGCCAAGGCCTTTTCTGCTTTCTGTACTGCCACGCTGGCAAGGAAGTTTGGGGTGTGGGGGAGGTTGGGAGGAGACACAGCAGGGACAGGTGATCCCAACTGACCAAAGGGATATTCCATACCATATGACATCATGCTAAGTATATAAAGTGGGGGGAAGAAGGAGGAAGGGGGGGAGGTCTGGAGTGATGTCATTTGTCCTCCCAAGTAATGGTTTTGTGTGATGGGGCCGTGCTCTCCTGGGGATGGCTGAACAGCTGCCTGCCCATGGGAAGCAGTGAATTAATTTCTTGTTTTGATTTGCTTTGCTTGTGTGCACAGCTTTTCCTTTCCCTACTAAACTGTCTTTATCTCAACCCACGAGTACTCTAGATTTTTACCCTTCCAATTCTCTCCCTGTTCCTGCTGGTGGGGGAGTGAACAAGCAGCTGCATGTGGCTTGGCTGATCACATACAGAAATGGATACTTTGCCCTCCACTTACCAAATGGAGGCTTTATAAACACCACTGATGAGACCTCCAGTGCTTCACTGATGCCGTATGTATTCTGAGCAGAAACACGGAAATAATACCCTGCATTTTCAGTTAGGTTAACAATTCTACAGGTTGTGCCTGAAATGCTTGAAGATACAAGCTGCCATTCTGTTCCTTCCTTGGCTTCACGTTTCTCTATGATGTAATTGGTTATCATAGCACCTCCATCATCCTCTGGTGGTTTCCAGCTTATCACCACAGAGTTCTTCAGTATAGACTCTATAACAATTGGCCCTAGTGGTTTATCTGGTTTATCTGTACAAGAAAAAGCACAACATTTTTAGTTCTTTTTCCAATCAATATTTCAGAAAATATTCCACAAAAATACTGAAAATAAAATTTAATTACCTTGTATTTCCACATTAAGTACAGTGTCAACTGTTCCAAATGTGTTACTGAGTTGTACTTTATACTTCCCAGCATGAGTCTTGTGCTGCACATTCTTAATAGCAAGATGAGTATAATGTTCTGTGTTCTCAATAGTAATCGTTTCCGATCCTCTCAGAGGTTTGTTGCCATGGAACCAGGTGATTGCTGGTACTGGTCGGCCAATATACACAACGTGAAGGCGGAGAGTGCCACCCGCACCTGCATAGTATTTCTCTTTCAATGGGAAGCCAGGGTGGAACTGAGGAGGAGCCTGCAATAATAGCTTGCCACTAGTTTCAATTTCTCCGACATCATTGGTAGCCATACAAGTGTAGAGACCTTCATCCTCCTGTTCATCTGTCATTACTGTCAGTGTATGATTGCGTCCATCAGATGACATTTTGTATTTTCGGCTTTGCACAAGTTCTTTGCCAAAGCGGTACCATTTAATATCAGGCAAAGGTCTCCCAATGATCTGGCATGTCAGCTGAGCCGCCTCACCCAGTTTAGTTGTAATATCCTGCATTTCTTTTTTTATGGCAGGTGCTTCTCCAGCTATGACAAAGAAAATTAAGAAAATAATGAAGATTATTTTGAAATTTTCCTCTATTTCTGTATTAGTAGAAATCAATTTTCGCTTATACTTGTTCCTCTTAAAGCTGAAAGACTGTCTTTTAGGACAGTCATGTTGACAAATAACATGTAAAACAAATAGACAGCATGTTAAGTACAGCATCATGGTCTATGACACAGCAAATCACAACAGTATCACAGCAAATATGACAATATATTTTGGCTTACATGTTAATTTAGTTTTCACTGCCATAGCAGTCCTTCGAGGTCTGCTGAGGCCAGTCTCATTTTCTGCAAAAACACGGAACTCATATTCTGTAGCTTCTAGTAAACCTCCTACTGTAAACTGTCTGTCCTTGATGCGTTCCTTATTGCATTTTTTCCAGGTGCTTTCTCCAGACTGGCGATATTCAACCCAATAGCCAAGGATCTCTTTGCCACCATCACTTTCAGGTCGTTCCCATTCTAATGTAATGCTGTCCTTAAATATAGAAGTGATCTCAATTTCTCCAGGTTGGCTTGGTTTGTCTGAAAATTAAAATAGATAGAGAAAATAAATTCCTCTCCAAACGACATGAACTTTCTCTTCATAAGAGCTGTTAGTGCAGACATTTTCTTACCAAATGGATCCTTGCATACAACTGGTTCAGAAGCAGGACTTGCTTCACTTTCACCAATGTCATTTTGAGCAATGATACGGAATTGATACTCAGCATCTGGAACAAGTCCTGTGACTGTGTACATTGTAGTGGTAATCTGTGTCTTGTTATGCCGGACCCATTTTTCTGTAGATGTCTCTTTACGTTCAATGTAGTAGCCAGTTACACGAGAACCACCATCATCTTTAGGTCTGGACCAGGACAAGTTGACAGAACTCTTTGTAACATCAAGCACTTCAGGTGGGTTGTTTGGAGGCTCTGGAGGATCTGTTAATAACAAAAATAATAGAAACAACAGTGACATAGCACTAAAACTTTTGCACGTATTATTGCATTTTTAGATGATAACACAGTAACTGATTTATTTATTTCTTTATTTACTAATCTAAGAGGGAACTTACTTAGAGGTGTCTTTGGTACTGCTGGTTCTTCAGATTTAAGAGATTTGCTAATACCAAAATGGTTTTCAGCAGAAACACGGAAGTGATATTCCACATTTTCTTTGAGCCCTTTCACCACCAGTGATGTCCCTTTCACTCTGGAGTCAACAGTGTACCAGGCAGTCTTTGGTACTTCTCTTCTCTCAACAATGTAACCTAGGATATCTGCACCACCGTCATCTGTAGGAGGTCTCCAGCTTACTCTGACAGAACGAGCTTGTATATCATCATATTCCAGTGGCCCTTCTGGTGGATTTGGAATGCCAATCACTCTGACTTTAATATACACAGCTTTTTTGCCGCACTTGTTTTCAAGTGCCAAATCGTAAGTGCCTGAATCTTCTCTTTCTGCATCTTTGATCACAAGTTCTGTGTGAGTCTCAGAAGTCGCAATCATGGCCCTCTTGCTGATGTCCTGTCCTTCCTTTGTCCATTTGCATACTGGGATGGGCTTACCCTTAATGGGTATTGTAAGCCGGATTACTCCTCCTTGTCTCACCATGAGACCTTCTTGGTATTTTTCATCAAGTTCATAGTCAGGATATTCTGTAAACAAAATTAAGATGTCATGCTATGTCTTTTTTACAGATGATACCATATCCGTTTTAGGCAAATATTTTTTTAAAACGACTTTCAGCAGGAGTTAATACTTAAAGTGTCTTACCAAGCATTTCTGTTATTTTGACTGTTCCTGGAACTTCAGCAGGTTCTCCTGGCCCACCAGCATTACAGGCTAGCACTCGGAATCTGTACTCTGCACCCTGCGGGAGATGTGTCAAGGTGTATTCACGAATCTTGGTTGGAGTAGTATTGCATTTGGTCCATTCAACTTGATCAACCTTCTGCATTTCAATTAAGTAGCCAGTAACTTTAGAACCACCTTCATCTTCTGGTGGACTCCAAGCCAGGGAGACAGATGTTCGTGTAGTATCAGTGACTCTTGGATTCTGAGGTTTACCTGGAGGAGCTGGAAGAGAAGATCAGATGGGGTTTTTTTTTAATGAATATTTAAAAGATTAAACAAATGCTAACTTGCAACATAAGATCTGTAATAAGTCAGTAGTCTATTTATATAGGAAAGCTTTGAATGAAAGATTTTCACTAATATTTATTTTGTTTTCTCCAGTCAGAATCTCATTTATTAACACATCCAGATAAATTTCTGAATTAGCAAAAAGAGAAAAAATTAGAAAATTTTACTAGTGTCATTTCTTTCTGCCATAATGTGCTTAATGTATACAGGAAATTACTTACCAATTGGATCTCTGGCAACAGCAGACTTGGAAGGACGGCTGGGTTTCCCAGTGCCTCTGGCATTGATTGCTGTGACTCGGTGTTCATATTCCAATCCTTCGACCAACCCAGTGGAACGGTAACGAGTCATAGTAACTGGGACTTTATTTACACGGATCCATCTATCTGCTCTAACTTCTTTGCGTTCCACAATATAACCAGTGATCTGTGAGTCACCATCATCTTCTGGAGGATACCAAGTTAATGTCATGCCATCTCGAGAGATATCAAACACTTCTGGAGTGCCAGGAGGACCAGGAATACCTGTAAAACATGGCACAGAATTAGTGAAGAAGCATCAAATGATTCTACACATTATTAATATGCAACATATTGTGACTGACAATGTAATATCAATGCCTTATTGAACTCTTTTTATCAGCGGATATCTAAGTACTTTAAAAATTAGGTCAGTGAAATACTCCTGGTTTTGTAATGTGGTAAAGCAATTTTTCAAGCCAAATGGTAGACTTGAGCAGAAAATCCAACTTTACCATGCAGTTCTGTGCAGTTCATCTGTATTGCCTGTATAGATTTATGGATGGCATTTTTCTCCAGAAATACAAGATTACTGTGCATCATAATGTACCATTTGGTTTGGCAAAAGGAAGTAGTAACATCTAGAAAAATCTAATCTACTGATATACATATATATAAGCCCACTTAAATATATATTTTTATTTTTCAAGGTAGAGAATAAACAAAACTTCTGACTTACGGATTCTGCTCTTGCATTCTATGATTTCAGACTGCAGGTAAGATCCGATTCCAAAGCGGTTTGTAGCAGCTACTCGGAACACATATTCTGCACCTTCAACAAGTCTGGTGAACTTAAATGTTGTCCTGGTTACGGACTCTGAAACTGGCAGCCATCCAGGACGGTGAGCATCACGCTGTTCTACCACATACCCACTAAGAGTGGCTCCACCATCCAGCTCAGGTGGCTCCCAGGAGATAGTTACATAATTTGAATCAACTTCATCAATTCGGATAGGTCCAACAGGTGGTCCAGGTTTGTCTAGAAAATGAAAAAGAAAATTAAAAAACAAGTGGAAAAAAGGAATCATATTGCACATATAAAAGTTCAAAGGGAGAAAGGTTAGGGACAATTATTTTAATTAATTCTTACCAAGGATTATAACCTTTACTGTATCACTAACTGTTCCAGATGTGTTCTTCAGTTCCAGTGTATACTCTCCAGTGTCATGTATGGTGGTCTCACGCACAGTTAATTTAGCCATTTTGGCAACAGTCTCCATTTTGATGCGTTCTGATTCTTTTAGTTTAGAACCAGCAAAGAACCAAGATGCAGCTGGAGGTGGCCGTCCTTCAATTGGAATGGCTAATTCAATGGGCTTGCCAGCAGGTACATGAATTGTCTTCTGAGGTATTCCAGCAAAGTCAATTGTTGGTAGAACTAAGAAAAGCAAATAATTGATATTTTAAATACCTGTTTTATAAGTATCACATTCATTTGGTGTAAGCTTCAGCTAATTATTTTCAACAGTGGACACCTACCTTTTTGGTCTTGGACTGTTACTGCTGTGACAGTCTCTCGTGGTTCTGACATGCCCTTCTGATTCTGTGCTCTGACCCTGAACAAATACTGTTCACCTTCATTGAGAGAGATAATTGTATGTTCATAGACGGTAGGCTTCAGTGTCACTACCTTCAACCATCTTTCTGTTCCAGCTTTGCTGGCCTCAATAACATAGCCTGTCAATCTGCTGCCACCATCATGCAGTGGTTTCTCCCATGCAAGAGTAACAGTTGATTTAGTGGTGTCAATCACTTCAAGTTTTTGTGGTACCATGGGGACATCAGATACGAGTACTGCATCAGATGTTTCACAAGCTTCACCAATGCCATAAATATTTTCTGGTAGTACTCTGAAATAATACAAAGCTCCTTCTAGGAGTCCAGTAACTCTATAAAATGTCTTGCTGCATTTGGTAGTGACAGTCTTGTAAGCTCTCATGGAAGCTTCACGTTTCTCAATTATGTAATTGTTGACTGGGGCTCCACCATCGATGGCTGGAATATCCCAAGTGAGTGTCACCGAATCTTTTGATGCTTCCTTAACTTTCACCGCAGATGGCGGACCAGGTGTATCTAAAACAAAAAAGCAAAACAAAACAAAAATCAAACAAAAAATAATAATTTATTCCTTCCTTTTGGATCCTTTAATTTTACAGTCAATTACTGCTGCTGGCATTTGATTTATAAACTAGAACAGCTTCAGACACTACGTATTTTCCTCTGGATTAGATTGTTTCTCTGACTTCTCAAACATTCTCATGTTATTTAAATGGCAAAATTCCTTTGGAAATGAATGACATTCCTGAGCAGTGAACACAAAGAGTGATGTAATGCCCATATACAACTGTAGCAGTACTTACCATACACTTTCACAGAAATAGTTGCAGATTTTTTTCCTGATTGATTTTCAGCCTCAATGATGTATTTTCCAGCATCATACCGATTAACTTTATCCACAATAAGCAGAGTGTAGCTGTCTGTAGTATCAATAATACCTCGACTTACAAGGTCAACACCTTGCTTGCTCCATGTGATTACAGGAACAGGTCTGCCAGATACAGAGACCATTAGGCGCAGGGAACCGCCAGCTCTGACTGTAACAGTTTTCTTCAGATCATCAGCAAGCTCAAGCTCAGGTATTTCTGATGAAGGGTGTAAGAAACATGGAATTAGTCAATCTTTTAGTAGTTCTAAAGGAAATTATAGTTATTCCTTAAAATATACAGTAAGTTTTCAAATTACCTATTCTGTCCACAGGTTCTATTTCTGCTGATGATTCACTAAATTCACTCATACCATTCACATTTGTAGCAGCAACTCTGAATTGGTATTTCTGGTTTGTTTTAAGACCAGTCACGGTGAACTCAGCATTCCTCAGAGTGGCGGTTGTATGTGGTCGATACCACTGTTCACTACCTTCTTCTTTCATTTCAAGAACATAGCCCAAGATGTCAGCACCACCATCATATGTGGGCTTTGACCATGCTAAACTTATGCTGTGCTTAGTAGTATCCACAACTCTTGGAACTGAAGGTGATGCAGGAGTATCTTTGGAAAAGAAGAAAATGCATTTCACGTTGGCGCAAGAAACTTTTTACATTCAAAACCAATTCCCAAACAGCTAACTCCAGGAAATGTATTTAAGATGAACTATAACTGCTTTTGAGTTTATTCCAATACCAGCCGGTTCAGTGAATTTATGTGTGGTTTCTTAGTTGAAGTGTCAATGTGAGGTTATACTCCATTATACATAAATATTAGACTATGTTTTAAATACAGTAACTTACATGATGGTTCTTTACATAACATGTATTGTGAAGCTTCACTAGGTTCACTGTTTCCAGCAGCATTCACTGCAGTGACACGGAATTGGTACTGGCACCCTTCCATGAGACCTGTGACTTTCAGTCTGGTATCATAAATAGTGTAATCTCTGTTCACTCGTGTCCAGCGCAGACTTTTCCTTTCATGTTTGTCCACAAGATAGTCCTTAATCTCACTGCCACCATCTGATTCTGGTTTTGACCACTGAATAATGATATGTTCCTTGCCAACACTCACTTCTTCAGGAGCACCAGGCTGTGCTGGAATAGCTATTTTTTTCAAAAAGTGAAAAAAAAAAAATTATTTAGCACATTTTTTTATCTATGAGAACTATTCTACAAATTCTGATGCAGAATGGAAGGTAGTGACACTCACTGAAAGCATTCCTGGCAATCACAGGTTCTGATTCAAGTGGAACACCTGGTCCATATTTGTTGACAGCTCTCACACGGAAGATGTATTCATTATTTTTAATAAGTTTTGTTACCACAGTGGATAAAGTCTGGCATTCAGGCTCAACAATCACCCAGTGAAGTCTGCTGGTTTCACGCCTTTCTATGATGTAGTGACTGATTTCTGCACCTCCATCTTCCTCAGGAATGTTCCATGCCAGAGTACATTTCTCTTCTGTGACTCTGCTAACTGTGATTTTGCCTGCACATGGACCTGGTGAATCTGTGTAGGGTTCAAAATAAGCGCTGCAATTACTGCCCAAGGAAAAGCATCTCATTCAAAACAATGTGATTTTTTTAGTATACTAAGTATGAATATTAGTCATGGGATACGTACCAAGCACTTTGACAACAACAGAAATTTGCTTCATTCCACTGGCATTTTTAACTGTTAGAGTGTATTTTCCACTATCACTTCTGTCACAGAACTTGATAATTGCAATAGCTCGTTTGCTGGTGTATTGCAGAGATATCTTTTCACATAGCTCCAGTTCCCTGTCACCTTTGGACCAGAAGACTTTTGGTTCTGGTTTCCCACCAACAGCTGCATCAAGAACAAGATCTGATCCAGCCCTAATGCTCAAAACTTCTCCCTGCAGTCTGGCATCAAGTTCAGCCTTTGGTGGTGCTGGAAAGAGAGGTTTAGAAAAAAATTACATGACAGTACTAAAAATAGAACATTATGTTTTTTAATTGTTCCAAGTGAATATTCCTTACAGTATTCATCTTTGCAAATGACAGCACCAGTTGATTCAGATCCTTTGCTAATCACACCAGCAGCATTCTTTGCTAGTACACGGAATTCATAGGCTTCATCTTCACTAAGAGCTGTCACAGTAAAAAAGTTTTCAGAGACAATGGTATAATTGCATTTCAGCCAGCGTCCATCACCAGATTCGTTATATGGTTTGCGCTCTATAATATATCCAATAATTTTACTTCCACCATCATAAAGTGGGGGTGACCAGCTCAGCGACACTGTAGATCTGGTGACATCTGTTACTTCTGGTCTTCCTGGTGGATCTGGAGGAATAAAACAGGAAAAATGAGAAAAATGCAATTCTATTTTAGCTTAAATAACAGCGTAACTCTAATACTTACCAACTGGATTTTGAGCCACTACCGGTCTGGAAGCTTCACTAGCTTTGCTAACACCTGCGGCATTTAGAGCATAGGTTCTGAACTGATATTCTAGGCCTTCCACCAACCCTGTGACTTTGTAGTTGCAGTCACAGCATGGCACTTTGTTCTCCTTCACCCAAAGGATGGTGTTGCGCTCCTTCTTTTCCACCCAATATCCAATGACTTTGCTGCCACCATCATGATAGGGTTCCTCCCAGCGAATGGCCATGGCAGTGGCAGACACAGAATAGACTTCTGGCCTTGAAGGTGGGCTTGGTGGGACTAAACATGGAAAAGATGGGTAGGAAAATGTTAGTAATTACAAATACCGTAGTCAGAGGAAAGAACGAATTTTGAGAAGTGTTTCACTTACCGAATGGATGCTCAGCAACTACTGTTTTTGATTCAAGTGGCTTGCTGACACCAAATCTATTTTCTGAGCTTACTCGGAAACTGTACTCTTGGTATTTTGTGAGATGAGTGACTTTAATCTGTGTACGTTTCACACTGGAATTTACCAGCTGCCATGCTGTTGTGCCAGATTCACGTTTCTCTACAATGTAGTTTGTAATGTCACTGCCACCATCATCTTCAGGTTCTTTCCAGGTCAACACACAGGACTCAGCAGAGACCGATGATATTTCAATTGGGCCAGTGACAGGACCTGGTCTTCCTATGACTACCACTGTGACAGCAAATGTTTTCGCACCAGCAGTGTTTTCAAGTGTAAGGTAATATTTACCAGAGTCACCTCTCATACTGTCCTTTACAGTCAGTGTGGTTCTGTCTTTTGTTGTCTTGATAGTCACTCTCTCAGTTTCCTTCAACCTCATCTCCTCAAGTTTCCATGTCACTTTTGGAGCTGGGCGCCCACTGATAGGTACATCAATAGTAAATGTACTTCCAGCCTTGCATGTTATGAGCTGTCTGCTTATATCACTGAGATCTGCTGTTGGTTCAATCTGTGGCTCCTTAACAATAACAGAAGAGAAAGCTTCTCTTGGCTCACTGTAGCCAGCATCATTCTTCGCCTTCACCCGGAACTCATATTCAGTGTTCTCTACAAGGCCTTCAACAGTGAAAGTAAGTTGCTTGGTTTGTCCAGCTCCAATCCAGGAGTCAGATCCTTTTTGTTTCATTTCAAGAAGGTATCCAGTAATACGGCTACCACCATCATGGTCAGGTTTAAGCCAAGCTAAAACTACAGAAGATTTGGTTGTATCAACAATATCTAGTCTCTTAGGTGGAGCAGGTTCTTCTGTGGCTACAACCGGTTCTGTTAATTCACAGGGTTCACCTACACCATATTCATTTTCTGCTGATACCCGGTAGTAATATGGCACACCTTCTGCCAGATCCGTGACCTTAAAGATCTGTCGAGTGCATTTTGCATTCACTACTTGCCAGCTACGACGGCTTGCTTCACGTTTTTCCACAACATAGTGATGGATACGAGAACCTCCATCCAGAACAGGAGCATCCCACATTAAAGTAATAGATCCACGAGTCACATCTTTAAATGTAATAGGACCTGGTGGACCAGGCGTGTCCAAAACCTTGACAGTAAATGTAATAGACTTACTTCCACTGTTGTTTTCCACAGTAAAGACATACTTGCCAGCATCATTTCTGTTGCATTCCTCCACAGTCAATGTGCTGAATGAATCAGTTGTTTGAATGTCAGCACGCAAACTGAGATTAGCATCTGCTTTGGACCACACTGCAGTAGGAACAGGCCTTCCAGAGAAGGCAATAAATAGACGAATGCTTGCACCTGCTCTTACAATATGAGTCTGCTTGAAGTTTGCATCGATATCAATTTCAGGTGCAGAAAGCCTGTCCACAGTTTGAACTGAAGCAGGAACTTCACAACTTTCTCCTTTGCCAGCACCGTTGACAGCACTAACTCTGAATTTATAGTGTTCCCCTGCCTCCAAATCAACAACAGTATATTTAGTAGCAATAACAGTCTCTGCATTGACTTTCTGCCATGCTTCAAGGTCAGCTTTGCACATCTCAATGATGTACCCAATTATTTCCATGCCTCCATCAAAAACTGGCTTCGTCCACTCTAAGCTTACACTAGTCTTTGATGTATCTGTCACCTTTACAACATTAGGAGCACTTGGTGGGCTAACTGGTTCTCTACATTTAATCAACTTTGAAACATCACTTGGAGGTCCAATTCCTGCAGCATTTTCAGCCATGACATGGAACTCATACTCATTGCCTTCAATAAGTCCAGTTACCCTGTATCTGTTCTCAGTAATGGGCCTCTTACTGGATACTTTAACCCAGCGCATGCTCTTCTTTTCTCTCCTTTCAAGAATATATTCATTTATCTCACTTCCACCATCTGACTCTGGTCTTGCCCATGTAAGTGTGATACTGTCTCCTGTTACATTGGTAGGCTCTGGAGTGCCTGGCGCATCAGGGAGAGCTAAAAAAAGGAAAAACATAATTAGAAAGAGAAGATGGTAACTCCACAGATATTTGTACAGAATGAGGTGGAAACTTACTGTAAGGTATTTGTGCGATAACTGGATCAGACTCCAATGGTCTGCCAACTCCAAATTTGTTCACTGCAGAGACACGGAACTGGTACTCATTGCCCTTAATTAATTTAAGTGCCGTGTAGCTGCAAGCTTCACATTTATCTTCAACTAATGCCCAAGCAATCCTGCTGGTTTCACGTTTTTCAATTATGTAGTGAGAAACAGAAGCACAACCATCATTAGCTGGAGGCTCCCACCATAATGTGACTTTTTCTCCAGTGATGTTTGTGAATCGTATTGGTCCACCAACTTTTCCTGGTGTGTCTGCAATTTTAAAGGTTCAGAATTATAATTTGCTGACATTAGAATAAAATACTATTTTTAAACAGCATGCTGAAAATGTTTGGTGCAGTACCTTGTACTCTGATGGTAATATCTTCTCGTTTAGTGCCTGATGCATTTTTGGCTTCTACTGTGTACACCCCACGATGATCCCGGATAGCATCTCTAACGAAGATGGTACTATATCCAATAGCTGTAGTTATTTCTATATTCATTATTTTCTCTATCTCTTTACCATCCTTAAACCATGTCACTTTAGGTACTGGACGTCCTTTGATTAGAGCTTTAACTCTAATGCTCTCTCCAGCTTTAACAGTAAGACCTTCAAAGTGCTCAGCACCAAATTCAATTGTTGGAGCAACTGAAAAAGGAAAATATGATTCAATTACCATACAGCTAAGTACTTTTCCAGATACTCACCTAAATGTACTAATTATAAAAGGTTGTAATATAGAGAATTCTTTCACTTAGAAAATGGCATTCCCTAAATAGCAGTTATTTTTCCTGTAAGCACCCATAAGTGTATCATATTAATAGGTGAAAGACACAGTTAGTATGTGCTGTTAATAGTATGTCAAGATACCTGAGGCACATTTTAATTTCTAAATTATTCAGTCCATCAGAATATTACAGTTTATGCTTTCTTTCCAATTTTGCTGCTGCTACTTCTGCTTATCCAAGAGAAATATAGAGTGCCATGCCTTTCAGGAATTGGTTAGGCATTTCTGCCAGATTTGGGTCTTTAATTTAAACATTCCCATCTTGGAGTACAAACATAAATATTCTGAATGAAATGGAATTACCTCAGTCACGAATTCTTTGCCCCATTTCCCATCAGTACAGCCAGAAACTCTAGCTGTTGTCAGAACCCAAATAAAACCATATTAAGAAACAATTCTTACTATTTTCATCTCTGGTCATGATATAGCCTGAAGACTGTGAAGGTGGGCTGATTGTACCAACAGCATTTCTTGCAAGCACTCTGAATTCATATCGGTCACCCGAACTGAGTCCTGTAACTGTATATTGGCATTCACTGACATCAGTAAAGTTACACCTGAGCCAACGGTCTGCACTTCCTTGCCGTTTCTCAATGCTGTAAGCCACAATCTTACTGCCTCCGTCACGCAGTGGGGGTGTCCATTTCAGGGTGACCGTTTCCCTAGTGACATCAATGTAATCAGGAGTACCAGGTGGGTCTGAAAGGAAAGTAATGAAGATTTATTTTTAATACTGGTCACCATAATCTACAAGAATAGAATTTTCTTGGATGAGTGATTGCTCATTCACTTACCCACGGGAGAGACTGCCAAAGTAAATTTGCTTGGCTCACTAGCCCGGCTTAGACCTGCAGCGTTTTCAGCATATACTTGGAATTGGTAATCTAGGCCCTCAAGCAGTCCAGTAATCCTGTATTCTCTGCTGGATATTAATGCAACATTAACCTTCTGCCACAAAATACTGTTTCTTTCCTTCTTTTCAACGTGGTATCCAATAATCTCTGAACCGCCATCATAAACGGGAGCGTCCCAAGATATGGTCATTCCATCAGCAGTTATATTGTATACAACAGGCTTGCCTGGGGCACCTGGTGGTCTAAACTGATGCTTTGCCACAACATCTGCTGAGACAAGAGGTGGGCTCACTCCATATCTGTTTTCTGCACGAACTCTAAACTGATATTCATTGTCTTTAACAAGGTTTGGTACTTTGAAGGTTGTTCTTGCAGCACTTGAACACACCAACTTCCAGTTCATTTGTGAGGTTTCTCTCTTCTCAATACTGTAGCCAGTAATTTCTCCTCCCCCATCATCCTCAGGAGCTTCCCATGACAAAACTACACTGTCTGCCTTGATTTCATCTACTCTTAAAGGTGCTTTTGGCTTAGATGGAGGACCAAGAGTGATGACAGTGATTGTGAATGATTTTCTGCAGACTACATTATCAAGAATTAAAGTATATTTGCCACCATGCTCCTTTTTTACATTCTTGATGATTAAGCTTATTTTGTGTTCTGTTTTCTTGAAACGAAGTTGTTCTGTTTCTTTAAGGGGAAGGTTGTCCTTGAGCCAGCTCATTGATGGCTTAGGTTTACCTTTATAGGGCAATTCAATGTGCAGGTTATGTCCAATTCTTACAGAAATCTGACCTCCAGGAATATCAGAAAGGTCAGCCTCAGGTGTTATTATAAGTTCTTTCACTGTAATGGGTCCAACAGTAACACTGTCACTCATGCCTTTTTCATTTTTAGCAAAAACTCTGAATTCCATAACAGAAAGCTCTTTAAGTTTTTCAGCTACAAATTCACAGCTCTTGCTTGTGCCTGCATATGTCCATTCTTTCTCTTCCTGAAATTTCTTTTCAATAACATAGTCTGATATAATGCTACCACCATCATAGTCAGGTTTGCTCCACTGCAATGTAACAGAACTCTTTGTAGAATCTTTCATGGCTAGGTCTTTTACAGGTCCAGGTATGTCTGCAGCTTTCACTGGTTCAGATGTCTCGCAAGGTTCACCCAGTCCAATTTCATTTTCAGCAAGAACACGGAAGAAGAATGCAGTCTTCTCTGACAGGTTAATTAGCTTAAAGGTGGTATGAGAACACTTTGTTGTAACAGTTGACCAGGCCCTCTTTGTAGCATCTCTTTTTTCAACAACGTAATTTGTTATTTCAGAACCACCATTAATGAGAGGTGGCTCCCATACCAGTGTAACTGTGCCACGAGAAACATGCTTAAGCTGCAGCTTCTGGCAAGCAGAAGGTGTGTCAAGTACTTTTACATTCACAAATGATGATTTTGCTTCTCCAACTCCATTTTCAATTGTAAGAACATATTTTCCTGTATCATTTCGGGTAACTTGAGGAATAATAAGTAGTGTAGATGATTCTGTGTTCTGAATGATGTATCTTTCATCACTCCCAAGATTCTTGTCACCCTTTCTCCATGTGACTGTTGGAGGAGGTCTTCCTTTAAACGGAATCATTATTTCCACATCTTCGCCTGCTTTAGCAACAATAGATGTCCGGAGAGCAACATCCAGATCAATTTCTGGTGCCACTGTGGAAACAAATAAAAATCAATAATGCATACTTGGAATGTAAAATAAGAAATTGTTTGGAAAACAAAAACTAAAAAAAAAAAAAAAGAAACCCTGCACAGAAAAACGGTAAGTAACTAAAAAGTACAGTACCAAGGATATCTTTAGCTTGAACGGGTTCCATCATTTCAATAGGCTCTCCTTGTCCAGCACAATTCACAGCAGACACACGGAAATAGTAATTAACACTTGGCTGAAGGTGGGATACAACATACTCCGTTGTTCTCACTTCTCCCTTAGTACTGACTACAGTCCATTCTTGCTCTTCACCTTCCCTTTTCTCCACCACGTAGTTGGTAACTGGACTTCCTCCATCATAAGCAGGTTTAATCCAGCCAAGCGTGACAGATGTCTTGGTTGTATCCACAACCTTCAGCTTTGTTGGTGAGCCTGGTTTATCTGTAAATGATAGTTTGTGGGGAAAAAAAACACCAATCAGAATCCATATTTACCATTAATTGTAAAGAGGAAGAAAATATGCTCTCAGTCACATTGGTGCAATCCTACACTAATTGCTCATTGTTCATTGATTCTAACCAACTGGAAATACTGCTCGTTGTATCTTACCAATAGGATCTGCAGCTTTGTAGAAGTCAGAAGCTTCAGAGAATGGACCTTGTCCAGCCGCATTGACAGCACAAACTCGGAAATGATATTCGCTGTTTTCAGTTAGACCTGTTACTTTCTGTCTGGTGTCCCGAATGGTTTCTTTAGTAACCTTGAACCAACTCAGACTCTTCTTGTCACGCTTCTCAAGAAAATATCCTGATATTTCACTGCCTCCATCAACTGTTGGCCTATTCCAGACAACGGTCATAGAATTCTTGGTTATCTTTGTGACTTCTGGTACACTAGGTGGTCCAGGTGCAACTGATTAAAAAAATTATATGTCAGTAGATCAGTACTAGTCATCAATAATACACAAGAAAATTCAATTGTGTAAGTTATATGTTTCTTACCAAATGA
This sequence comes from Acropternis orthonyx, assembly GCA_035583155.1. Classification (NCBI taxonomy): domain Eukaryota; kingdom Metazoa; phylum Chordata; class Aves; order Passeriformes; family Rhinocryptidae; genus Acropternis; species Acropternis orthonyx. Next base: position 23,510,621 of record JAWWEU010000163.1, read on the forward strand.
ATTTTTTGCTATAACTGGTTCAGATTCCAGTGGTTCACCAATTCCAAACTTGTTCACACCACGGACACGGAACAAATACTCATTTCCTTTGATGAGTTTTGTTGTAGTTATGATACATCCCTCCAGTTTTTCAGAAATTAAAGACCAAACAACCCGGCTTGTCTCCCGCTTTTCAACAACATAGTGTGTTATAGGCGCACCACCATCATCTGCTGGTGGGTCCCACGTTATTGTAATCTTTTCAGCAGTGACTGTCTTAAACTGTATAGGTCCAGTTGGGGGTCCTGGCTTGTCTATGGAAGGCAGAAGACAGAAGATGTTAAGTATTTATTACTGAGTTATTGTTTCATAGTAAAATACAGTTGCATGTCAAGACTTACCAAGTATCTGTACTCTAATGTGGGCTGATGCTGAACCCATGGCATTCTTCAGTTTTAATTCATAGGTGCCACTGTTGAGTCGATTTGCATCCTTGATGAGTATAGAAGCAAAGTCTGTTGTGTTTTCAAAAGACACTAGTGCATTGGTTTGCATCTCATTGCCGTTTTTGAACCATTCAATTGTGGGTATAGGCTTGCCTGAGATGCCTAGTTTTAGCTTAACTGCAGTTCCTGCTTTGTATTTCACCACTTCTGTATATTCTGGTGGCACATCAATTTCAGGTGCACCTTAAGAAAAAAGTAAGGTAAAAACATGCTTATTTTTGCCCTATATTTAATAAAATCCCAGAATTTACAGGCATTTGATAAAGTTCAAAGATATCATGTATAACCTCAATCATAAACCTAGAACAAGTTAGAACCAAGACAAGACAATCACAGGCATAAATATAATCACTTCAGCCATGGAGCATGGGCAGACTTCTGTTGTTCAGAGAATAGATACTGTAAGACTTTAAAAATGCAGCTACAGACAAAGATGTTCATTACAATCATGCCCAAATGCTCAGTCATTTAAGTTTCTTGAATCAATCACTATAAACTAGCCTTGCATATTTAAAAGACTGTGGATCTACAAAACAGTACTGCCTTTAACCTTTCTAGTACCAAGAAATTATACCATTCTATCATTGCAAAACACTTACCATATGTATCAACGCATGTGACAGGACCCACAACATCTGAGGGATTACTGAGGGAACCAACAGCATTCTTAGCAAAGACACGGAATTCATACCGAGAATTCTGTGTCAGACCAGATACTGTGAACTGAGTCTCAATAACATTGGTGAAGCTAGCTTTTGTCCATCTGCCATCTGGAAGATCGCGTTTTTCTACGATGTATCCGGTGATCTTGCTACCACCATCAAATGCTGGCTTCTGCCAGGAGAGAGTGAGAGCAGTCTTGGAAATATCTGTGACACGAACATTTCTTGGTGGTTCTGCAGTAGAAAACATAAGAATATTTTCATTAAATAACAGCTGTTTTGAATATTGGCTTAGTGTACAGAACAGATTATCACAGGGGACATAAAATGGTTGGGCTTCTTTATTTTCCAGGGAATACATACCACAAGCGTCAATTGCAAGGACTGGATCAGAAGGACGACTTGCTTTTCCAATGCCAGCTGCATTTTCTGCATAAACTCTAAATTCATAGATAAGGCCAGCGCTGATGGTGGTGACTTTGAAATGAGTGGTGCGAATAAGGGTCTTGTTAGCCTTCTGCCATAATATGCTATTTCTGTCTTTCATTTCCAGGTGGTATCCAGTGATAGCACTGCCACCATTAGTGACTGGTTCGTGCCATCCAACAGTAATACTCTCTCGAGTGACGTTGGTGACCCATGGCGTAGAAGGAGGGCCGGGTGTAGCTGATGATATCAAAGGAAGTGATTAATTGTTAACAAAAGTACATTTTCAACATCAGAGCATTAAAACATCAACTTATACCACAAGAAGCATGCTACTCACTGTAAGGAAGCTTGACAACCACACACTGTGAGTCTACATGATCACTGATGCCAAAGCGGTTCTCAGCTTTGATGCGGAATTGGTATTCTTCTCCTGTTGTGAGCCTCATAACTTTGATAACAGTTCTAGCAACAGTGGCAGACACTTCAGACCAAGCTGCTGTACTTGTTTCTCTCTTCAGTACAATATAGTTGGTAACCTGACTTCCACCATCATAAGCTGGTGGTTGCCATCTGAGTGTTACACTCTCTTCAGTGACATCGCTAAGGACAACAGGACCAACAGGAGGACCAGGTCTATCCAGCACAACAATATTAACAAATGATTTTGTGGTGCCACTTGAATTGGCAGCAGTAATGTCATATCTGCCAGCATCAGCAGCCACACTTTCCTTAAGGTTAATGATGAAACTTTCTGCAGTGGTTTCTGTGTGAAATCTCATGGTAGGTTTCAGTGAAACACCATTTCTAGACAATGTCACCTTTGGCATTGGTTTTCCAGAAACGGGAATTTCAACTTTCAGGTTTGATCCTGATCGAACATATACAGTGTTATGAGGGAAGCCTTTCATGTCAATCTCAGGAGATTCTGAAAAAGAAAACAGTTTCAAACCATTAAAAAGTTGTTCTGTCTTTTAAAATATTAAGGCAATTGAATGTGTATCAACTTTTGTCTCATGTCAGGAAGCATACCTAATTGTTCTTTAACTGTAACAGGGAGCAGTAGTTCCTTAGGATCACTTAAACCAGCTTGGTTTTCTGCAGACACCCTGAAGAAATAGTCAACGTTCTCCTTAAGACCATGGATAACATGATGAGTTGTCTTTACAACTGCACACTTAACCCATTTTTGCTGTCCTTTCTCAAGAGCTTCAAGGAGGTAGCTCACAATTCTGCTTCCACCGTCATGTTCTGGTTTTAGCCATGAAAGAGAAACACTGTCCTTTGTGACATTTGTTACTCCTAGTTTTTCTGGTGGGCTGGGTTTTTCTGAGGAAAAAAAAAGTGCAACAGGTTAAACAATATAGAAAGTATTGACTTTGTATATTAGTAATTACACAAGAATGCCATCTGGCTCAAACTTGTGTATTTTACAAATTAGTATATTAGAAATACTGTAAGTAAAATGTAAGTAGAATTTAAAATTCAAGCTACTACATAGCCCTTTGTATCCGTGCGGGTGTAAATACTGGTATTTTTTGGTCTGTGTTTTGCCCTGCCACCTGTGGGAAATTGTGCTTTCCTCACCAAGTTATGGGAAAAACACTGATAATGGGAGACACTTGTCCTTGAGAGAAATTCCAATGCTGCCACACATGCGTGGTAAAAGACCACTTGCATGGCAGGGGAAGAAGCCA